>NW_023590760.1:284774-974691 GCF_014843425.1 Jatropha curcas
AGACAGAGAGATTTGGGCTAAAACTGCCAAATGCTCGGAAGTGGGATCCGATTGCGCATTAATATATTGAGATTGCAATCCTTAACATGAAGATCTAACAGCCGAGATAGGCATACCGATTGGACAATAAGGACCCTAAAGTATCCCCCAATGAGCCTATTAGGAGCTTCCCCCCTCAGCTACGAAATATCGGCCTCCGGTAACAGGGCTTTCACACGGGTCCTAAGACAAAAAGGTATACCTACGATTTTGGGGCCCGAAACACCGGCTCGGAGATAGGCCGGAAATGATTACAATGCTTCCTACATGTCTTAGAGGAATATTTATGGCCTTTCAAAATAGGGTGTGGCAAGCGACAGGACAGGAGAAGATTATTGGGCTAAAACTGCCAAATGCCTTCGAGTGGCATCGACTTTTGCCGCATTTAATTTATTATTGAGTTTGCCAATCCTAATGAAGCATTCTAACAGCCGAGATTAGGGCAATACTTGATGGGGACAATAAGGACCCTAAAGTATCCCCCAGATGAGCCTATAGGAGCTCCCCCTCAGGCGTACGGAAGTATGGTCCGGGAAACAGGGCTTCACACAGGGTTCCTAAGGACCAAAGGGGTTATACCTCGATTTGGGGCCGAAAGCACCGCTCGGAATGAGCCGAAATGATTTACAATGCCTCTAACATGTCTTAGAGGAATATTAGGCCTCAAAATGGTGATGTGGTAAGCGACAAGGACAGAGAGATATTGGGCTAAAACTGCCAAATGCTTCTTGTAGTGGCACGATTTGCGCATTAATTATATGAGTTTGCAATCCTTTAATGACAGCAATCTAAAACAGCCGGATAGGCCATCGATTGGACCATAAGGACCCCTAAAAGTATCGCCTAGATGAGCCTTATAGGAGCTCCCCCTCAAGGCGTTACAGAAGCTATCTGGCTCCGGAACAGGGCGCACACAGGCTCCGTAAGACCAAAAGGGGTATACCTACATTTTGGGGCCCGAAGCACCGGCTCGGAATGAGCGAAATGAATTTAACAATGGCTTCCTACATGTCTTAAGGAATATTATGGCCTCAAAATTGGGGTAACGCATGACAGAGAGATATTGGGCTTAAAACTCCAAAATGCCTCCGGAGTGGATCGATTTTGCGCATTAATTTATATTGAGTTGCAAATCCTTAATGAAGCATCTAACAGCGAGATAGGCCATTACCGATTGGACAAGTAAGGAACCCTAAAGTAATCCCCCAGATGGAGCCTATAGGAGCTCCCCCTCAGGCGTTACAGAAGATATCGGCTCCGGATAGGCCTTCACAACGGCTCCTAAGACCAAAGGGGTATACCTATGTTTTGGGGACCGGAAAGCACCGGGCTCAGAATGACCCGAAGATTGGATTACCAATTGCTCCTACATGTCTTAGAGGAAATATTATGCCTCGAAAACCTGCGTCTAGTGACAAAAGAGAGATATTGGGGGCTAAAACTGCCAAAAATGCTTCCGGAGTGGCACCGATTTTTGCGCATTAATGTATATGACGTTTGCATCCTTTGAAGCATGCTAACAGCAAGGATAGGATACCGATTGGACAATAAGACCCTAAAGTATCCCCCAGATGAGCCTACTAGGAGCTCCCCCCTCAGGCGTACAGGAAGATATCGGCTCCGGAATTTAGAGGCTTTCACACAGGCTCCATAAGACCAAAGGGGTTATACCTACGATTTTGGGGCCGGAAAGCACCGGCTCAGAATGACCCGAAAATGTTTACAATGCTTCACTCATGTCTTAGAGGAAATATTATGGCCTCGAAATCCTGCGATTAAGTGACAGAAAAGATATATTGGGCTAAAACTTGCGAAATTGCTTCCGGAGTGCACCGATTTTGCGCATTAATTTATATTTGAGTTTGCAATCTAATGAAGATCTAAACACGCAGGATAGGCATACCGATTGGACCATAAGAACCCCTAAAGTATCCCCAAATGAGCCTATAGAGCTCCCCTCAGGCTACAAGGAGATATCGCTCTTGGAAACAGGGCTTCACACAGGGCTACCTGAGACAAAAAGGGCTATACCTACGATTTTGGGCCCGAAAGCACCGGCTCGGAATGAGCCAAAAATGATTTACAAGGTGCCTCCTACATGTCTTAGAGGAAATATTATGGCCTCAAAATGCTGTGGCAAGCGACAGACAGACGAGATATTGGGCTAAAAACTGCCAAATGCTGGCTCGGAGGGCACCGATTTGGCATTTAATTTATATTGAGTTTGCATCCTTAATGAAGCATCTAACAGGCAAGGGGATAGGCATACCCGATTGGACCATAAGACCCTTAAAGTATCCCCCAAATGAGCCTAAGGAGCTTCCCCCTCAGGCGACAGAAGATATCGGCTCCTGGAACAGGGCTTCACACAGGGCTCCTAAGACAAAAAGGGTATACCTACGATTTTGGGCCCGAAAGCACCGGGCTCGGAATGAGCCAAAAATGATACATGCTTCCTACAGGTCTTAGAGGAAATATTATGGCCTCCAAAAGGTGGTGTGGCAAGCGACAGACAGATGAGATATTGGGCTAAACTGCCAATGCTTCCGGAGGTAGGCATCGATTTTTGCGCATTAATTTATATTGAGTTTGCAATCCTTAATGAAGCATCTAACACCGGAGATTAAAGCATACTGATTGGGACAATAAGACCCTAAAGTATTCCCCAGATGAGCCTATAGGAGCGTTCCCCCTTCAGGCGTTACGGAAGATATCGGCTCCGGAACAGGGCTTTCAACACAGGCTCCTAAGACCAAAGGGGTATACGCTACGATTTTGGGCGGGAAAGCCACCGGCTCTGGAATAGCCGAAAAATGATTACAATGCCTCCTACATGTCTTAGAGGAAATATTATGGCCCTCAAATGGTTTATGTGGGAAGCGACAAAACAAGAGATATTGGGCTAAAACTGCCAAATGCTTCTGTTAGTGCACGATTTTGCGCATTAATTTATATTTAGTTTGCAATCCTTAATGAGCATTCTAACAGCCAAGATTAGGGCATACCGATGCGACCTATAAGACCCTAAAGTATCGCCTAGAATGAGCCTATAGAGCTCCCCCTCAGGCGGACAGAAGATATCGGTCTGGAACAGGGCTTCAACCAGGGCTCCTAAGACCAAAGGGGTTAACCTACGATTTTGGGGCCCGAAAGCACTGGCTCGGAAATGGAGCCAAAAATGATACAATGCTTCCTACACTGTCTTAGAGGAAATATTATTGGCCTCAAAATGTGTGGTAAGCGACAGACAGAGAGATATTGGGCCTAAAACTGCCAAATGCTTCGGAGTGGCACCGATTTTTGCGCTTAAATTTATATTGATTGCGAATCCTTAATGAAGCACTAACAGCCGAGATAGGCATTACCGATTGGACCATAAGACCCTAAAGACCCCCAAATGAGCCTATAGGAGCTCCCCCTCAGGCGTACAGAGATACGACTCTGGAACAAGGGCTCACACAGGGCTCCTAAGACAAAATAGGTATACCTACGATTTTGGGGGCCCGGAAAGCACCGGCTCGGAAAGAGCCAAGAAAGATACAATGCTTCCTACATGTCTTAAGAGGAAATTATTATGGCCCAAAATGGTATTGTGGCAAGCGACTTACAGAGGAGATATTGGGCTAAAAACTGCCAAATGCTTCTCGGAGTGGGCATCGATTTTGCGCCATTAATTTAATATTGAGTTTGCAATCCTTAATGGAAGCATCTGAAACAGCCGAGTAGGCATACTTGATTGGACAATAAGACCCTTAAGTATCCCAGATCTGAGCCTATAGGAGCCCCCCTCTAGGCTTACGGAAGATATCGGCTCCGGGAACAGGCTTCACACGGGCTCCTAAGACCAAAGGGGGTATACCTACGATTTGGGGGCCGGGAAAGCACCGGCTCGGAATGAGCCGAAAATGATTACAATGCCCCACATGTCGTTAAAGGGAAATGATTATGGCCTCAAAAATGGTGTGGTAAGCGACAGACAGGGGAAGTATTGGCCTAAACTGCCAAATAGCTTCTGTAGTGCACCGATTTTGCGCATTAATTTATATTGAGCTTCTGCAATCCTTTAATGAAGCATCTGAACAGCCGAGATAGGCATACGATTGGACCATAAAGACCCTAAAGTATCGCCTAGATGAGCCTATAGGAGCTCCCCTCAGGAACGTACAGAAGATATCGGCTCCGGAACAGGCTTTCACACAGGGCTCCTAGACCAAAGGGGTATACCTACGATTTTTGGGGCCCGAAGCACCGGCTCGGAATGAGCCAAAATGATTTACAATTGCTCCTAATGTCTTACGAGGAAATATTATGGACCCAAAATGGTTGTGTGGTTAAGCGACAGACAGAAGATATGGGCTTTAAAACTGCCAAATGCTTCCGGAGGGCATCGATTTTGCGCATTAAATTATATTGAGTTTGGCAATCCTTTAATGAAGCATCTAACAGCCGAGATAGGCATACCGATTGGGACAATAAGACCCTTAAAGTATCCCCCAGGTATGAGCCTATTAGGAGCTCCCCCTCAGGCGTACAGAAGAAGATATCGGCTCCGGGAATAGGGCTTCACACACGCTCCTAAGACCAAAGGGGTAGTATAACCTATGATTTTTGGGGCCGGAAAGCACCTGGCTCAGAATGACCCGAAAATGATTTACCAATGCTTCCTACATGTCTAGAGGAAATATTATGGCCTCGAAATCCTGCGTTAGGTGACAAAAAGAGAGATATGGGCTAAAACTGCCAAATGCTTCCGGAGTGGGCACCGATTTTGCGATTAATATATTGAGTTTGCAAATCCTTAATGAAGCATCTAACAGCAAGGATAGGCATACGATTGGACCATAAGGACCCTAAAGTATCCCCAAATGAGCCTATAGACTCCCCCTCAGGCGTACAAGAAGATATCGGCCTGGGACAGGGCCTTCACACAGGGTCCTAAGACCAAAAAAGGGTATACCTACGATTTTGGGGCCCCGAAAAGCACCGTTGCTCGGAATGAGCCAAAAAATGAATTACAATGCTTCCTACATGTTCTTAGAGGAAATTATATGGCCTCAAAATGAGTGTGGCCAAGCGACAGCAGAGAGATATGGGCTAAAACTTGCCAAATGCTTTCGGAGTGGCATCGATTTGCGCATTATTTATATTTTGAGTTTGCAATCCTTAATTGAAGCATCTAAACAGCCGAGATAGGCAATACTGTTGGACAATAAGACCTAAGTATTCCCCCAGATGGAGCCTATAGGAAGCTCCCCCTCAGGCGTAACAGAAGATATCGGCTCCGAACAGGGCCTTCACACAGGGCTCCTTAAGACCAAAGGGGTTATACCTAACGATTTTGGGCCCGAAAGCACCGGCTCGGAAGTGAGGCCAAAAAATATTTACAATGTTCCTACATGTTCTTAGAGGAAATTATTATGGCCTCGAAATCCTGGTTAAGTGACAGAAGAGAGAATATGTGGGGCTAAAAACTGCCAAATGCTTCCGGAGTGGCACCGATTTTGCGCATTAATTTATATAGTTTGCATCCTTAATGAAGCATCTAACAGCAAGGATAGGCATTACCGATTGGAACCATAAGACCCTAAAGTATTCCCCCCAAAATGAGCCTATAGGACTCCCCCTCAGGCGTACAGAAGATATCGCTCTGGAACAGGGCTTCACATAGGGGCTCCATACGACAAAAGGGGGGGGTAACCTACGGATTCTTGGGGGCCCAAAGCACCGGCTCGGAATGGAGCCAAAAATGATTACAATTGCTTCTACATGTCTTAGAGGAATATTTATTGCCTCAATGGTGTGGCAAAAGCGACAGACAGAAGATATTGGGCTAAAACTGCCAAATGCTTCCGGAGTGGCACCGGATTTGCGCATTAATTATATTGAGTTTGCAATCCTTAATGAAGCATCTTAACAGCAAGGATAGGCATACCGATGGACCATAAGAACCTTAAAGTATCCCCAATGAAGCCTATAGGAGCTCCCCCTCAGGCGTACAGAAGATATCGGCTGGAACAGGGCTTTCACACAGGGCTCCTAAGACCAAAGGGGTATACCTATGATTTTGGGGCCGGAACAGCACCGGCTCAGAATGACCCGAAAGATTACAATGCTTCCTACATGTCTTTAGAGGAATATTATGGCCTCGAAATTCCTGCGTTCTAAAGTGAACAGACAGAGAAGATATTGGGCTAAAAACTGCCGAAATGCTTTCCGTTCAGGGCACCGAATTTTTGCGCATTAACTTTATTATTGAAGATTGCAATCTTAATAAGCACTAACAGCCGAGATAGGCCATACCGACTTGGACAATAAGACCCTAAAGTCATCCCCCAGATGAGGCTATAGGCAGCTCCCCCTCAGGCGTACAGAAGATATCGCGCTCCGGGAATAGGGCTTCACATAGGGCTCCTAAAGACCAAAGGGGTATACCTACGATTTTGGGCCCGAAAAGAACACCGGCTCGGAAATGAGCCGAAATGATTACAATGCTTCCTACATGTTCTTAGAGAAATATTATGGCCTCAAAACTGGGTGTGAATGTGGAAGTGACAGACAGAGAGATATTGGGCTAATCTGCCAAAATGCCTTCCGGCAAGTGGCATCGATTTTTGCGCTATTAATTTTTATTGAGTTTGCAATCCTTAATGAAGCATCTAACAGCCGAGATAGGCATACCGATTGGACATAAGGACCCTAAAGTATCCCCCAGATGAGCCTATAGGAGCTCCCCGTTAGTCGTTACAGGAAGATATTCGGCTCCGGGAACAGGCTTCACACAGGGCTCCTAAGACCAAAGGGTATACCTACGAATTTTGGGGCCCGAAAGCACCGGCTTCAGAATGACCAAAATGATACAATGTTCCACACTGTCTTACGAGGAAAAATATTATGGCCTCGGAAATCCTTGCGTTAAGTGACAGAAAGAGAGATATTTGGGCTAAAAAAAAAACTGGGGCCCCAAATGCTTTTCGGAGTGGCACATTTTGCGCATATTAATTATATTGAAGTTTATGCAATCCCCTTAATGAAGCATCTAAACCAGCAAGGAATAGGAAGAGTAACCCAAGCTTTATATTGTGATGCAAGGCAATCCATAAACTTTTGATCTTTTACTTCATTGCAAATAAATCCACTTCTAATCCCATTCTACCCCCAACCGGGTTTGCGTTTCAACCCGACTCAACTCACCTCTATGAAATGACTCGACTCTGAGGATGTCACAGATTGAGCTGGTTGGTCTGATTCAGGTTTGGTTCAGTCCAAAATCATGCGATTTTCAATGGTTTTGGAATTTCAACCGGGTTTTTGGATCGGTTTTAACACTATACGAAATTATTAGTTTGCAATTAAATAATTAAAATACATTTCCAGGGTGTCAGTTTATTAAATTTAAATGAAAAATCTTTAAAAAAATAAAAATTCGAGTTGCCTTCATTTCATTTAAAATTTTTTTGTTTCCTTTCTTTATTCTTCTCATTTTCTTGGCTTGATTAAAATTCATATATCTTAATACAAAAAAAAAAAAATTTAATTAGCAATTTAGAATCCAAACCTTAACATTAAATTCTTCTTTCACTATAAATGAATGGACCAGAGAAAGACCCTAATTCTACGTTTGTCAACCCTAAAAAGAAAGTAATTAGCGATCAAAATCCAAAATATTAATTTTTTTTAATTACGTTGTAAATTAAGTGTTTATCTAAAAGGCGAAAATGTGTAATAAGTATCAAGTATTGTACAATTTCCAAAATTTAAATATTTTTTAGTTTTTAGAAAAAAATTATTGAATTTTGAGGGTTTTCCATAGCTTGAAAAGCCTCTATTGGTTGTCCCCTTCATTGCCTCTTCCACTTACTTTTCCGACTGTAACTGTTTGGAGAGTTTTGTAAAAATGGAACTTTCCCACCAAAACTCCTCAAAGAGAACCAGTATGTATTTTTGGTAGCAATTGGGATCATTTTTTCAGGAAAATCGAGGAATTATGATACCTACATTATATATCAGCAGAAGAGAGGAGAAAGATGAGAAATGGCAGCAGAATGAAGACGGACAATGGCGTTATGATTTTTTGAGATTTAGTTTTTTAATTAAAAACAAAAAAACGGTTATTGTTTTAGTTTAATTTAATTGCTTGAGTTAAGCTAACTATAAAAGAGAAGTGTAGGTCCCACGAAAAAAATTGGAACAAAATGAATTTAATTTGTAAATGTAAGATGTGATTATAATTAGTTTTAAAATTCAGTATATTAGGAGGAAAGAAAGTTTTTGAGTACAAATTAAAATATTAATTAGAAAAAACGAGAGAGTTCACGAAGGAGTCAAGGACACGTCCAATTAAAATATTTTTTTGTTGAATCCTCTTGCAAGAACTTTCTTCTTATGCTTGGCATTATTGAGAGATTTTGTTGTTCCAATAAATTATTTAAGGCATTTACACGTATTGTTGTCTGCCTAAAAGCATAGTTTCCATAATTGAATCCAATCGGAGGACCCTATTACACGTATAACTCTCTCACTCACCTTTAATAAAAGAGTCATCCCCCGAATCTCTCCCTTTAGGAACAAGGGGATTATCAGAGTGAGCTCCCCCATCAGTAATATGAGAGTCGTGTAATGCCGAAAAAATTGAGTATATGTGTTTGACTGATTATGAGTTTGCAATTGTATAGTATTTGTTTTTTAGGGGGATATGGAAGGGGAGCAATTTATCACTCTGTAACATTTAGAGTCTTCGAACAATCAAGACCAGAGCGAATTGTGCTCTCTCAAACACTAACCCTTTCTATATACAAGGAGTGTAGTTCAATGGCATTATGCACTATTGACACACTTTATTTGGGATTAAAATGAGAACAAGACCAAGGACAGGTAATAGAGCCACAACTTATTTTGCCCGGCGCTCAGGTGAAATAGAGAACCACTCTGGAATAAAACATCTACGAAGAATGGATTTGTCACAGAGTGCATACAACACTTACAGTCTCTTAGAGCCAAAATAATCTCGAATCTATAAATACTAAAGGAACCTTAACGAACATACCAGAGTTCTCATGTGTTTAAATTGGGGGGCTTATGTTTTGCAATAAACACTGACAGAGGATGAATACAGGATAGTGATGTATTGCGGCTAAAACTGCCTATACACGTACAATTGAGTCACTTTCCCGAGTGGAAAGAGCGTAAGAGCAAAATTAAAGATGAAGGTTATTATTGATGTGCATTTATCAAAAATTTTTTTTTTTTTTAGTTTCAAAGGTTTAAATAATTATTGATAATAGTTTTGGCTGCCACACACTCAATAAATTACCTATTATATATTGAAATAACAAAGCTAAAAGAAAAGAACTTATAATTGCCAAGCTCCCGTGAGGAAGTAGGCGGGGTTCAATAACTCAACCCAGATGTAAGGTCATCCCTTATATATGTACTATCCCATAATATAGTATCAACAAGATAGAGATGTTCCAACACTACAATATTAGTGGCCTCCCTCCACCCTTCAACCTCTATACTCACAAAAAGTAACATTCCACCAGGGTATATACGAAAGAATACATGATCCCCCATCAAGACCAAACCTACAGTTGAAGAGTTCTTCCAACCACACAAAAAGAAATAACCTCTACCCATATAACCATAAACCACACAAATAATTAGCTGTGAATGTGGTGTTTTAATTATGAAAAAAATTTATAATTTAACCATTTTCAAGAAATCTGAACGTTAAAACAAATATTTATTTTTTTTTACATGAGAAGGCTCAATGGACGGCAGGAGGGCAGGGCTCTCTATACCTACGATTTCTCTGGGTGCGGCCGAAAGCAACTACCCGGATATCATGGTACACCAGCATAATAAAATAGTATTACAATGATGCTCTTTTGCCTAGCTTGGTACGTATGTTCAGAAAGGAAATATTTATCTGGAACTCCTTCCCGAGAAAATATCCGGGGATCATACTAGATTGTTGTGTGAACTTGAAGGCGACAGCGGCATAAAAAGATTGGAATAAATAATGGGGAGACTAATAAAAAAAACTGCCCAATGAAAATTAATGAGCTCTGTACTGTGCGCGAGGGGTAAGATTAAATGTTTTACGTTTCTTTGTTTAGGATTTTTTTTTTAATGTGATTTGAAGGTGTTTTAGGCATTGATTACATGTTAACTTACATTCGGTATACGATAATAAATGGAAAAGATCGGTGCAATATAATCCTGTGTGAATTCCTGAGTTAAATGTATAATCTGTCATGGAAGAGTTAATAATATTGGTTTTTTTGTAATGATAAAGAGCCATATACCTCTGAAGCAATTTGAAAGATGGCAATCTAACAGGCCTAATTAAGGTGGAGTGAATTTTGCGGATTGGTCAGATACCTGTTATTGGCCATAAGACCGTCGTAACAGTGAAGAATCCCCCAAAGAAATTGAGCAGTCGCTGAGAAATAATTGGAAGGAATCCCTGACCCTGTGATGAAAGAGTTCGAAAGAAATAAGCAGGAAGAATCTAAAAAGAGAGATATCCGAGTTAATGTAAGAACGCATCACGGTCATACGAGCTAAAAAAACGTAGCAGGACATTCACCATCTGTACGTCGACTTCACTGGCGTTTTATACTCAATCACTTATGTCCGAGGATCTAATTTTATAATTAACATCTTATATCTCTGATCTGATGAGCCCACTAGAAATGTTATCTCAGACAAAGACACCTGGTCATTAACATGAAAAGATTAAAACCCAACCGCAAAAATTGACATTTACCAATCTACCACTAATGTGTGAAGACATACATGATCCTTTATAACGAAAGCGTAAATATAAACTCTTACATGGCAATACGGAAAAGAAGAAACCATAAGCATGCAGAGTGTACAAAGAGTGACATCCGATCAGTGATTTAATTGATAAGATTGTTGTTTGGTGCGCCTAAAACCTGTTGACTCACCCAATATTTGAACTTTCCCATCCGTGGTACCGTTTTATTATTTATTAGGCGAAGCCTGTTTAGCCCTAGAACTCAATAAAATCAGTTTGTCCATATACCTTTTTGGTACCGGGATATATTCTGTAAGTACCTTCTGCACAAATGTGCTTTCTTCAAACCTCACGAAAAGCTAAGGCCTTCCACCTAGTAGGCATAACCAGCAGACGATAGGGGTCGCGGCAGGGACATCCACCTGAAATATCGAGCGCGCAAAAATCACCGGATTGTGGAACCCCATATGTGGACGAAACCCCTCACAGCATTGAATCCTCCCCCCAAGCGAATCGTGATGTTCCCCGAGCTTCTGAGGCATAGTCATAGCCCTCGCTTTCAATGGCGGTAAGAGTGAAGAGTTTATACCGCAGCGCCTAGTCTGAACTGGAAGCGAGCTGGGCTGCTTAGCGAAGCAAGGTGGAGCTGCCTAGAGAACCCCACAATCAGGCCAGGAAGGTGCCATTTAACAACCTCCATGGAACTATTTAGGGGTGACCTCCGATAACAAATAGGAGAAGGGCGCGAGCGCTCCAGAAAAGTGGTGCGTAGTTCCTACCAAAAAATAATTAGGACTGGATATGTTACCTCTCCGCCCCAATATCGTCATTTTATATTTACACCAACACACTAATGTTTGATCAGTTTTGCAGGGGGATGACAAAGTATTTATGGGCAAACTCTAGACAAGATTATAGGAAGAGCCTTTTATTGTTAGTGAGCAACCAGACCCACAGACCAAAGTTATAAGGAAAAGGTATTTCAAGTCTTCGCAATGCCATATCTTTTTTGAAATTTTAAGGGCGAGTGGAAATGGATCTACCCTTTTATCGAAGACGAGAACACACTGGGGTTGCCCAAAAATGATGTAACCACTTGGTAATAATTGCCTATCGTCTGACGTTGCCAACTTGCTATTGGTAAATTTGTGTGTCTATTGCCCCATAAACGGGGATATCTTTTTGTATGCTGTTTCGCATCGGCTCCCTTTTGCATTCTTACTTTTAATCCATCTAAAGAGTTTGTGTTGTTTGTGTTCTCTTAAATTTCAAGAACATAAAATATCCATTATGGTCCAATTGCGACAAAAGCGTCCTTCTAATATTTCTGGTGTAACATAATGGAAGTATTGGAAATGCTCGACATGAGAATCCTTTGGGTGACATAAATGACTTATAGAAAAGATCAAATATGGAAAATATCTGAGCCTTACCAAACCTGTACCTACAAGTCCACAGGCAAGTGAGGGTGTGAGACTTTGTGTCCATCAAGCAATCATAGGTAAAATATTCAGATCTCTCAAAGCTTGAGTATTTGAACCCCTCATGCTCAGAAGAGTAAACAAGAGTCAAATACGGGCTCTACCCTTTGATCCTTATAAAACCATGGATAAAGATATACTCCACACAGTGCCAAAATAATTTAGCTTTTGATAATTTGTAACACTAATTAGAGTCCACCCATCACATCATTGCTCTAAAGATACGGAATTTGAACGTGAAGATTCTCCCAGATCTAGGATTATATTCAAGAAGCAGTTAGAACTGCTACAGTTCAAAGGTATTAAAAGGAAGAATGATGACAATGGTTTCGTGACACTTACTCACTTTGCTGGTACCTGGCGGCACCGTAGTGGTGGTATGTCGAATGGAAGTGCAGGACTCTCCAGGGGAACGGAACAGTATAGAACCTCCTGTTGGCTGAGATAAACCAGTGCGGACAGGCTTCCAGATTTATCAGCCTGCCCAACCCTAAGTGTTGCTATTGCTTACCAGTGATTAACCTCTCTTCAAAAATGGGGCATCATGCAAATGTCATACTATTTTTTACAAGAGTTCAAAATGCGAAAGGAAAGGTAAGGTCAAGTAACAATTTTTGATTTAATAGTACGCATCGGGTATACCCTACCCCAGAATTTTTGGAGTTTCTTCGAATCCCCACTCGTAGGACATTTAGTCCAAAGCACGCGCTCGGAAATTGGAGGGCCCCAAAATGATTATACCAAAGCTTCCCATGATAAACCATGATCATATGATAGAAGGAGATAGATTATAGCTATGGACAAATTCCACAAATAAAATACTGGTGAAATAGCCAGAATCTACCTGACTGATAAGTTTCTCCATTTTAAATAGATATCCCTATTTTGTTTGCGCCCAGCTCAAAGCTCCCTTGCGAACCGTTATCCCAGGCAAGCGCCGAGATCTTAAATTAGGGTGCGCTCCATCAACAAACAAAGAACAACTTAACAGCAAAAAGTCTAACTGCTTCACAGCTCGACTCAGATGTAGTGCTGCCACACATCAACCCCCCTTGAGTATAAACTCAAGGTATCGATTGTATGACTCGAACTTTATCCAAAAGAAAGGAAATAACAATAACCTGCTCCATAAATTTGATGGAACTAAAAAGAGCAAAAGCAACCATCTGTTTTTACCCTTTGTCCAGAGGCCTGGCCAATTTCAAGTCCTCCAACTTTCAAACAACAATAGACCCATCGGTAGAATGCCTTCACTTTTCCAGCAGTTGTGGTCTTAATTTCCGAACTTAAACATACAACTACAGGTAATTCGAGAAATACCTCTTTTTTTTCCACACATTTGACCTATTAAACTCTTTTAATCAGCTCAGTCCTTTGTTCAAAGCTTCGAAACTTGCGTGTATGGCTAACTTATTTCCATATTGAGTTAAAAGTATATTCTAGAGGTTCTGCCTGCGCTAAGATCATAGTCATAACTTAAGGGTAATTATACGTATGGAGATTTATGGCTCTAACAGAATCCGGAACTGATAAAAAGAAAAAAATTGCCCCGCCCAAAGATCGCTGTCCTTACCATTTTCCATATTATAGCTTCTGCGATAAATGATGATCCTTGCACGTTCTTCCAGGGCAGCCGCGCTCTGTTATTTTCTGTGCCGCATTTTAATATCTTTACAATAATCATTTTGTGTTGGTTGTTTGCTACCCTTTTAATGAATAAAGGTGCAATTCAAAAGATTCTAAAAAGACTCCCCCAGAATCCCCTGACTTTTTAGAAGTTTAGGAACCAATTCACATATGGCCCTGTATTAAACCGCGCCTAAGTCACTGACTCACGTAAGTAACATAGATATGCCCTTGCGCCACCCAATTAGTGAAATGTAATGGAATATTACCTTCCATTAGATTTAGTGTAAGCATCCCGCCCCTCCAAGGCCCGGAGTAATTTTTTCCATTGACTTGAATCCTACACTGTAAGTTATTTTCATATGTGAGATGCCTTCCTTCCTACCATTATCATATATCATGTTTATGAGACTGATTGAGATAAAATCTATGGCCTCACCCAGCGACCCCGTCTGTAACTCTGTGAAAGCGCACCCAATGGCAGGGAACGTTGCTCCCACACAACCCACAGGTGGTCCATCTAGCAACAGTAAACCAAAAAGGAGCGAGGTTACACCCATTGTAACAGTAACTTATTGCACCCTAAATTAGATGTGTAATGGTACAATACTAGAATAGGGGGACCTGAGAAGAACCAGCACATCACTCATTAAATATGCAAGCCAGGACCACCGAGTACTCAGAGAAGAATATAGGAAAGAAACCCAAAGAAAGTTAAAAATGGTGATGTACCCAATCTAGGCCTTAAGGTCCCCCAACTAAAACAACTTGTATATCCTTTAAGAAATTTGCAAAGTGCAACAGGAAAATAAATTTGATATGGGTCCTTATCCAAATATAATGCGCGTGTTCAATGTGCCCTACATACAAAGACCTGAGATGTACATTCGAGACCAGCGATGAAATGTAATTGGGCTATGCATAATCTGTGTTTCACCATGAAGATAATTCTGGGGTTTCTTATTTAGTAGAAAATCTTTAGTAAACGTAAGTGATTTTTTGTGGCACATAACTATCTTGTATGTTGTTTTTTCGATTACGCAAAATATTAAATATTTTATTAACTATTGAAAAGTTTTGGGCAGATGAGGAAATTCCTCGTCTTAATTCGAAGCTATATTTCAAAATACGAAAGAGGAACTCTGTTACGGGGATAAAAGAGAACTATTATGCCATTATAATTGAAGTTCGGAAATATTAGAGTAACACAATAAAAGACACTCCTCCTAACTATGGAAGAGATTCTGCTCCAGAATGAAAGTCACATATAATAGGAAGCTCATGCTCACCCCTAATATAAGGAAATCGTGTGTAAATAGGCAAATTGAAAATAATAAATCCCTCCCGGACTTCAGGAAAAAATCTGGGAGGACATTACCAATACACAAGAGGGACATATTATCCTAAAGGTATAACAAAGAAGGGTTTATTAATGATTTACATAAAAAATATTCCAAAACAAACACACAAAGAGAGTTATATATGCGTGTGTTGTGTTGATTTCTACCTTTTTTTTTTTCTCTCCCATGTTTTCCTGGGAATAAGAGGAGGCGTAGAAGAGGGGATGAAAAATATTCCCACCTTATGTGAAATGTGATAATTGTTTTGCCCCACTCAAAAGGAATTGCAAGCAGCAAACTCCAACCAATGTGCATTTTGTGTACGGTGGTTTATGTATTTTCTAATGGTAAAAGTAAGATGCTGAAGATATATATGTAGTACAGAAGGGATACTCCACAGGCATAGGCTTTTAAGCCCTTCCAACCAAAACCGTCCTCCAAACCCTTTCCTTGTAAGCACACGCACCATTGTGCTCAGGAACACCGAGACAATTTTTGCCAATTGCAGTGTGTGCAATATTCGGGGGCTTGATTTAGAACTGTTAAACCCCACCATTGCAAATTGTCTTCATCAGGCGGACAGGCAAGAGCAGTTTGATTCTCCATATAGAAGAATATTGTGAACCAAGTTTTATCTGGATTCAATTAATTCAGTAGAGATGTTGGCAGTGAGGCAGAAGTCCAAAAAACTAAAGATGCCTTACTAGAAAAGAAACTAAATTGAGCCTTTCCAGGCTTGTAGTTTGGGAATGAAAAATACCTCGGCAGATAGAATCTTGTTATCTGCTTCAGCCATCCCTTAATACATCACCAATGTTTGGGGTAGATAATTGGCGGCACCTCAAAAAATGACTAAGATCTTCTCAATAGGGCCTCTCTACAGTCAGGAATGGGTGGCTGTAGATTTTTCCGGGTCATAAATCTACCACAGGGCGAGCCTTCGATGCTATATCTGGCATTTCTGGTATCTGCAATCTAAGAAAATCATTTGACAAGACTAGATTACGTAAAAAAACAGTTTCTCATAGTGCATACAAAAATGATAACTGCAAATTCAACAGAAAATGAGGCGAATGTTGTGCTAAACAAGTGACGGCTGAAAAACATACCACGAATGCCAGAGGCTCTCAGCATACTGAGTAAGCTCCTCAGCAAACATGGTTTCAGGACCAAATTGCAAACCACAAGTGCCAATATTTTGCCCACCTTTTGGAATGTCTTTGAAAGAAATGACTGCAGTGACTCCATCTGGAAGAGATTTCTGAATTGAAACTTTATACTCTTTACCTTTGGCAAAAGGGCTTTTGTTGCTATAAATGAATGCTCCATTGTAGACAATTTCTAGAGAAGGGAATCGTCATCCACAATACAGCCTCACTAACAGAAGAAGTTAAAAACAATTTCAGTTTACTTACGGAAGGGGGACAATTTTGAAAGAATCCAAATTCAACTTATGAGGGGCATAATTTTTCAACAATGGTAAACCGTCCAATAAGAAAATTTTGGACCTGTTATCAAGTCAATGGAGGTAAAACAGATGTAAATTTCATATGGAAGGAAACTCAATGGTCAAACTGCACTATGAAAATGAGAATACTAACCAGAAGCTTGAAGAAAAGCTCCAGTTTTTGCAATCGGCTCCCAACAGGATTTATACTGCTGTTTAATTGGATCACCTGCTTGGATGATAACAGCAAAGAGGGGATTTAAACATTGAATCCACTTATCATGGTTCTCCTATTTAATTTAATTTCCTCAGACTTTGAAATATCAATCGTGTCCATTCAGCAAACCCTTAGAGCCGATATTGTCTTAAAGGGCCAAGAAGTCAATAAATAGCCATACCGAATACTTTGGACGAGCCGCCCCGAAAGCTTGACCTATATTCAAGGCACGGCACTCCTTGGGGCTAGTCGGCACAATAGATTGATGCTCCAAAAATGGATTAAATGCTTCCTACCAATGTGGTACCTAACGAAATGGTAAATGACTCTAAATCTGTAGAGCCTCTTACTTTAGCCAAACTTTCGATATATAACACCAATGGTTAAACAGCTTTTTCCAGTTTAAAAATTCTTCTAGTGACTTGGTGCTACAATGTCCGACAGACAGAGAGATTATTGGGCAAACCTACTGAATGGCATGTTTCCGGTTCCATGCTGAATACGCGTCACCAAAAGCCATTGACGCGCAGCTATTCACCCCCGACAATTTCTTCTTATCCGCAATTTAATTTTGATTTGAGCTGGGAAACTTAGTAATGTCCATATAATGGCAAGATACAGCTCTCAATGAGCAAAGACTACTTTACAGATACAAGGGCCGCTAGAAAAGCACTTCCTAAGGGCCTTAGGTGGGCATACAGCCGATTGGACCAATTAATGGGCACCCGATAAAGTAATAAGTCGGTTTCACCAAGAATAACCTATTCCCCAGATTATTAAGTGGAAACAAGCTATCCTTCTCCCTTTCTCACAAAGAGATTGCCTTAACGTTACTAACCTGACAAAGATATACCGAGTGTTGGAATTTTAACAGTTCCCGTAGCACGCAGGATGACTCATGTGGTCGTTGCAAACCACGGAAGCTGCTAAGACCGCGAAGCCGTTTCTTAATAACCTTCACCCGTACCTCCAGTTATGTGGAAGGCCCTTTTCGAATAAGCGAGCACGGGCTCGAGCGCTCGACTTACAATTTGGTTAGACCGAATAGAGAATATCACTATGCTAATCGCCTAAGACCACATGTATTGTAACCATGGTTCCATATATATTATCTGAGAAAGGGAAAAAAATATCTTATTGGCCTCATAATAAACCTTTGGCTTGCCATCCACCAAAATTGCCCCCCTGCAATGCTGCCTGTATTTCTAACAACATTTGGTTTGCAACTTCTCCAGATGGATTCTTGCCATTTTGTTGTGATAAGACGTTACCAATGTCTAACCCTACCCTAGTATACAGGAGATTTTGGGCTCCCTAAAAAATGTTCACACTTCCCAACAATTAATGGCCCTATTTTCGTAGTTCCCTCAAAGCTTTCAATAACTTTGGGAATAGTCCCCACAGTTGGAAATCCCTAATTTCTATATACTCGGAGTCCCATCCCTCCTAATCGTTGAGAGCTCAGGAATATTAAGTGCCTAACTCCGACCGCAGAATTTTCAATTGTACGCTATTTATCATAGTGTATTTCTAAACTTCTTTATAAATTCAGAGTTATAGCTAATCCACCCTCGTATAACTCTAGATAGGCAATTCCTCCTAACACACATTCAAGTCCTGGCGATCATTGAGAAGGTTCCGAGTGAGCCCAATTTGTGGACACACAAAAGTTAAGTCCCTCCTTAAATAAATGTGAACTCCTCTCTGCCCGCACCGCCTAGAACTGCGTTCACATTAAGTCAGGTGGACGCTCCGGTTTCCCTCAAGAGTGGGCCAATGAGTACAAACATAAGACAGATTTTAGGATAATCCGCGCAACATCAGCAGGGGAAACGGAAATAATATCCAACTTGCGTGTTAAACTTATAAAGGAGACCATTTCTTCTCAGAAAGAAGCAGGAAAAGTTTGCAAATCCCTCAAGGTGATTATTATGGGAGCATCCTTACCTATCTGCCAAGAGCATCTTTTAGAATCCAAAAGCAGGGGAAATTTAACTTCTGTTTTTAAAAATTCAGGGAAAGTGCAAATCTCTTGATTATATGGAGGCATACTACCTATCTTTACTTCCTGCGGCTCTCCCTTTTTCCAAAAAGAATTAAGTCCCAAGTCCTCCATATCAACATCTGCTGCAAAACTTTTACATGCATCAGCAATGGGTCGATATCCGGTACATCTACACAGATTTCCTGCAATAGCTTTTTCAGCTTCATTGACTGTAAGCTTGGAGAAACCCGGAGAAGGCTCTGGTCTATCAGTTTTTTCAGCTTTAACAAGGGCTCCAAACAAGGACATGCACATTCCAGGAGTACAAAAGCCACATTGGGAAGCATGGAATCCACTGAACCTTTGGTGAATTGAGTGGAAACCATCTTTACTATTACCAAGGCCTTCACTTGTTGTGATTGAGGCTCCATTTATGCTGCAGAGGAGCGTAAGACATGAGCTCACTGTAAGATCCTCAACTTGGTCAAGCACTGGATTGTACTTGGAGAGCAAAACGACACAAGCACCACAACCACCTAAAATCATAAATTACAATTTAGTACTTGGAGAGCAAAACGACACAAGCACCACAACCACCTAAAATCATAAATTACAATTTAAAGCACATATTAAGAAACAGTAAGTGTTCTACAGTTCCTATTTATTCATTTAATCTACATTCTGACATAATCTTGGCACCAAGAAAACTCAAGGAAGAAAAAATAAAAAGAAAAAAAATATTATGCAATCAAAACAAGTATCTAGCAGATTACTTACCTAAGTTACATTAATAGTTTTTTCCTTTCATTCCTTTTCTAATTTTTCCCTCATCGGAGGGAAAACAGAATATTATTCATCTAGAGAAAAAATACACTCCATAACCTTTTGATGTCTCCCTTCCATTGATAAAGTTGCAATTCAATATTCTACTTTTATTTCTTCTTCAAATCCTTAGAATCTATGGCAACACCCCATAACTCTAACTTCCTACCAACAACGGGGAAGCTAAAATTTGGATTAAGGGAGGCAAAGTAATGATATTCTGTAAAAGAGATAAAATAAAATCATTTACATGTAGTTATTATTTTGACTTTTTAAAGTTAATTAGTTCTTTCTATAAGGTGGATTGCATGTTGAATATACTCATTATATATTATTTTTACTCATTTAATTTTTTATTTATATAATATTAAAGCTATCTATTTATTGCAAAGGATATCTAAATCTCTTACTAATTGGTTAAGTAATGAAAAAAATTATTATTAAAAATAAACCTCTTTAGAACTCAACATATAATAAAAAAAACAAATTACATTAAAAAAATACCAATTTAAAATCTCAAAAATTAGCTCGTTCTTTAACTGGAAAGGCTATGATTTTGACGTTGAAGGACAAAAAAAAAAAAAGACTAAATCCAATTTCTTTTTATCAACCACACTAGCTGAGGAACGAAGATACCAAAAGCTGTTGACAACTTGTGAGTTATGTGACTTTCATCGTGTATTACGATGAATCTATCTTGGCATTGTATTCAGCTGCATAACTATGTTGGTAAGAATCTGGACGTAGCAGCCATTATTCAAATTTAATTAATAATTATATTAATAATTATGTTTATACAATAAGAGCCCATATATTTTAACACTCTCTCTGAAGCCCTTAAGTGACAATTGGGCCACTTGACAAGGATACTATGGTCCGGCCCACACAACAACTTCCTAGACTATAATACAATGTTAAAAACCTAAGTTTAGTTAAATTAATTAATAATTATATTAAAAATTGACACATATCTTCCTAAAATATCCTTTTTTGGGTGAACCGTCTTCAAGGAACTCTTATCAACACATACCCTTATATTTCTCATTGATTGCCACGTGGCCCCCTTATCAACGTCCAAATTGAGCAGCCGTAGTTACTTTATATCTAATTATCTATTACACTGTATTATTCCATTTCTGTCATTTTCGTGGAAATTCTTTTGCTAAGAAGCTTGCTTGGCGTTTGTTGTGTATTAAATTGAAGTAAAAACCAAAAGTCCGGCTGAGCAAAATCATCGAACCAAACCCAATCTGTTCGGTTCGGTTTTCAATATTCAGTATACTTTTACTCAAAACTGAAATAGAGGTCGAACCAAGGACCTATGGAAGTCGGGGTGACCCCGTCCCCATGTGCAACGCAACAGTGTCCTTTCAAAATAGTTCAACTCAATTTTACAAAGATCATGTTCTGCGATAATATTTTAGAAAGCTTTGTTAAAACGTAAAACGCTACGGGGATATAGCGTTTTATAAAAGTTAACATAGATAACGTTTAGCTTTTAGTATTAAAAGAAAAACTACTTCTTTTTATAACAAGCTATTAGCGGATGAAAAGCTATTCAAACAGCGCTACCAAACCAATTAATTTTACCGAATAGACTAAAAATCTAATTAGTTAGGAATAAAACCAAAACGATTCTATAAAAAGCTGATTCCATTCTCACAATGATTTCGACCCGATTCTAATTCATCTATAGTGAAATTTGATTTTGATTTGATTCTACCTTGAGCTTTTGCCTGTCAAAATGGTGAGTCAAATTTCAAGACAAGAATTGAAGGACCTGAACCATTGAAACATTAAAATTAAAATTGAATTATCTCAAAGTTCGATCTAATTCAGTTTAGAAATTCTATTCAATTCAATTTCATTTAGCATAATTCAAAAAAAAAAAAACTTTAATTACTAATAGATTAGACATTAGAACATTAAAAAAAAAAAAAAAGAAAAATGAAATATATTTATAGGCAAATAAAGAAAATAACGAAGTAATGAAGTCTTACACATGAACTTGTATTATATTTATAGGCAAATAAAGAAAATAACGAAGTAATGAAGTCTTACACATGAACTTGTATTATACAGAGGAAGAAGAAGATAGAGTACCTTCACCGCAACCGAGCTTGACGCTTTTGAAACTAGTCTGTGTACGCAGGAATTCAAGCAAAGTCGTAGAAGGATCAACACTAGAAAGCTCAAATCTCTTTCCATTAACAGCAAAAACCAAACTGTTCTTATTTCCAGTTTCTCTTTCTTCTTCCATTTCAGTCGAGCCAAACAAAGAAGAAGAAGAAAAGTTGCATTGAGCCTATCTCTTCACAAATATATAAACGACGAGAGAAAACTACAGTGGAACACAGAGAGCCAAAGAAGATGTCACAGACACTTTTGTTCGCTTTGAACTATTTTGTTTCTTTATACAAAAAAAAAAAGGATTAAATAAATAAATCAACACTACATTATTGAAATTGTTGAAACATTCAAATCGAACGCAGTGCAGGACGTGGTATTTGTAATTTTATATGGAAAAGAAAGAAAAAGGTTCTTCAATGGCGGACAAAACTTATGCACGTCATTGTCGTTGATTAATTTCAATTCGTCAAATCCATAATTTTCAGCTGGCAGCTAAGCTTTTGGGCTGAACAAATATTAAACATTCAAGGATAATACTGAATAGGAGTTTACAAACGTTTCCGTACCGTTAGGCGTCCAAAGGAAATTTTTCGTGCAATATAAGTGTTTATAATTTAGCATAATTAATTATTTAATCCCATATTTTAAAATAATTATTTAATCCCATATTTTAAAAAATGTATATGCATTTCCTTCAATTATTAGTTGTTTGTTTTTAATTTTTATTTATTAAAAACATGAAGCATATTTTAGTTTTTGGTTGCTTCTTTGTTTCAAAATTTTTTTTCCTAAATTTTTTTTTCTTTTAGTTTATGATGTGAAAAACTCTTCCAATTATCAAATATCTCCCAGATTAAGTCATTAAAGAATTTAGTTAATAATAAAAATTTTAAAAATCTAAATTTGAGAAAAAAATGATTAAAAATATTTTACACTGTAATTTTTAAATTTCAAAATAACTATTGATTTTTTTAAAAAAAAAAGGAATAACTATTGATATTATGTATACGATCAATCAAATAAAAATATAATATCTAAATATTATGACAAAAATAATACTAAATGACATTAGATTTATATAGATAAAGAAAAGAGTAATAAATTTAAAAATAATACTAAAATAGAGAAGAGATAGGAAAAAAGGCAAAGAATTTTAATAGAGATAAACCTATCTGCTTGTATATTTTTATATATAAATGAAATTAGATTTGTATAAATAGAAAAAAGAAATAATAATAATTTTATGATAAAAATGAAAAAAAGGAAGAATATAGAATTCAAAATAAAAAAAGACAGTTACGTGATGAGTACTGTCAAACATGCAATACTATTATTAATATGAAAGTGGTTGCCTAACCGAACAAATTTGTAAGTTAATGGAGAGGGATTTGTGCAGCCAAGAATGCTATTTCTTCAGGTTTTCAGTGGAGAATTGGAGATGGTCAATTAGTAAATGTCTGGACTGAGCCGTGGCTACTGAGGGATAACCAATTTCGAGTTAACTTGCCTATTCTTCCTGGTTTTGATCATATAACGGCTTCAGACCTTATTTTGACACAAGGGGAACGTGCTTGGAACTTACCTCTGATACATGGTCTTTTTAGTCCTTCAATTGCTGAACTTATTACTTTTATTCCTTTAGCTACAAATATTCAGGAAGACACCCTCATATGGCACTGGACAGACTCAGGGGTATATTCTGTGAAATCAGGATACAAAGTAGTAGTTTCTCAACATGTGGATGTTGAAGATGATCTGCGGTCAGGTTTTTGGACAGCTCTCTGGTCTCTGAAAATTCCGCCGAAAGTGAGGCACTTCCTTTGGAGGTGTTGCCGAGACATTCTGCCAGTTAAAACAACTGCCAGTTAAAACAACTTTGGAAAGAAGGGGAATAGAGCTTGATACAGGATGCGATTACTGTGGTGCAGCTGAAACGTTAGCTCACCCTCTTGTTGCGTGCCCAAAAGCAAGATTTTGTTGGCAGTTTTTTGGTGTTCAGCTTAATATTGGTAATTTTCCAAATTTCTTACAGATGTTCGAACATTTACACAGGGTGTGGGAGAGTGAATTTTTCGAGAGTTTCATTATGGGTCTATGGAGTATTTGGCTGAGCCGTAATGAGCTAAAATGGAACCAAGTGGACGAAGGACTCTATCACATGGTTACTCGAGCTAGAAGAATGCTAGCATCTTGGAAGAAAGCCCAGATGACGTTGTCAGGTTCGGATACAGGCTGAGGTGCTCCTGCAGGTAGTCAATGGTTCCCGCCACCTACTGGCACTTTTAAAATAAACTTTGATGCTGCTCTTCTTCCCTCTATCGGCCATGGAGTTGTTGGTGCTGTAATCTCAAACTGTCATGGCGGGTTTGTATCAGCAGCAACGTCTTCATTGCAAGGCTGTTCTTCTCCAGCAGTAGCAGAAGCTCAAGCGCTAAGAAAGGTATTATCCTGGGTACTGTCACGTCATCCTAATTTGACGATTCAGGTTGAGACCGATTGTCTGTAAGTCTATCATGCTATGAAGAGTTCTACCCCCAACTGGTCTGAGTTTGGAGTTGTCATCTTTGAATGTAAGCTACTCTTAGTCCAATTGCTTAATGTCACTTTGGCTTGAATTAGAAGACAAGCAAATGATATAGCTCATGTGTTAGCTAAATCGGTTCCTAGTGAGGCTTGTTTTCAAACTTGGGATAGTATTCCCACTTGTATTGCTCATTTTTTTGATTAAAAATATGAACCATCATTCAAATGTCAAAAAAAAAAAAAAAAAAAAAAAAAAAAAAAAAAAAAAAAAATTTGTAAGTTAATGCAAGGACCTATAGGATTAATTGCATGTATTAACTTAAACTTTGAAATTTGCGAAGCCTTTTACAGACAAAAAAATAAATTGTTGATGCATATATTCTTTTGTTGCTTAGGTCAGGCCTGCCTGAGATAAAAAATGGTGGCTGCAATTTTTGTTTTTAGTTTACTTTTTTTTTTTTTACACAGTTTTATTTAGTTTTTATTTATAAAAACAATTTTAGTTACTATATATATATATATATATAAGCAAATAAGGTTCCCCAATTTTCATAAAATTATCTTTTGTTGCCATTGAATTACTTATATTATTAATTTTAATTTTAAGTTATTTAATTTTATATATGTTTTTAAATTTTAGTTTTGAATTTGATTTCCATTCTTATGAATGGTATTAAAATTCACGTAAATGTATATTTCAATTGTTTGTTATAGAATTATTTAATTAAATCATTAACAATACATGATGTTTTATTTATTCAAGAGATGGATTTAATATTATAATTCATGATTCTATTTAATAGTTTCTTTAAAAAAAATAATATTAAAATAATATGAAATTGAATTAATTGAATTTCAAAATTACAATAACATATTTTAAATTTTAAATTTTAAATACTATAATAGTTGTTTTCATTGTAATTTCAAATTTATAAATTTAAGAAATTTTTTTCTATTGAAAGTCATTATGTATATTAAAAAATCTGTATTATTTTTAAAAATATAAAGATGTAAATAGTTAATTACCCAAATCATAGGGACTAGAATTAATTTTTTTAATCAATAACATGTAAAATTATACTCTCATTAGGAAATGAAGGGCCGAAATAACATAGCGGGCTCTACAATGATAACTTGACATAACGGAGATAATATCTCCACTTTATCAAGAATATAACTGAGATAACATCTCCGCTCTCTTAGTTATATAGAAGACCTTATAAACAATAAAAAGATCATATAACGGAGACATTATTTTGCAATTCACCACGTAATATTAATTAAATGATAAAAATAAAAATTACTATTCAAAAATTTGTGAAAAAAGATAAATGATGTTATAGCAATTTAAATTTGTTATTTCTTGTGTTTCCTCGTAAAAATGATAACCATTTGAAATTGTTATTTCTCATATTTCCTCATAAAAATGATAAAGGTGCATGCAAGATTTGGTGTAAGATGACGTGCTTCCTTACGTTTTGGAAGACAGATGCAAAGGAAAAATCAAACTCTAGAGTGCCTTTTGACTTGTTACTGTATTGATTCGGGTCAAATTAAACGGTTGATTTACTTAATTATATAATAAATAAATAAATAATTATTCAATTTAATAACTTTAATTAAATTATTTTTTTATATTTATTTTCATTATGCCATGTAAGACAATATTTCATTCAAAGCTCATATTGACAATTGAAAATTTTCACTTTTAACTTTTTATTTTTTTTTAAAAGTTAACTTTAAAATGATAAAATAATAGTTTTTTTTTTTTTGTATATTACTGATAGTTAAAAATTTTTTTGTATATTACTGATAGTTAAAAAACAAATAAAAGATTATGAAGAGAAAAGTAATAAATTTAAGATATGATTGTCGATTTAACATTAATCTATTTTGATAATACAAAACATTACAATTGGCATCAATTCGTGGAAAAATGGTTAAATAAAAAAGAAATCCAATAGAGAATTCGCAACAAAAAGGTAAATAAAAAAAAGAGTAATCCAATCATCAAAACTAAGTAATACTACGTTCGTTCCATAATACTTATCACATTTGTAAAAATAATTTGAAACTGTTGTTTCAAAGAGTAATAAATTTTTTTCTTTTTCATATTTACCCTTTATATATATCAATAATTATTACTTCAATTTAATAGTTTTCTTAGAGAATTAGTATTAAATTAAAAGTAGTAATTTAATAGTTTTCTTAGAGAATTAGTATTAAATTAAAAGTAGTATAATCAATTTACTCAATAATTTATTGTAATTTAAATAAATTTAATAATTTTCTTAAGAGAAGTGAAATTTTAAATATAACAAATGTTATATAACAAAGGTAGTAAAAGTATTTCCAATGCCAATGTAGATTGCTCATCAAAACAATGGAAAGACAGCTCTTATTTAATTGTCGTATCAAAAAAAATGGAAAGACTTTTCGAAAAATACTCTCCAATACTAATATCTATTTAGGTTATCAGCTGATGTGTATAAAAAAAAAATTAATAGACATTATCTACTACACCTATTTCTACAGGGTCTCTTGAACAATGTTAACATTTATTGTTCTTTAATGATTGATTGCATATTAAATTGCGGGCCTAGAAGAGAAAAAAAAGAGAATAAAAGAAAATTCAAAACTAATGCATTGAAGAGAGTTTTTTAAAATTCATTGTCTATAAATAGACACACATTCTATTTCACATAACACCCACGATCCACGTTAGCATCCGAAATAATCTAAGCTATACACTTCATCCGTCTTATAAAGATTGTCTACATTCCATTTTGGGATGTCCCAAAATAAATGTCCATTTCTATTTGTAGCATGCATTTAATTTTTTTTTTCCCTTTTTTACCCTTCAATAAATTCACTTTCACATGTGATTTATATCTATAAACTTGAGCTAATTTATTGTGAATAAAGGTAGAAAAGAGAAACACGTAGATTATCACTATATTAATTATATTTTCTTAGAATTTGTAGAAAAAGAAATGCGACGATATTTTGGGATAGAGGGAGTAAGTACGCAAGAAAATGCTCACAAAGAATAAAAAATTCATTATTGCTGCCATAATGATTCCTTGTATTCATGATACATAAAATAAATTTGATCTTGTCTGGAAAGCATCTTCTAGACAATCACTAGGAAACTAAACACTAATTTCCTATCACTAACCGCACAACATGGCCAGGCCTTACCAATTTCCCAACCAAAGGAACACCACAAGTTCCTTATATTAAAGCCATTGCAATAGAAACTCTAGAGAAGGGTTGAGGGAAGGAGCAACAATTCTGTGCTTATCATTTGAAGCACCAATGTTGCACGGAAACAGAAACGAAGAAATGTGAAAATGCGAAAACAACATTTAAAATATAATTTTACACGGGAAAACAGTATTTTGCCCATGGCTAGGAGTTTCGATGCAACATAGTGAAGCACTACATTTAAAATGGATGTTATAACTCTGCATACACTCAAAACAAAAGGGATAACTGGCTTGGATGGACAAGGACCATGGTACAAATACCACACATGCTGAGGTAGCAGACACTAAGAAGTGCTTCAATGAAGGTAACCAACAAAGGTTGGAAATATCCTTCCGTTTTCATACTCAAATTCACTAATTCAAGCATATTGCTGACAATCCATCCGTCACGGTGATTTGCACAGAGCACAGCTCTGAATTTAAAGGTCGTAAGGTTCATTTCAGTACCTATATAACGAGTTGGGTTCATTTCATTACCTATTTATGAGTAGTACTCGTTATAGTTGAGATATCCCCAAAAACAAGAAAGCCCAAACTTTCCATGCCTAGGTGACTTGAGATAACATAGATGCAATTCTTTTAAATTTTTGTCAAACTTCTGCTTTATGGCAAGCACCTGCAAAAGCGAAACACTTTATTAGTAGTCCAATATGAGCTACACAGACATGTATAGCTGAGCTTATCTCAAAATGCTTTATGGCAAGCACCTGCAAAAGCGAAAAACTTTAGTAGTAGTCCAATATGAGCTACACAGACATGTATAGCTGAGCTTATCTCAAAATAATACAAATTAGTGTTTCACAAGTAAAACAATGTAACGAGAACATGAGGCATCTCTGTATTATTTGGCATTCAGTCGACTCTCTGGCCTGATGGCTTAAGAAAGAATCCATATTCACATGAAGCTTCTCCACCGAACCAATAAATATGGAAATGCCACTTTTAAGATATTAATCAACACATATCGGAGAAAGATGTAGGAAATCACCTGGGATATATTGATCCTAGAAAGTTTACCCAGAGAGTCGTTTTGATCCATTCCCACATCCCACATTCTAGCAGTAAGAGAAGAATGGAAGTCTAAGGCACATTGCAAAATGCTTTCTATGATGCTGGCTACAGACCGTGTTTCATCAGATAAAAAACATCTGTGAAGTTTTATATCCACTGTTAATTCAAAACTATCATTATGAAATGAAAAAAGAGCAAGGTGCATAACTGCATATAGTTATATGAAATATATAAAGAGAAAGAACACAGTCAACCAAGACAAATATAGGTATAAAATTCGAGAAATTTCATTTATCATGTCTATTAAGGGAACACTAAGGAATATGTATTAAGAAGAGGCTTGAAACACTTCTTACTCAAGAAAATGTTGCTAGATGCATTGAATAAATCAAAAACATAGCGACAATTCCAACAATGAGGAAAATAATAGTATTCCATGCTAAAAATCCTTAGGTTCAGCTGTAAAACATATCTTTTCGGGACAAGGGGCTTTGGGAAGAATACTATCATTCTCCTTTACAGTTAGCATATGAGCATGCGAAACACCCACAATTAGGTTGGTTAGGTAATCTCTTTTCCCTCATTTGACTTCAAAAGTTACATATAATTCTGTTCCATCCTATCATTGCAATTTGCAACGATTGTGGTCAATGAAAGAGACTGAACAAGGTTATCTCGCCATGGGAAAAAATGGCAGAATTAATGTCATGTCATTATTTCTCCAAGGTATTTAGCAGATAAGTTGTATGCTAGATAATGATTATCAACTGTGCACACACTGTAAATTTGTACACGATACATCTCTATTCCTGTTAAAAGAACAGGTGAATTATTTATTAAACTGTCGACTGGTTCATCAGCGATGACAGTGAGAAGAATTATCTATATAGTTCTTACTAAAAATTGATGGCTCAGCATTCCAGAAAGATGACGTGAACTTACATGTGAAGTGACTCAGATAGATATTCCATGTGCAGTGATTCCAGATCCATCATATCTTTGACCTAGAATAACCACAGGCAAGTTCAAGACCAATCAAACAATGAGAGAGATATTAGAGAGGTTGTTTTCTTCAGATAAAGGAGGCCATCTGAATATATGTACATATATAGGCATAAAACCAGTAAAATATATCTGCACGAGTGACATTTCATGTTTCTATAGCCAATCACAACTCTCATAATATCACGTATGGCATATCAAACAAACAATTCTAATCAATATTATAACACAATTTCAATAATCATTCTGAATGCTCAAATGCCATGGTGAACACATTGATATGCATACTAAAATCACCCCATACATATCTCTCATCAGTCTCACTGGTGGGGGAAGTAAAATTATTTGTTACAATTGAAATGATATGTATAGAAGTTCAACTGAAATTAACACTCAATTCAGCTTTTCAGCAGTAAAGCATAAACATTCAACAATATTAGCAGTACCAAACAAAGGCTTCAATTTTAACAAGTAGACAAAAACCTGGCAAAACAAAAAATACCATTGGATGAAGAAAATGAAGCAATAAGATTCAAACCTTGTACTTTAGGTTGTGAAGAAACCTACACCACGATATATGAGACAATTGTGACTGCACATATTGTTGTAAGGAAGAGATAAAATGATTGACCCGGTGCCTGTCATAAATTAGACTAATGAAATTAGTATAACTGCCTGTTTGCAATCATAAAACTCCTGCTTAGATGTGCTCTTTGGAACTCAAGTATGTTATTATATCTTGGATAAATTACAAACTCTAGCAAAAGTCAAAACAGTATCACTATAAAAAATCGTGCCAAACAAGAAGAGTCTTTGACTAGTGCAGTCTTCCTATCATTGACCAGATCTCACAAAACATAAGCTCCAGAGATTGAAGTTCATGCACGTTTCTTTAAGACTTTCTCCTCTATAAAGTACGTGCAAGTTATTCAAGAAATCAGGTAACGCAAAAATAATGCCAAGAGTATGTATATGTGTGTGTGTGTGTGTGTGTGTATATACATATATATATATATATATTGGATGTGAAATTTTCTGCATACCTCATCTTTACCAACATATTAAATTGAGCCACTTCCTTTTCATGTATTGCAGAATAACTATTTTTACCAATGAGATGCGTCAGGTTCTGTAAAAAAAATATAACTTGATATAAGTCAAAAATAATTCTAATAGCTGACATTAATTATTTTATTCAAGTTTCCTGATTTTGCATTTACTTTCGCTCTTGAAATTTCTGAAAAGTTTAATTCAAGGTCTTCTTTCAGATTTTGATTTGTGAGATTAGGAGCTATCCACATGGTATATCCCAGGTCCACTTGGCCTCCTGTGAGAGCCCAAAAGAAAAGGATATACTAATAATATGTATGTCTCTTGTGTATGAAACCTAAAATCCCACTAGCTAATAGTACCTTTAATAAGCACCATATATCGGTCAAAGAAAAAACAGCAAGCTTCACTTGTATCAAGAAATTGAATATATCAGCATATATTTTCAATGCACTGGGAGTCAAAACAATACTGACGGGCCAATCCACTCGGTAACCCAAACCCAAGAAATCAAAGGAATGGACTCCTGAAACATTGACAAGCTCAGTATTAGTGAAAAAGGAAAGCAAAAAATAAAATTAGAAATAAAAAAGGAAAAATAAAATAAATAGGCTCTGACTTACATTTTAGGAATTAAAAATAGAGCATAGTGAAAAGCTCAAATGACATCCAAATGAAAGACAAGAAAATATTAACAGACGGAATTTTTTCAGAAATATACATTCATCATTTATTAGAAGGAAAGAAAGAGGAAAAGAAAAAAGGAACTACATTGTTCACTAATCAGTTTCTTATCAGTTCAACTAGAATAAGAACACCTGTTAAGATTTTATATTGACAATATTCAATATTACGACAGCTAATCAGCCAAAGGGGGAAAAAACCAGCCACATGTAAGATCCAATGGTTGTAACAGTGGCAACAAGCATGACTATAATGACATCATAAAAAACATCAGCACTACCAGAACCATGCCATCAGCAGCGGGGATTGACAGGTGGAGAAGGGAAATTGATCTAGATTTGTGATAAGAGTTCATGGAGGTCATGTCTAATTGCTAGGGCTCGTAATAAAGCTTCTCAATCAACAAGAAGCTCACCTTAGATCCAGAAGTAAAAGGTTAAATGTTAATCATTAAGATCGTAGGGTCCATCTAAAATCGCAGAGATTTATATGTATTATTGCATTCAAAAACAATAAACCTCACAAACAATGAGAGACACAAATAAAAAACCAACCAGGAAAGTTGTTTTGCATTAAGGTCCTAAAGGAAAATTAAAAGTGTCTCAAAAAAAGGCAAGCTATCTGTGTTTGACCCAGTGCAAGTTCAGCCTATAGCTGTCACTGCCCTGGACCTAGGGCCTTACTGTGTCTTTGCTCAGCTAAAAAAACTATGTTTGGGCTATCAAGGAAAGAGAATTCACCAATTGCAGATGTCGAAAGAGGCATTACAGCATTTTCCTTTACGTACACAAACAACCGATCTTTATTAGGATCTCTTTCACATGAAGACCTCTGGACTGACAACTCAAGGAATCCTTGAATTTCAGAAATTCTTTGATCTGCCTCTGTAGCACACCATCTCTGTTGTTTTAAGTGAAAAGGGAATGGATTTACAAAGAGTTAAGGTTGTTTGAGTCAAATAATCCCAAAATACATAAAAATTTAAATAACTATTAGACATAATTACATGATGCCAAAGTGACATGATAAACAAATCCGCCCAATCTGCTAGTTCCATAAAACAGTACCGTCGTAGCGCCAGCAAATGTTCATGCAAATCGAAACCTTCGAGCATCTTGATAGCTAACTTACTGACATACTTGTACCTAGGTCTTGTTAAGGGAATGCAAAATTTTGTACATAATTGATCTGTCAATAGCACCATACTGGGCATGAAAACCAGAAATGATTTTGGCATGCTATGAAATAGAGAAAGGGTAAGAATAACAAGAATAAAAGAGTGAATCAAGGAATCCAGGAAACCATCAACCCACGATGCCAGAAATATAATATTCCACATTATTGTAGAACATCTGTAACCCTCTTATTTCATATAAATTGTTCATGATAAACATGCTATCACTTTCACAAAAAAACTTCTGAGAATGCAATCCTTAACACACCTTTGAAAAAAAAAAAAAAAAAGAACTCTGATTTCTATTGGATGACTAAAGAGTCAAAAAAAATCAGTAGAAGCTTCTGGTAAGATTCTCAATACTATGGATAGACAATCAAAATAGAGCTTCAGAGACTGGTAACTTAGAGGCCACCATGCTCAAACACAGGGTTTGGACAAGAAGCAAGAAAACAACAAGCAGCCAATTGCAATGGCAGAGTAATCTTTCTTCTACATCTAGTTCTCATACTTGCATAAATAAATTAACTCATGCAAATGCTTGGATGCATGCATATGCTGAATTCTTATTCTAAGGGAATACGAAAAAAGATAAAAGGATACTGGACTAAGATTTCCTGCAGCAGGCATTTGTCAACAGTGACATCAAGTGGAATCTCAAACAAGGAAGATAAATTCTCCTTCTGCTCTCCAGAACTTTCCCTTTCAGCATGACTAATACTATTAAGCAGACTCTCCCAAGTCTTCCCATCAAAAACACTGGTTGAAACAAGAGCTCTTTGGTCTTGCTCCTTCAAGTCTAAGGGTGAGAAAGGACAAGATATTCTGGCATTATCAATCAAGACACCATCTCCACTATAGTCTTGCTTATCTTTGTCAGAACTCCTACCAGCAGTATCATAGGAAGGAATTTGAGGCCCAAATTCTTGTCTTAAACTGGCAGCTAACTTCTCTGCTGACACCTTGCAAGGATCTTCTACAGTTGAAAAGTCAAAGTAAGGTAGGGGTTGTCCATAGGCCAAGCTGAATTTATGTCCAGGTTTGTTTATTTGGTGAAAGAAAGCATTTTTTCTTAGCATTGGGTTTGCACTGAGAAAATTGTTGTGGTAATTAACCTTAAATGACTGTAATGTGAATGAATCTGAAATATGGAAGCCATTTTCAAGTCGATGATCACCCAAGGCTTGTATTGGAACGTTTTGAGTAGAAGCCATTTTGTTAAAACATGGTAGACATTCATTCATGGAAACTATATCTGTTTTGTTCAGTTTTTGGGCAGACTTAGATAGGTCTGACCTCTGGTAATTTCTATAACCTTCATGATAGAAAGGATTACTTGGAATGGCAAGTGGCCAGCGCTCATCAGTTAACCTATCTATTTGTTGAGTATTAAAGATGCACGACATGTTTGAGTTCCCCAACTCTAGTGGCACAAGCATGCGACTGAGAGCTTTTTTCTCATGATAGGATACATCTCCTAAAGCAGAATTCTTCTGAGAATTTTCAGGAAAAATTATTTCCATGTCATGCGAACTAGGAATAGACTTTTCCAGCGTATTATCAATGGGGCTATTCATGGAAAACCTTAATGAAGATAAATATCTATCTTCCAGTCCAGGCAAGCTACCAGGACACTCAGTCAGTTGTTCAGAATCAGTTTGCTCTTCAGAACTTGAAGATGAACAATCAGATGCCTCAGATGTATCCAACCAATAGAATTCATCTCTTGTACTATTAGAACCTATTTTTTCAACGGCCCTGAGAAGCAAATTAATCCAATAGTAAGCCAGCCTATACATTTGTAATAGAAAATGACCCACAGAAGAGGAAGGGCAGGGAAAAAAGAAATTTAGGTCAGGAGGTACTTAACATCAACAACCACTACACAACCTAAGTCTCCACTCTCCATTAAGTTGCAGGAGTGGATATAAATTGATTTTAGAAATAAAAATCCAATAAGTTCAAAATTACGGCCAAATTATAACTATAGCATCAAATAATTTGGGCCTCTCGGAATGCTTGAATTGTGCAAAAATAAAACCAGCAAAGCCTGGTTTGATTGACTGGCAGTCTTGGTCCAATCAGTTTGCCTATATTGCTTAAATGCCAGCACGATTGTTTCAATTTGGTACACCCATCAAAGAATTGATCAGACTAAGAAGTGAATAACCTTTGTGGTGTTCTCATTCTCTCCTGAGTCCCAACATTGATATAGTTGAATGCTTCAAGCATTCTCCTGATGTTGATAAAGCTAATTGCATTTCAGTCACAAACACATACATATCATCAAAAACAAATTGGGGGAAGGGTAAGATAGATTACATGTTTAAGCCCCACTTTTCACCTGTTGAAGGGGCAATGGCTCCATCATTCAAACAGAAGGAAATTTCACTCTGTAAACCCCCTCCACTTTTGTCAAAGATAGTTGGTACTGCACCCCATGGAACAACCTGAGAAATGGAAATCTTCATGCAAAATGTAACAAGGCTACTGATGAAACTGGCTTTATTCTACTAGATAAAAATTTTTCCCCCTTAAAAGAGCACTGATCGCTCCTAAGACTGTGCTGTGGGAACTTAAGACTGGGTCTAGAATGATCCAGTGAAGGATTGAAAAAAACGAGCTTGGAACAACCAAGCAAATTCTGCCAAAAGTACTAGCACGAAAGCAGGTAAAGAACTGACTATTGGGTCATAAAAGAACATTTCCAATTACACAATTCAAATGACTGATTATAAAATAAAACAAAAGGCAAGTGCGGTGAAAGACTGCTTCTGGTGAATTGTGAAACCAACAATATGGTTGAACGACTGCAAAACTGTATCCACTAGCACTGAATAATATGTGCACAGGTGCACTCAATTCCTGGCTTAAAATGGCATGTGACACGGGCTTAAACATGGAATTCTTAGAAAGAAGCTGGAGTATCTAAATGCTGAAACACCAGTGTTATATAAGTTTATCACATTTAGAGATCTTAAGAGGTTTATTGGAAGCTAGTTTCCTCAAAAAATAGTTAAAAGAGCATAAGCAACAAAACTAGTAATTAATTGCGAATATATGTTGTTGGCAAGTAGAAAACATATTTAAAAACAATATAATAACATACGTACACAAAAAGGGGAATAAAACATTTTGTATGAAAAACGGTTCCTTGTGAAGGGAATCTTTAGTTTGTTTCTCGGAGAAAAAATTATTTGAAAACTCGTGAAAAACAATTCAAACTGTTTTTCAACGACAAATGCCACTATTAGAATAACAAAAATCCAGTAGGTACATCTACATAGCAACACATGAGGAGAAATGATACCAAACTATTCAACATTGTCAAGTATAGTAGACAGCAGAGAAATGTCAAAAGAGCCCCTAGAACAAGACTCGTTACCTGTTGGGGTCTAAACTCCAACTTTGTGAACAGGTTTCCAAGTTTGTCTTGCATCCTTCTGTAATAGTTGCTTCTTGCAGTTACTAAAGCTTCTAAGTGTTCTTTGCTGAAAGCCAATGGAGATGCAGAAAACAAATTATCACTTAAATATCCATTGAAACTAGGAAGAAAATCCCCAAAAATGTAGTCACCGGAGCCAGCATAATTGCACAATTCAAGCAGCTTCTTTAGTACTTGAAGTTGTTGACCAGTCCTGATAATTGGAATTAAAAAGTCCTTCAGAAAGAGGGGAACAGCAACTCCATCCTGCTACCACCCACATCATGAGAATCAACATTAACTTAGAACACTGAAAATATAGCACAAATAAAGGACTCTTGGAATCCAAAACTTCCAATATTTATTTCAGTAGTGTTACCCTAATATTCGCCAATGGGAAGTTAAAATGGGTGCCATCTTTACAGTGCAGATCAGTTGGTAGATTTGCATCACATTCTACTATAAACTCTTTATATGGATCACTAATTTCTGCCTTAAATATCCATGATCTAATAAATCCACAATATGGTTCATAGGAGCGAACAAAGAGGAACTTGAGTAGGGCACAGTGAGCTGGATCAGCAATCTACAGGAAAACAATTGCAAGGATGATTCAGATGAATATGGGACACAAGAAAAGAACCATGGAAGAAAACAGAAAATCCAAAACTTGGAAGCAGTTACGTACTGACATCTAAGAACAAATAACTTGAAATTTTTAAAAAGGAAGAACGTGGCAACCTATGATACTTGACATCATACATAGCATATAATAAATATGATACAGTTTCGAGAAGTGAATATGTTCGATTTACTTCACCTTACAGTTATCCAACAGTGGAAAGTTGACACATTACTACAATCTGGTATGTGAGTGAAAAAAAGTTCATAGTTCCACAAAACAATGTACAGCCAAGTCAAAGATGTCACTTGGAAAGGCTGGAAATTAAAACAACTGAAATTAATTGAAATGCACATCTTTTTGGTGATCAGTACTTTTTGTTCTCAAGGCAGAACAAGTTGAAGAAGAAGAAAAGAGAGACTAAAAATTTTTAGCAGACCTGTAGTTGCATACACAGATAACTAAGAAGATCCCCTCCTTTGTAGAAGTTAGAAAACTCCATGGCTGCTTTTGCAGTTAACTCTACCAGAGAAGATACTGAGAAGCAAAGAGAAATATTATATAGGTTGCATATATTTCCAAGCTCTTCAATCTGAGTCCTCAGTTCCTTTGTATGCAGATAAACCTCCAGTAGCGTAACTTTAGAATGAACTACGCTCATGAGGCACACTTCCTCATCAAACTCAGGCAAAGGCACATCAGTATTTGATGAACGCCTTAATCTTGCAGATGTGTATACTGTATTGAGAGCACATATGTAACCTTCTAGTATCTTTCCTATAGCTACAGCAAATGCCTGATTAACTAGACTATGAGACAGTTGATTTTCCGTTTGTACACCACTGTCACAATCCACATCCACGTTCATATACATAAAATTATCTACAAATTTACGGAGAAGAAAAACCAGAGAACCCAAGCAGCCTATGGAGTTGAGAATCTTTCCCAATGCCTGAGTACTTGAAGACCGATTCCACAGACTTGGAATTCGATGGTGGGACCTATCAGCAGGGTCAGTACAAAAGGCAGAAGAAAGCTTTTGAATACTAACAAGAGCTGATTCCACACCTTGCATAGCATTTAATGCTAACTTCACCAAACTTGCCTCCTGAAACCCAAAGATAAACTAAATCATGTCTATAACTTGAGATAAGCCATAGCCTTTACACACAACTTGTACTCAAGACATGAATAACCCATCTACAAGCTCAAAGTAACATGTCTATATCCAAATTATGGAATTTATAAAGAAATCATAGAAGTGGCTTAAATTACATCTTCAACTAGGATTAAGAAAAAATTACTGATCCATTACTCTATAAACAATAAACACAAATCAAAGTTTTGAAAAATTCACTAATAAACATAATATATATTCGCAAATTTGCCCACAATTAACAATTAGAAACTAGAACCCACTTACGGAGACGGAGGAAGGAAGGTGGAGAGGCGGTGGCGACGGCTGAGTAGGAGAGGAATTAGGCGGATAGGAAGAGGAGAGTCGAGCGCCATTCTGAGAGGAGATGGATTCCCAAGTTGTAGGAGGAAGCCATGGATCTTCCACTTTCTCGAACAAAAACGCGAAGTTGGCGTCCACAGCCATTATCTCTTGCTCACTCTATGTACTTCTGGTTCTGCCACTGCCTTTTCACTTAATACTTAATTTTTTGAAATTTGCAGGCGCGTAGACTTAGATCGCCCGATGGAAAACAGAAATGGTTAATAAGCAGCGAGTCACTGAGTTTTTTTTATTAAATGCATTTTTCCCTCATATTTAATAATAAAATTTTAAAATATAAAATTTTTATAATTATAAATATCTTTTATAGACACATAAATCATTGATTTTAATTTTTTTTTAATTAATTTTTAATATTATAATTAAACAATAAAAAAAATATTTTAAAAAACGTGTTAGAATTTAAAATTAAGGAACTTTTTAAGTTTAATAAGAATTTTAATTTTTAATAATAATTAATTTGACTTCAAATGATTCAAGCCTCTTTAAATAAGAAGTTGAATATTTTTGAATTGAAAAAAACTTTCATGGAAGTCTTTTTATAAGCCTGACTTGACACAAATAAGATTAGACTTATTTCTAAGACATTTATGGTTTTAAATTAAGAAATAAATAATATATATAAGTAGATGGAGTCATTTGATTGGAAAAAAAATGTTTTTTCTTAATTAATTAGGAGAAGCAATTACTAAATCCAACATTCTTATTGGAGCCATGGCCCCAACTTTTAAAATTCAACTTTTTTTATCCCATAAATTTATTTATATTTTCAAATATATATATATATATATAATATAAAAATAAGCAATTTAAAATCCACATCTTATGGAGCCATGGCCCAACTTTTAAAATTCAACTTTTTTTAATCCAATAAATTTATTTAATATTTTCAAATAAATTAAATAAATAAATAAATATATATATAATATATAATATATATATATATATATATATATATTTATATATTTGATATATATTGGCTTCCTGGAGCATTGCCAATTCTGGTAAAAGATTTGCAACAATTTGGTCAATAAAAACTGATTGCCACTTCATTTCGATTTCTTTTGGCAAACAAAAATTAAAGCCAATGATTATTACTTGGATTCGGCCTAGGTAAAATTGCTATAAACTAAATATTACTGCATCTTTTAACAAATTATCAGCCATAGTAATTTTGTTGCTGTCGTTTGTTTTCCGATTGTTGCCAGAATAGCTTATGATGCAGAGCTTGAGGCTTTTTGGGGGCTCTCCTGGAGCATTGATAAAGGTATTTATCTCATTCAGGTGGAAATGGATTGTTAGGATCTAGTTGCTCACGTTAATCGGGCACAATGGACTAAAACAGATCCTTCGATTTTGCTACGTGTTGCTGACTTATTACATCTTCACTCATCTTCCCTTCATCACATATATCATGAAGGAAATCAAGCTGCACAACTTTTCGCCACTCATCAAAGGCTACATCATATTTCTATTTCTTTTACCTTTTTTAATTTTTTACTTTATTTGATTAAAGGTGTTGTATTATTGGAGGCAATGTAAACTTCATATCTAAGATATAAATAAAAAGATAACTTTATCACAAAATATATACAAAATATATATACTATATAATATTATAATATATAATATATATATTATATATATATAAATATATTGGTCCTCAAGTAAAATTCTATTTATAATTTTGGCCCTGCTTCAAGAGATTAATTTTCCCTAGGTGAAATTTAAGTAGCAAGTGCAGTTATTTTAATTTCAAAGTAAAAATTATTACAACTACATAATATTAATAATGTATATATATTGTCTCCAAGGAAATTCTATTTATAATTTTGGCCCTGCTCAAAGATTAATTTTCCCTAGGGTGAAATTTAAGTAGCATGCAGTTTATTTTAATTTTCAAGTACAAAAATTAAATTACAACTACATAATATTAATTAAATGAATATAATCAATTTAAACATAAATATAATAAATAAGTAAACACATGCATTTATAATAATAAAAAGAAGTCTTCTTCCTTTGACGAATTTTCCTTTCCTTGAGCAAGAAACAATTGCTCTGTAAGAGTTCTAAAACCCAAAGAAACAATTAATATGGGAAAAGGAATAATTATTTTCAAAGGAAACAAAATCCAAACAAACTGTAAAAGGAATAACTTTTCTGGGTTTTTAAATCCTTTACAGCTTCTGTATAAAAACCAGCAAATGCTCTGTGTTCTTCCCAAACTAAATCACAGAAACAAATCAAAACTAAAATGGATTCAACAAGGCAACAGAGAACTGCTGGAGCTGTCCGTGTATATGAAGATTTTGAGCCATCAGTGGATTGGGTTATAGAGCCAGGAGCTGACACCCTCAGGGTCTATCTTCCAGGTCTGTTTTGTTTCTCCTCAATCTTCCATTTCCATGTCTGTACTTGTTTCTTGTTTATCAATGACGATTCTTAATTATCGTTACAGGGTTTAAAAAGGAGCAAATGAAAGTTCAAGTTACTTCATCTCGCCATCTAAGAATAAGCGGAGAACGCCAAATCAGTGATACAAACGTATTTAGCCGTTTTCGCAAAGAAATACCCATTGCTTCAAATTACGATCCAAATGAAATATCTGCAAGATTTGAGAAAGGAATACTTTACGTTAAACACCCAAAAATAATAGTTACAGAGCCTGAGCCACAAAAACCAAAGGAAGCTGCAAAGCCTCCAATGTCACCAAAGCCTGCAGAAAAGCCACCGCAGCCGGCTGTCGAAGCTCCTAAGCCTCAAAAACCACCAACTGCACCGGCACAACCACAGCAGAAGCCGCCAACTCCACCAGCACAACCACCGCAGCCAGCTGTCGAAGCTCCAAAGCCACGAAAACCACCTACTGCACCGGCACAACCATCTCAGATGCCGCCAACTGCACTGGCACAGCCACCGCAGCCAGTTGTCGAAGCTCCAAAACCACAAAAACCACCCACATTAGAGACGCTTCTGAAGCCTGAGGAAGAGAAAGCGAAAAATAATGTTTCGGAGCAAACGATAGAGAAGGGGAAAGATAAGGAGAGTGTGAAGCAAGAAAATGAAAATAACGTTGCTTGTTCTGTTAGGGGAAGTAGAAGCAATTCTAAAATGGTAATGGAAAATTACAAGAAGGTTTTTAGTGGTGTGATGATGGAGATGAAGAAGAAGAAGCCAACGAGAGATATGATTAATAGGATTCTGGTTGTTTTAATTGTGATAATTGGGATTTATGCAATGAAAGTAATTAGGTCTAATACAAAATCTGATAATTAATTCTTTTAATTCCTTCATTGTAATATTAATTTCATGTACTTTATTTTGGATTTTAATAATGTAATTATAACAAATGTTATAAAAATTTCTCTTTTTTTCCACTATTTTCTCTATTTTATATATCCTTCTTGTGTAAGAAACCGAAACTTATCTCTTTCCACAGTAACAGGTATATTTTTCCAGAATTGAACTTATATTCTTATTTAAGCAAGTAATTACTTTTCAGAAGAGTATATTTTTAAGCAATTAATTACATGAATATTGAATTATTATAATTTATTACACATAATTCTCTTTTTAAAAAAATATGACAATTTTAATTAGTTATTTTAAATATAAAATAATAAATAAATATTATATAATAATGATTTTATGAAAAAAAATAGTGACAATCCAAAAAAGATTATTCAAAATCAATTATTGGTGCATAATTTCATTTCCATTGAAATGTAACTTTCCACTCCAAAATGAGAAAGTAAAAAAAAAAAAAAAATCATGTTCATTGTTCATATTAATATATTGTAGTTGTTGTAATTTGTATTCCTGATTTATTTGATATTTCATTTGAAAAATTATACCACTTTAAAATCTTGCAATGAATATTATTTTCTTCTCAAAAAAAAAAAAAAAACCTAAAAAATAATAATTTTTTATAATTTGTTTCTAAATTTTTTTTTTTTTTTTGATACTTTTAGTAAACGCGTCTGTGATTTCACTTTTATAAAAATAATTGAGGCGCCAGCAAAATAATAATTCATTTTATGTTATGGGTCTATGTTTTTTAATCTCCATTATTGGATAGAAAATAATAATGGAAAGCTTCCATATCCAAAAAAGAACTTTCCGCTTTACCTTAGGCATAAGGGTTACCTATTCTATGCCTCCAGAACCCTACTTTGGCAGCCGAAAGAGCCTTCACAAATCCAACAGAAAAAGAATATTTGAGTTCAAAGAAAATTGTTCTTAAAGAAATTAGTTCCTCTGTGCTGTGCTCTATAAAATCAACACTTTGAAGCTTTCATTTTTCAACTTGGAAAGTATCATATCATATCATATCAATCTTCAGATTCTTCTGATAATCCAATGGCTCAAATTAATCATGTTGTTTATGAAGATTTTGAGCCAACTGCTGAATGGCAACTAGATGCTGGACATGACACCCTGCTGGTCTATCTACCAGGTGAGATTTCATGTATATTTCCTTTACAATTTCCATTTTTCGCTAATTATCAAAATTAGGAATGTTTATTATTAATTTGTTGTTCTATTTCCTCACCTACCTAATATTTAGTTTAGTTAAGTTTAATTTTTTTATATATATTTCGATATATTTCCTTTTATTTAGTGTCAAATCACTGTTATTAATGATCTCTTCATATAAAGATGAACATGGTTTGGTTTCAAATTGGAATTAAATCTAAATCAAATCGAAATCAGCATTAAATTGTGATCAATAGTTCCTAATTGCAAACCGTAACTGGAATCTTTTATTTAAAATTCGGTTTCGATTTTTCATTTTTGAAATGGAAACCAACAGTTTTAATTTAAGACCAGCAATTCCAGCTTAAAATCTGTAAAAAAAAATGTCCTTAAAGAGATTTTCAACTTATTTTTTGTTTTATTATAATTTTTGAAAAAAATTAGGAATTTTTATTAAATTGATTTAGTGTTTTCAATATTATTATTATTATTATTATTATAGTTTCAGATCAGAACAAAATTATAGCCGGTGATTCCAAAACCGTCTTACAAACTGCTTAAAAGTTATTCAATTTTAGTTACATTTTTCTTATAGTTAAAACCGGTAATTTTAAAAGCGGTTCAATTTGAATTCCACTTTTCTTATAATTAGAACCATTAATTATAAAATCGAAATCGATAATTCTAAAATTCTGAAATTGTCGTCATGCTTGCTCTCACATTTCTTATTCACCTTTTACGGTCAATAGAGACCATTTATACTATAATTATCGAGTTCATAAATAAATAAAACAAATACTCCTTTTCGCAATCCTGCGCTAAGAATCCAAGTCTAATTGCCAAATCATCATCTAATCTTGTTTAGTTATTGATTTGGATATGCTAAAAACTCAAATGGTTAGAAAAATTCGGTTCAATTCAATTTGGTTAACCAAAAGCTGACCCTTGTACAAAATATACAAAAATGCAGGTTTTAAAAAGGAGCAACTAAAAGTTCAAGTAACATCAGCTGGAAAACTTAAAATCTCTGGAGAACGCCCTCTCGATCACAATAAACGAAGTCGTTTTGTCAAGGAGATTCAGATTCCATTAATTTATGAAACTGAAAAAATCAGTGCAAAATACGAAGGAGGCATACTCAAGATCAAACATCTCAAAAGTCCCAGGCCAGCATCCAAACTGCAAGAAAATTTAAATTCATCATCTCAAGAAACTCAAGAAAATCAAGAACTTCAAAAGCCTAAAAATGAACTGAAAGATGATAAGAATGGAATAGAGAAGGCAGCTGAAGAAATTCCTTCCAAGAAAACAAATGAGAATTCTGTTCCAGAGAAGAAACCTGAGAAGGATGAGGAAATGACAAATTCTAATGGCAAGAATTCTTCAGCTGTGGCTGATGGCTTAGGTGAAGCTGAAAAATTTCAGAGTAACAAGCATGAAGTAAGCCAGGAAAGAAATGGGAATGGTGAATCTAAATTGGTACAATATAAGCTGGTTTTTGGTAGCCTTGTAACAGAGATTAAGAAGCCAAGAAAGTCGACAAACATGGTTGTGGCAGCAGGTTTATTAGTTCTGCTAATTGGGTTTTATGTTAAAAGTTAAATCTGGAGAATTAGAGCATTCAAGAAATAATTAGTGAAGTCTGTCTTATTTCATGTTTTACTATTTTAAATGATGCACTTGCAAATGTATAAGTTGAATAAAGGCAATTTCTACAATTCTGTCAATTTTAAATACTTCACAAAAAGGCATTCGGAAAAGGAAATTTCATGAAATTGAGAAATGACACTGCAGGCTTCTCATTAACAAAAAAATAAAAACTAAGATATATATATATATATATATAAATTGTTAATATTTAAGTCATCATAAATTGAGTCCTAATACCTCATTAAAGAAATTACAGAATCTTTGTGTGACAAGCCACTTTATTTCCTTTCGGCTTATGCTCGCACTTGATTAAACTAAAAGATTTTCCATTCGCCAATCCAAGGAGAAGGAGATACAAGCAGTTGCACCATACCATTAGTTCTGTCATTTCAGAAGTTAAAACACAGCCAATCATTTGTAATCAGAATTCATGCTCTCATAATTGACAAAAGAAATCTTTTAGAAGCAAAGATCATAATCAGTAATAGTATGCTATGTACTGCTTGAATGGATGCATGCACTAAAAACAAGTGTAAATTTACCTGAAACAAATATAGATGGCAATCAGAACTGAATTGGGCTGAGAGTCACGAGATCGACATAATACATATATCGGAACAGAATCCCACAAAAGAAATAAAACTATGATATGAAAATAAACATACTATAAAATGAAACTTGTCATCGGAAAAGTAAAAGGAAATGATAGTTCCAATTCACAGTACCTTGATAGTTGCTTACAGTCCTTGGATTAGCTAATCTGGATGTTGAGAATGTGAGAAATCATGGGCCAGTCTTCTCCTGTTCCCCGTTCACACCTCTTTTCGAGCAAAGGACATTGAAAGATATTTAGAGAAGAAACGGAGGAGGGTAGCCTCCCTTCTGGCATTGAAGAGAGCTTAGGGCATTCTTTTATGTAAAGCTTTTGGAGTTGAGGAAATGCTCCAGTGCAATGAATCCATTCTTCCCACTGTGGCAAATTTTCAAAAGTTTAAATTTCAAGGGATTCAAATGGTTTTGCAGAGGATGTGCAGCTTCCATAGAACTCAGGACCCACAACCATGATTCCATTCAATGCTCTAATAAACAGCTCTCTAAGAGCCGCTAACTGTCCAAGGGATGGTAAGGAGGTGCAGTATTTGAATCCAGCAAGCTCCAAATGAACCATATTTGAGAAAGAAGAGTCACCTAACCAATTTGGAAATTCTGTGCCATTATAACCAGCAATACAAAGAGACTTCAAATTGGTAGGAGGCTCTAATTGATCAAGTAGGTTTCTTTCATGCTGTGTTTTTAGTATCGCCATACCATTTCAACTCCAACTTCCTAACCCTTTTACCCTTCACATATGCTTCTGAAGCATCTTGGATGTTCACGACATTTTGAAGATTACATATACAAAGTTCTCTCACTTGTTGAATCTTCCCCAACACCTTAATGCGATACCCACTGTCTTTAACCAGAACAAAATTAGATAAAATTTGAAGCTTTCTGAGTTCAGCCATCTGTGGTGGCATTTCATGCACTTTTTTATCTCTGATATCAAGATTGGCACAAGTTGATTAATCTTGCAAAAGCAATTCAACAAGACAGTTACATGAGAACAGGTAGGTTTGCAAATTGTATAAAGTAGTGATAATGTCAGGTAATCTTTGTATGGATTTGAAAGATAAATCCAGATATCGTAAATGCTTCAAATTTCCTGTTGACTCAGGCAATACATTCATATTGTTACAAGTTAAAGTCAACAACCGGCCTTAGGTGCTTGAATTTTGAAAAGAAGTCGTGCATTACCTCATATTCTACCTTGTTGAGCCTAAGCCATTCCCGAGTATCTGCAGCTGCAAATGTACGCAGATATCGGGCGTTGTGAGTCCCCTCAACCATTTTATTCAAGTCACGAAGTCCTCTATATGATAGATGACGAGTTTTTTCAGAAATCTTGCATGAATCCACACCTTCTAACATGAAGCAAAATTCTCTTGAAACAGACCTAGCTAAATCATGAATAAGGTCATGCATCACAAACAGTGATATATTACTGCCTGGTTGTTGAAAAAACGACCTAGAAATAAGCTCATCAAAGTACTTATCACCCAATTCTTTCATATTTCCACCTGATGGGGTCAAAAAGCCTTCTGCCATCCACAGACAAACTATATCCTTTCTTGCAAAACGATAATCTTTTGAAAATATTGCACAATAAGCAAAGCATTGTTTCAATTGTGATGGAAGATAAGAATAGCTTAATCTTAGAGCTGGAAGAATATCATCTTCTAACAAATCCCATAGATTGCTATTCAATACATGCTGCCATTCCTTAACAGTTTTTGGTTTGGAGCGAAGAAGACCTCCAATTACTTTTGCTGCTAAAGGTAGGCCGTCGCACCTTTTCACAATTTGTCTACCAATTACAGAAGCCAGTTATTGCCAAAAAAAAGAAAAACAATACTATTTAATATTTATCCCACAAACAAAAAAATAAATGTCAAAATGTCAAACCTTTGAAATGGGTCTCCGAAGTCAAACTTTTGACTGAAATATATTTCACTCCTCTTTTCTTTCTCCACTTTAAATCATTTAATACGAACAAAGCAAACAATCCTTAACAAGACAACCGCTTGGTTTTTTTCCTTTTCTTTTTTTTTTTTTTTTTTTTTTAATACGATACAAAGCAAAACAGATCCTTAACAAGACAACCGCTTTGGTTTTTTTCCTTTTCTTTTTTTTTTTTTTTTTTTTGGATTCGAACCACCTAGTTCTTAAACAAAAACAATTAAATGCAATAATTTTAAATGTAAGCTATCTTTTTTTTTTTTTTTTTTTTTTTGGATTGAACCACTTAGTTCTTAAACAAAAACAATTTAAATGCATATTTTAAATGTAAAGCTAATTCTTTTTATGAAAGGCAAAAGTTTTTTTCTCATAGCCTTAGAAATTTTCAATATATAAACTACGATGACATTCACCTTTCATGTATTTTTTTTTATTTATTGAGATTTCTAATGGGCCGAAATAATATTTTGGACTACACAACAGAGACTCACCATATCAATGAAAACTCTCGTGTTCGTAAGAATTTGAATTCATGACTTTCCACTCATCACACCAGTGAGAGTGAGACTACCAAACAGGTTAGCTCTTTCATACATATTTATAAGAGATATTAATAATTAATTTTGTTTGAATAATTTTTGAATAATAAAGAAATTATTATTATTATTATTATTTTCTACATTCTTTTTAATTCTATGCTCAAAACATATAAGGAATGAATATTTTAAACATATTTCTCCATTAAGATATAAAAAAATGGTAATTTTAATTATTTTATTTCAGGAGAAATACACCATCATCTTGAATAGTGAAATTACATTATTTGCATTATAATTTCTCTTAATATGCTCAAAATATTAAAATCTCCTAAAAAGCAAACTTTCTGGAAACTAATAACTTTGTTCATTTGGGAACTCCAAGCTCACTGCTACCCATTTATCATCACTAATTGGCAGTACTGTAATGCCCTTAGGAAAAGTAATGTTGGGATAAGATAAATACACTCTAACCCTTTCACATAGCAGGTAACTCCCAGGAGCTGTAGTCTTCCCCATTGTTGAGCTTGAAATTGAGAAATCAGAAATGTCAATTTGTGTCACAGTAGTAACAGGTTTAGAACAAGAAGATGATGAGTCAAAGTTTTCAGCTTCCATTTTCTGCTTAACTGATGCTGAATGTGACAAAATGGGATCTTTGGAGTCAATTCTGAGATTGGTTTGTATTGCTTCAGGCAGATTTACTTCTTCACTTTTATCTGGGAAAAGCATGAACCAAGAAATACATTATGCAATTTGATTCCAGGCTATACTTATATAAATATTGGTTATAATTTTAACTACACTTAAAAATAGATTTCACTTCAATATAATTTTAAGTTATTTAAATATAAAAACATTTTCCAAACTGAAAAAAAGAATCATATTCCAGGAATTATATTCATTCTCAACTCGAAAGTGAACCAATTTCTGCAGAATGTTCCTCACTTCCTTGTGTATGTATTTTGGGTAAAATGTTACCTTTACTTTCTGCTGCAGAATGTTGCTCAGACTCAAGAGATTCATCAGTTACGAGCGTAGAGGAAGTAATCTCTGAAGTTTTACTCATAGCACCTAACAAAACAAGAAGAAAAAAAAAAGTAGAACCCACTTTGATTTCACATATATAAAATAGAGATCTTTGACTTACTATCTTTGAGAAATGTGTAAGCAACCTTAGCAGCTTTTACCTCTGCTTCTTTTTTGGAATTTCCTGCCTTGCCATAGTACTTCTTTCCTTCTACTTCCACAGAGGAAAAGAATGTTGGCAGGTGAGATGGACCAGTTTTTATAGTTTTATATAGTGGTATGGAGAGACCTTCCTTTTGGGTCGTCTCCTGCAGTAGATTCTTGTAGGAGCCAGAGTCATCCTGAAAGACGAAAAAATGAACAATTATAAACAACTAGACATTTCCTACACTCACATGTAACAATGCAATTACTATTGACATTTCCTGAGTTCAAGAAACTAGCCTCTTGAAAGTTATCTGTCAAAATTGACATTAAAGCAGCCTTTGCAGCAGAATTTTCTGCTTCGTTCAAAGTTGTGAAGAAATGTGGGCTCTCAAAAGCATGTCCATCAATTATGACTGTAGCCTTGAAGCAAGTAGAGCGACCCGAACCTTCAGTAATGCTCGAATACAATGGGAAATCGAAACCTTGCCAGTAAGCGTAGCTCTGCAACTGGCTCTTGTATTGACATGAGTCTGCTGTTGTATAAAAGAGAAGATAAGGATGGAATAATACTGCAGCAAGAACTATTGCTACTGTAATAAGAAGTTTAAACATAATTTCCTCACCATTTTCCACAGTCAAATCATGAGATTGAGTATCAGAGCTATTGTATGTTTCTGGAACATTTGGTTCAACTGAGATTAAGGAATCTGAACAGCAAATGAGAAAATTTGTTTTAATGCCTACGAACATAAATTAAATAAATATGTAAAAGATTAGAGACGAATTCCATCAGAACCCAAACACATTGGAAAAGGGATTTTGGAAATCCAATCCAATTTACAGTAAATAAGATATGAATTACCTGGAGATGGAGAGGTAAAGTGGAGAAAGGCGATCTTGGCGGCTTCATTTTGGGCTTGCTTGGAGGATTTGTAAGGAAAAGGAGAATCAAAGGAATGGGAATTGACAGAAACAGAGGATTTGAAGCGAGGATTGTGATCTGGGCCATCTTTCATGGTGGAGTACTTGGGCAATGCCCATTGTCTCTTCTGGCAAAGCTCCTGAAGCTTTGTCTTGTACATTATTTCTCTTCTCTCTCACTCTCTAGGAAAGGAAAATCTAAATCCTAGGAATTCTAGAGAGAAAATTTTGTTCAAGGAAGAAATTTTGTGTTGTTTTTCATGAAACTTGTACTCAGAAACTTGTTTGATTCATGAAACTTGGTTTGATTCATGAAACTTGTACTCAGAAATGCTTCCCGAGTGATCTGTACTTATGGTTTCATTTTATAAACATACATCTATATACATGTCAATATGTATATGAAAAAATTACATTTTTATCCCTATAATTAATTACTCTGTCCTTATATTTTAAAAATTACATTACTTTATCTTTATCTTTATAGTTTGAATTCCTGCAAAATCACAGGACTAACTATATCCATATGAACTAAAGGGAAAAATTACATTTTTATCCCTTTATTTTGACATAATTAACTAAGAAGCTTTATAGTTTGGATTTCAAATAATGGATGATAGATGGAAGGATAATTTGGTTCAATAGAGACAAACTATAAGAACTAAAATGCAAAAACAAAGTAGTTAATTATATAAAAATATAAGGATAAAATCGTATTTTTCTGTATATATATTATACGAAGTTCAATATTATGTTGATATTTTATGATTTTTCACTTGAAATACAAATTCAATTCCTCCTTCAAGTCCTTTATTTTGTTTTCCCTTATTCCAAAATAAAAAGGAATTTCATAAAACTGGAATGAGTACAAGATCTTTTTAAAAAAAAAATGGGAAAGAACTTATTCACCTATAGTAATATTATATCCAGGAAAACGTGAACAAAGAAGATAAAACAGCTTCATAAGGATAAATATGGAAAACAAAATCCGCAGAGCAGACATCAGATACATAATAACTACCTAATAAGATTTGAAAGAAAAATAACAAAAAATACTCATTTCACAAAGGGTCAACAAATTATTCCATCTTTAATACATGGTCACTTCCCCCTTCTCAAATATAAGATACGGTATGCGTTCAGCTCAGTGATCTGGTAACTCACTTGGCACTTGCAAGCTCAGTGCGAAGAAGCTTGGCAGCAGCAACCATGTTGCTCAGAGCAGGTTTCACTTCGGCATACTTACGGGTCTTCAGGCCACAATCTGGGTTGACCCAAAGAATGTTGCTTTCAAGGACTGCAAGCATCTTGTTAATACGATCAGCGATTTCTTCCGTGGATGGGATCCTAGGTGAGTGAATGTCATACACACCAGGGCCAATGCCTGCACCGTACTTCACTCCCTCACGGAAAACTGAGAGAAGCTTCTCATCTGACCTTGAGTTCTCTATGGTGATGACATCAGCATCCATGTTAATAATCGAGTGGATGATGTCATTGAAGTTTGAATAGCACATATGGGTGTGTATCTGTCCAAGAAGTCGAACAATTTCATAATATAAGATTGTTTATGTTACACAATAAAACGTTTCCACTTCCAGCAACAAAAATCCAGAAGACTATTAGTAGTGCCGGCGTGTGCGTTCAATCATTCAATTCCAAAATCTGTTGATCTAATTCTAAAATTTTCAATTTGGTAATATTTGCTAAATCTTTTATTTTCAATATAACATGTTTCTACGCAGGTTTTAAAAAAACTCAAGGATCAACAAGAAAAAGATAATAAAACCACTAAAACGAGACAAAAATAATAGATGAACCTGTGTAGTATCTTGGACACCACAGTTAGTAATCCTGAAAGAGTGAACTGCCCAATCCAAATAGAAAGCATGCTCAGACTTCCTTAGGGGCAAACCCTCTCTCAAAGCAGCCTCATCAATCTGGATGACAGTGATTCCAGCTTTCTCAAGATCCTCAACCTCATCCTTGATGGCCAACGCAATTTGATAGCATGTCTCATGTCTTTAAAGCACATAGATAGACAATGTCAAACCATCTAAAATCCTTTAACAAGTATTGTAAGATTAATTGCATAGTCTCTCTTACCTAGGTTGGTCATTTCTGACAAAGGACCAGTTCAGAATGGTAACAGGACCAGTAAGCATTCCCTTCATTGGTCGCTTAGTCAGGCTTTGAGCCATTGTTGACCAGAAGACGGTCATAGCCTTGGGGCGGCTCACATCACCATAGATTATGGGAGGCTTGACACAACGAGAACCATATGACTGGACCCACCCATTTGCAGTGAAGGCAAAACCAGATAATTGCTCACCAAAGTACTCAACCATGTCATTCCTCTGTGTTGCAAATCAATATTTGAGACCAATTGGACTAGTTAAAAATGAAAAGACACCAACATAATTTAGAAACATGATATTCATTTTGGGGGGAAAGCTTACTTCTGGTTCGCCATGCACCAAAACATCAATGTCAAGTTCTTCTTGGATTTTGACCACTTTGCTAATTTCCTCCTTGATGGCCTTGACATAATCATCCTCAGAGATCCTATTTTTCAGTTTTTTAAAAGAAAAACAAACAACCAGTTATATAACATGTAACTTGAATTTAATCACACAACCTGAGAACCAGCAATGTTCTTACTTCTTAGCCTTGTATTCACGGCGCACTCTCCTCAGATCCAGTGTCTGAGGGAAAGATCCAATTGTGGTGGTGGGAAGAATTGGAAGGTTCAACTTCTTCTGTTGAGCATCAAGCCTGGCACTAACATTTGTGGCCCGGCGGTGGTCAGATCCCTTCAAGGCAGCAGCCTGAGCAAGAAGGGGCGTCAAACCAGAGTGACAAAGAGGAACCAACAGTATAACATCCTTAAAGGAGTAAAAATAAATTTCACAGATATCACACTTACAGCCTTCTGAACAGCCTCATTTGTGACCCTAGGAGAGGATTTTCTTGAAGCCTGAGCTAACGCATTGGAAGAGAAGAAAGCCTGGATGTACAGAAAAACACAATGCGAAGCTTAGATAACTAGTTATTTAAGAATAAAAAAAATTGTTCATAATATGCTCTTGTAATTAAGAAGAACTACTCAATATACAAGAAACTGGAATAATATGAACTGGAAGCACTGGGCTTAGCAAATAGAATTGTAACTTTTAAATGCAGAATCACTCTCTCAATCATCATTGAAAATTCTTAAGCAAATGGAATATATAATATAACTCTCTGTGATGAGTGAAAAAAGCTTTCTCAAGAGTATCTATAATTTACTAGTATCCACAATTTATGTAGGAATTTTGTTGATAAAATGTAGAATGGAGGTAGTACCAAACTACTATCTACAAAGTTGACAGAGATATCAGGAAATATTTTGGTAGTATGTGCTTTCAAGAACACTTAAAAAAAAAAAAGAAAGAAAGAAAAAGAAATAAATCACTGTGAAAGCCCAACAATGAAGTGAAATCGTACAATTAAAAGATTAACACACTAAATATTAAAATGAAAACTGGGGTCTCAAAATAGCTTCAAGATTTTCAAATATGAATCTGAATAGCAAAATATAAGAGTAAAACATGCAAGTAACTTCCAATAGGCTATATGCTTTTCAGTTAGGAATAAATGAAAACAAAGCATAACTTCTCACAAATAGAAAAACTACCTCATCCTTTTGTCCCACAAGTGCCTTCGCCAAGGCATTTACTTCAAGTACTTTCTGTGCAGCAAATGCTAGCCATGACTTGATCTCTTTGTCCAACTTAGGTTCATTTACAAGGTCAACAGCAGTGTGTAGAAGAGAGCAGGAAGTTGACACCACAACCTTGTCTGCAAAACAACATAATATATAGCATTTACCATCTCCATTGCAATTATGAATGCTGTGGTAAAGAGTAAATACCTTTTCCAACAATGGCTTCAATAGAATGCAGCAAATCAATGGAAGAAGCGAGATCATTAGCCCAAATGTTCCTTCCATCAACTACTCCAGCAAAGAGGAATTTGCCTGTAGGGAATCCACCCTTAATTAAATCAAGGGTCTTAGTCCCACGAACTAGATCAAACCCAAATCCACTAACACCCTTCAGAGATGTGAGAGTTTTGTATGCCTCAGCTGGAATGTCAGCAAAGTATGTCTCAATCAAAACGTTCACACCAGATAAAGTTCCCTCCAGCTCTGAGTATGCTTGAGTAAATGCTTGTAATTCGTGAGCATCAAGATCCATGACAAGCTTGGGCTCATCGAACTGAATCCAACTTGCACCAGCTTCCTTCAGCTCAGTCACAACTTCCCTGAAACAATCAAAATCCATAGCATAGATTCTTAATATGGAAACAGAAGGAACATGCCATTGAAATTTACATATACATTGCTGTGATGGTTTGTAAATTGTAATAGCCTGCAGTCATTCACTAATACACCTAAAAAAATTCAGGAAATGGTCTGCGCCCTTACTTGTAGACAGGAAGAATCTTGTCAAGTAGGGAAAGAAGAGAGAAAGATTTCTCCACACCCTTTGCTTGTTTTGATAGCAGTAAATAAGAAACTGGACCTACGATGACAGGTACAGTTTCAATTCCTAGCTGCAACCAAAATAAGAAAACAGATCCCCGATGTCAACAAACTATTTAAAATTTTGAATTTTTTTTATTTAATCACAAATCATTTGAAATGGCAATTAATGACAAACCTGTAAATGTAATCTTAACGATTTAAATAGCATACCATCATGGGCCTCAAATATCATCTACTAAGGAAACCTTCTAAAATCATGTAAGTGCTATAGTTGGTGCATTAACAGGGAATGTAGCTCCTAGTTGACTTCACACATATTTATGGCAGCAAAATGATCTATAAAAATATTCTCATAAATTTAATGTATGATTTGAGTCGAAAAATTCAAACTAAGTACCCCTAGACGCAAAAGCGAAACTAATAATCCACGACCAAATAAAAATAGCACTTGAAATACCAAAAAATAATAAAAAGTAATGAGAAAACTAGTTTAACTTACAGCTTTGGCCTCCTTGTACTCATCAACAGCTTTATGAGATGCATAAGAGAACTTAACTTCTGGTCCTAATTCAGGGACAATGTAATGGCTGCAAAGGAAAATCATAAATATCATTTATGCAGGACTCTCTAATTTACTTATCTCCAACAAGAAAGGAAGTTGTTTGTCACTTACTAGTTGGTGTCAAACCACTTGGTCATTTCCATAGCAGGGACAGAGGCATTACCTCTAGCCATGGAAAAGTAAACATCAAATCCAATCTCACCACCATTCCAACCATATCTAGGGGGAACAGCACCTAACATTGCTGTGGTGTCCAACACTTGATCATAATATGAAAAAGTATTGCTTGGAATAAACTTGATGTCAGAATCAGCCATCTGCTTCCAGATGGATGACCTAAGATCTGCTGCCACCTTTTGCAATTCCTCAGCACTGCTTTTGCCATCCCAGAAGGATTCCAATGCAAACTTGAGTTCTCTCTTGGGCCCCATGCGAGGGTAACCGACAATGTGTGACGCCATTGCTCTATTTCACCACCAAAAGCCAGAAATAAATATTGGATTGCATTGCAATTCTAAAACAATATGATTTGCAGAGAAAATACCCCATAAAGTCATTTCATTTAAATAAGAGAACATATAGCATCATAGTCAATTCAAAGCAAAAGTTTCAACTTTCAACGCAAAATTCGAATGCATAAGAGCCCATAAAAAGAGAACAAAAAGGCACCATAAAAGGTACTAACATAGGGAATACAAGAATCAGTTGGTTAAGGGTACTTTTTGGTACACCAAGAATAAATGCAATGTAATCAAATACACATTTATTTCAAACGCATTTTTAGTTCAAACTTATTTGATTTCATTACAAATACAGCCTTGAATTATCTACACTACATGTACAGAAAAGGCAGCATATTTTAAACATAAATCATTCTACACAACCCAATAACAAAAGAACAAATAGCACAAATATCCAAAAGAAACTGTCCATACTATGAGATCAGAAAGATTCACACACTATATGTAGGACTCTATATAAGCCCAAACGACATTAATGACTCCATTTAACTCAAATTTAAGTTTCACATCAACAAACACGGATCCAAACCATGGGTCTTTCTCAATTTTCAGATCTGAATAAATTTTGAACTCATAATGACAGATTCATTCACTTACAACCATCTAACCATGTCAAAAAAAGGATGCAAAATGAAGTCAAAACAAGCAAACAGAAACAGGACCTCTTAAAATCTGATCGAAAAGAGAAATGAAATGAATAAATAAAAGGATAACAATTACCTAAAAGAAGAAGAAAAAGAGGACAACTTCCGCAGACGAAAGGAGAAGTGAAGAAATGGAGGTTGCTTAGTTGAGAAAGAGAGAGAGCCAATCGATATTACTCTCAGAGAAGTGAACGGCGCGAGTACATGCTGAGAGACTTGGCTCATTTATACTACTTCCTCTTCCCACACGCTCTCTCTCTCTAACCCCACTCCACAGTATCCCACTCTCTCTCTAGATCTGAATCTCATTATTCCCAATGTTTTTGCTTCTATCTTTTATATTATTATTGATTTAATATTAGTGGCATTTTTGGATACTTAATATTTTTCCCATCAATTTTAATTTTATTTATTATTTAAAATTTTACTCGAGAATTAGAAATGAAATGAAAATAAGTACTTTATATAAATGATCTTTTTTTTTCTTTTCATTAAAATTATGAAATTTATAAATTCAAATACTAAATAAAATCTAATTAATCAAAATTTTTAGAAAAAAAAAAATCTCAATTCATAATCATAATAACTTTTATATAAAGTTTCTTCAAATAGTATTATTGTATAATGACTTATTAAATTATTAGCTTATGTATTTGGTAAATTGAAAATTAAATATTAATTAAACATTGAGTGTTAAATTTCTAAATTACAGAGTTGTCTAGTTTATTAGATTATTGTATTGAGATGGAATTTTTTTTTTTTTTTCTAAATATCATCATATCAATTAAAACAATTACATGATAAAAATTTTAATTTTAAGCGTTAAATATTGATAACAAATAAATTTAATGATTGAGGTATTCTGTTTGTCTTGCATAATATTTGAGATTAAAATACTTTCTTATTTTATAAAAATTTTTAAACGCAATATAAAACTTATATTGCCATTGATGAAATTACTATTTAGAGAGTGGGGTTCATGCACAATTTGATGTAAATCTACATGTGAAGTCTACAATTTTGCATTTAAGAGGAGTAATATTTTGATCCTATACAAAAATTTCTTCACCCACCAACCCTAAAATAGTCATGGAGGGTTTTCTAAGCTAAAAAATTTCCAATTATACACTCATATATCATATTAATTAAAAGAAAAATAGTTAAAAATTACAATTTAAATATCTTTTGGTTAGTTGAACATGAGTCATTTTAGAATGGAAAATATATAAAATAAAATATTTTGAACATGATCTTTCAACCATTCTCCAATTTTACATTTTATAATTATTTGATGTCATGTCAATTGAGTAGGTGGGCAAGTAGTGGATGGTCAATCATTCACTCCCCCTAAAAATGCATTTTACTCAAACTTTTTGGATTATTACTATTAAATATATCACAAGAAAACATAATTAGTCATACAAGAACTTGTGTTGTGTTGGGTTGGTAAAGTGGGACCATTGTGCACCAAATTTCATGTGGAAGCCTCAAAGATTAAATAAGAAAATAAAAGAGAAATTTACTAAATAGGATTTATTAAATTAATTGATGCTTTGAATTTTTTAAATTAATTAATTTGATTAATTATCAAAATATGTTTTTATTTTTAATGTGATACTATTCACAAAATAGAAGTAAACATAATGATAGTTTATGTTTACTCGAGAATTTGAAGTTTTCAGAAAGTGAGATATATTATCTTATTTGGTTTTTAAAAATATAAAAATTTTCAGAAACTTAAAACTCTTACTTCCTTAATAGTAAAGAAATAAGTTACCTCCTCAATCCAAGGAAATGCACTTCCAGAGTTCTAGAAATTAGAAAACTCTATTTTGCTCTTGCTTCATACTTATTTTCAATGATTTATTCAATTAATATACTCAAGTTCATGATATGGTATCATTTACATTTCATATGTAAAATTTTATTAACTTAATTTTAAAACTTTATTTCTTGGAAATTGAACTTTCCAAGAAGTAGGTGAACTTGAACCAAACGAGCCTTTATTTAACGTGTGGTTCTAATTTTAATTCTCTTCTTAAGTGCAATTAAGAGTCGTTTGACACTTGAAACATCAAGAAATGACTGAGAGAGGAGTATTGAGGTGGCCCCACCCCCCTCTAACCTAATTTTTAAAATATATATCTTAAAATGTTTAAAATTTTCAAATTTACTTATGAAATAGTGAATTATTTCAATTTTGTTCCCTTGAATTTTCAAAAAAATTTGACCATGTACCTTTTATTTTTAGCTCATCTTGATTTAGGCCTTTCACTTGGATCAAAAGCAGGCTGCGAAAAAATTGGATGAATAGTTTAAAGCCCAGCTTAAATTTTGTTGGATCAGATTTATGGCCTTTTTAAATGTAATAAAAGCTAAAAAAAATTGGACGTTTTGCGTAACCCACACCAATTGGGCTTGGCCCAAAACTTAAATATTACATTTAGTTTTGTAATTGGAGGGCCAAACATTTTGGCAAAGGTCAATAAAAAATAACTTATTTATTTATTACAACTACATAAATCAAGTTAATAATTTTCTAACAATTTTAAATTTTTGAAATTTCATTCTTTAAATTATTTAGCACTTAAAATTCAACTTTAAATTTTAATATTTAATTCATAAATGAAATATCAACTCATAAATGAACAATTATGGGAATAACTACTTTTTCTCTTTTCCTCTTTTTTTTTTTTTTTCAATGGAGAGAAATAAAAAAAAAATTAATTGATTTTTATTTTACTTTATTGTCCATTTGGCCTTCCCTTCCACTCCAAATCTTCGATTATGTATAGTTTAATTAATTTTCAAGTAGTTCCAAAAAGTCACCATATCAACGGACATTAGCCACCAATCTGTTGACCAAATACGAAAATAATACGAGTGCGACCCTTTTTTTAAATCAACGGTGAGATTGATCATACGATTATTTAATTTCTATAAGATCAATCAGATCGATTCACATCCAACCACATAAGTGGGACCCCGTAAGTGTTCGTACCGTGGAGCTGTAGTATCCAATAACTCCCATAATACAGGAGAAAAGAAATATTTTGATTTGTATCAACTCCAGTGTAGCTTCACATATATCCGCGTCCTTTTCCTCTTCTTCTTCTTCCTCTTTTTTCTCGATTCCTTTCACTGTCTGCTAGGGTTGGAGTGCGCTGTTTTACTCTTCCTAATCTTTCCCTATATTTTCTACATCAATTTCGCAACACTCTCAGGTAGGTATTCTCGCTGTTATTTAGGGTTTTTTGATTTGGATAATTGATCTTCCAATCTTATTGCGATTTATTCGTATTCAACCTCTGTTTTTAATTTGTAATATCGATGATCTATTATCTATTAATGCTTTATTGAAACTCTTTTTGTATTGGATCCGGTTGTTTCTAGTGATTTGATTAATTGCTGTTAATCTGATTTAGTGTAAATTTTGTCTTGTTAACGATATAAATGATTTTCTTTAACAAAAAATGGAATGTTAAACTGGGAATGACTGTTGATTTGTTATTTTAGTGTAATATAGCTTTAGCCCTGATTTTCATGTTGTTAGTGGCTTTTGGTATTTTTTTTTTCTCACTACTGTTTACTTTAATTTGAGTGATATTTAATTGATTAGATAGTTAATTTAACAATTCATGGAACTTCTAGGATAATATATTTTACTAGGATTTTATTTGGAGATCACAAGACCACATTGAGATTCTCAGTTTTGGTTTGTGTTTTTCTTTCTCAACTGTAGTTATAACTAGTCTGTTTTGGTTTGTTTTGGTTGTTTGGTTTCAAATTCTTTAATTTTTCAAGATTGGTAATTGGATGTGCTGTTAGGTTAGTTGAGGAGCTATATCTTGTGTGAAAATAGTGAGATGGAATGTTATATTAATCTGACAATTTCATATTTGATACATTCAGATAAACTATGACAATGGAAGTCACCCAGGTGCTTTTGAATGCACAATCTATAGATGGAAATGTGCGGAAACATGCAGAGGAAAGCTTGAAACAGTTTCAGGAGCAAAATCTACCTCTTTTTCTGTTTTCATTATCAGGAGAGTTAGCTAATGATGAGAAGCCTGTTGATAGTCGTAAATTAGCAGGCTTGATTCTAAAGAATGCCTTAGATGCAAAGGAACAACATAGAAAATTTGAGCTTGTTCAGAGATGGTTGTCACTGGATGCTGCTATCAAGAGCCAGATAAAGACAAGCTTGCTAAATACCCTATCTTCTCCAGTATCTGATGCTCGGTCAACTGCCTCTCAAGTAGTTGCCAAGATTGCTGGGATTGAGCTACCTCAGAAACAGTGGCCTGAGTTGGTAGGATCACTTTTATCTAATATTCACCAGCTACCTGCACATGTTAAGCAAGCAACGTTGGAGACCCTTGGATATTTGTGTGAGGAAATTTCTCCTGATGTTGTGGACCAAGATCAAGTAAATAAAATTCTTACTGCCGTAGTTCAAGGTATGAATGCATCTGAAGCAAACAATGATGTGAGGCTTGCTGCCACTCGAGCATTGTACAACGCTCTAGGCTTTGCTCAAGCAAATTTTAGCAATGATATGGAGCGTGATTACATCATGAGAGTTGTATGTGAGGCTACTTTGTCTCCAGAAGTGAAGATGAGGCAAGCGGCTTTTGAATGTTTGGTTTCTATTTCGTCAATGTATTACGAAAAATTAGCTCCTTATATGCAGGACATTTTTAGCATCACAGCAAAGGCTGTGAGGGAAGATGAAGAACCTGTGGCCCTCCAGGCAATTGAGTTTTGGAGTTCAATTTGTGATGAGGAGATAGACATCTTGGAAGAATATGGTGGTGATTTCACTGGAGATTCTGACATTCCTTGTTTTTATTTTATCAAGCAGGCTCTCCCTGCTCTTGTCCCAATGTTGTTGGAAACTCTCCTTAAGCAAGAGGAGGATCAGGATCAGGATGAAGGGGCTTGGAACATTGCAATGGCAGGGGGGACATGCCTTGGCTTGGTTGCAAGGACTGTGGGAGATGACATTGTGCCACTTGTTATGCCATTCATTGAAGAAAATATTACAAAACCAGATTGGAGGCAAAGGGAGGCAGCGACATATGCTTTTGGCTCGATTTTGGAGGGTCCTTCACCTGACAAGTTGACACCTATTGTTAATGTGGCTTTGAGTTTCATGCTTACTGCTTTGACAAAGGACCCAAATAGCCATGTGAAAGACACCACTGCTTGGACTTTGGGACGAATCTTTGAATTCCTTCATGGTTCAACTGTGGATACACCCATAATTACTCAAGCAAATTGCCAACAGATTATAACAGTTCTGCTCCAAAGCATGAAGGATGCTCCAAATGTGGCTGAGAAGGCATGCGGTGCCCTGTATTTCCTTGCCCAAGGTTATGACATGCTTGGGACTTTGGACGAATCTTTGAATTCCTTCATGTTCAACTGTGGATACACCCATAATTACTCCAAGCCAAATTGCCAACAGATTATAACAAGTTCTGCTGCCAAAGCAATGGAAAGGATGCTCCAAATGTGGCTGAGAAGGCCATGCGGTGCCTGTATTTCTTTGCCCAAGGTTACTGAAGATCAAGGCCCATCATCTCCCTTGAACACTTATTTCCAGGAAATTGGCATGCTCTTCTACACTGTTCACTGTTTTTTCCTTCACAGAGAACAGCTCCAAAGCATGAAGGATGCTCCAAATGTGGCTGAGAAGGCATGCGGTGCCCTGTATTTCCTTGCCCAAGGTTATGAAGATTCAGGCCCATCATCTCCCTTGACACCTTATTTCCAGGAAATTGTGCATGCTCTTCTAACTGTTACTCACAGAGAAGATGCTGGAGAGTCCCGGTTGAGGACTGCTGCATATGAAACGCTGAACGAAGTGGTGAGGTGCTCAACTGATGAAACAGCTCCGTTGGTGTTGCAGCTGGTTCCAGTCATCATGACAGAGCTTCACAAAACTCTTGAAGGGCAGAAGCTTGGATCTGATGAGAGAGAGAAACAGGGCGAGTTGCAAGGGCTTCTTTGTGGGTGCTTACAAGTTATCATTCAGAAGTTAGGTTCATCAGAGCCTACTAAGATTGTGTTCATGCAATACGCAGACCAAATAATGGGGCTTTTCCTGAGGGTTTTTGCTTGCAGAAGTGCAACTGTGCATGAGGAGGCAATGCTAGCCATTGGAGCACTTGCATATGCATCTGGTCCTGATTTTGCAAAATACATGGCAGAGTTTTATAAATATTTGGAAATGGGTCTTCAGAATTTTGAGGAGTACCAAGTGTGTGCTGTTACAGTTGGTGTTGTGGGGGATATCTGCAGGGCGATAGAAGATAAAGTTTTGCCTTATTGTGATGGGATTATGACACAACTTCTGAAGGATTTATCCAGCAATCAGTTGCATCGATCTGTGAAGCCTCCCATTTTCTCATGCTTTGGTGACATTGCCTTAGCAATAGGAGAGAATTTCGAGAAGTATTTGATGTATGCCATGCCCATGCTTCAAAGTGCTGCAGAGTTGTCTGCTCGTACAGCTGGCACTGATGAAGAGATGATTGATTATTCAAATTCACTGAGAAATGGGATTTTGGAGGCTTATTCTGGAATTCTTCAGGGGTTTAAAAACTCTCCTAAAACGCAACTTTTGATTCCTTATGCACCCCATATGCTCCAGTTCCTGGATAGCATATACATGGAGAAAGACATGTAAGTTCTGCTGTCTTATGTTTGATCCCTTCTTCTCTAATTTTTTCCCCTTTCTATTCAAAATGCATTGTTAAACACTATGGTTTATGGCTTTCTGTAACCTATCGGTTTTACAGGGATGATGTGGTTATGAAAACTGCCATTGGTGTCCTTGGGGATTTAGCAGATACACTGGGAAGTAATGCTGGTTCTTTGATACAACAATCTCTTACTGTCAAAGACTTTTTAAATGAATGTTTATCTTCTGAAGATCATATGATTAAGGAATCTGCTGAGTGGGCCAAGTTGGCCATAAGCCGTGCCATTTCTGTTTGAGGTTGTTCATACTCAGGCATTTTTTCCTCTACAAATCCCTGCATGCATTTGGGTGTATTGAGTCGGGGTCTGGGTTGAATTTGTGTCAGGTCGTGCCATCAACAGATAACGATAGTTATCTTCAGGCTGTCACTAACTATTGCATCAGCATCGTGGTTCTATTGGAGGTATTGGGTAGTGATTATGTTGCAGGTGTGGGCAAAGGCATTTGTTTCAAAGGTTTAAGAAAAAAATGTTGGCCATAGCATACAGAATCGTTGCAAGTGAGGGAGAGGTAACGTTGGTTTGCTGAATAGATACAGGTCAGGTAGCATTTTGTCAGCTGCTATTTATTGGTGATACCTCTTCTCACCAGACTACCTATTGCTGTCTCGGTGGTTGTCTCTGAAGTACCTCTAGGTTGTGGGAGTGGAGGGCTGCAGGGAGTCTGTTGAAGTTTTGTGACACTTGAAGACCACCCAAGTGCCGCATTTTAGAAGACCCTCAATTCATTAATGATTTTTTTTGCCCCTTTTCATATTTCATTCAATGATGTCTTGTATTAGTTCATCATTATGTCTGTCATGGTCAGGTTGTATTTTAACTATCGCACACTCTTTCGGTATACTCGATTGGGGGGTCTTCAACATTTTATAATTGAGGGAGTTGCGTCCTGCATTGCATTATTCATTTTTCTTTTATTCTGTTCTCATAGATCCCAAGTCAGTCATTCTGCATTCATTAAATCATATATACTTATTTTCTTTCCCCGTTTTCTCAAATACAAAGTCTCTTCGTTTTTGTCAAAAAAGAATGTGTAATGTTTTGGGATTGTAGATAAGATTATTATACTAAAATGTCTTCATCTCTGGAGATTGATTCTCACAAGGAGCAAGACGTAGTGCAATTATATTTTGTTGCATGGTTCATTTTTGGGCCTGTGAGTATTGGTTGGGGTGCAGGCTATGCGTCTTGTTGATCCTTTGATTTGTTTTTTCCTGTTCTATATTTTTCGGTTCTTGGAAATTTTATATTTGCTCCTTTGTTTTTTTTTTTTTTTTCATTTTGTTCAAATAGATTTCCACTGTATAACAGGTAACCAACTTTTTGGTATTTTGTAGACTGCGAATTTCAATTCAATCTACCTGTTTCCTACCTGTAATTTCTAATCTGCCCAAGTGGCATGCGCTAATCATGCTGCCAGAAATTATCTTGAGCATCTATCAAACTATCCATGAATGTGATATCTTTAGTTGCATAACAAGCTGGTTCAGATTGACTGGGATAACTATTCTGCTTTTTGTAATTGCAAGGCTAAAACGTAGCCTATGTTTAAGTGAATAAAGAAATGCCTATGAGCATAAATTAATGTTATTTTTTACATTTTTATTTTTAATAATTATATATATTTTTTTTTCCTTTTAAATTGGTCTTTTTTGTTTTTGAGAAAGAATAATGGTCTTTCAACTTTAATATCAGGAGTGTTTTTTTATTTATAATATGAAAAGCTCATAAATTAATTCAAAAGAATTTTTCAAGCATGAAGTCCAACGGTTATTTTTTTGTTGAGTGACTGTGAAATATTTTTTTTAAGTGATTGTGAAATATCAAAAATACTCTCAAGGAGAATTACTTATATAGAGATTAAATAGTTAAAATTGTGAAAATTGAGGTCTTTACTAGAGTATTGCACCAAATTCTAAGGACTATATAGTAATTATTTTTATAAATACTTTTAACACTTTGCAGTCATTTAACAAAAAAAACGAACACTTAAACCTTATAAAGTAACGAAAATTATAATACAAGACTGTATTATATAATGTGATTTTGAAAACCGAAATAATTACGGTTCTATTTAAGAAAAATTTAGAGATCAAATAGTAATTATTTCTAAAAAATTTCTTTTCATTTATTGAATTTCTATTCATAACAAATCTTACAAAATATAAAGAAGAATAATAATTTTTATTATATCACTCTATAAATTATTTTTGTTACAAGCTGTGGATAATGAGTTTGAATCGAAAAGTTCTATTAAATTAAACTCAAGTTCATGTAGTTTGAATTGTTTTAAAGCCCAATATAACATGATGAGTTGCAAGTACGGTCCAAAAGACCAGAAATCAACGGATAATAATATTAACCACGGGATCCGTTGACCAATGTCAAATTGTACAAATGGGACCCCACGTAAAACTTTGCTTTTTCCTCCGTCGAGCGGTGACTGATCCTACGGTACGATCATTTACTCTACAGAACAGAAGAAGTTAAGAACAATTTTATTCGTTAGGGCCCTTTTCAGCCCATGATCGATTCATATCCAACCGCAAAGTGGGACCCTATAAGCACTCATACGGTGAAGCGTGTAGTAATCAACAATTCCCCAAATATGAGAATAATTTTTTTTTTTTCTTTGATTTGCGTTAATTCAAGTTTTGCTTCACGTCCGTCTTCTCCTTCCTTCGTCTCCTCCTCCTCCTTTTTCACTGTCTGCTAGGGTTGGAGTGGGCCGTTTCTTTCTCTCCGATATTTTCTCTATTTCCTATTATCTAATTTTGTAACACTCTCAGGTAGGTATGGTCGCTGTTTAGGTTTCTTATTCTGTTTGATTTGAATAATTGATTTTGGAATCTTATTGCCATTTCTTTCAGTCTTCGAATCCTGTTTTCAATGTATAATATTGATGATCTGTTGTCCTGTAATGCTTCATTGAACTTTTTTGGAATTTGATCCAGTTGTTTCTCCGGGTTTGGTTGGTGGCTGTTGATGTTAATATGATTTTCGTTGTCTTTTTCCTGATTGGTATAAATTTTTTAAGTGGAATGCTCAATTGTGAGTGATGCCACTGATTTGTTTACTTCAGTGTTTTTTTGGTTATATGTTTATAGACCCTAGTTTCAATGTAGTTATGGACCTCAAACAGTGCTTTGCTTAATACTGTTGCTCAATTAAGTGATTTGATGATATATTGTATTTGGCTTTTGTTCGGAGATCTTAATTTCATTTATTTTAAGTTCGAGTTAGTATGTTAACCTGTTTTTGTTTGTTTTGGATCTAATTGAGAATGCTGGAAAATGGTCTTTAACATTTCCAGTTTTTCCGTTTTCTGATTGATTATTGAGAACAATAATTGAACAATCCAAGGAACCAAGTTGACTGAATAAATCTGTTTAAGGAGTCTTGGTCATAGGGTGAAGAGGTTTTTTTTTTTTTTTTTTTTTTTTTTTTTTTTTTTTTTTTTGAACAATCCAAGGAACCAAGTTGACTGATTATACTCTGTTTTAAGGAAGTTTCTTGGTCATAGGGTGAATGAGGTTTTTTTTTTTTTCTTTTTTTTTTTTTTTTTTTTTTTTTTTTTTGGTGTTTTTTTTTTTTTTTTTTTTTTTTTTTTTTTTTTTTTTTGTGTGTGTGTGTATATATATATATATAGTGGAAGTTTTCACCTTTCATTTTTCTTTTATCCTTTTTATTGCTTCTTGTTCTTTTATGTCTATGTGAAATATTTGGTGCCTTTGTGTTCTTTAAATTTCTGATTTGATTATTGGATATGCTGTGAGGTTGAGTTGAGGAACTATATCATATGTGGACGTTATATTTTACATGGACGTAGTAAGATGCAACTCTGCATGAGTCTGAGTATTCATGTTTGATTCTTTCAGATACACTATGGCAATGGAGGTTACCGAGGTGCTTTTGAATGCACAATCAATAGATGGAAATGTGCGGAAGCATGCAGAGGAAAGCTTGAAACAGTTTCAAGAGCAAAATCTGCCTCTTTTTCTGTTATCACTGTCTGGAGAGCTAGCTAATGACGAAAAACCTGTTGATAGTCGTAAATTAGCCGGTCTGATTCTAAAGAATGCCTTGGATGCCAAGGAACAACATAGAAAATTTGAGCTTGTTCAGAGATGGTTGTCATTGGATGCTGCTATCAAGAGCCAGATAAAAACATGCTTGCTAAAGACACTCTCTTCTCCAGTGTCTGATGCTCGATCAACTGCTTCACAAGTAATTGCCAAGGTTGCTGGCATTGAGCTGCCCCAGAAACAATGGCCTGAGTTAATAGGATCCCTGTTGTCCAATATTCATCAGCTACTGGCACATGTTAAGCAAGCAACATTGGAGACTCTTGGATATTTGTGCGAGGAAATCTCTCCTGATGTTGTGGATCAAGATCAAGTAAATAAAATTCTGACTGCTGTAGTTCAAGGTATGAATGCATCTGAAGGAAACAATGATGTGAGGCTTGCTGCCGCTCGAGCATTGTACAACGCTCTAGGCTTTGCTCAAGCAAATTTTAGCAATAATATGGAGCGCGATTACATCATGAGAGTTGTCTGTGAGGCGACTTTGTCTCCAGAAGTGAAGATTAGGCAAGCGGCTTTTGAATGTTTGGTCTCTATTTCGTCAATGTATTATGAGAAATTAGCTCCTTATATGCAGGACATCTTTAGTATTACAGCAAAGGCTGTGAGGGAAGATGAGGAACCTGTGGCTCTCCAGGCAATTGAGTTTTGGAGTTCAATCTGTGACGAAGAGATAGACATCTTGGAAGAATATGGTGGTGATTTCACTGGAGATTCTGACATTCCTTGTTTTTATTTTATCAAGCAGGCTCTCCCTGCTCTCGTCCCAATGTTGTTGGAGACTCTCCTTAAGCAAGAGGAGGATCAAGATCAGGATGAAGGGGCTTGGAACATTGCAATGGCAGGGGGGACATGCCTTGGCTTGGTTGCAAGGACTGTGGGAGATGACATTGTGCCACTTGTTATGCCATTCATTGAAGAAAATATAACAAAACCAGATTGGAGGCAAAGGGAGGCAGCCACATATGCTTTTGGCTCAATCTTGGAGGGTCCTTCACCTGACAAGTTGACACCTATTGTTAATGTCGCTTTGAATTTCATGCTTACTGCTTTGACAAAGGACCCAAATAGCCATGTTAAAGATACCACTGCTTGGACTTTGGGACGAATCTTTGAATTCCTTCATGGTTCAACTTTGGATACACCCATAATTACTCAAGCAAATTGCCAACAGATTATAACAGTTCTTCTCCAAAGCATGAAGGATGCTCCAAATGTGGCTGAGAAGGCATGCGGTGCCCTGTATTTCCTTGCCCAAGGTTATGCTCCAAAGCAATGAAGGAATCTCCAAATGTGGCTGAGAAGAGCATGCGGTGGCCCTGTATTTCTCTTGCCACGGTTTATGAGGAATTCAAGGCCCATCCTTCCTTGACCTCCAAAGCATGAAGGATGCTCCAAATGTGGCTGAGAAGGCATGCGGTGCCCTGTATTTCCTTGCCCAAGGTTATGAGGATTCAGGCCCATCATCTCCCTTGACACCTTATTTCCAGGAAATTGTGCATGCTCTTCTAACTGTTACTCACAGAGAAGATGCTGGGGAATCCCGGTTGAGGACTGCTGCATATGAAACGCTGAACGAAGTGGTGAGGTGCTCAACTGATGAAACATCTCCGATGGTGTTGCAGCTGGTTCCAGTCATCATGACAGAGCTTCACAAAACTCTGGAAGGGCAGAAGCTTGGATCTGATGAGAGAGAGAAACAGGGAGAGTTGCAAGGGCTTCTCTGTGGGTGCCTACAAGTAATCATTCAGAAGTTAAGTTCTGCAGAGCCTACTAAGATGGTGTTCATGCAATACGCAGACCAAATAATGGGGCTTTTCCTGAGGGTTTTTGCTTGCAGAAGTGCAACTGTGCATGAGGAGGCAATGCTAGCCATTGGAGCACTTGCATATGCATCTGGTCCTGACTTTGCAAAATACATGCCAGAGTTCTATAAATATTTGGAAATGGGTCTTCAGAATTTTGAGGAGTACCAAGTGTGTGCTGTTACTGTTGGTGTCGTGGGGGATATTTGCAGGGCGTTAGAGGATAAAATTTTGCCTTACTGTGATGGGATAATGACACAACTTCTGAAGGATTTATCCAGCAATCAGTTGCATCGATCTGTGAAGCCTCCTATTTTCTCATGTTTTGGTGACATCGCCTTAGCAATAGGAGAGAATTTTGAGAAGTACTTGATGTATTCCATGCCCATGCTCCAAAGTGCTGCGGAGTTGTCTGCCCATACTGCTGGTGCTGATGATGAAATGATTGAATACACAAATTCGCTGAGAAATGGAATTTTAGAGGCTTATTCAGGAATTCTTCAAGGATTTAAGAACTCTCCTAAAATGCAACTTTTGATTCCTTATGCCCCCCATATCCTTCAGTTCTTGGATAGTATATACATGGAGAAAGACATGTGAGTTCTGCTGGAATATGTTTACCTCTCTCATTTTTCCCCCTTTGTGTTCAAAATGCATTTTGAAAGGCTATCATTTATGATTTTCTATGACATATTTTTTTTGCAGGGATGATATGGTTATGAAAACTGCTATCGGGGTTCTTGGAGATTTAGCAGATACACTGGGAAATAATGCCGGTTCTTTGATACAGCAATCTCTTTCTGTCAGGGACTTTTTAAATGAATGTTTATCTTCTGAAGATCATATGATTAAGGAATCTGCTGAGTGGGCCAAGTTGGCCATCAGTCGCGCCATTTCTGTTTGAGTTTGTTGCTACTCAGCAATTTCTTTCCTTTACAAGTCCCTGCATGCATTTGGGTGTATTGAGTCGGGGTCCGGGTTGCATTCGTGTCAGGTCATCTGCAGTCTACAGATAACGAAAGTTATCGGTCTTCAGATTGTCGCTAACTATTTGCATCAGCATCAGCATCAGCATCGTGGTTCTGTCAGAGGTATGGGTAGTGATTGCTTTGCAGACATGGGTGAAGGCATTTTTGTAAAAAGATTTTATAAAATGTTGGCCATAGAGTACAGAACCGGTGGAAGTGAGTGAGAGGAACATTGATTTTCCGAATAGATGCAGGCCAGGCAGCATTTTGTGAGCTGCTGTTCGTTAGTCCTTATAACAACAATTGATACTTCTCCTTAGCAGACTACCCATGCTGTCTCGGTGGTTGTCTCTTAGTTACTCCAGGTTGTGGAAGTGGAGCAGCTATGTTGGTTGAAGTTTTGTGACACTTGAAGGCCACCCAAGTGCCACATTTTAGAAGACCCTAAATTCATTACTGATTTTTTCTTTTACCCCTTTTCATTTTTCATTAAATCTTTTTTTGTATTATGTCTGTCATGGTCAGGTTGTATTTTATCTGTTGAACTCTTTCGGTATACTCAGTTGGGGGTCTTCAACATATTATTGAGGGAAAGCATCCTGCATTGCATAATTCATTTTTGCTTCAATTGTTTTTATAGATTCAAAGTCAGTTACTTTGCATTCATCAGATCATATAATACTCTTCCTTTTTCTTAAACATAGCTTGAAGTCTTTTTTTTTTTTTTTTTTTTTTTTTTTTTCCTTCTCTCTTAAACATAGCTTGAAGGTCTTTTTTTTTTTTTTTCTTCTTTTTTTTTTTTTTTTTGTCAGAATATGTAATATTTTGGGATTTTTTATAAATAGAATGGTTATATAATTGAAAATGCGCCATTTTTCTGTAGTGAAATTACAAGGATTAAATGAAGAATTGACTGTCACATGGAGCGGGATGGCGGCAACAAATTTTTTTTTTTTTTTTTTTTTTTTTTTGTCAGAATATGTAATATTTTGGGATTTTTATAGAGAATGGTTATATATTGAAATGCCATTTTCTGTAGTGAAATTACAAGGATTAAATGAAGATTGATTGTCACATGGAGCGGGAGGCGGCACAGTTTTATTTTGTTGCGATGCTTCATTTTCTTTTTGGGCCTGTGATTTTTTTTTTTTTTTCCTGCTGAGGTTGTGGAAAGTTTATGCTCTTTTTTGGATTATGTAAATATGAATCAATCTGTTTCTTGCTAAATTGAAAAACTCAAATCCTTGTGAATATTCTTAATATTAAGCATGATGAACATTTGCAATTATAGTTTTGACACTATTTTTAAGGCTTTGCAAGTACAATTCAAAAGGAGTTTGAAACATGACAAGTCTTATTATATTTTTAGGTGATTAAGAAAGTAATTAATCTCTTAAATTATAATGAAAAATTGATTAATTTGATTAAATAATTCTTTATCTTGAATGTGTTTAATATGTATGAGGATGATGAAAAAATTAATTATTTGTGCCTTAATGTTTTCAAAGGAAAACTACTCTAAAATTGTTTATATTTATGTACAGAGGAATTAATAAATAATATGAAGAAAGACAAATTTCTCCAACTCTCCAAAGGAAATTATGGACAATGATTTCATCATCTTCATCTCTAGCTGGCTTCCATTAATAAAATTAAAAACACATGGACCCTACACACACAACAAGAGGAAAAGTTAGGGATTAGACAGATGTATTAGAAATACTATTATTTATTATTTAAGCACAGTCAAAAACAAAAGGAGAGAGAATGGGTGAGGTTTGTTGCCAGCCAAAAAACTGGCGTGGCCAGCCGCCCACTGCGTTGGAAACCAACTGAAGAAACTAATTTTTATGTAGAAAAAGTAAGTGACAGAAAAATTAGGGATTAGAAGCTATCCACTGATTTTCTATTAAGAGTTTTCATGGCCCACTATTAAAAAAAAAAAAAAGAAAAAAAGAAAAGAGAACCATATTCCATTTAATCTAAAATTTATTTTTAAAATGATTTATATCATATCTTAAATTTATGATCAATTTTCTACATTTTTGACAAAAAATAATAAAAATTAATCTTTATTTGTATTTTTTATAATATTGTAAAAATTAAAATTTTATTTTTTTATTACATTTTCACCACAAATATATTATATTGATGATAAACTCAAATTTATTTCTTAAATTAATCCAAAAATAAATTTAAATCAAACGACGACCAAGTTGAATACTCTTACAATACATAAATTACATGTTCTGTACTTGCACAATATCCATAATAATGGAAAATAAAAGGAAACTGTTTGATGATTGTAAAGATGTCATGCTAAGGGTATCATCTATACATAGTAGTTTCAGTTAACTTTATTTTCATTTTCTTCCTATATTTGGAGATAGAATCTTTTGATGGACCCATGTTAGATTTTCTTTCCATTTTCCATCTATTTTTCTCTCCCCATGAGAGGAAGGAAAATGGTGTCTTTCCAACTTTTCTCCTCCTTTCCTCAACATTGCATTAATGAGAACAAGAACAACTACGTTCAGAGACCCCACCAGAAGCCAACTTGTAGCTAAGTTCCCATGTATCCATTGGTGCAGCTCGCGCATGAGGAATATGACGAGGATGTTTCTCTCTCTTGTCTCCTTTTATCTGCTTCAGTGCATGCTTGAGGGCAGGCAATAATGCGTCCATGCATTCAGCAACAGCATTAGGATTCCCGGGCATATTGATGATCTGAATATAGCAACAACAAAATATCTCATGTTAACTGACAAGCTGGCATCCTAAATATGATCATACACAGGATTTTGTATCATCATAACTATAGGTCACCAATTTAGCAAATGTCAAGGTATACAATTCTCCACATGGGAAGACGGGACAGCACAACCAGCTCATGAGATGGAAGTGACTTTCAATTAATTTTTAGCCAATTCATAGTATAAGATCAATGTCGATTTCCATTAAGCAAATTTCCTTCTATTTTTCATGTCTCACTTTATTGACAAAAATTCTAGTAATTCAAGACTGATTTAGACTTGCATTGTATCGTTGCTAATAAAATTTCAAAATATATTCCAATTCACAATCAAATAATTGGATCCTACAACTGCAGGAGGCAGTTATTCTACAAAAATCAATGCGGAACATAAGCATTGTGATTTTCTTCCTTTCATGCTGCTATTTAGACTATTAAAAAAATTAAAATTGTCTTACCAATGTTGATCCTCTGATTCCTGCTGCAGAGCGCGACAACATAGCAAATGGTGTCACCTGTTTAGAAGAAAAAGAAAATTAATTCTTAGCAGAATGCAATTTTCTTGTTTGACTGATGCATTATCTTTTTTCTACTACTCATCTATAGATCAATACTCTCTGCAAGCCCCAGTACATATGTATTGGACATTTGAAAATTGAATGGAAATGCAAAAGAACCAGACACACCCAAATACTGAAGTTTTGAGTAGCCAACTTAAGATGCCATTACCGATTCCATTGAATGTATATATTGGCACAAACTTGGGGAAAAACCTTCCCAAGACAATTAGTGCTTCCTCTCATATTTCCATGAATATAAACAGATTACTTATCCAGTAATGAAATTATCTTATCATATATCCATTTTCAAAATTCAGCTAAAGAGCTAAAGATCTAATGAGGGCAAGATACATAAACAAATATAAAAGAAGGGTGCAGGACAATGTTTGCTACCTTCAAGCTCTCTTGCATCATGACATACAGAAGGCCAGGTGTTTCCTTCTCAATCACTTCCTTGGTTGCTTCAGGAGTCACATCTCTTGGAGTGAAGCCAGTGCCACCTTTATCAAGAAAATAATAACAAGATCAAGTCAAACAAAAATAAGAAGTAAAAGTTCATATTAATATCCAGAAACAGACGAGCTACATTCAAGAACCTCACCCAGGGTAAGAATGAGATCCATTCCATCAATATCACTCCATCTCTGCAGAAGTTCTTTGATTTTGCTCACATCATCTGGGACAACAGCTGTTGAAACTACTCTTGCCCCTCCTAACTTTTCTGATGCAGAATTTACAACAGAAACTGCTCTAGGTCCGCTGCAAATTTCAAAATTCTCGAGATTGTTCATAACTAAGCGTAGGTTCATAAGCAAAACTGATCGATTTGAATGAATTTAGAAGGATCTCCAGCTCCACAATATGGGTTAAAAAAAATTAATTTCACAAATTTCAAAATGGATTTAGCTGAAAAAATAGGATTTCTTATAAAGGCCAATTTGATCATTCTGACGTGTGTGTTCAAGTAAAGCTAGTCACAGCAACCTATATTACATTTCCAGCATTACCTAGATGAACAGGCTCCAGGAAATGAAGAGATATTACATAGTTCTATACTATGCACATGTCTGAAGAAGGTTTGAGGTTTGTGATTAGAGGACAAATTCCATGAATTTTTTGATCATCAGTCTATGGCCATAATCAATTTGAAGTGAGTTAGAAAGAGGTAAAAGAGAAAAAAGGCGCATGATTAATTTTTAAGACTCGTGGTAGGTCTAACTAAAAGTCATCAACATTACCTGCTGAAATGCTGTCTAAATATTGTTGCAAAGTACTTAGTACTTCTCATGTTTCACTTCAACAAGGAGCAATATCAACTCTGCTCTTTTATTTTAGCATCTATAAAGTGACCTCCCTGAAATAATGATTCAAAGAGGTGTATCCAGATGCATTAAACTAACCTGTAGGATTTGTCATCCTCCAGAAGGAAGAGTACGACAAAGGCACCAATCTCACATAATCAAGATATAATAGCTCTAGATATTATGAGAACGTGTTTTCTCTCTTTCATAGTTTGGGAATGGTTCATTCAAGAAGAGTAGATTTCCAAGAGAATGGTTACAATGGATAAGAGTTACAATAAATGCAGTGTCTTTTTACAAACTTTTGGCCAGTGTTTAGGCAGCTAACTTGAAAGAGTTGCTTCTGAAGTGGTCTCTTAAGTCTCAAATCTAATATGGAAGGACATTGAATTTTAGATCTGGTATTGATAACTGATAAGTGAAATATATCGGCTCTATCCACAGCTGTCTGAATCCAGGTTTAAGCCAGCTCTCTTGCATCATACGCTAACATCCTAACATTTCATTCTAAATAATAACTTATAAAACAATTCTAAGTCTTGTGAAGATCGCAACACTCGAATGAAGAAACAATGGTTACAATGGATAAGAGTTACAATAAATGCAGTGTCTTTTTACAAACTTTTGGCCAGTGTTTAGGCAGCTAACTTGAAAGAGTTGCTTCTGAAGTGGTCTCTTAAGTCTCAAATCTAATATGGAAGGACATTGAATTTTAGATCTGGTATTGATAACTGATAAGTGAAATATATCGGCTCTATCCACAGCTGTCTGAATCCAGGTTTAAGCCAGCTCTCTTGCATCATACGCTAACATCCTAACATTTCATTCTAAATAATAACTTATAAAACAATTCTAAGTCTTGTGAAGATCGCAACACTCGAATGAAGAAACAATTGACTATAGGCATCTATCAAAACTGCAGAAAGTCGAACCATAGCTCAAGACAGTACAAAGACCAAGGTTTCAATATCTGGTGCAGTTAGAGTGGCACAGAAACTAGCCTTCATGGATTAATAGTAGCAGGCATCATGATCATGATTTCTTTTTCATTTGGACTAGTGTGTATCTAAAGCTCAAACTTGTGAGATTTGACTACAATATACATAATGCTTCCTTTAAACTTTGGTATCCTCAGTTCTGTCTTCAAACTTATGCTAGTTTGGCTTCTTATTGAAATACTCTCAAAATTTAGCCAACCACCTCAAAGATACATAATATACATATAAAATAGATAATCTGTCATGTGCAGCTATTTTATAAGGAATAAAATGCTGAAAAGTAAAGCAGGTTTGTGGGGTGTGGCATAACAGTCAATGCATGAATGCACAATGGCAATAACAATTGAGAAAAGATTTATGTCTGTAACAACTTTGCTGGTAGTTATTTGGACTGTAATATGACTCTAGCTTAAAATTCTATTTCATAATGGCTGTTTTATTAATCAATGAACAAGACACCTAATGCATTAAGAAAAGCACTACTGCTGAATGATGATGTAGAACATTCACCATTTCCATATCTGGCTAATAAGAAGGAATATCAACTCTGTTGTATCACTCAAACATCCACAAGGTGACCCCTGTTGTGATATGTTGTTTTTCAAAAAGGAGGTTTTCCAACTCGTTTTCTGACACAATTATACACTATTCATTTGCCATGGCATGGCTTTGACAAAAATGGATGATAGGAAAGTTTCCCTAAAGCTGATTGAATTTGCCACTAAAATGGTGGGAAAGTAGTTAAAATATCAGCCTATGAAACATGAATAAATGCTCCAATCCAGATATACTTGGTATTAAAAAAACGCAGCATGTAGAAAACAAACCTTCTATCAGGCCCAGCCCCTGATGCAACAGTGTCGCTGACAGTTAGAACAGCTACCCTGAACTCAGCCTGCTCAGACTCATATTTAGTTGTTTCTCCAGATGTATTTCTTTGACATGACGAAGCTGAATCTAAAGCTAAGCTACTCTCAACAACAGTAGCGCTGCTTAAATCAGAAATTACAATAGCAGAGACAGATGTTCCAGCAGGAATTACACTGCCTGTCGCTGACAATTCCAATAGAACATTAGCTGATTTCATACTCATAAGCCTGCTGCTCATCTGATGACCAGTGCTCTCAGCAACAAATCTGGTTTGCAGAAGCAAAAACATATTAATGCAGTTAAGAGGCTCATTAAGTGAACAAATGAGGGAAGAAAACAGAGTAGCAGGTTCTAGTACGATCCAAGCCAACATCCCAAAACAGCCTACCCAGGAGTGCCCGATCCATCATTAGCCTTCCACCTAATAATGGCACGATGAAATTCTGGCCGGATTGGATCTGTCTTTATGGGTTGGTTAAGCCGAACTTGCAACCTTTACAAGGGATAGGAAACAAAAGAGAATGGCCAAAAGTCAAACCTATAAATGTCCAAATTTCATTTCCCAATAGCACTTTAAGTAGGTATAAGAAATAGAGAACAGCGTTTTAGAAATCTCAGCAACCTCATAAGATGAGGATTTGTCCATCCAGCGAGATAGCGGATGGCAGGGACTACAAAGAGATGGAAACATACTAGACAGCTCACAGGATTTCCCGGTAAGCCAAATGCAAGAATTTTTTCTGACACAATATTCTCTGCTGGTTTCGAATTTATCTCTGCAAATGTCAAAGGCTTCCCTGGTTTCATGCAAACCTGAGCAATCAATGAAATATCAAGATGATATTGAATAAATGACTAAAGTTTAAACATGTTGATTCCAACAACAAACAAACAATGAGTACTGAAGCTTAGTTAAAACCAAATTTATGACACAAAAATCTGTTGGAACACAAAACTCTAATGAAGTACAAATACGCATGCGCATATGCACATACCCATATATATAGACATCAGTTTACCTTGTTAAAATGCACGGTCCCTCTACTTTCAAGCAATGGCTTGACAAAATCCTTGTCTCCCATGGAGATGCCCCCTGAAGTTAGAAGAATATGAATTCCAGAAGAAAAAGCTTTATCCATTACCCTCTCAAGTTCTTCTTTATCATCTCCGACAATTCCAAGATCAAGAACCTTGCATTGCTGTTGTACTGCAGCTGCTAGTAACATAGAACGATTGGAGTCCCTAATCTGCACAGTGTCTGAATTGGCTAAAATTTTCAAAGTATAATACTATAAACCATACAGAAATATTATGCAATTTCAAAGAAAATTCAAGGGGATAGCCAATGAACAAGTTGGTGATTTTCATTGTGAACATTTATATTTTGTCACAGTAAAATTCTTGGTGATCCGCATGCATTATGTTTTATATAGCAAATCAATATCCAGAAATACAGTGACATTCTAGAGAAAAACAAAATCCTGTATATGATTCAAAAAAATAAGAGCTAGCTACTGCAAAAATCGGGAAACCCATGAACATATTTTCCTGTAGGAAATTCAATTGGGCCATTTCTGAAGTACAACTAATACACGTTTTTATGCATGCAATAGAAAATTGTCTCAACTGATATGGCATTGAAATTGTACACTGCTCAAGCATTGATAAGCTCAAGGCCTGTCATAAAGTTGAGCATATTGAAAAGTATGGTTTGCTTGAGAAGTTCCAACAAATTCAACTGATGTTGAAAACACTTTCGTCAAGACAAAAATTCTTCCTGATATTAACCTCATTATATGGGATGACAAGTGACATAATTAAAGCCTCAAAATGCTTAACACTAGAGCAAAGGCAGGCCACTAGGCCAAAAAGAAGAAGGGGAGAGGCAGAGAGGGAGGGAGAGAATGCTCATTGCATTCATTGCCAGACAAAATGAAATTTGCAAAAACTGTTACAACTTATAACTTCCAACTCAGAATAATGATAAGGACTGAACATTTTACAATATTCCCACCTCAATAAACTATTAGGAAAGCTAATTAACACTCCAAAAAGTAAAGAAACAAAGACTTTGTTTAGCCAAAGTCTTCAATTGTGTATTTACATCTTAATTCAGCATTAAGACATGTTTCTACTGTTAACATTATGCATCTTGCTTATGGAAGTTAAAGTTTTTGAGAAAAGCAGTACCTGACCACGACTAAGACAAAAAGTTGTTGGCTCCACGAGTTCATCTCCTGTGGAAAGCACAGCAATTGTAGGTGTAGGATATACCTGAAGCATCACTTTATCCCTTAGACATTTCCCAAATCAAGAAGCACAAGAAGAAGTATAACAATACCTTCACCATCAAAACACCAACAGTAGCAAGAAGGCCAATTTCTGAAGCACCTAGTCTTTCTCCACATTTTAATACTACAGCATCTTTCTCAATATCACATCCCTGGCAACAGAATTACCATGAGTTTCAAAAAATATGTAAGTTTAAATACAAGTTTAACAAGCAAGCAAATTTAGTATAATTTTTTTGTGTACGGTAAAAACAAAAAACAAAGAAATTGTAAGTTGAGCACACCAGAACTTAACACCGTGATTTTAACATCTTGGCCATCACAACTTTGCAAGTCACTCAGAAAACAATCAGTGAATATTCAAGAAAAACCAGCAGGTCTACCAATATAACTTTTCTGCATCACCAGTTGCTGTAATGGGAATTACCTAAGCAAAGCTCCAATAAGGTCCCTGGCAACTTAGGCAATTAATAAAAAGATTTACCCTTTCAATCATCAATAGAATTCAGCATTATGATTTTATTTTTGAGTACTCTTGAGAGCTATATTACAAGTTTTGCTTAATTTAGCAGTGCCAGAGAATGTTTCCATTGTGCCTTGGAAAGAAACAAATACTTCAGTTTGAAATGATACATTTTTTTCACCATAAAAGTATCCTTTCAATATTGTTGAAAACAATTTCAATAAGCATTTGACTTGGGACACAGACCAATTTAAGACCCAAGGATGAACCATCCCATTTGATGTACAGGTAGTTCTTGGTTTCACAAACTGCTATGGGTACTCCCATGTTGAGGAAGTAACAAAAATAATAGAAGTAAAAAAGAGGGAAGGAAATATAAAATCATACCACTGGACGAATATCAACACCTTTCCTAGTTTTCACTAATATTCGTACTCGTTTTGATTCAGCCAAACCATCCTCAACTTTTTCAGTATCTTCAACCTGAACAACTGCATCAGCTCCATCAGGTATTGGTCCTGGAAAGACACAGAGAGAAGGGGAGAAAAAATGAAACTTTCAAGCAAACATTATTCAAATAATCTTTGAGTTCTTTCAAAGTACAGATAATACATCTATGCCAGAGGGATTAGGGGTCATCTACCAATCTAAAGATTAAACCAGTGTGTAGTGTACAGAGGTACAGCAAATTGACCAGCAGAGAAGCCATCTCAATTGATTAACACTAACTAACAATTACAATTACAGCAAAGTGACTAACCTCCAGTAGTTACATAAGCAACCGTCCCGGGAGTAACAGTAACGCCAAGCCCATCATTTCCAGCTCTTGATTCAGTAATAACCGGATATTCACCAGGCCCATCTGAAGCAACCACTGCATAACCATCCTATAATAGCCAACCATATTAAGAGAAACTGATTGAGTCAAAAATCAGAAAGGGCTTTTGGGCCACTTCCTTTACCTTGACTGAGGCTCGGTAAGGAGGTAAAGGATCAGGAGCGCGAATATCCTCGGCTAGGACCTTGCCAAGAGCATCGTGAAGTGAAACCGTGATTGGTCGCAGCTGCTGAGCCACCTTGAGAACAGTCTGGAGAGCCTCCACCGCAGATATCATTGTTGGTTTCGTACCGCCATTGATGGGTCTGTGACTCTGCTCGTTATGCTCCATTTTGGAAGAAAAGGCAAACACTTTACAATGGAAGAACGAAGGAAAAAAGAAGCAAACTTTGAGCAGACTTGAGTTTTGGTATGCTCGTGTGGACGAGACAGAGTAACTCCAATAAAGCCCAATTCAGCTCTTAGACTTATCCATCAATGATAGAAGCGTGCGGTTAAAAAATTTTTTCAAACCAAATCACAAATTTTTATCTCAAATTTTGCGCTCAAAATTGTATATAAAAAGTTGAGTTTTGAACAAATTATGTATTACTCTTAAATTTAGAGAGGTAAAATTCAATTTTATTGCTAAATATTATTTATATATTAGCCATAGCATTTAAAATAATTTAAAATTTTAATTGATGTTAATTAATTTCATGTAAAAATCTTTACTTTAAATTATAATAAATTTTCTAAATATTGTGTTATTTAACAATTATAATATTTGATGCTCTCATCTCGCTTGAAAAGTTTTTCGCATTTTAGTTAACTTTTAAAATAAGACTTAACTAAATTTAATGTATGGATATATTTATACATTAAATCAATTTATATCAAATAATTATACATTAAATCAATTTATATCAACTATAAAAAAGTCAAGTCTTGTAATTTTCATAAACAAAAAAGTATAGTGTCTTAAATTTTATAAAGGATCTTTCACATTTTTAAAATTAAACATTTCGATAACATTGTACACCTGCATCAATAATCTTAAAGTCCACTCACATTCAAATTTTTATTATCTTTTATAGGGTGAGTATTTGATTCGGCTAATTCAGTTAATTCGACAAGTTCGGTTCGGTGAACAAACATTTAGTTAAAAGTTTGGTTAAAGAAAATTAAAATTTTGGTGATCGGTTAAAAGTTCGGTTAAAACTTAATTTAACCGAATTAATCAAATTAACCAACCCTCAAAACTACATCATTTTGATTAAGTAAATAATAAAATTAAAAAATAAAAATATTTTAGTTTTTATTTAAATTAAATAGTGATTAATAACTTCAGTTAAATTTTATTTCGGTTAAAGTCGATCAATCATAAATTTCGGTTAAATTCGATGGTGAAACACCCCGTAATTTTATTTTCGAAACTTTTGAATTTTTTTAAAATGAAAAATCAGAATTTTTGATTGTGTGGGCTACAAGTACTGTATAATCTCAATCTGCGTCCAATTCGCGAGTTAGGCCCAAGCCCAAAATATAGTATCGCAACTCCTAATTGAGAACCTTCTAGACTTCTTAAGAATTAATAGTGGACGTTAAATATTAAATTGATTAAAATAAAACAAACCGGACTCGTAAACCAAGTTGGATCTTCAAAAACCAAGCAAAAATCAAGCCAAATCTTTACATTGAGCCAAACCGATTTGAATCAAACCAAAATGGCCCAAAATTCTCTGGAAACCGACCTATTCTCTCTTCTTTTTCCCTCTCTTCTTCTTTCCTTCGCGCCAGAGCATGGTCCCTTTTTCCTCCCTGTTTTTCAGCCAAAACGGCTAGGGATTTAGGCGCAGCCGTAGCCTGAATCCATCTTCTTGACGAGGGAAGCTTCGTTGTAGCCTCAGGTTGCACGATTAAGTGCGTGGGTGGAAGAAATCGAGCCAGAATACTTCAACGCCACCGCGACATGTTCATTGGAGTCCCCATAAGATTTCGAGCATTTTGGTATAAATGTTGCTCAATTTTGGCCACAGTCGATTTTTTGACCCCCGTAGACGGCGACCGGCGACCGATCAGCAACACTCTAAAAGAGAGATTGATCTCCTCTTCGCGCGGATCGAGGAGTGGTAGTCTGACTCTCAATCGGTACGTTCTAAGACCAATTTCTCCATTTTGGTATGGATTCTAAATTTATCATTTTTAGTTGATTAAATTGAATTTGAATAAATAACGAATCAAATATAATTCTTGTTAGGAATTAGTTAGTTGGAATAATGTAATTGCAATTTAGTTTTGAACATTGTCAAATAAATTACATGAATTATGATTATAATTAGAATACTTGACATGGAGATAAGAATTCTTAGTTATTATTCATGTGAGTTAAATTGAGAATTTTAAATAAATATTTTTAAGAGGAGCTATAACCTAAGTCTAGATAATTAAGTAAGATATAAATCTTACATATGCTAGGTTATGAGTTTAAGATAGAATTAGGGTTTAAGAGCAAATTAAAGTTAATAAATTAAATAATTGACGAGTTAACTGGAGATCAAAGATAGACCCAGAAAAAGAAACTTATTGATGGAAAGATAGCAATTATTTTGAGACTTAGGTCGTATTATATTAAGGCGATGATAATTAGGTTATTAGAATGGATATACACATAAATTGCTATTTATGGCAGTTAGACATTGAGTTGATTATTTGTCGATGGAAGAGCTGAGTGGATGTTGAGTTACGAAGGTGGCGAATGAGGTATGATCGATGATTATGGATATGGCTGATGGGAGGTGTTTTTGTGAATTGCCGGATGGATGAGCTTTGAAAATTTATTATTGAATTGCAGTTTAGCTAAATTTTAGAGGAGGTTCCGCTGAAATTTCGATTGAATCTAGATTAGTCATAATTAATAAATGAGTTAATAGGTTTATTAGAATATTTCTTCAACTTGATACATAATAAATAAAGTTCTCTAATAATGATTATTATTATTCATTTATTGATTTATTTGATTATAATTAAATATTAATGTCTAATTGTGCATTTGCATCATGTTAATTAATTATTTGCTATGCTTGCATTTAATTGCAATACTTAATTATTTGTGTTGTGATAATGCTATGTTGGTTATGTGGAGTTGGGATAAAGTGGGTCACCATGAGTTTGTAAGGATGATCCTGGAAATGATGAAAATATGAGATTTGACAGTCGGCCAGGTATGGAGAGATCAGCGCCCTTGTGTGCACTTGATGATATGATATGGGTGATACTTGAGGGTATGGCATGGATGATTTGAAAAACCACATGGTGGCCTCCTGTTGGTATGGAAAAGAAAAGAGAGTATAAAATAAATGAGAGGGCTGGTCAAGTGATGATTAGACCGGTCAGCCATGTATGGGGATCGGCTCCCTAGTGCACACGTCATGAGAGGATAGACCATGTGGGAGGATGACTCATCGGGGGTTTTAGTAACGCCACAGACCAATTTCCACGTGATGTGATTATGTGAAGATGTTAATAATTATGAGTGTTGGTAATATGCCATTTGTGTGACTGACTGCGTGAGCATATAACTAGTGGTTGACTAGATTGATATATTTACATATGTGTGTGAATGCATGTGATGTGCAATAATTATTATTCATTAATAAACTCACATCTCTTTTGTTTAACCTTTTAGGAAATAAATTCTTCTAAATCTCTGTGAAATCTCTGTTTCATTCACCGCAGAGCTATAAACGAAAAATTTAGTTTAATTGTGAGTTTATAAAAAATCTAATTGTTCTATTGATATTGAACTCCGCAGTTGTAGGTTGTGTGTACTATTAATCGCGGATTAAGATAGCTACAATAATTCATGAACCCATAAAGATGTATTTTTCTTCCAAGTGCATACATTATTCAGTAGGCCATATTATGACTGTAATGTATTACAATTTGGGCTCGATCTATGAAATGTTTAAGATGTTAAATTGTTGGCCGAAATGTAAAATGAATATGAGGATTATTGCGCTTGGTAATATGAGCTGCATGGTAAAAATGCATATTGAGATAGTTGAATTTTAGTGATTTAGGCTTACTATGGACCTCGGGGGCCCTAAGCTTACATAAGCCTTAGTGTTGGATCGGCCCATGGAAACGGGTCGTGACATATGGTTAATTAAGTTTTATTTTCTTTAACTTCGATTTGGTTAATGATCAAAATTAATTTGATCAAAATGGTTTGGTTAAGTTCGATTAAAAAATTAATTCGATTAAATTCGGTTAAGTCAAAGAAAATTTCGATTAATTTATTTTGGTTAAAAATTTTACTAAAACCGACCGAATTGGCCAAATCTCACCCCTAATCTCTTCCACTAAAATTCGTTATCGTTATTCAACTCCCACCATTGTAACCTTATTTTCCACTAATGGCAATACATAAAAATTATTTTAAAGAGAAAATAAAATTTAAAGTTGTAAAGATTCTGTTAAGTGAAATTAATTGTTTTACTAACCGTTAACTATTTTAGTAATATTTAGTTGTTAATTGTTTAAGTAATATTTCGTAAAACGATAAAAACTGAATGTTACATGCGTTAAGTTTTTATAAAATTATATCTTAATTTCTAAAAGTATAATTCAAACATTATATTACAAACACTACTATAAAAAATAGCGCTTAACATTTTGAATAATTAAACTTTTAATACTACCTAAAAAACCTATTGTAGAACACCGCGAAAGAGATTAAGTGTATTTCTAAATTTTCATAAAGCATTTAATAGTAAAATGTGTACTTCTTTGATAGAAGGACAATAATAATAGTAGTAAAAAAAATAAAGATTAAATAATTTATTTTTCGAAATACATAAATAAAATAATAACCGACAATAATAATAGTTAAAAATATGAAAAATTTTCAAAATATAAGGACAAAATAATAATTTTTGGCAAATTGAAATTTTTGTCTTTTTTTTTTATTTCTATTTTTATTTTGCTTTCCAAGTATGAATCATTATTTGCATTTCAGTTACTCGGACGAAAAAACAAAAAGAAAAGAAACCGTACTAAAACCAGAATTAAGATAAAATCTCATCTCATTTCCTACTCAAATTCCTATCAAATCCTCTCTAATCTCCAAATTCAGAATCCAAAACTCTCAAATTCCAAAATCACTCAATCTAAATCTTGAAATTCCTTTTCAATTCCATGCATTTCAATTCTTCAATTCGGAAAACCCCAAAACAATGACCAACATCATTATACCAAAGCCTGAGACAAGCCCTCTGGTCTCACCAACATCCTCCCGCTGCGTAACCGAGACGGTGAATGGCTCGCACCGGTTCGTGATCCAGGGCTACTCGCTCGCCAAAGGAATGGGCGTGGGTAAGCACATTGCCAGCGATAATTTCACGGTTGGAGGGTACCAATGGGCGATATATTTCTATCCTGATGGGAAAAATCCAGAGGATAATTCAGCTTACGTTTCGGTTTTCATCGCTCTCGCTAGTGAGGGAACTGATGTTAGGGCTTTGTTTGAGCTTACTCTTGTTGATCAGAGTGGGAAAGGGAAACATAAGGTTCATAGCCATTTTGATCGCTCGCTTGAGAGTGGACCTTATACGCTGAAGTATCGCGGTAGCATGTGGTAAGTCTCTTCTTGATTGTATATATTCAATCTTTATATCTGTTTGTTATTTGATTTGTTTTGCGTTGTGCGATTACAAAGTACTCGAGCTTTCACCGTGGAAATGTTATGTCCTTGTTTATCCTCAACCCAATGTTCGTACTTTCTAGCAGCTATAATAATCAAACCCTTTCATTCCAACTGTTCTTGATGTGAAATACAATTGCTTTAACCAAGGAGAGGAGGAATAAGAATTGAATGAGACATGTCTATTGCATTGACATTCCTAGGTTATGTTTATACCATAAATGTACACAAATACAAATATCTGAAGCATTTTAGTGGTGATGCTATTGGGTGATCTTCTTTAGCTGATTTCTCTCACACCGGTGCAGAAATCTTACTAACGTTTTACAAATGCATAATTAGAAATTTTTTTTTTCTCCTAGTTTATAATTGGTGTTATTTGAAGAACTTAGCTTCCAGCTGAGTGCTTGTTCCATCAATTTGGTGTTATTTGTCATTTGTGCAACATTATATGCGATAATTTAGTAGGTTTAGCACAAGAGCTTGATGTTTTCCCCTGAATAAAATCATCAATTTTATGAATAAATGACTATGTTAACAGTTGTTTTGTAATGTATGGCGTGATGTATCTCTCCTAATCACTGTTATATGAGCCATGATTGTTATGTAATGGCTATTCCTAAAATAACTTTTCTGTTGGCATAATGTTTCTTTTATAATCTCTCTTTAGGATTCATCTGGAGCCTATCCTTGTATTATTATTATTATGAAATGTCAGCATCTAGCTCCATCATTCTTCTCTTGTAGTTAAGCGGCTAAGCAATCCTTCTCTGGGATCTCATCTAGATGCAGCATACTTGGCATTCTTTTCACTTCTGCTTCATCAGTGCACCCTTGCACAACCTGTAAAGAATAACTCACATGAATGTCCAAGGTTGTCATGTCAAGCTTAAAGATATGGATAAATAAAATTGGAATCTCAATTCTTGTCTGCAAAATAGTTTTCAGTGAAGGCATTAGGAAAATTATGATCATCCCTAAGAAATGGGAAGAATTAGCTGTTGCTTCCTCTTTTATTACTGACAGAGTACCATAATATTGAGAGTGTAATTGGTTCACATGCTTTTAGATAATTGTTGATTATTTTATGGAAGATGTGTTTTAGACAGCATCCATATTTAAATGGTAAATTTATATTAAATTCTATTATAAGGTCTTGGAAGTTGTGTTAGTTTACTTTCAGAAAAAGCTTTTTGATGATTTAAGGTCTATCAATGTCAAGAAGCGACAGGCACTCGGGCAGTTTTTGGTTGTTTGGCTGGATGAGGAGATTTGGCTAGAGGAAGGAATGCCTATCTTGGGACGTTATATGGAGGTTGTGTTTGAAGAGGATACTTGATTATTCAAGGTTATGGAGATTGATGGAGCAATGACATCTCAAATATGGGGGTTTATTGAGATTGTTGTTAGCTTCTTCCATGGAAGACAACATATTTTGCTCTCTAACATGTTTTTGAAATCTTGCCTCTACATAATTTTTAGCAATTAATATCTTACATTCTGCTTCATTTTCCCTTTTGCTATATCTTTTTATTTTCTTTTATATTTTGTTTACAGCCAGTTAAAAAGTCTAGTAACTAATGGGAGAAAAGACAGAAAAAAAAAAAAAGTAAAAGGAAATGCTAGGTTTATATGTAGAGCTTGAGTGGTTAAGGAGTTTTGATCAGGTTACATGGAAAATTGCTGTTCTTGGTTGTGCCAATGAATGCCTTTCAGTTGCAACTTTTGATTTATCTCATTCTTTTTCTTTTTGGTTTTTACTTTTTTGTTCTCCTTTCCTTTGTATAAGCAGTTGTGGTTTGTTGGCATGCATAAAAAACTATATTGCTGAAGAACTTCCGCTTTCAACTTTTCTATGCATTATGATATAATATTGTTGAGCAATTGATGTATTTTTGGGCTTGGTCCTCATTGTATAGTGATTCGTTGACAGTTGTTTTTTGACGTCGATTTTAATATTGCTCATATCTGCTTTAATTTAGGGGATACAAGCGATTTTTCAGACGAGCTATGCTTGAAACATCTGACTTCCTCAAGGATGATTGCTTGAAAATTAATTGTACCGTTGGGGTGGTGGTGTCTGCAATAGATTGTCCACGATTGCACTCAATTCAGGTTCCAGAGTCTGATATAGGAGCACATTTTGGCATGCTGCTTGAAAATATGGAAGGTTCAGATGTTACTTTTAATGTGGCAGGGGAAAAGATTCATGCTCACAAGTTGGTTTTGGCTGCTCGGTCTCCTCTTTTTCGGTCTAAGTTTTTTGATGGAGAAGAAGAAAAGCAAGAGGTTGATATTACTGATCTAGAACCGAAGGTTTTCAAGGTGAGTAATTTTATTATTTCTTTGGGGTTATGGATCAGAATTTGTGCTTGTGACAGTTAATATGTCTTATATTAATATCATTTCATGCTTTTCTGCAGGCCATGTTGCATTTCATATACCGAGATACTCTCACTGAAGATGTGGACATGGAAACATCTAGCTCATCTTGTCTCTCCTCAGTATCTGAAACATTAACAGCGAAGCTGTTAGCAGCAGCAGACAGGTATGGTCTTGACAGACTCAGATTGATGTGCGAGTCTCATCTCTGCAAGGACATATCTGTTGACTCTGTTGCTAGCATCTTGGCCTTGGCCGACAGTCATCATGCTACAGAATTGAAAGCTGTTTGCCTAAAATTTGCTGCTGAAAACCTTGCAGGTAATGATACATTCCCTATGCATTTCTCCTATCTGTCATAATATGCAGGGTTAATATCCAACCTTTATGCAGACAAAGCAATGATTTGTTTGAGCTTGAGTTTTGCTTGCGTGTGATATCTTTTGACAGACATGTAAGTGCATGTATCTGCAGAACTAATTTGTTTTGCTGTTATGGATATCATGGTTTAATGTGTTTTTCTTCTTCTTTTTTTTTGGGTTAAATTTTGATCGGATGAAGTATAGCTTTTCTGTGACTGTGAGACTGTTGAAGCAGTGTCAAAAACAAATGTTAGAATTAAATTCCAAAACGATGAAGCTTTTCTGTAAGACTGCTTATAGCTTTTCTGTAAGCAGTGTCAAAAACTATGAGACATCTTTTAATAGTTTCTGCTGCCTTTTCTTTTGCTTTCCTAGTTTCAATGTTTGATTCTTTGGCAAAATTCTTATAGGTTTATTCATATGATGAATATTGTCCCTGATAACAAGTTTGGCGTTGCTGTTGTAAATTTTTGAACATTAGGAGGGGGATTTGTCATTATGTACTAAATTAAAAACTAAAACTTAAACCTTTTTGTGCACTTGAATGCATTGACTTAGATTAAAATTTTTTTTAAAGGTGGAACTGACATGTTTGGCTCATAAAAAGATCTTAAACAGCTAAAATATTTTAAAATTATCTTTAAAACATGTAAAAAGGTTTTTGTTTTCACAGAGGAAAAGGAAAGTTTTAACCTCAATTTTCGAGTGTCATTTATTATTAAGCAGAAACAATGCAACAACTGTTATTGTCAGATGAAGGTGGTCTTTGATCTTTAAATTGAATGATTTGCCCATTTCTTTATACTATATGTACATGTAAAGTCAAATCCATTTTTAGTAATCCTATGAGAAAAATTGAAGTATTATAGTTTGTTTCCATAGGTTGTGCTTGAACTATTGCAGAAATTTTTTGGTTGTAGCAGAAGTTTTGGCACGAATGTCGGAAGAAATGCTTGTAAAATGTGTTACTTTATTTTTATTTTTCAGAATGCAAAATCAAGTTTGTTTTGTGCCTTGTGGATTTGAGAACCGTGTCATTTGAATTTCTTAAATAAAAGATGCCTTATACCAATATTGTGTGGCTTGTACATTGGAGACAGATTTTTCAAGTTCATTGTTATTTTATTCCATTCGAAATGGAACTGTTATGATATCATTTTACTGTATCTTTGCAGCCAAGATTAGCTTTTCTGATTGCATAATTAGCTAATAAATGGACTATATAAGTATTATAATATAGATGGGAACATGGGGTGCCCTGTAGTCATTGCTTTCATCGTGTATAGCATCAGCGACTGCCTGAATTTTTAACCCTTTTCTCTTTCCCCCTATGGCTGGTATCAAATATTCACTGAATAGTAAATGACTACGATACATTGCGAGATTTTGGAGGTAACACTGCAGGATGCCTTTTTAGTGGAGATCTCTCTGTACTCACAGATGGTTTTAGATAGACTTGGAAATTCATGTAGCAATGCCCTTACGTGCTTCGGTTGTCTGTTTGGTGGAACTCTGTTGTTTTTTTTTTTCACTGGAAAAGAGATGATGCATGAAAAGATGCTGATAAATGTATCCTTATCCCTATGTTCTTTAATTTAGTTTTTGATGGAGTAAAAGAAGTTGTTATAGTTTTGCTGTATCTATATATTTGCTTATAAGCTTAGCGAATGAGTTTAATTTAATTTTCAATAAAAGATATGAAATTTGTGAAATAAAAGTTACTAAGAAAGTACTTAAATGAGTGGATGATGTCATCAATTTATAGAGGATTGAGAAAATTTCTTGCTTTTGCTTTACTGACTATTGTTTTGGTCGCCTTTTCACCCTTGAGGTGACATTAAATTGAAGTAGCCTATAAATATCTCAGACTTTTCAGGAAGCAAAAATTATTATTGAAGGTCTTAAAGATGTTGCATTTCGTACGATTAAATGTTTTTGCTGGACAAACTGTAATCTCATTTACTCTGGGATTCTTATTGCAGCTGTAATGCGGTCAGATTCCTTCGAGCATCTCAGGGAGAACTGCCCATCTCTGCAATCAGAGCTACTGAAGGCAGTGGCTGGTTGCGAGGAAGATTGCAGCAGTGGAGGTGGAAAGTCTCGCAGTGTGTGGGCTCAACTCTCAGACGGCGGTGATACCAATGGCAGGCGGGTCAGACAAAGAACCTAATATCTAATCATTAGTCTTGTAAATGCAGATGATGATGGTATAAGAAAAAAAAAAAAGAAAAGAAAAAGGAAAGCAGAACTCAAAAACAGAAACCTTTTGTAATGTGGCAGGAGTTTCTGCCAGTTTTCCGTTTATCATAAAAGGTAGCTGGCATAAGAGCAGTTAACTAATGTAGTTAGACTGTGTTGTTTGTTGTAAGTTGCAATGGGTGATAACTGAGAACTGTGGTGTTCCGGGTTTAGGTCTGTGTCTTCGCTCTCTTATTTCTTTTTTCCTCTAGTGTTGCTAACAAATTTTATTTCTCAAATGCAGAGAAAATTGCTTCCTCCAGTCAAAACTTTGTTCTTCTTTTTCCCCTATGTTAATGAGCATTGTAAAATATTTTGCTTTCCGTAATTTCTATATCAATTACTGATGCATTTTCTTTAACAGGTATAGTTTAATGTCCGCATTGCCAATCCTAGTAGGCAAAATAATGAAATTATATTATATGGTTTGCTATGGTATATTATTATGCTTTTAACTCAAATAACTATGTCCACCAAAATAAAATGCAAACTTACGAGGCAAATTCCAATTTATGCATTTGACCTTTTTTAATTTCCTCCCTAATTTTCTTTAATTTGTATAGCTCCCTATGGGTTGGGCTACCTTTCATGGGTGATTACGTAAATTTACTTTGATCAGAGTGCAGATTGTAATATATTATTTGTACCGACAAAGAAAAATAATCATAATTTGTAATTCTGTAGATATCATTGTTAAATAGTATTATTGAAATCTTATAATATTACTTTCTCATGCGAATAAATAATATAATTGAATTCCAAGTTACAATTGGAACAAAATACTTGGAAAAAAGCCACATCTTTTGGCTGACCGTTTCCTATGTCGGACTGGACAAGGACTAATGAATCCTTTGGCATCAAGTAACGCAACCTATATATTATTGTAATAGAGCGGTTGGTTTCCATGGATTTTCCAACTGCAAAACTGAAGAAACGGACAAGGTTTTCACTTTCCAAAAATCCAGGAGGGGAGGGAAGGGAAGGGTAGGGAAGGTATGGCTTGGTGCAATCACTGTCTCCAATTTTGCAGGACATCTTGTGTTGCTAATTTCAGGTAAGTTATCCTGAAACCAATCGAACTGCTTCTGTTGGTAATTTTGTGAAGAAGAAAAACTTTTCTAGCTTTTAATTGTCGACCTTTGTATGATTTTGTTGCAGGTGTTGTTTAGGGTGTGGGAAGGTTCTTGGTGATCTTACTTGCAAGAAAAGATCAAAGCTGAGAATTTCAAAATTTAAAAAAATCAAAAGAAGAAAGAATTGTTTTCCAACAAAAATTAAAAATTCAGCCAAGAAAACCTGATTCAGCAGCAAGGCCCCAATTCTTCGTCAACATAACAATTTCTAAAGATTTCTTTTTTATTTTTTATTGTATAAATACGAATAATTGGGGCTTTTGGGATTGTGTTCTGTTCAGTGGTCTTCCAAAATAATAAATGAGCCTGACCATATTTTATTCAGTCACGATTTGTTATATATTTCAATGAAAGATTTGAAAAAATACTAATATGGAAAAAAAAATCATTGAAAAAAAATTTATTTTCTAAATTAATTTGGGACTTCATAATTAATATCATCGTTGTGAAATATTTTATTTTCAATATCATAATATTCTGATAGGTGAGCTACCATTGGAAAAACAAATAAAGTTTACTAATAATAAAAATAAAAATAAAATTAATTGACCTTGTGAAATTTAATTAAAGTTAATCACGATTAATTTAATTCAGTTTTCGTTTATGCGCGTAAGTTTCAATTGTTACGTTGGTAACAATATTTACCAGGTTGGAACAGAACTACATATCAAAATATCTGAAGCCAAAAAACGTGGAAGAGCGAACCAACTATGACAACTATAACCTCTGCAAATACTATCAGAAACTGTGAGTTATGAATGGAACCAACTATGACAACAATAACCTCTGCAAATACTATCAGAAACTGTGAGTTATGAATGTCCCGCCAAGAAAACCTGATCAGGCAGCAAAGGCCCCAATATCATTCGTCAACCATCACAATTTCTAAAGATTTTCGTTTTTATTATTTTATTGTATATGAATACGAATAATTGGGATTGCCTTTTGGGATTGTGTTTGTCTTTTCAGTGGTCCTTCCAAAATAATAAATGCAGCCCTGACCCAATTTATTCAGTCACGCTTGGTTATATATGATACCTAATATGAAAGATTTGAAAAAAATACTAAATATGGAAAAGAAAACATTGAAAAACAATTTATTTTCTAAATTAATTTGGGACTAATCAATAATTAATAATCATCGATTGGTGAAATGAATTTTATTTTCAATACATATAATATTCGTGAATAGGTGAGCTACCATTGGGAAAAACAAATAAAGTTTACTAAAAAAAAATAAAATAAAAAGTAAATATTGACCTTGTGGAATTTAAATTAAAGTTAATCAACCGAGATTAATTAATTCAGTTTTTCGTTTATGCGCGTAAGGTTCCAATTGTTACGTTGGTAACGAATAATTTAACCAGGTGTTGGAACATGAACTAAACATTATACAAAATAGTCTGAAGCCAAAAAAACGTGAAGAAATACTATCAGAAACTGTGAGTTATGAATGGAACCAACTATGACAACAATAACCTCTGCAAATACTATCAGAAACTGTGAGTTATGAATGGAACCAACTATGACAACAATAACCTCTGCAAATACTATCAGAAACTGTGAGTTATGAATGGAACCAACTATGACAACAATAACCTCTGCAAATACTATCAGAAACTGTGAGTTATGAATGAATCTCTTCAGAAATTATTAGCAGCGCAATCCTGACAATTGACCACCATCAATTTGTTCAATGACATATGAGGCCAACCATGCATGTTTTAATATCATTGGTGCAATATCTCAAAATGAGCCGATTAAAGTGCAATTGGCTCAAAGATTGTCAGCTTTTGACTGCAAATTTTGTAGTAGCTCTCATCCAAACATACAATTTATTCGATCTAAGATCAGAGTTGTTCATGGTATGATGGGTGCGCCTGGATTCACTGGTGCAGTTCCTGAGTCTTGCTAGCAAGATTCTATACAGTAGCATCTAGTGCTAAAACGATACAAGGTGAAACTCTACGTAACAAATTTATCAATAGATCCTTCATTTTGTCAGTTGTTCAAGCCCTGCGTTCGCAGAAGCTGAACCTGCCTGTGCTCTTGATAGAGTCACAGCCATTGTAGAATGACAAAATGACACCAAATGATTTAGATTGTAAGACTTAGAATTAATTTTCCTCCAATATCTCAACTCTTTACCCATTTAATACTATAATAGATATTATATATATCAAAATGGGAATGACATGAGTGAATAATAGATTAGTTACAATGAGAAATTTGTGACTTTAATTGCTCATGATTTAGTTAAAATTTTGTACATGCAATGATTATGAAACTATAAAATAAAATAAATTTATAGTATTTTTTTTACCATAATTATATATTAAATCCAACTTATGCTGTAGCCAATTAGCTCGAGACACTTATTCTTTATGATGTTAAATTAGAAATTATACATAGAATCTCCCATTAAAGAAAATAATAATAATAATAATAATAATAATAATAAATTAAGGAAGAATTCGGTGTAGCAAAATATATTAAACACATTATTTGTGTACAAGAGCTTTAAACTCGGTTGAATTATATATTTTTTTTAAATCACATTTGTTAAAATTATATATAAATTATGGTACTAATTGTTATTATAAAGGAAATAAGTAATTTTCATTTAGTGCTTAATTTTGTCCATTAATTTTATTTATAATTTGAGTGGAAATTAAAGTTTTCTTGTTTTTTTTGAGTTAATCATGTAAAATTTAGCGGTCATTAAACTTATATTAATAGACAATAAATTCTACATTTAATTTATTTAGATCATAAAACTTTAATTTATATTTTATAAATAATTTTTAATTTATGCTTAGATTCAGCTAAAACTTCAATTTAATTTAATAAATAAATATATAAGCTATTTATTTTTTTGTTTTTGTTGTAATTGAGAGTCAATCCATTGAAATTTGAATATCAGCAAATATGTAAATATTGGGCAAGATATATGATATATATATAATAATTGATAGATATATATATATATATATATTTATCATTATTTATATATATATATTATTTCATTTGAAGAAAATCAAATTTTTGTTTGGTGAATAAAAATATATATTATGAACATTATTATGAGATTATTATGGCTTAGAAAATGAATAATGTTAAAAAAAAAATTCTATTAATAATATTTTTCTATCCTAGTTTCTTAATTACATTCATTGAAAAAATCAATTTTTGTTTGTGATAAATTAAATATGAAATATATGAATTATTATTCTTAGAAAAATGAATATGTTAAAAAAAAAATTCTATTATAATATTTTTCTATCCTTTTTCTTTACATTTCTTATGTTATTTCACAATCAATCATGTTTTTTTTAAATAAAAAGAAATATTTTAGTGTCATTTTATCTTTTAGACACTAAATTTTGGTAAATCACTTCTCATCCAAATAAAAATTAAAGTTATTTAGCAATAATTTTAAGGAAATTGAGTGTATAATTGGATGAGCAATGATGTTATTTACCCCTCACTTGTATTTTATTTTTCAAATTTTCATTACTAGGCTGTTGCCAAAGTTCTAATGCTAACTCATTTTTCACTAATTTCATTTTCTTTTTTTTTTTTTTAAATAAAATGAATTATTTTATTATCATTAGTATTATAGTTGCACATTAATTTTATCACATTATTGATTTTTCCACTTTATAATAAAATAAATATATTTAGACATAAAATTTTAAATATAATAAAAATTATAGCAATAGACCCTGTACATTTTAATTTTTCCTATAATTCTCCATTGCAAATGACATTTGACCGATTCTAATTCTTCTTTTTTTTTTTATCTCGGTCTTTATTATTATTTAAAAAAGAAAAAAATAATTTATCTTTACTAATTATATTCGAAGTTCTACAAGAATTTTCATGGGCAATCTGATACACATTTGATAAAACAATTACATAAGTATTTGAAAAATGCAATTATACAAGACTTGAAAAGGATTACGATATTGTCTATTTCATATAGTGAATATTATTTTTGATTTTTTAGATGATATTTGATAGTAACAAATACCAGTAAAAATTTCAAACATATATTCACATTATTTCTGCACTTTTATTATTTTAGATATAAGAGTTACACAAATAAATTGTAAAATTATAGAATTAATTTTCCTCCAATATCTCAACTCTTTACACATTATATTATATAAAAATATAAAATATATATAGTTATATATAGTTGGATAAAAATGAGAGTGACATGAGTAAATAATAAATTAGCTACAATAAATAAATTGTGATAATTTCATTTAGAGTTCTTTACATGCAATTATTGTGAAATAATAAAAATCATTAATATTTCTTTCAATAATATTATATAAAGTCAAATTGATTATTTACTTTATTCATCTTTATTAAATTATGTATGTATAATCTTTTTTTTTTTTTAATTTTTTGTATAGTTTGATTTATTCCGGATCCGTTTAAGGTCCACAAACCTGTTTAATCTCCACGGGGCATTTTGCATTACAAAGCATTGAACCCATGACATAAGTCATGTTGATTAACCCGGTGTTCTTTGCCATTGATTACCCATTCGAGTTATATGTATGTATTGTTGGTAATAAATATTTTACCATATTATTTTTTCACTTGGTGTGCAACAAAAGAAATAACTTTAGGCTATTATGAATCGATAAATTCATACAAATTTGATTAAATTATGTATACTGTTGAATTATAAAATTTTTCAAATAATACTTAAAATATGAAAGATTAGAAATTTGTCATAAAGATAAAATCAATTAAACATGGGAGATTTTTTAAAGTGATTTGAATCGAGTATCGAGAATGTATTTGAATTTAATTTTACAATTTAATAATTCCATAGAACAAACTAATTTTGATTTAAATCTAAATTTATTTTTACAATTTAATAATTCCATAGAACAAACTAATTTTGATTTAAATCTAAATTTATTTTTACAATTTAATAATTCCATAGAACAAACTAATTTTGATTTAAATCTAAATTTATTTTTACAATTTAATAATTCCATAGAACAAACTAATTTTGAATAATTCCATAGAACAAACTAATTTTGATTTAAATCTAAATTTATTTTTACAATTTAATAATTCCATAGAACAAACTAATTTTGATTTAAATCTAAATTTATTTTTACAATTTAATAATTCCATAGAACAAACTAATTTTGATTGTAATCTAAATCTTCATCGTGTGTAATATATTTTCTACTTGGGAGGTGGCGAATTTCTTTTATTATTATTCTACTTCCTATTATTCTAAGTGTATGAATTATATAAATAATTTCTATAATTACATAATTAATTTTCTCCCATATCTCAAATCTTTCTCTAACTTTGAAATTACACCTTCAATAATATCAAAAAGCAAGATATAATTGGATAAAATGGGTTTGACATGAGTAAATAGTAAATAATTAGTTACAATAAAAAAACTTGTGATGCTCATAATTTAGTTCAAGAATTTTTACATGCAATGATTATGATATTATAAATTAAAATAATTATAGAATTTTATTCAATAATATCATATTCATTATGTTGTTAATTTACTGTATTACATTACAATTTTTGTATAATCTCAATCTGTGCTTTACTAACAAAGTCTCTTAGTCTGAAATTTTTCTTTTACCCTCAATATTTAGAAAAGAATCTCAAATTGATTTCCCCCTAATTCAAAGGACCAAAAAACTTCGGGAACCATTCAAGTCATACCAATCGAGCAAAATATACTAAACATATTATTGAAACAAAGCTCACGTTTAATGGCTGATACCTGTTAGTTGATGGATGCTAAATGTAAAATCCTCATAAGCCTATATATATATATATATATTGTAAAATCCCTCATTAAGCCCTATATAGTATATTTATATATATATATTAATATATATCCCGTTGTCTTCCCAATGAAATATATTTTATCTTCAATAAAAAAAATATGTTCAATCAAGTTTATCGAGGAAAATATATTCATTAAAATGAAAGCACTAACAACCAGACAAATTGATATCCAGTTGTCTTTCCCATGAAATATATTTTATCTAAAATAAAAAAATATGTTCATCAAGTTTTTCAGAATATATTCATAAAATGAAAGCACAACAACCAGACAAAATTGAAGTTCGAAAGCTGTGAGCTATGATAATGAAAAGCTATGATAATGAAATAAGGCTAATAAGGCTTCAGCATATTCAAGAAGATGCTGCAATGAAATTGAAGGTGCAGGTATCTAGTTAGAGGCTACATTGAAAGAAGCAAGACAAACTTAAAGTAGTACAACCAAAAACTATAAGTGTAAATCATCTCATTAGAAGAAATAAGGATTAAGTATGCCCTCCCAAGCCAGGTTCACCTAGTTTCCCCAGAAATTAAAGAGCATGCACAAATACAAAATGGAACAGGCTCGCAGGACTTTCTCATAGTTCTAAAAATAAATCTTCTCACAATTGGAAAATTCCATCAGGCATCAAGCAATATTTGCAGGCAAGTTTAGAGGATGCATCAATATGACATACCAAAGGATGAAGATCAGCCCGACAGGTATTAAAGAGAAATAATGAAGTAAAAGTTACAGCGCACGTTGAACTACCAAGCATAGTATATTTGAGAATCAACAGATTCTGAATATATAATAATCTGAATAAATCAAGAAAACTGGATGCCAAATTCAAAATCAGGAAAGTTATCCCATTAGATCTTACCCTCTAATCTAATTTTTACTCTTTTCTTTTCCTTCATCTCCAACAGCATCAGTGACTAGAGACATTGGCCTTCGATCAATCACTTCATCAATAAGCCCAAACTCCTTTGCCTCTTCTGGGGTCATAAAATAATCTCTATCCATATTTTTCTGAATTACATCTATTGACTGCCCCGTATGCTTCGAGTATAATTCATTTAGCGCATCCCAAATCCGAACAATCTGCTTTGTGTGAATAGTCATATCCTTTGCCTGCCCACTGTACCCGCCTGATGGCTGATGAATCATAATTGTTGCATTAGGAAGTGACTTCCTCTCACCCTTGGCTCCTGCAGCCAGAAGGAGAGAAGCCATAGATGCAGCTTGACCCATACATATGGTATTGATTGGAGACCTTATATACTGCATTGTGTCATAAATTGCAAGACCTGCATACAACAAAACAAAATTAACATCATAATCAACTGCTTAAGATAAATAGTTGAGTTGATATAAAATTAGACGTCGATTTAATTAGCATAATTGATATTGCATAACTAGCTGGATGAAAAATCACATGGCAAGCACTATTTTAATAAATCAGTTAGGTATTTGTACAATTCTGCTGGCATTTCAGGAGTTCATCATCACCCCAGTGGTTACAATTGCTGGACATGAAAACCTGATGTGCTATTAACATTTCAAATTAAGTAATAATTTTCTTAAGTTGAATAACTCTAGATTTTAAGTTGCAAATCCATGCTAAAAAAAGTACAAAATCTTGTCAATAAAATATGTTAAATTCAATAATATTGCCCCAAAAGCAAATGACAGCACGTTGCATCTCTCACATTTAGCTCAAAATTTTGAATTGAGCTATTCAATAAGGCATAATTTGCACTCAAGATTGTATCTTGATTTTCTTTTTTCTTTACAGGCACCATGAAAGCAAGCAAATAAAAACTGTATCCCAAGATATCAACAGCAATCCAATAAAATCATCACAAATGTTTATCAACATCCCTTAATCCAAGAAATCAGAAATTATAAAAGAAGGCAAAATTTACTGAGAAAGACCCTCCATATCCAAGCAAAGTAATTGAGAGAAGATTTCAAGAAATAGGGTTTATGGTTACGTACCAGCAGTGACTTGACCACCAGGGGAGTTGAGGTACATATGGATGGGCTTAGAAGGATTCTCAGACTCGAGGAAGAGAAGCTGAGCAACAACCACATGAGAGGTATCGTCGTTGATAGGACCATTGATGCAAACAATTCGCTCTTTTAGAAGCCTCGAGAAGATATCGTACGCCCTCTCTCCTCGAGATGAATGCTCTATCACCATCGGAATCAGACTGTACGCGCGAGTGCTTCTAATCGACGGGTTCGAGCACAGGGGAATTCTGCTTCCAGTAGTGGTGGTGGAAAAGAGTTTGGCGCTGGAGATTAGACCCCTCATGGCGGCGGTTGTAGGGGATCTGCGGGTCGACAGAGAGGGGGGACGGAGAGTTAAATTGGGGATTAAAGGGATTTTGGGTTTAAGTCCGACGGTGGAATTGGTCGATATTGGCATAGGGAAATACAAAACAATACACAGATCAGTAAATCTTATAGTTTAGAAGATCTGCACTCTTAAGGGTACTACGTTTAAATTTATACTATATATAATTTTTAAAAAAATATATAAATTATATATAAAATTTTTAAATTTTATATTAAATCTCTTACATTAACTATTTTTCTTTTTTTTTATGATACAAAATTTTTTTTCTAAATAAATAATTTATTTTCAATAAATTAATTTTCATTGTGAATAATTTATATTCCACATGATTACTTTCTGTATCCTCAATTAATTATATTAATTGTGATTTCGATGAGTGAGATAGAATGACATGATATTTTCTCTCTTAATCAGAGGTTTCAAGTACAGATCCTGAATATCGAACCCCTTAAACATGCGGGAGGGAGCGCTTTCTCTTTTGTGAGCATGTTCGGTGCGTCAAATCCAATTATATTAATTGTAAAAAGATAAAATATTCTAATAGCTTAATAAAAAAAATAAAAACTAAACTCTAAAATTTTTTTTTGCAATTTTATTATAAATTTTATTTTGCCTGTTTTAAATCAATTTTTAAAAAAATTTTGTAATTTTATCACGAGTACTAATTTTATAAAAAATCATGTATAATTGATTTTGCTAATAAAAAATACTATGTGAAAATAATATTTAAAAACAATTTAAAACTTGACTTTTGTTCTATGAGATCTTTAAATTTTTCTTTCATTATTTATTCTTGATGTTTATTATGTTTTTACATAAATTTTTTTACTTTAATTAGTGCTTTTCTTTAATGTTTTTCTATTTCATTCTTATTTTCATAAAATTATTAACTGCATAAATTTTTATTTTTTTTTCTTTTTTACAAAAAAGTAGAAAGATCACAAAAGTGACAAAAAAATTATTACGAAATCACAATACTAAAATATAAAAGCTACTGAGATATATTTAGCTAGAAAATTATAATATTTACATACATCAACATCATATCATCATCGGTTTATTTGGTAAGTATAATTATTTTAAAAATATATGTTTAAAATTATAAATTAATAATATTAGTGATAAGTTATTTTGTAGTACTTACCCTTTGTTTTTGTTCTTTCACATGTAAATAAATTAATATTTCAATTTGATACTATATTACTTAATATTATAAATAAATAAATAAATCTTTACAATAGTTAATAATAAAGAATGTGCAACGCACGTTATAGAAAAACTAGTTTATATAATTTTCTTGATTTATTAGGAGGCTTAAAGGACCAAAAATAACATGGGTGATCCTTCATTTTTTTCAATAAATAAAAACTTATACAAAGCTCTTGTAATTAAAATATCTCGAACCTTATACCTCTTAATCCCCTCATAAATGAGAAGATCTACTGCACCACACAATATTGGCTTAATTTATATAATTTATATCTTCTCCGTTTTTCAATTTGAAAAAAATATTTGTGTTTTTATTTTAATTTATGCATATAAAATAAATATATATTTAAGAGATAAAAATAAGAGCCTTTAAAAAAAAAAAAAAAGTCATACATTGAAAATTATAAGAATATGTATATAATAAGGCATTTCATAGATGTTTACTTCATTGCCAGTGACTCTAATGTGCTAGATTAGTTGATTTTATTCTATGTATCTTGCAAAAAAAGTCAATACATTTGTTAATAGTTGACTATATTTGAAAATCATATAATTCCTACTGTAAAATTCTATACCTAAGAAATGAGAATGGAAAAAAAAAATTAGTAGGATAAGATTAGATTAATTAGATGGACAAAAATGAGGGTGACATCTTTATTGAAAAATCGATGAAATTGTTAAGCAATAGTTTTTAAAATAATTTTTAGCCTTTTGACGCTATTTTTTAACGTATTCAGTAACATTTTGAACTAGTTTTTGGATGGTTAAAGATAGTATTTCGTAAAAAATTAAACGTTTTATAAAAAATAGTCTAGTGGCTGAAGCAAAAGTAGTCTGCTCTAAATAAGCTTCACAGTGTATATAGCAACTCTTGTTTTAAAAAAAAAAAATTACTGAAAAATTAGACCTGATCACGACGAGCTTGGAGCACAATTAATGCAACAATGTCATGAAGAAGAAAGCTGCAAATCCCTTGAGGAGGCTCTTCAAAAACATTATTTCCCAACAAGAAAGAGGACCCAAAGCTCCGCCATTAAGATACAGCAGCAGCAGCAGCAAAATAATAATAAAACAATAAACAGATAATCATGTCATTAGAAGACAATATATTCTTCCTGGCAATCAATCTTTTATCTTGGAGAACTGGTATCTATGCATAAGAATACTTTCAAGAAAGATGAATTCCATGCATGCACCTAACCTAGGAACTCAGTGAAGCACAAATGTTGCACGAAAACGGAAACAAAGAAATGTAAAAATGCAGAAACTATATGGACAACAATATTTAAAATATAATTTTATACAGATAAAACGGTATTTTATATAGAAAAATTGACACGTAGGAACGTTTCCGAAATGGCAAACGCCATGTCTAGAAGCTTCTTGCATCATAGAAGCACAGTAATCAAGTAGGAAGTTTAAAGTGGAACATCTCCAATTAGAGTTAGAGATTGTTTCATCAAAGCCTGACAATGAAGAACTTGCTGGTTAAAGATTCATCTTACCTTAGATTATTAGAGAATGAGCTTAAAATCTCTCAATTTAACAAGAAGAAGGATCGATAATGAAGGAGAAAGAAGGCTTAGCATGTGAAGAAAGAGACAGTGAGGGGTCAAGAGATGACTTGCCCAGAATCTAAACACGAGTTGCTAGGTAGATTAACAAACTCATGGCGAAGATCATTGAGCAAATCACTCTTGGCTCCACTAAATGTTTCTACTTCTCATGTTAAGCTTCCCTTCCTCAGTTCATCTTGTATATATGATTTAACTTGGCCCAGCTTGGTATCTATTTATAGCTAGCTGCAACCCTAAAGATCCATAGAAAGGCATATATTCTTTCAACTTCTAGTTGTTTATGCATGTCCATTTCAAAGGCTGAAGATAATATTCTTGAAGATAAAGGCACCACAGTTGAAGCTGAAAACTTGATGAAGAAGACATAAAGAAATTAAAGTCAAATTAAAGAATAAGATACAAAACCCTTTGAAGAAATCAGAAGACATGTGCTCAAGAGGTGGATTGTTTGGTCCCCTCCATGATTTAGATTATTAGAAGCTGGTTTATTATTAAGATGGGGACATGTTCTATGCCTTCTGCTGAGCTTTGGGTCGTGCTTTGAGGGTCTAAAGTTGGCTGCAAGTTTGGAGATAGCTAGGATAGCTCTTAGTGGAAAGTGATAGCTCTGCTGTGTTCCTATGCATAACAGGGAATGTGGGGACTTCAGGAAGGATTCACCAATTGGCTTACAAGGAGACAAATGAAAGTGTGGACAGATAGATGAAAGGTGAGTTTTTTCTAAGCAACAAAATTGAGGATAAAACTTGTCTATACGTGGTTTGTGAGCCATCGGGGAATAACTGAAAATTGAATCAAATCGAATTATTTTCGGATTTTGGTTTTCAGTTTTGGCTTCGGTTTTCAACCATTTATACTTTCCAATCTTTGATCTTTGGATAGGTTATTATAAAACACTTATTTTATGAATAAAATCAAATCAATGTATATCCAAACGAATTGACCGGTTTGGTTCAGTTTTTGAACTTCAATTTGGTTTGATTTCAAAGAAAATTATCTATTTTCAATTTTTACAGTTAGGTTTAGTACTGAACCAGCCATTTACATACCTCTAAATCCACACCAAATTAATAAAAATAAAAATATTTTTTTCACTTAATTTTTATTGATAAGAAATACTATTGTTTCAAAAAAAAATTATCTTTCATTAATTTAGTTGATGGATAGGCCAAAAATTGAGTCTATTCAAGTTATTCTCCAAAATTTAATAGTGAGTTTCTATGTTATTTACTTTTCTCTATGTATAGAAAATACTTTGCTATGGGATAATGGGAATAAAGAGGTAGATGAAATTAATGAGGTTATAATCCTTAATTATACAAATATTTCTTTAACTTTAGCTAATGTTTTTTTATAACTTTTATTTTTTATAATTCATTTTTCAATGGTTATTATGTTATAATTGTTAATTATATTTTAAATAATATTTGTATTTCATATTAATTTGTTATTAGAAATCAAAACAATATTTATATTTGTATGGTAAAATTTTACTTAAAAAAAAGAGTACCATTGTAATTTATATATTGTTCATAAATTAATTAAATATATTTATCATATACTCTTCAAAAAAAAAAAAAAAAAAAAAAAAAAAAAAAAAAATATTTTATATTTGTATGGTAACAATTTTTTACTATAAAAAAAAGAGTAACATTGTAATTTATTATAGTGTTTCATAAATTTAATTAATATATTATGCATATAACAACTTCACAAAAAAAGAAATAAAAAGAAAAAAAAAAAAAAAAAAAAAAGAAGTACCCGAAGTGGGTAAGACCGCGGGCAGCAACTATAGTTAACATACCAGCCTACGTAATTTTTTTGTTTTTTTCAAAGCAAAATCACAATTCATATTTCTTTAAAATTTGTTATATAATTTATTATTAATTATTATTATTAATATCTGAATTTTCGAGAGGCCGTCTATTGATTGATCTGCGCAATACAGTTAAGGGTGCTTGTAACTCGTATAGCAAAAACGAGTGCTAAGTGGCATACTGAGTGGGAATTGAAATCCGCCAAAAGGTCAAAGGCGTAGGTACATACAAACGGCAAAGAGAAAAAAGAGAAGGAAAAGAACTGGTACCAGGAGAGGAAGCCGTTTCTAACTTCTGTGTTTATATGCAGAAATAGGAAGAGAGTTTTTACATTCTCAGCAAGGCGGAGATGATAAGCATCGCCGTACGCAGCTATTGCCCATTGCGCCCCGAGCTACCGCCTATTACTCTATATCACCTCCAAGAAACCCCAAAGGTCTACTCTTTTCCATCTCTCTTTTTAATGTTAATAGTTTGATAAAAAAAAAAAAAAAAAAAAAAAAAAAAAAAAAAAAAGAGTACCCGAGTGGGTAAAGACCGTCGGGCAGCACTTAGTTAACATACCTAGTATTTTTTTTTTTTTAAAGCAAAAACAAATTCATATTTCCTTAAAATTTTATATATTTATTATTATTATTATTATTATTATCTGAATTTCGAGAGGCGCTATTATTGTCTGCGGCATACAGTTTAAGGGTGCTTGTGAACTCGTATGAACAGTGCTAGTGTCATAGAGTGGAATTGAATCCGCCAAAAGGTCAAAGGCGTGTACATACAAAGGCATAGAAAAAGAGAAGGGAAAGACTGGTACCGAAACGTTTCTATCTCTGTGTTGCAGAAATGGAGAGTTTACATTCTCACAAGGCGGAGATGATAAGCATCGCCGTCGCACTATTTGCCATTGGCGCCGGCACCGCCTATTATCTCTATATCACCTCCAAGAAACCCAAAGGTCTACTCTTTTCCATCTCTCTTTTTAAATGTAATATTTGATGAATCTTTTTCTAGATATTAGCTATCCAAATCCCAGGTTATGAACTTATGGTTTCTATTCAAACATTTAAGTTTCTGTTTTCATATTTTTATCTTGCTACTAGACACGCCTAAATCTTAAATCTTCTGATATAGATCAGAGATTTCTTGCCTGGCTGCTTTGCAACTTCAATAATAATTTCACATGCGTTTATAGGTTGCTTGGACCCTCAAAACTTCAAGGAATTCAAACTTGTTAAGCGCACCCAACTCAGCCACAATGTTGCTAAGTTTAAATTTGCTCTTCCCACACCAACTTCAGTTTTGGGACTACCAATTGGACAACATATGAGCTGCAGGTTTGGTTTTTGGCTTGCCTTGTTTTGAACTTCTCCAGGATATAACAATGCCTGTTCCTCTATTCTGTAATTTGTATGCTGTTAATAATTTAGATGCTCTATCATGCCAATACCATAATTAGTAAATTCCATTTTCTCAACAGAGGAAAAGACAGTCTTGGTGAAGAAGTTGCCAAGCCGTATACCCCCACAACTTTGGATTCTGATCTTGGATACTTCGAACTAGTTATAAAGGTCAATTCATTTTATAGTTTTGTTTTTGCATATTTCATTTGGTTGTGGCACAGTTCCTTCTGGTGTCCTTATTTTATAATTTCAAATATATAGATGTATCCACAAGGAAGGATGTCCCACCACTTCAGGGAGATGCGAGAAGGTGATTACTTGGCCGTGAAGGGACCTAAGGTAAAACTATTTCCTTCATTGAGTCATGTCATTGTCATTGGACTTCCTTATATGCTGTTTGACTTTTTCCCTTAGAAATTTGATTTGCAACTTACTGGAGTAATTCCTCAGTGCCATAAAAATTTGATTGCCACTCTTTTTTTGTGTCCTTTTTTTTTCAACCAAATAGCTGTAGAAACCTCATCAGTCTCGGCTAAGTTCTATCACATTCTAATTTCTCATTGGTGAGTCAAAGTGAAATATTATGAAAACCATGTTGTATCATGTTAGCTTGATCAACTAGGAAGCAATCAAGCTATCTAAAATACGTTTGTGGTTCTTTTGTAGCAGCATATGTTTGCATGATCTAAAATATGTGGTTCTTTTGTAGCAGCTTGTGTTTGAATGAAGCTATAAGCAGTTTCATCTCTCATATTACTAAATACCTTTGAACTTTTAAATACCATTTGTTTTCCCAATTGCACTTTGGTCAATGCTAATTATTGTGGTTCCATATAAGTTTAACCCCACTAAACCTCAATCCCATATTTGTTTGGTGAGCCATATCGATGCATTTGCTTTAATCAAATTTACAATAAGTAGGAGGTTTTTAAGACTTCTGGTTGTTGGTTATTCTAGTCTTGGAAAAGTTTTAAATTTACAGTTGATCAGTCTCTTCAAAAAACTCGTGCAATGGCTGAATATGTGATGTTTCTAGGGGCGTTTCAAGTATCAACCCAACCAAGTTAGAGTTTTTGGGATGCTTGCTGGAGGTACTGGGATAACTCCAATGTTCCAAGTATGAATTTTGAAAATGGGCCTTTTATTTTCCAGTTATACACAGTCATCCTTTTTACTTAAGGACTACTTTTATGTCTCTTTTTGGTCAGGTTACTAGGGCTATCCTAGAAAATCCCAATGACAAGACAAACATACATCTTATTTATGCCAATGTCACATACGAAGACATTCTTTTGAAGGTAAATCCCTCTTTTTCTCTCCCTATCTCCATTTTGTCTTTTGTACGTTCTGTTGAGGAATGTCATATCTGAGAACTAAAGACTTCCTGCTGATTCTTTATTGTTTTGGAAAAATAGATGTGTAGCTACTAAGTTATACGAATTTGTTCAATGTGAAATATGAGACAATATTTAAATGTAAAACATTAAAGCATAATATTTGGACGAGAAATGTGCTGTTACTTTACATCGTAAGAGGCAGAAGAGAAGCAAATTTCTGTAAAAGAAGAGATGATTAAAAGAGTTAAATGGATTCATGAAATGAAATATAATCATATGCTTTGCACAAAATGTGGGAAAAAAAAATCATAACTTTGTTTTGGTTTTCTGTTTTTAGGAAGAGCTGGATAACCTTGCTAATAATTTTCCTAACCGCTTCAGTGTCTATTATGTTCTGAATCAGGTACGTTTATAAACACTTACTTTGTCCCTTTTCTATTGTAAATCTGCAATTCTTCCTTTCCCATGAATTATTTCGGCTCAATTTCTTAAAATGATCATGAAGTATTTGATAAAAACAGTTTCTTATGAAAAATTACCTTTATTTTGAATGTTCATATCGTACATCCTAATATTGTCATTGTCTCTAAGGATTATGTTCGATATGATGTGCATATTAATAACAAAATGCTTTCTTCAGCCTCCTGAAGGATGGGATGGTGGCATAGGATTTGTATCCAAAGAAATGATTGAAAAGCACTGCCCTGCACCTGCACCAGATGTTCAGGTAACTTTCGGAATTTCATCTCTCTCTCTATCTCTCTTCCATGACAAACGTTGATTGTCCTTCTATAGATATTAAGGTGTGGGCCTCCACCAATGAACAAAGCCATGGCTGCTCACCTAGAAGCTCTTGGGTACACTTCCCAAATGCAGTTCCAGTTTTAGGTCTGTTATTTTCTCTATCCAGAGTACAAAACAAATTGGCGATCGTGATGTAGGTTGAAGAGTTTTTCATAGTTTTCATCTTAAGATAGAGAATTTTAGCTTGATATTGCTCTTCTACTTCCAATAACAAATGGAAGAGGCATTTGGTTTTACCACAGTTTGTGGTTGAGAACATGGATAAATATACTACTATTGAAACTGCAGATGATAATACACTCTCTTCTCTTTTCCACTGTTCTACTTTCTATGTAAAATGTTAAAGATAGATATAAATCAAGATTTTTTGCCAAAACGTTGAAGCTAAACTCAGAGTTACATAATGCACTTGTTGCCTGTGATCCATACATATTCTTTGTGAATGTGTGGTTTTGAAATTATTGGATTATAAGCACGTTACATAAAATAGGATGATAAGTAAGCAGAGGTGAGCACATAATTATAATGTTTTGTGATCTTGTTTTTTTAAAGAGAATACATAGGTAGATGAGACATTGCAGTGTACTCTCTCTGTTCCTGAACATCTGTCCTTTTTTGCTGACAAAAGTTTCATAATACCCTTGAAGGGTTCAGTATTCCAAGAACTGTCATCACTATCTAATTCATTTATTAATAGTAATGCTACGCCAGATCTATTAGTGGCTCATGACATGAGTTTGTTTTGTAAAACTAAATTAAATGTCGGTATATTAGGAAAAACAAATTAAACATTGTGTTCAAATGATAAAATGACATAGTTTTGGAACTTAAGAAAAACAAAAAAGGAGCAGATATTCAGAAACATACTATCTTCTATTACGAGTTATTAATATGTTTGAATACCTTGAAAAACAAGGTATCATCACTCCAATGCATGGCCAATTGATCATTCACATCGAATTTCTTATCCGTCAAAACAGGACCCCACCCAAAGACTATAAATTGACCCATACTCTTTAGAAGTAGAAACCTATATAGTTTTTCAGTATCAATATCAAATTCTCCAATAGCTATTCCTCTTACCGGAAGCCTGTGGTTCAGTTCTTCCTGGAAGTGTGCTTCCGCTTGTGCGACGGCCAGTACTAGAAAATTGTTAGTAGGTTGCAAATCATCAGCCGACAACTTCATTTTAATCGGCCAGGCATGTAATGAACCTAAATTCATAAAATCATAGTGCTAGCCCTATTGGTGGTTCCATCTGCATGCTTCACTTTCAATAGAAACAAACACATGAAATGGGGTAATTATTGCCATCTTTCATACACAAGTTCAGGCCCTGTAATGTAATCTATTTGGCATTAATGGTGAAATATCTCAATCGCATGGCATGCCTTCAATTTAAGAGTTCCTATCATGCCTAAAGCCTGTTCGGTAAAATTAGCTATTAACTGTTCTATTTGCCAGCTTCTGCTATTTTACTAGTGTTCATCAAATATTAAAAGAAATAATGTTTCATAATCCGCTCTCTCAAATTTTAAACATTAATATAAAATATGCTCTGAAAAACTGTAAATAATAAACGTTATATGAAAAACTATTGCCTGACAAAACCTAAATTAAGAAATCCAGCATTCATGTTATATATTAAGCAAATCTAATAAAAATTAGTAATAAAGAGTGAGATTTTTTTTTAAATGATAATTAACTATTGACCTAAATTTTATGAAATTTAAGATTACTAAACCAAATTCTATCATTTTATAAATGAATTATATAATTCAAATTCATTTATACCAATCAAAATCGTTAATATTATACACTGGAGAATCTGCAATTGAAGTGGTATTTGCACAGAACAGCATCCACTGCAAGTGTACCAAGTTTCTGTTCTTAAATGAATGCACTATATTTTCTTGAAAAGAAAGAAAAAAAATCTGCAGCTTGAATCCATAAAGATACAACAAAAATTTACAGATTATTCTCACATGAACAAGAATGTCGGGTGATAGACAAAATTTACCCGGGTACCCTTGTGACAATGTAGTGTCCCTTTTCTAGATCATATATTGTTTTTAACTGTGGTTTTCGCCATTGCAGCACAAAAAATACAGCAAGCAAAGCTATTAAAAGAAAAGCTAACAATGAGAAATACGTCACCCACTCATTTCCAACAATTTGGTCCAGGTTATCAATTTCTGTATCAAGGGGCTCCAGTGTTGATTCGAGAATGAAAGCTCCGAGAGTCCAATCAAGGTGAGAGCTAGTATGGTTCGCAAAACCAATTCTGTGAAAAAAAGCGACTTCGTTAGTATAAATTTAATTAGCAAAACTTTTCTCCTGGAAAATAATTAAGAAACCATAACAAAAATAGACATCTGTTTCTCGTGTCCATGTGATGGATGGATACCAAAGATAGAATACATAAGAAAAATGTTTTCTTCAAGACCTCAACTTTAAGCTTGACAATAGAGAAACTAGAAAATTTGTGCTATAACAATGGACATGCAAATGCATATCTACGCTACGCATTCAGAAAAGAGATGACTAACATAAGCAGAAAAACCAGCCTAATACGACAGGGTTCAACCATGCATGTCTATATACTTTTTATTATAAAGGACATACCAAGTCATTCCATCCAAAACATATTTTCGTCCACAAATCAACATGAAATGATAGACTCAATGGATGATAATGGATCACTGTTTTCCTCGTAAGCAGAATGAATTTCTTGAATGGAACTAAAATTTTTAACACGACCAATTGATCTACTTTTTCCACTATATGGTGATCTTCTTCGGAGCATAGAAAACTACAAAGACAGCTATGATTTACATGTAGGTTTACTAACCAGGTCACTGTGATTTACATGCACGTTTGTGAAAAAGATGACAGCCAAATGCATAATTTGCAAAGAGAGCAACAATACCTTTTATCATCCATTGGAATTCCAAGGCTGTCATGCAACAGTGCTACCATGTATGCAGAAGAGAAACAATATCTCAACAAATCCAAATCATCCATGCCAAGATGTTGATTTTTCAGGTTATTCCAATCACCTTCACAATAATGTTGCCCAGCTGACTCCAATTCAGATAAAGTAGTCCTAGGAACCAGACCAAAAAACTGTAGAATGTTCAATAATTAGAGATAAAAAGAGGAAAAGTTAGAATAGCCAATTACAGGACAAAGAAACAATGTAGAACACCTACAAGCTCTAAAACACGAATTAATTTGCAAGATTGGGGGCTAAAACTTTGATGCCGTACATTACAGTCCAGTTTAGCTTGACTAATTGCTTCAATTCCCTCACATAAAGTTCAAACAAAGGATATTGTGATCTTGTCTGATGTTCCTTTGGACGCTGGATTGTGGTTTTTAGGCTATCTTGCATAAGCAGATGGTTTTTAGACAAAGAAACTACATATTTAGACATGAAGTTTCTCTTTTCCATTTCTCTCTTTCTTTCTTATTCCTTTTTCCCCTTTTCAGCTGGTTCATTTATCAATGGATTCAGATAATTGCACCTGTATCATTGCTTCCTTAATATTTATATTTATATCCTTCCTTTAAAAGACAACACTTAAGCATCTTACATAAGAAATCTAGTAATTGTTGAGCAAAGGACCCATAAGTATCAACTTTAGTGAAGTTTTATGCATCTCCTTTGTCAAGAAGCTAACCATTCACTTCAAGAAACAGCAAGGCATCTTATGATAGGTATGTGTAGCCCATGGATAAAATAAATTAAATTTCATGACTTGAAATATTAGCCTTAAATTTCAACTTTTATCTCTATGTACAAACCTCAGAAGTATAGAACAAGGTTTCTTGAGAAACAAGCTTGCTTTGTATCTCTGAGAAGAAAAACGGTGCAATTTTACATGGTGGACGTAAGCACTTCTCTGCAGAAAAGACAACATAAAAATGAATTTGTTGCTACAAATATTTTCTCAGGAATTCAAGAATCAACATTTCTCAATAGCTTTAAAGAAAAATCAAGAGGTTCATTGTGGTGAGAGAAGACATCTACACTACAATATTAGTATTAGAAGAACAACTTGCTAGCATGTACTATCACTTGCACAGAGATAGAATGTTAAGGGAGTGATGCAGATGATAAGACACTCAGGAATAATAAAATTTATACTCGAGAAACTCAATATTATGATCCAGATGTCATATGATCACAGTGCCAACAACCAGTATGAGACAATACAATCATTATGGACCATTAATGTCTAACGCACCCATTCTCACCTACCAAGCAGCTGTAAGACACTTGGCCTATGTATGGTATGATGTAATTAGAATGTAATGTAATGATCAAATTCATCTTTAGTTCACGTTTTTTAAACAAATTAAAAATTCATTTGATTCTACTGCAGTATATTCATTTTGTCCTACTAAATGACACCTTGTTCTCCTCTCTTCTTTCATTTCAACTCTCTATATTCTAGTATTAGCATAAAGGAGTACTATTTGTATAGGAAGATAAAATAACAAGAATTCTCTTAGCCTCTGAACTATGATGATACAACACATAATATGCATAATTTTAATATTATTTTCAATTGTGAATTCCAGATACAGTTGCAGAAAGACAATTAACTGGAGAAACTTTGGAAAGTCCTCATCAAACACAAGTCAAAGGAAACAATGAATTATACAACAACAAAAAGTTCAAAAACTCATGAAAACTTAGGATCATAAACTGCTACCTTCTTTACTCTTCAATAATGTCAAAGCTTCAAGTCTGCATTCAGTAAAGTTTCCAGCTGGATGGGAAAAGAGAAGTTCCGAATAGCTAACATTGAATGCTGACTCATATCCTTTGGGAAGGCAAGGGTTACCTAATGATCCCTCCCTATCAGGTGCTGCAAGATCATTTTACCGGTACTTGTAACAGTTAGAAAAGCTAAAGGATATCAATTTGAATCGATGTTAAAACATTCGCTAAGCATGCCATCAAATTTTGCCTAGATATGCAACTGATATGTAAAACCACCCGTAGCAAATAAGGCAAAGTAATGTTACAAGGGATAACCAAAGTGATGAAATAAATAAGTATGCTACTAGAAAAAGTGAAAAAGTTATTCAACCATGACAGTGCATGCTTTCCTAATTCATAGCCTATCAACTCCACCTCCATCCTACTGTATTGGCAAAGAAAATGTCAACATGGAACTCACAGGAGATTAATTCTCTAGAATTGTGCAGCTCTTGCAAAGATTCCCATGCAGCATCCTACAAAAGAACAATGGCTATTGCTTGATTAAGGACCCTCCACAATATTATAAATATTAATATTTAGAAACAGAACAATATAATACAAATTAGTTGCAGAGAATACAATGGAGCATTCAAACAGAAAGACATTATCAAATACTTCCCTGACATGAAAAAATAGCATAAATAAAACACGACATGGTGGGTGTTGTCCTTTGGCCTTAACTCATTAAAATAAAAAAGAATTTGATGGTAATAAATACACACATCCATACCACTAATAACTTTACATTCATTAATTGGTGAACTTCATCAAACTTAGCAATTTGTAAAGAAGATTAACAACTTTGACATCCCAAAAGTCTGCTTTTTGATTTTTGAGAAAATTGGATTCACTGTTCATTTTTTTCCCCAGACTTTAATTTTGATAATGGTGAACTCTGTATATATTTTGATGATTGTATATAGCATATGATTTCAGTGCAATCCACACAACACAAGTCTTCAAGTATTCAATTATTAAATAAGGAACAATTCAGTTGAATAATAAAGTGCAAATTATTGCAGTCTATTCATGACAACAAACAAATGTAGCAAAAAGATTTAACTCCTGAACTACTGATTGCAAATAACTAAATGACTTGAATAGATTAAAATACTTGTCCAATAAGATCTCTGTGTTGAATTCTCAACTTTCTTCTTATGAAATCATTAATGGTTCCGAATGTACATTGTACAAGTGACATGATTAATTGATCATATTTTATCTCGCAAAAGTTGATTAACTAGAAATACACAAAAGAAGGAGATCTTATAATAATAATTAAAAGAAAAAAAGAAAAATTCAGGGTCCACACACATCTCTATTATATTTGGGATCCATCTCATGTTGATAACTGTCCTTTGGTCCTTATATAACACTTCATACTCCATATCACTTAACTTAGAGAGGCTTGTGAGTGCAAGCAGGTTTACATAAGTGAAGTCACAAATTCACTCCAAAAAGCACGGGAAGAAAATATAACTTTTAATGTAAGATTTACAATGAGAAATCTCAAGTTCAATAATAGAATGGCATATCATGAATCACATCATGATACCATTTCTTGCAGTCAAGCAATAGTAGAAGCAGAAGAAACTTTAAACTGTTATTTGCAGCACAAATGCAAATTGGTGTCTAAGCAAAAATTTCAATATTGATCAGAAAGATTGGAAAGATATTGGACATGAGGTAGCACAGGAATATACATGAGAAACACCTGACCAAATTTTGGAAAGCTTGATGTCTGAAGATTGTAAGTAACTCCATCCAATTTGATCATTCGTAAAGTTTGCCTTTTTGATACTTCTGTGGAAGCAAATGTAGCCTGCATATGTCAGTTATACAGTTTAAATTCGAATTTAAGATAGCATACATCCAAAAGGCAATAGCAAATACATATAGGTATGATGCTCCATAGTAAATCCCTGTGCATCAATTAATATTTAGTGCTGATGTTATAAAATTAATTCCGTGCAATTGAGTGGAGGATATTAGGAGGCAAAGAAGGCCAGAAAAGAATACAATTTAAAGAAACCAAAATTTTGTTATGTGCAGTTGAATTTTGTCAACTCAATTTTCAAGTAGATAATGGAGGGAAGATGCTGGTACATCTAAAAACTAAAACATTGTGGCAGGAGCATACGGAATCCAAGCATCAGAAGTTCAAGGAAGTAGAGATGAAAATATTAAAAAGGAAGAGGCAAGTAGATTTTCTATTTGAAGTTGCATGGAGTGCAAAGTAATATTGGATGCATGGAATTCAACAATTTACGGTTCTTGTTAAAGCTTTTTAGTGGAAAGAACCTGTAAAGAAGTGCCACCAAGTTCAACTATCCCAGTGGTTTCCCGAGGATCACCTCCCAAGGTTCCAAGAGCATAATTTACAGCAACCCACGTGTAAACACCCTTTTCTCCATCTGCAACATGACCACATCATAAATTGTCTAAAGTGAAGGCAATTCACCTTCTTTTGCAATAATGGTAATTATCAAAATATAACATAGAATTTAGTGCATGGGAAGAAAGATTCAAGGCATGAGATATAAACCTTTTGCTATCCTTATTTTAATACCAGAAAAGAAAAGGGAAAGAGAAGTTAAAAAAAAAAAAAATCAAAGGTTAAATTGTTGCAATAAACTACATAACAATTATTTTTGGGTGGTAATTTTAGCATGCAACATAATGAAGATAATGACAATAAACCAATTTAATGTATTCACATGGTCTGCTACCAGCTACTAAACTAATTAGGGCTAGCTATTATGATATAACAACTGACAGGTCATCCTTTCCTTCTTAACTTAATGAGTCCACTTAAAAGCTCGTTTACCACAACAATGAATAAGGCAAATGTAATTCCCTAAAGCATTACAAAAGACACCTCCCTAAGCACTCCATTTTAAAATTTTGCAACTTATGAAGCTTAGTAGCAGCAAACAACCTAGTTTGGGCTTCTAACCTCTGACAACAAAGGTCTAAGGAATACTTTAGAGTTTCAACTGCAACCTTTAACATGTCAAACATCTCATTAGTAGCCTTAAAGCAAACAACAGCAGTCCGCCTGATGATGTAGAGGCAATCACACATGATAAAAGCTTGTTTAATGGACATATATAAAATCCTTTGGTTGCAAGTCAAAAACGAGAGAGGTTTATAGACTATAATTACAGACACTATTATTCTGACCTGAAAGGAATACACCTTGTCAATATCCTGGATCACAAGAAATGAACTCAAAACTGCTTTTTAGGAGATGCAAGAAATAACTCGAAACTGCACCCTACTTGTCAATTGGCGTTTAATCATTTACATCAACAAACATATTCAAGTATGTCAAGTAAGCACCGCATAAAAAAAAAAAAAAAAAAAAAAAAAAAAAAAAAAAAAAAAAAAGAAAGCTAGTGCCACAACATAGTCAAACATCATGAAACTTAAGCATCACTGCCAAACTGGAATATATATATATATATATATATATATATGAAAAGTATGATTATATTGTTTAACAAACAATCAAACTAACAAACAGAGAGATAAAAACTTTCCAAGTAATTAACGAATAAAAAGAACCACAAACCTTCAATAATTCTCGCCCAATCATCCTTAAAAGCAAACCCAGACTTTCTGAAGACCAATCTACAAGACTCCATAATCATCTCTTTAACCTTAAACTCCAAGCCCTCCATTTCCTCACCATTAGCCAATAACTGCACTTTAGTATTTCCCCATTCCTTTTTAGGCACTATTCCTTTAGCAAACTCAACCAACCCATGAATCAACCCACCTGCATTTTTCGGATCCTCTACAAACCCGGCCAATCCGGGTCGAACTTTCATTGACCCCGCAATCAAAGGCATTTGACCATTGGTGAAAGGCATGCTTCCCTCCGCCAAGAGCTCGTAGACTCGAACACGAGACCCGAACGGACCCGAATCGATTAGGACGGAGAAGAATTGGGATTTGGGTTCGGCAAATTTGGAGGAATGGTGAATCTTTCGAGCTGTAGAAAAGAGGTAGAAAAGAAAGGGAATGGAAAGGAAAGAGATGCAAAAGATAAAGCATTTATGGATTTGAGATTTGTTGTTAGGGTTTTGAGAAGATGGGTATGAAGAAGAAGAGAAGGAGTGTAAATGCATACGAGGGTGTAGCTGAGTTCGGTGAGGTGGGAAGTAGGTGGTGGAAGCTCTGGACAGGAGACTTGAAGACTCCATTGTTGTACTTCTGTTTGGATTTTGGATAAATAAAGAGGACAGAGATTTTCTAGGTTAAGTGTTGTATGAACTTACATTTGGATCATTCTGTGAGTTTATGGTTTTCAGACGAAGTGAGTTAAATTGATATATATGGTGGCTATGGAATGAAAGAGAGGGAAGGTTCAACTAAGAATATGACTGTATGAACCATCTTTCACGTAGATTTTCAAATTTCTTTTTTAAAAAAAAAAAAAAAAAAATTTAAACTCCATCTTGCTGGCCTCCTCCTTTAGATTTACAGTATTTATTCTTTTTTAAATATATTATTCTACTTAATAATAAAACAATGTTTTTATTGATCTTTTCGCCCTTGTTGATCACTTTAATTTGATTATCTCTCCCTTCAAATAATTTTTGTGTCCTACTTTCACTTTTCATCCATCCTAGATATTTTATATATATTTACTTGTTATATTGTATATTTATTTAGTTAGAAATAAATAATATTTGAAATTTATTATTCTATCTTTATTTAATATATTTTTTTATCAATAAATATAATAGTGAAATTAATATATTGTTGTTAATTAAATCATATATCAAACTTTTAATCTTTTAATAAAATTCTATTTAGTCAAACATTTGATTAATTTTAAGAACAATCTCACATGGATCATTTAATTTTTATGGGTATTAACACAAGGATATATTAAAAGAAATAAAGTAAAAATTATAATTTAATTATGTTAACTAAATTTCTAAGTTATATGCAAGTCAAATCATGAAAATTTTTAAAAAATAATACGAAATGAAAATTATTTATCAATTTAATATTTATAAATTATTAAATTATTTATTAATTTAATATTTGTGAGTTATTTTTTTTATTGCACCGAAACCTCAACCGAAAAAAAAGACATTATTCATTATCTTGAATTGATCCTAAACTTCTTTTTTTTTCTTTGAAATAATTGAGAACTAATTTGGAGTAAAATTTTGTTAAAATCAATTTTTAGGACACAATTAACCTCAAACTCAACTTGCAAATTAGGATAAAAATACAAAAAGGGAAAAGAAAAAAAAAATGGAACCAATACAAGTGCCTAAACTTTCAAAGCCTCCATCTCCCTACCAAGAATCCTACACCTAACCAAACTCCCAATAGTATTCAAACCCATTTTCACATCTTCCCATCTATCCCCATTAGCCAATTTCTTATACAAATAGCTATCAAATGTCATTCTCTGCACATACTCATCTCCACAAAGCTCAACCAATGCTTCTCTAGCCATATTAGAGCCATAGAAAACCCTCTGCAACAAATCCAAAAACCTAAAAGTACTGTAATATTTCTTATCCCACTCTTTCAAATACCCTCTTTTCAAATCTTCCTCTTTCACCCTTTTCTCTCCTCCTTCTGATGCTTTCACTATCGCCTCGCCGCACATTCTTCCTGATTTCGCCGCAAAATATATCCCTTCGCCGGAGCACTTCGTCACGTACCCCGCCGCGTCTCCCACCAGTGCCACCCGTCCTCGTACTCTCACAGGACGTGGGTGCTCCGGTATTGGATGCGCTTCCACCTTGATCACCTTTCCACCGTTTATCTTTTGTCTTACTCTTTCTCTAATTCCCTTTTGGTATAGTTTAATGTCCGGTTTTGCGCAAACTGTACCAGTTCCTACTGCCACGTGGTCGCATTTAGGAAATACCCACGCGTAAAAATCGGGTGACACGTCATCGCCGACGTACATCTCCGCGAGATTTTGATAGTACTCCATTTTCTCGTCGGGGAGTCTGATTCTCTCTTGAAATGCAATGGCACAAGTGTAATTTCCGGCGTTTATCGATTTGGCTACTTTGCTGTTGGCTCCGTCTGCTCCGATGATTACATCGACGGCTAGGGTTTGTTTGGTGTTGTTGATCGTGTGGTGGATGATGTAAGGTTCGGTTGACGAAGAAGGGACCTCTAGATGTGTGACGAGAGCGGGGATTAACTGAGCGCCGTTGGATTGGGCGCGGGACCGGAGGAAGGAGTCCAGTACTTCGCGGCGGAGCATGGGGATGGATTCGTGAGGCTTGAGAGTTTTGGAGCCAAAATCGACAGTGAGATTAGACGGAGAGATGATTTTCATCCGAGTGACGTGACGGTCGATGAGGTGGAGAGGGATAGAGAACTCGTCTATCATGCAAAGAGGAATGGCGCCGCCGCATGGCTTGGCAGTGGAAGTGCTTCTCTCGAAGAGGAAAGTTTCGATTCCACCGGCAGCAAGTGATTCTGCAGCTGAAGAGCCAGCTGGACCGCCTCCGATCACAGCGGCGCGTAGCTTCCTGCCTGAAAGAGAGGAAACGATGGTGACATTACGTCGTTTTGAGTTTGTTCTGGTGTTGAGAGGACACAAGAAGGTTGGTTTAAAATGTTGGGTTTGTGTTAGAGACATGATTTAGAGAGTGAAAATTGCAGCAGAGAGAGAAGCAAGAAGACTGAGAGTGCTGATAGTGGAGATGAAGAAAGTGATAGCTTTAGGTTTTGTGGAAGTGGCATGGTGGGATTTGAATATTTTAGTTTCTTATCATACTTTCTTTTTCTCGAACTGTGTGTCGTATCATAGTTCAAATGTCGTTTTTGTTAACTGTATGCATTAATTTCTCCAAGCAATATTCCCAAACATTTTGACAGATTTTATAAATAATGAATTATTTTTTTCATTTTTACCCTTTATATATAATAATAATGATCATTTCACTTTCTCGATAATTTATTGTAATTTAGACAAATTAAGAATATTATAATCAATTGATATAATAATTTATTATAACTTAGATAAATTGAATAGTTTTCTTTAAGAGACCTGAAAATCTAAATGTGACAGTATTTATAAATAGACGAATTATGAACACAAATTTTATAGTAAAAAGTGGTATACTAACAAAGAATTTTATATTCAATTTGATAAAATTCTAACGAAAAGAAATTTCTAACCATACAAAAAACGGCTAAAAAGGGCAAGACAACAATTTGATGAAGCATGTCTAGCCTCAAGTCAGATATGCAACTGGTGCATGAACCAGATCCTGGACTGTCATAGGATGGCAAATACCAGACAAGGTGTAGCCAGACCAAGCAGCATCAGCAAGAAAAGAGTTCACTGCTTTTGAAGGGTTATAGAGATCCCACCACACATAAGCTGAAGGTTGGTTGCAGGACATCTCTACAGAAAGACAACCTATAGCCACACCGTGCAGACCAAGCCCACAGCAAGCGTTCTTCGCATCTTCAAATCCTGCAAATAATTGTAAATTCTGATACTCTACCAGTAATATTAACTTCGCATAAGGATAATGATCATTTCTATAACTGGCCCTCATTTCCAAAGAGTCCCAGGAACAAAACAAGGTGCAATAGCAATGAATTATGACCAACAGGATCAGACACTTTACCAAGTGCACATTCAAACACAAAAGACTCGATTAACTTGATGAGAGCGGTATTTGAAACAAATGATTCATATAGCCGACCCCAAATAAATTTATGACCATATCATCAGCAAGAGTGTGTAGTTAGTAAAACAAGTGAACTCCGATGTCAGAATTCTCCTGTGTAATTCTGCTTAGAACTTGCAGAACCTCAAAAAGGTTATTACTCTGTAGAATTCTGAAACTTGGAAGCTACATTCTTTAAAAACAAAGACAATGAAAAGTTTGCATACCATATTGTATTGGATTTGATATGATCTCCATGATTCCTTGGTAGACATCACAGAAGATGATCTGAGCATCAGGAAACTCCTTGTTGAGCGCAATAATATGCTCATTGATTATTATGTTGTATTGCAAAACTAGCTCATTCACCTCTTGCACACAACCCCTTACACCAACAACAGTAGTTGCATTATGCCATTCCCATGCCGTTCGAGGTGTGCATCCCAAAGGCAATATCCCCACGCATATGATCTTCCTCACATTCGCATCATAGAGGCTCCTAATAGCAAGAACCATCTGGTTGGCCAGAATTTGAGCAAATTCTCGGCCACTGTACTTGAGCATTATACCAGAAGGATTGCTAAGAAAGAGATCGAGATAGTCATCTCTGCCAAATGACAGGTAAAATAAAGAGGATTTGATAAACTGTTGTGCAGTTTCCTCACTGAGCTGGAGCTGCAACAATTGAAAGGTTTCAAATACTTGACGTAGTTGCTCACTGAGAGACTGCTCACGGAAACTTCCAGGTTTCATGATTGTTGCATGTGCTGAACCATAATTCAAACCGCTTCTTAGCACTTCAATCGACCCATTCTGAACATAAAATGGTGAGATATTTGACAAGCCCATCTTTTTAGCTGCATCAGCCATATAAAATCACATTAATTGACTGCTAGAAGCGCAGCTCTAGTTAAAACCTGCAAAAACTGCACAAAATATTCACATCTAACACTCAATCAATGCCTAAACATTATGCCATTTCAAAATTCAGACTTGCATGTTCTAAAGATTCCCGGTCAGAGGCTTGATAGTGCAAAAAGATATGCTAATTTGTCTAGTTGGTCATTTTTGTGCCATTTAGATGATGATATATTTACATCTAAACCTCAAACTCATAGAAATCAGAAATTCTCTTGTTGACTTCTACAAGAACCATATGTCTCCTCCAACCCAAATGCAATTCTGCAAAAAATCCAATAGTTTTACTTCTATCTGATTCAATGCAACTAGTTTTTCTCATATAAACCTTTATTAAACAAATAAAACAGAATGAAACAGAAAAAGAAACAAAACAGAAAACATTGCAAGCAACCGTATGAGTTACAAATTGAATTAAAAGAAAGAGAAAGATTTAATCCCGAAAATCTAAGTTTCCATTTCTTGGATCAATTTGAACAAATTACAAGAATAATTCCATCAGTTTTAACAAAATAGCCCTAAACTATTGCTTGCAAAAGGAAACAAAAACCAAGAAAGAGAAGCACATAGAATTGTACATTATACACACATACAGAGAGAGAGAGAGTACCAAGAACATAAGGAAGAAGCATTGAATCGGAATCACTACAAGGAACCAAAGAAAAATTGCGGTGAAAGAAAGGGTACAAGGGATTGTTCTCTCCACAATCAACAGAAGAGTCACCCATTATGTAGAAAGCAGATACATGCGACCCATTTGCCATTACAGAAGACTTTTCTTGTACAAAGAGCCCATTAATGCTCGTCAAGAAAGCAAGAAGAAGATAAAGAACAACCATTGTTCTTGTTGATGGGGTTACTGTAATCACGGAGTGCTTGAAGATGAAACTCCGCTCAAGATTGCTTTCTCACTCTCGTTTCCTTTCTGATACTGCGCTATCGTTTATTGAAAAGAACCGCGTTTTTTGCCCTTTTCATTTCATGTATGTGTAAATTTTGATAACAGACGGTTTGCTGTGTTGGTTCTTTGTTCTGGTACTTATTTGTTGGTTTCAGATTCTGTACTGGCTTGGGATGAAATGTTTTACTTTTGGGTTTGCCGCCAAAAATGCACTCCTCTCACTTCTTTTATTATTATTATTATTATTATTATTATTATTATTATTATGTCTAATTTCTTTATTAAATGTATATATATGTTTCTTTTAAGAAAAAAAAAATTCATATTAGTCTGTTTCTGGTATGATATTATTGTCGTTTCCATGTTCGCAATTATCCATTTCCACAAGTACATAAATAAATGAATTTTGTTGTTCAATTGCATAAAATATTCCTAATTGTAATTTTTTTTTTATAAAATTTCAGGATTTAAAAAAGAATTTTATAATTTTTCTCATTATTATCATCATTTGAACTTCTTTTAATTGGATTTCAAAGAGTTCGATCGATGGAGACACGAATCCTCTCCTTATACTTAAAAAAAAAAGGGTTTCAAAGAGTTGGATTTTCAACTTACTCCTAATATAACGTGCAAACATGAAAAATAATAAACTAATCTCATCGGGAGTGTTTATCCACAATGAATTATAAAGACAAAATATGTTTTCAACTTATTTTACATTTGCCACTTTTGCATGGTGCTCTGATGGATAAATTGAATTTTTTTTACTTTTAAAAATGAATTTGACATATCTAATTATAATTTTAAAACATCGAATAAAAATACTTCCAGAAAAAACAAAAAAAAAAAAAAAAATTCAACATCAACATAGTTCAAACATAAAAAATAAAATAAATCAGAAAAAAAAAAAAAAAAAATTCAACATAGTTCAAACATAAAAAATAAAATAAATCAGAATCACCAACAGACCATGCCTTTCAGGGGGTCAAGAGTCCTAAATTATGAATTATTTCTGAGAAAAAATGGAATTTTCTTTCCATAACTTTGTTCAAATAACTTCCCCTACAGTGGTACTAAGGATAATTCAATTGATCAAGAAATAATATCATATGCAAGAACATTGTCGTAAAGCTGAAGTGGTTCTTATTTTATCAGCCTAACAACTCTTACAGGTAAATTCTATATTAAAGAAAAACAACGAAAGCTGCAGTAGAAAATATCAACTGACAATTGCAATAAGAAAGAAACAATCTTTGAATCCCATCAAATTAAACTAACCTTTAAAATTCCAATGCTATTGCAAAAGAAAAGACTAACTACATCAGTAACTTGGCATGCTCTGAACCATTGTTGTGTAATTTCGTTACATAATCATCCATATAGTAATAAGAATTGACAAACCTAGAAGCATGTTGTAATCTTAGCCTGGTGTTATGCCTTCACCTTGCTACTCATTCCACGTTTACTGTGCCAGACATTACTCCTATCGCTGTGCATGGAGTTCTTGGCTGCCACAGAACATTGGTCATTTCGACTACCCTTGCTCGTCTCTATGTGGAGTTTGCGTCTCCTCATCCTACTCTCAAGCCGTATTCCCCTTTGGGCACGAGCTCTACGCTCAATTTCCAAAGCTTGTGAGAAGTTCCACATCCTAACAACACCTTCCTCTCCTCCACATACAATACGGTCAGCCCCAATGTCCACTGAAAATAAATTCGGCCCAAATCCATGTAGCATTCTTTGGGGTGGCTCCACACTGCTACAATCCACATTTTTCACCCTTGAAACACTCTTTCCTAAAGATCGCCTGCTAGTCCTTAGTAGTTTTCTAACATCTATTAGTGACAGCTTCCCATCACTAGAAGCTGAAACAAGCCAAGGAAACTCAAATGCAACTGAATGTACAGCACCAGAGTGAGGAACCCAAGTTGCAACCTTAAAATCATAAGCTGTGTGACTGTGACGTATGATCTCAAACATATGTATAGCCCCATCTTCTCCTCCAGTAAAAAGGAAGTCACCCGTGTGGCTTCGCGCCAAAGAATAAGTGTTACCAACGTGAGCATGATTAATGACAGTTAAGAGATTTCCGCTATGAGTATCCCAAACATACACATCTGATCCTGAAGTGGTAGCAACTGTTGTATCATGTGGAGTAAGGCTCCATACCCAATCATTATGCCTCAAGACCTTTAAGCATTTCAATGAGGAACGATCCCATACACGAACAGTCATGTCCCAAGAACCACTGTAAATCCTCATAAGGTCCAAGGCAAGAGAAGTTATAGGCCCCTCATGTTCCCAAATTCTAAATTCAATATTTGGCTCCTCAGAACCCTTGAGATTGAACAAACATGGGAGACCCTCCACCACTCTCCAACCTTGGATGAAACCATCAGTACCACCAGCAACCAAGAGCTTTGTATCTGCAGCAACTGCTCGAATAGTGCATCCAAGAGGCCTTGATGATGCGATGGATAATCCATCTTCCATGTCCCACATTCGCACAACCGTGTCATAACCAGAGGTAAAAATAAGCTTGGCAGAAGCCAAAAGGAAAACCGTTCGAACAGCTTCAGTGTGACCATACAAAACATCAATGCTATAACGACCTAAGAAAGTTCTACTCCTAAATTCTCTCTCCACGAACAATTCCTTCCATGACTTCTCATCTGAAAGCCCCAAGCCCAATGGTGCAGGAACCAAAGGGAGACCCCATCTCTCACAATAGACTTCCTTCCAAACCTGGTTCTCAGATGCAAGCCTATTAAGAACCTTCGACACACATGAAACTATACCAAGCTCCTTAGGGTCAAGGCAATCAAGAATTTCAGAAATCAAGGCTGGAGGAAGGTCAGTGATTGACCGGCGACAATTGGGCAAAATCTCATTACAAGGCAACTGTTTTGAACTATCAATGATTGAAACTCTCTCCTTAGGATGGCAATCAAATGTTGGATTAGAAATTTTTTTAGCTTTAGAATTAGAATTCTTCTCACAATTGTACTGTTCTGACACCTCAGTGTTTCCTTGGCATTCAAATGCCATAAAAAAGAATAGTTAACCTAAACAAAGAATTGAAGAGGGTTAATAACTGAATCCCCTAATGCAAGAACCTCAAAGAACTAAAATCCAGTAATAACTGAACGCCAAGTTCAATTTGAAGATAATTGAAGAATAACCCAGCAAAACTAGAAGAAAACCCTAAGATTAAAAACCTAGAAAACCCAAATTACTGAAGAAGCAAACTAAACAAATAGAATGAAAATCAAATCAAATGCGAGAAAGATCAGAGTTGATGAATGTAAATCAAAAGGAAACAAAAGGAAGTTAAAATCAATGTAAAGCTAATAAAATTATCCTATTAGGAAAAAAATTGACCAAAGACAAACTAGAAGTTACTAGAAAGAAATTGGGTTCTATTACGTACCCTCTATCGATTAGAAGACGATCCTTTGAAGCACAGAACTAAGAAAATCGATGTAGCTCAGGTTAATGGAATTTGGAAGGAGGAGGAGAGATCAAGAACAAAAAGGAAAGCTTATATATATTATTATTATTTTCTTTTTCATGGAGGAGGCTAATGCAGAAAAATGTTTTGAAAAATCACAGGTAGTAATCTGACGGCCAATATGAAAGGAGTAGAGAACACAGGACGATAGTAACCGCAAGATCAATATGCTGTCGGTATATACTATATCGTCTGTGGCGTGGAATTAGAGCCATTACGTGGCGTGCGTCGTGCAGGACCCTACTTTGCAATTTATTAGGGCTTTATTTATTTATAAATTAAAAGTTGATAAATTACATAAATCTAAAGCTTTTTATTTTTTAATTGGTGAAAAATAAATAAATAAAAAGAAATAGTTTCATTTTTTTTTTTGAGCATTCTTGTATTTTATTTAAATAATATAATTATTTGCATAAATTGTAAAAAACTCCCACGTTCTCAAATTTTAAAGCCAAATTACTATAGATTCTTTGAGATTTATTAAAATTACCTTTTATTTTCACTATTTGGAGAAATTATTCCAAATTTTTTAATATATAGTTTCATTAAACTATTTGTTCTTTCTGTCTAAAAAAGTATATTTTTACTATGAAACGGAAGGCTAGATAGTAATTCAATAATAAATATAAAAAATTAAATAATAATAATAGTAATATATTAAATGTAAAAAGTAAATAATTAAATATATGTAAAAAGTAGTTTAAACAACCCATCCTATTTTCCCTCCATAATTCTCTCCTCATCATCCTCTACTTCCAAAATTTCTCTCTTTAGTTTTCATCATCTCTTCCATTTCCTATGCTTCTCTCCTCTAACAAAACTAATGTCTCAAGACAGCTTACCTTCAGAAAACGCTGCCGACACCACCAATACAACCACCGCCACCTCCTCTACCTCCACCTACAACTCTTTACATAGACATTCTCGCTCTTCTATACCAGTTGATTTCTCTGCCAAAATCCAATCTGCCATCCAATCCCTAACCTCCATTACTAAAATTCCCTCCACCATCCTCTCTGCCCAAGATCCCGCCTCCTCTCTCCTTCATGACTCCAACGTCTCAACCGCAATCTCCGCCCTCCTCCGCGAACCTGACTCCGGCGCAGGAGACAACAACCTCTGCAGATGGTTCTACGACACATTCCAATCCACCTCTCCTCAACTCCAACTCGTCGTTCTCCGATTTGTCCCAATCATCGCTGGTCTTTACCTCTCGCGTGTCCCACTGAGAAAACCTTTAGCCGGATTCGAAGCAGTTTTGCTCGCTCTCTACGCGCACGAAACGACATCGCGCAATGGCCAAGCTATAGCAGTAAACATACCTGATCTATCAAATTCTAGTGTATATCATGAAACCAAAGAGACATCAAAGAACAACGCGACTGATTTAAACTTAGCAGTGATATCTCCAAGCTTAGAGCCTCATGGAACCGTTAGATCAACAAGAAGAGCAAGAATTGTTGGGGTTGCATTAGAATTATATTTCAGCAAACTATCATTAATGCCAATTGGGTCAAAAATAGATTTCTGTGAATTTTGTGAGCTATGGGCAGGTCAAGATGGTGAAATGTACAAGGAAGGTTATATATGCAAGGAAAAGAAAGAAGAAGAAGAAGAAGGAGGAGGAGATAGTGAAAGTGGAAAGAAACTAAAGGAGGATGGTGATAATACTGAGAAGGAAAAGGTGAGAAAAAAGGAAGGGAGAATTGCACTTCCATGGGATTTATTGCAGCCTGCTTTAAGAATTTTAGGGCATTGTTTATTGGGTCCTCAGAAAGATAAAGAATTGTTTGAAGCAGCTTGTGGAGCAATAAGAAGTTTATATGCAAGATCTTTGCATGATATAAATCCTAAGGCAATTTTGGCTACTGGAAGTCTTCTTAGGCTAAGTAAAATGGCTATGAATCCTGAGAATGAAATTGATTATACTGAGATCACAATGACTGATGTTATTACTCTCTAATATTTTTTCACTACTATTCTTTTTTCTTTTTTTTTTTTTTTATGTTTGATCTTCTATAACATTGTAATTTTGTTATCTAAGTAGTTGTTGGAATTCTGAAATTCGATATTTCTACTTTTTCCAATTAAATTCGCATACTTAAATTCTCTGACCTAACACTCTTATTAGCCGCTAGCCGTAGCTGTTTAACTTAAAAGGAATTGAGTATGTAACTTAACAAAAATTAGATTATCAAATAAACCAAATTATAGAAAAGACTAGAAGATTTTTTTTTTTTTTTTTTATGTTTGATCTTCTATAACATTGTAATTTTGTTATCTAAGTAGTTGTTGGAATTCTGAAATTCGATATTTCTACTTTTTCCAATTAAATTCGCATACTTAAATTCTCTGACCTAACACTCTTATTAGCCGCTAGCCGTAGCTGTTTAACTTAAAAGGAATTGAGTATGTAACTTAACAAAAATTAGATTATCAAATAAACCAAATTATAGAAAAGACTAGAAGATTTAAATTAAGATTCTGTTTCGAAAGAATAATGATACATTTTAGATAAACTAAATATAACATCTCCAACATATAAATTATTCATGCTACCATAAATACCATATCTGGTTACAACATTTCAATAATGGAGAAGAAACCCAAAGAAGTCATCAATCAAACCTCAAAAGAATGTTAGAAGAAATGAAAATGCCAAGCCAATAAGGAATTCTTTAGCTGACCCTGCAATTTTTGTAGCTCCATTGTCATTGTTTCCAACTGATGGAATGCTGGCTATGCCTTCTGGTGGCTGAACACCTGGAATATTTGTAGCTCTATTGTCATTGTTTCCAGCTGATGGAATGCCGGCAATGCCTTCTGGTGGCTGAACACCTGGAATATATATTTTTTTTTAAAAAAAAAAACCACATTTCAATAAAACTTACGTAAATATCTATCCTAAATTCTTCGAAGAGTAGTATTATACAATAGGGTTCGTATAAGTAGAGAAAATTTTATTGATCGTAAGAATATTCTAATAAAAAATTAAAATTCGACTATGAGATGAAAATAGAAAAATTTATTTCTAAGATAATTAATTTAAACATATATGTTAAAATAAGAACAAAAATAAATATTTTGAGAAGAGAAATATTACCTGGCGCACTTGCTGTTGGACCTGGTACCGGATATCCGACGGCTATATATAGTATATATAAAAACACAAAGAAATAAATTAGTTTTTTTTTTTTTTTGTCTGTGACAAAAATAAATATATGAAAACTAAAATTAAAATGAATTATTATTATTATTATTAAAAAGGAGAAAGTTGAGTAGGTAAGAAGAAACCAAGAATCATAAATGGCCTTTTAAATGTGAACCAAATTAGCTTCCCTCTGCACCATGCGGCTATTTATAACCAAGTCCATTTATAAACTATTTAAATTTTCTTTTCCGAAAAAAAAAAAAAAATTAAATCGGATGCAACTAATTGATAAATCAGTAAATCGGATGCAACTCGTTCAGGTCCTTCTCACCGATCTCAAACGTAAAAAATAAAAAGACTAATTGACGAAAAAAAATTTCTTAAATTTTCTTTTCCGAAAAAAAAAAAAAAATTAAATCGGATGCAACTAATTGATAAATCAGTAAATCGGATGCAACTCGTTCAGGTCCTTCTCACCGATCTCAAACGTAAAAAATAAAAAGACTAATTGACGAAAAAAAATTTCTTTTGAAAATTTTCTTTGCAAATTGGGGAGAATATCAAAAAAAAAATATAACAATAAAGTAATTGACGAAAAAATAATTTTTATTTTATCTTATATAAAAAAATCTTTTTCTAATTTTCTCTGCTCGCTTAATTCACGCACACGTAAATAAAGCAATGTTAAATAAATAAAAAAAAATTAAAATCAAGTCTGGCGGTAAGGGTGAAAGCAAGTGACAAACAGAATTCAAAACTACCTGCGCACGTGCTAACCGGAGGAGTTTCAACACCACAAACAGAAGGAAGCTTCAGAGCTCTGTTAATATTAATCTTTATACCAAAAGACTCCGTCAAGCTACTATTCCCTAGCAACTGACACAAACATATAGGATTACTATCCACCAATCCAGCCAATTCCGGGCAGCAATTCTTGTCCGGAACTTTCGCCGTGCTCGGTTCCTGCACATAACTCAAGCAATCCGACATGTTAAGCAACGGCGTAATACAGTCGTTTGTTGTCGTTGCTGGTGTCGGCGCCAATGGCCCTAACGGCTTCAAAGGTTCAGGTGATAAAAACGGAGCAGGAGAAGGCGCTTGAGCTGACACTGTAGAAAATGGTGTGGAAAAAATGATAGCCGCGATGAGAGAGAAGGCGGCGGCCGCCGCGAAACGGTGAGCGAGCATTGTTTCTTTTTGGTTTGGTGGAGCTGTTAGGCTTGCGAAGGGAGGGAAAGGAGTGTATAAATGAGAAGAGTGAGAAAGGGGAACTTGAGAGAGTGTATGCTTTAACTTAGCTGAGCTAGCAATAGCATAAATCAATAAATATACGTAACCACCAACAAAGTCCCAAATATCTGTTTTATGTACTTATGCCTGCACCGCCAATGGTGTAAATGCATTCAAAGTATTTACATTTAGGAAATTATGCTTAAACCGAGTACATATGTCTGCCCATAAACCCAATAAATAAAAATAAAAATTTTTAATTTTTATTAGCTTGGTATATCAGTAGAGTTATGGATCTGGTCGAGATAAATCAATCCCTCTTTTACATTTATTCTAGTACTCAATCTAAATTTTACTGGCTTGATGCATATATTTACTGCAATACATTTTATTTCAAACTTATAAAATTATATTGATTAAACATTTATTCAATAGTTGAAAAATATAAAAATTATTATCTCAAGATAGTATTAGGCAATATATCAGAATATCATTGTGGGCTAAATAGCAAGATAAGTGTTCCCCTTTAAATAACATTCATCAAATTGGTGATAATCGAAGATGATTCGAACTTGAGATCTCTCACTTCTTACATCTTCTATGAGAATAGAAAGACCAATTAGACCATATCTGATTATGATAGATTTTTTAGATTGTTTGTTTAGATATGTTTGTACAAATTAGATGCGTAAAGGGAAGTCTAAAATACATCAATTACTACTTAATTAATAATTAATATTACACCTATGATTTATCCTTAAATTAAAAACTATAGTTAAGATGTATTACATATTTAGATTAAAAATGAATTACAACCTGGCAAACTCTAACCAATTTTGTTGTTAGTTACTTGTTTAAATCACACATTAATGCAAAGGTCACAAGAAAGAAGGAAAAAGAGAAAAAGCCTTTCTTTGTTGTATGAGTCATCAAACCTTGTCCATGGGAAAAGTTGAAGTTTCTTTGTTCTTTTTTGGATTAAAACCTTTATTCTTGTGTGGAGAAGTAAGAGAGTAGATGTTGAAGTCATGATTTCTAATAAACATTGGAATTGAACTAGGACATAAAAGTAATTAAATTTTTTATAGTTTCGTTCTATTATTTCGGTCCATTGATCTCTTAATAAATTAAAAAAAAAAAATATGAGATCTAATAATTAGATTTATAACATTATACTAATATACAACTCAAATTGGAGTTCATGCTAATCTCGTTTGGAGTGCTATCCCTCTTTACAAGTGTTTTTCCAAATATTGAATCTTTAACCTTCAAAAGATTGCCTATTTGATTCAAGTGTGTCATACCACATGAGTCACTTTTTATGTGTAAATTAATTTAATTAAACTATTGCCAACTATGAGAGATTAAACTTCAAATTAATTCATTTGTATATTATGGGTAGACACTAAGGTTGCATTCGACACATCTTTTTAAATAATTTTTATCGTTTTAACATAATGTTATTTTTTAGAGTGTCGATAACATAGCATTTAACTAGATTTTAAAGAATAAAACAATCTTTTATGAAAAGTCAATCTGAGTAACGTTTAACTTTTAGCTTTTTATAAAAAGTTATTCAAATAATTATTAATTTCTAAAAAAGTTAAACACCAGTGAAACGCTAACCCTTAATCTTATTCAACATACCCTAAATGCGAGATCTACAAATTGCTAATTAGAATTATAACATAATGCTATTATACAACCGAAATTGGGCCCACAATGATGTTGTCCACAAGGTTTTGTTTTGCAGAGTATGGCAGTGACTAGTGATGGTTGTTTTATTGTTTCTACTCTTGGGAGTTGGAAGTTGATAGCCTTGAAGAATGAAGTAAGCATTTATGAAAGTTTAGTGAGTTAAAACTTGAAAGGGATAAAACTTAATGCCATCACATGTTCACACGTTGGGTTGTTAATTTTTTGTGGTCAGTAATCTCTAGCTGATGCCAAAAGGCAACTCACAATGGGAATTTTTATAAATATATGTATAGTTTTCATGTTGGAGAGAATTATTAGATTTGTTTGGAAAAATTTATCTAAATTAGGTTTATGGCCCCATCTATGAACTAAATTAACGAATTTAGGATCCTTATTGAAACGAGAGTATTTTTAACCATATACTTTAAAAAAAAATTAGAACACTTTTTAAAAAATTATAAATTTCATTAATTTGGTTTATAAGTGGGACCATGGACCCGATAAGTTTTTTCCACTTTGTTTGTTAATATTTTTTTTTTGGATACAACGGAGGGAGAGATCCACTTTGTTTGTTACTATTACTATTAGCAAACTTAAACAGGTGAAAGTAATTTATAAAAAATAGAAATAAATTTAGCTGCACTAAGTTTTATTTTTAAAATTGAAAATAAATGTTTAGTAAAATGTAAATATAAAATCTAAATAAATTTTCATTTCATGAAATTTTATGAAATTTACTTTTTTTTTTTTTTTTTAATGCAAAGGAATTTACTTTGTTTTTTTTTTTTTCTTTTTTTTTTTTTTTTTAATGCAAAGGAGGGAATTAACCCTAATTACAAAACAACTTACTTGAAGCAAAAAAGTTCATATTCTTTCAGCATGTAAAAGCATTTTTGTGTTCGGTTTGATTATGAGTATTTGTATAACTTTGATTGGTATTAGATTTAATATTGCTATTAGATAGATTGAAGATGTGTTCCACGATAACCTTTTAAGTAATTTTTAAAATGTTAAACGATATTTTTTATAGTATTCGATAACATGATGTTTGAATTAATTTTAACAAATAAATCTTTAAACATAAATAAATTTAGAAGCTCATACTCTTCAAAGCATATAGACTTCTATAGTCATGTTGGTTTTCTAAGCATGGAAATCAATCTCTCATAAGTTGTTTATATTTACAATTCTGAAAAAACATTTTAACTAACAGCAAAAAGGAGACGTTTCAGATATTTAAAAAATACCATACCATAAAATAGAGTTGTAGGGCAACATCTTTAAAAAATATCAATAGTAGTGAGCAATCATTTTCACTCGCTAATGCTAACTTGTCTTCTTACAGCCGCCTTGTCCAGTGCGACGCAGCATCATCATTTCCCAAAGACTTTCTTCTAGCAGTGTGTTCAATTTGCTTTAGGATTGTTTTTGTTTTAATGAGAATATATTTTTTTTATTAATAATTATATTGTTGGTCAAATGACATGACAAGAGATGATCGAAAAACTGGAAATGGTTGATATAGCTTAGTTTTTAAACAGATTCATAAACCCAACAAAGAACGAGAAAGGAGATAATCAATCCATCAAGATCTTGCACAAATATGGAAAACAATGGAAAGCAGTCACCAGAGAAGTAAGCTAAAGCTAATATCTTGCGTTTCTTGATTTTGGGTTGCAATATAAGCTCTAAATCAGGGCATTTCTTGATTGTCTAGTCTACTGGTCTTTTTAATGGCTATATTGTAATATATAGGTTTGCGGTGGTCACTGGAGCAAACAAGGGCATTGGTCTTGAGACAGTGAGGCAGCTTGCTTCTCAAGGAGTCACGGTGGTGCTAACGGCTAGAGATGAGAAAAGAGGGATGGACGCGACGTCTATGCTTCACAATATGGGTTTAACCAATGTTGTTTTTCATCAACTTGATGTTTTGGACCCAGTTAGTACTGAGTGTTTGGCTAACTTCATCAAGAACAGATTTGGTAGGCTTGATATCTTGGTAAGTATTAGTTTTCAATTAATTGAAAAATTTTGGTTTTTTGATATCTTTTATTGCTGTTATGAATTGGGGTTTGGTGCTTGTAACTAATTTTGAGTCGCTTCCAAAAATGTGGGAAGCTTCTTGTACTGGGTTACCTTTTGTTGCTGTTATGAATTGCATACAAGGTGCTCTATCATTTGACTAGTAGGTCAATCATGTTAGCTTGAACAATAAAAAACAATCTTATTTGCTAGCATCCGAATGTTGCTTTTAAAAAAGCAGTTTCAACCTCAATGTTAAACAGACTTTAGCTTGATTTGATATAACTTTTGACAGGTTAACAATGCTGGAGCCTCTGGAGTTGTGGTTGATGAGGATCGCCTAAGAGCTTTAAATATAGATCCTGAAACTTGGGTAAAAGTTTAAGCATTATTTCAAAGCATGAAAGAATGGTTTACATTAGTGTACAAAGTCACTGATGATGAGTGATGAATCCTTAAACCATATTTGTTGGTGTAGCTTTCAGGGAAGGCAATCAATATGATTCAAGAGGTGATTATAACAACTTACGAGAAGGCAGAAGAATGCTTAAACACTAATTACTATGGAGTTAGAAGAGTAACAGAAGCTCTAATTCCACTTCTACAGCTATCCACTTCAGGGGCTAGAATAGTTAATGTCTCCTCTTTGAGGGGCGAGCTAAGAGTAAGTGTAGCCTAATATTCATTCTTTCTCATAATTTTTATAATTTAAAAAACTAGCTAGTATTTAACGAAGATGAAGTTCTAATTATAATCCATTCATTCTCATAATTTATTATTGAGTTTTTCATATCAACAATGAACAAATTCTATTAAAATATAACATAGTTTTAGTTAAGTGAATCTGCCTGTGTCATGATAGTGAACCCAAAGTCTGATTTGAGGAGGATATGTTCATATCTGCATTCTTCCTTCTTTACCATTTCAGTTTAGAAAATTAATAATAGATAATTTTATATTTCTTTAGGTTGTTTAGCAAATTTATTTTACCTTGATAAGGTAATTGTCTCTGAAAACATATTTGGTTTTTCTGTTAAATTTTAGTATTTTGGATATGAGAATATAGGTTCTATGCAACAAATGAATTTCCTCAATCCTCTTAAAACCAGCTATTCTGGGCCAGCTTTGGGACTGCAAAATCTGGCCAGTACCGGTCCAAACCGGCACGTTGGCCATGCCTACTTTCAAGTTCATTTATTTCAATTAAGGGGTTAAATATAACAGTGATGGTCATACTGATTTGATGGTTGGCCTTATATGCATACATTTAGAATCTATTAGGATCTAAGATGTGTACTAAAATTTCACCCAAAGGCTCAGTTTAAGCACATAAAGACATTTAGCATTTCTTTTCAACTTCCAAATGGTGAAAGAAACCATCTACCAAATGCAGTGAATATAGAAAGTGGAAAAGAACTATTTTAACAAAGTGTTCTTGTTTTGCAGAGAATCCCAAGTGAAGAACTGAGAAATGAACTTAATGATATAGAAACACTAACTGAAGAGAAGCTGGAGGCAATATTGAAGAGATTTTTGCGAGATCTAAAAGAGAATTCACTTCAAGCAGGTGGATGGTCATTAATGTTGCCAGCATATGGCATTTCCAAGGCCACTCTTAATGCCTACACTAGAGTTCTTGCTAAGAGATATCCAAATATGCTTATAAACTGTGTTCATCCTGGCTATGTCAACACAGATATCAATTGGCACACAGGGCCAATGCCTGTAGAAGATGGAGCTAAAGGTCCTGTGAAGTGTGCTCTTTTACCAGATGGAGGCCCTACTGGTTGTTATTTTGATCAAACAGAAGTTGCAGAATTTTGATTCTATACTTTCTTAGTTACAAGTTGCAACTGGTTTCTGGTTTTAATCATGTTCTTAAAATGTGATCATTTTGGATATGAACACTTTTTGTTATCCTTTTTTTTTTTTTTTTTTTTCAAGTTGCAAATAGTTTCTGGGTTTTTAATCATGTTTCTTAATGTGAATCATTTTGGATATGGAAAACATTTTTGTTTATCCTTTTTTTTTTTTTTTGTTTTCCTTTTTTTTTTTTTTTTGGCATGAATTTGTTTTGAGAAGTAATCCCAAAGCCTTCTAGTTCAGTATCATGTCATTGCTAGATGCTGGTGCATTTTTATCTCAGCCATTTTTGTTAAATGTAATATTTTTAGAATTATAGGTTCTATAATATCTATTACCATTTATGATGATAAAATCAGTTTTGATTGCTGATAAATTGCCAATATCTTCATAAATGCATGTACAAATTTTCACATGATTGATATGTGGTAGAATTGGACTTTGGGTTTCTTAGAATTTGACTTGTGTATACATATAGTTTTTTTTTTTTTTTTTTTTGGTTCATATCATTCCCCTTTTTTTTCACTTTCAATATTCAATGTAGTTTATTAGTTTTAAAATTTCCCTAAAAACCGAAGGAACAATTAAGTTAAAATTTCATTTTGTTAACTTCAGTATTTAATTTAATATTTGACAAAAATATGTTCCCTAAGAGATGAAAAAATATGAAGTACAAAACAATTTTTTTTTTTTTTTTTGGTCATATCATTCCCCTTTTTTTTCCCTTTCAATATTCAATGTTAGTTTATTTAGTTTTAAATTTCCCTAAAAACGAAGGGAACAATTAATTAAATTTCATTTTTGTTACTTCAGTATTTATTTAATATTTGGACAAAAATATGTCTAAGAGAATTGAAAATATGAAAATACAAACATCCTTATTAATCATTTTATAGTGACCTCTATAGTAATCACTGAATTACCAAACTGCTTGCAACTAAGTACTAACTACCAACTACCGGCTGCAGCAGAATACTAAACTTGAACTTGCCAATGGACTCGGAATTAAAACTTCCTGATTTTCTTCAGACTTGCATAAGGTCACATATCCAAACTTTAAAACAAAGTTTAAAGCCTATTGCCCCTAAGTTGGAATTCAGTTGTATAAGTAATGTCAATCACTCACTGATATAATTTTCCTTCAAAATTTAAATGATACTTGCAAATGCATACTTTGACACCACAAAACTTAGGGCCACCTGCATTACTAGCTTCCACTATACACTACTTTTCAAAACTGGCATCAGTTTGTTTCATGTCTTCACCGTCCGTCAGGTAACTTCTCTCCCTTTCATAATAGCGCAAATTACCCACTTTCTCAAGGGAATAAATCTTGAATATCCAGGATATCGGCAAGTACACCAGCGGCTGTGGTGTCGTTCCCCGCTCCAGCACCTTGAATGACCAGTGGTTGTTCATTATAACAACGGCTGTATATCTCCAACTGCAAAAGCAATGAAGGAAACATTGTCAATTTTCAGATGAAACCCCCGAAATGTTGGCTATCATGATACACGAAGAAAAGAGGAAAAAATTAACATTTATACAGAAGGCCACCATGGACCATATATACCTACTAATTTTTTTTCCCCTTATTATTTTTAAATTCAGATATTCAGCAGACTAAAATACATTTTTAGGATGCTAGAAGCAGTTCATAAAGAGAAATATACTAGAACCAATTGACTAATTGGCAGCAGTCGATTGCAAGAGCCTGTAATGAGAGAGAAGTAAACACAATTTTTAATGTCAAAATAACCAAATTGGTAACGTCAACTCAGTCTCTTCAATTAAGTCAATATGGTTGAAGACATTAGACCAGAATCATCTAAGATGAGGTGCTGGATAACATAGTGTGAGGTTTAGTTCATTAAGAAATGGCAAACATGATGAGAAGTGAATCGAGGGAAAAAAAAGCGCTTTACCACATTGTCACTTCCTCTCAATCGCCCTAAAGCGGAGTTCTTAGGAAGTTCTTGAATTCCGACTTCACACCTGACAAGAAAATATTTAGTACTAACACCACCATGTCAAGAAAAGTTTTAACTTTTTAAGAAGAGAAGCATACAACAGTTCCATTTTTTTGTCACAAAATTTAAATGGTGATGGATTAGACCTTGCAAATGTCAGATATCACACATGACCAATACCCAATATGCTCTTTTGCAAAAAGCATAAGTGTGTACAATAAACTCGTTATTTTTTTTTCTTTTACTGCAAGAATCTTACATCACCTAGGGACTAACTTCCCCATTTCCCTCCCTGAACTACCATACCAATCAGCAGTTCAATCAACTTCCATCAATCAGATGTAATCTTTCCTCCTTTTACATGGTAAAATGTCCCAATATTAATAATTCATGCTATTCTAATACAATTATTAAAGTGGTCTGGCAAAAGATCTGTCATTTATATGTTCAACAACATGAAAATAAGCAACTCTTTCCACGGCCCTGAAGACATGCAACCAAAATTTTCAATAACATCTTAATGTGACTGCATGTCTCTTATTTCTCAATGACTGCCAAAAATGCTAGAATATGACATTCAGCAATGTGTTTATCCTCATGAAAAAATAACAATGAAAGCCAATGATGAAAATAGAAAGAATACCTTGAGCCCTCAATTACACAAACGTAGCGGAGCACATTCTGATTCAAGGATGCTTTTTTAACTCTTTCTTGGATGTTGTTATCAAGTAATGCAATACCACTACCCAAAAATTTTTCAACAGACATAGCATGAGGTCCCATTTCATCAGGATACAAGCTCTCGATCTACAAACAGGACAAGCATAACAAAGGAAACTCAGGGTTGAAGGGGCACCACCAATTTATGACTTTATTATTAATGCAGTAATGGTTTAGCATTCAACCAAGAATGATAGTAACTTTGTTGGGTATGTAGAAAATATGAGTTGGAACTGACTTCAATGTTATCCAAGTTGATGCGCCTTCCAAGAAGTCGAGCGAGAATCAAAGCCTGTTTGACGTCCAAAAGAATGGAGTATGATGTTGTAAGCATTTATCACACGCTCAAACAAGTGCAACTGATCTCAACAATGAAGCACAGTACATAGGAGCCAATTTTATATAACATCTTGCTTTTTGTTGTGACAAAAGACATCTGCAACAGATTTCCAACTTTACAGGGAGAATAAGCAAATTTAAAGACCAAGGATATCATAATTCTAGATATTTCACACATAACAAGCCAAAAAAAAACTATTTTAAGAGGTTTCATGAACTTGTGGACCAGTGTGTAATTGCAACTACATGGTCTGTAGATTTTTGAGGGAAAAAAAAATATCGTTGATCACAATAAAATTATTGGACAACATCAATTAAATTATCATAATAATATAATGGGACAAAATTAATTTGAATATTGAATCATCAAAATAAAATAAAAAAATATCAGGTCAAGAATACAGAACATACGTAGATGAAAAAATAGATTTATTAGATAGATGGTATACATTTTAGCTCATTTGCATCACGACCAGACACAGGTGAACTTAAAACGTACAACAACCAATCATTGATGTTCAATAGATATATGTTTATATACAAACCTTCCTTGCAACATCCATCCCACTAAGGTCATCGCGGGGATCTGCAACAAGGATATTAACTTTAAAAACCAAGTTGTAAAAACTAAATATTATAGCAAGAATATGGGACACAAAGAAGCTGAACAGAAGTGTTCCATAAAATAAACATAAATTATAAATACTAATTTTCAAGTGACCAGGCAATGCCCATCATAATTTTACTTTTATCTTCTCTCTCTCTCTTGGCCCAATGCATGCAGCATCCCAATGCACACTTAGAAGATGCCACAAGATTCAGCTGTCAAGAAAGTGATCTAAGAGAATCTAAAAATGCACCTGGTTCAGTGAAGCCCAGACTTTTAGCAGTCCTAACAACTTCACTCAGAGGCTTTCCATCTTCAACCTCACTCATTACATATCCCAACGTACCTGTTACAACATTTTTACAAGAACCGCATAGAACAAGCAATGAGTATATGCATATAATGATCGTATATAAATAAAAGGAGGCACAATTAATAACCTAACAATGAAAGCATAGATATAAATCTTGCCAAAAATTTTTACCACTTAAACTCCCAATTATACGGTGAACAGGATCTCCTGATGAAAGTATGCGATTTAAGGATGCTATAACAGGAAGGCCAGCACCAACCTGCCCAAACAATTTCAAGTCAGTAGAAATCAATTATTATATTACCATACCGTTTCGCATACAAAATCTATTCTAGAACTGCTAAGAGGATGTGTCACCAAGCATGGGAATATAAGAGCATCATCCCTTTTGAGGTCCAAATTTTTATATTCGTTAGTAATCTAGAAATGGGCCCAAAAGAATCATATGTATCGCATTCCGATGAGCATATTAATGAGATGTAACAAACCCAAAACAAAATAAATGGTTGAAGAGTGACTAAATTAGAATTTTTTCCCTGGATTAGGACAAAATGATATATCTTAACAAACCAAATGATTTTGCCTTTGAACATACACCTTAGCCACCAAATAAACCTCCAAAAATTTTTTGCAAGGCTAAAATTTGACACAAATTACCCATTGGATCAGGTGCATGAAAACAACAAGTTCTATGTTGTCGAGATTATAGAATGTTAAACTGCATTTATGTGCAGGAGCAACACCCAATATAAGAAGTTGAGCCAACATGTACTAGTGAAACGAATGAAGACAAATTTCAATACAGTAATAACACCAATACAAATTTCAGTCTTGAATCATGCTGTGTGCTCGTTTGAAGCTTCCATTATTAGTTTCTTTTACCACTCCACTCACATTTTGTGTTCATCTTTTGAAAAGTTTAAGAAAGAACTCTGATATATGCATCAGCAAATAATTTGACTTACAGTTGACTCATGCCGAATGCGGCGTGGATAGGAAACTAATTTGTCATAATCTTCCTGCAAGAAAGAGTACAAAACGTTCTTAATATGTTGAACAGCAGATCTGTAATGGAAGAAACATTTGAGCTGCTGCAAAAAATAATAGCAAGAGGAGATCTGTTTGGATGAGAGGAGTGAAGCAAAAAGTTTTCCTTTGTCCAAATATTTACATGAGAAGTGAAGAGAGAAATCTTATATTCCTTTCGTTTGATTACTTTCTTCATTACCAACCTCAGTTAGAGATATCAAAGTTCACTTCTCTTCAGTACCCTATTATTATTTCTATCATAACTGAGGTTGCCAAACCCTTTATTAAAAGTAAAAATAAAAGATTGGATTCAAGGGCACCTGAGAAGTGACAACGAGTGGTCCACATATAATAGGAAATTATTCCAAGTGAATTAGAATAAGTCTTATATTCACAAAATGATGGTCCCTTGGACCAGAAACTCAAAGGCTGAAGCCAGCTATTCACAAATTATAACCAAAAAGATACCACTCTTCAGCCTTCACTTTACAGTCACTCTTATCCTTTCCCTCCCAAAAATCAGGAAATAGTTTCTATTTACAATAAAGTTGTTATCATTCCAAAACAGATCCATTCAAGTACCATACAATCCATATGGGACATCCAAACGCCTATAAGCCCTTGATTATTTTCTATCACTAGCTAACAAGAATAGCAACAAGAGTTCATTACCAGAGTAGATGTAAGAGGCTTCTTATTTGCCAGGACAATGCAACATCTTAGATCGACCACTTGGTTTAACACTCCAATAGTCTCAGAACTTGCAGAGCAATCTACAAAAGCCAAACCTGTCACATAAAGGAACAAAATAAGGTCATCCCAGAATCAGAAAGTTTAGAAGCTGAACGCCACATTTCAGCTTCTGTTCAAATCATAAAAAGTAACAAGTGAAATAATTTCATTACTAGAAATGCAATTTATCATTTACAAAGCAATAGTGTGGAGTCTAAATATCTAATAACTTTAAAGGATTAAAAGATAAAAACAAGAGAGGCACAAACAGTAGAACCTGTTGATTTGCCCAGAAGAGCTGCAATATCTATAACTTTTCTTTTTGACTCAGAATTCGAGTAGACTAGGCATTCATCTATATAGAGACACAAAAGAAAGAATCATTAGTACAGTGGTGAATAAACTTTAAATCGACCCTCTCACTAAATCAGGTAACTCACCAAAATCAGCAAGTGTTGAAAGTGATGAACCATTCAACTTGACGCGGCAAACTTCAGATAGAAATGCATCATTCAATTCCCTGGTAAATACATCAGATGCAGCAACCAATGACTTACTGTCACAGACACCCACCACTCTCAAGTGGACTCCCTGCCACAGCCAAAAATTTGTACAGCATACAAAAAATACAAGTATATAACAAACATAATTTTGGTAAATCTATTCACAGGTACTGTTCGCAATAAGTACAGCCAAATTTTCAGTATTATATGGAAATGTGAATTCTCTGAAGTAAAACAATTATAGAATGGACTGATCATTTGAAGAGAAGACGATTTTCAATTTTAAAACATATCATAAAAATCAAAGAAACAAACGAAGAAATAAAAACAAAGTAAACCTGCTTGGCATGAAGAGATCTGCATGAGACAATGTGCTGAATCAGCTGACGCCCGACACCTCCACAGCCCATCAGAATCAGAGGTATGCTCTTCATTATTCTTCTGTTCTTCTGCTTCTTTTTTTTGTTTTTACTGCTAAGTTGTTAGCTCTGAATTCTGTGCCAATTTTCGGAGGGATAGCTTCACCTTCACCTTGGGTTTCTTTCGGTTTTGGTGAAGAAGGAATATAATTTTCCTGTTTGCGAACAGAAATGAGAGTTTAATTACCTGAAATAATACTGAATTTTTTTTTAAGTTCGTAAGGGAAAATAATTATTTCACCCCTGATATTTGTCATAATTATCGAAATACTCCCTACTTTTTATGTAAATATTTAATGCGTCCCTCACTTTTATCTCCGTCACTCGTAAAAGCCCATCCGTCCATTTTTATTGGATTTTGCCGTCAAATTTCTGAAAAAACTAGAAACCTTGATTAATGTCGGCTAATCAAAGAATTTCAGTTTCTTTAATATACAAGCAATTGAAGGAAAAACGACAAGTCACTTTCTTCCCCGAAGATCAACTTCACTTACTACATGCTTTCTAAATTATTTTGATGCAAAAAATTTCATATAATTTTAAAATGTTCAAATTCAATTGTTACATATTGAAGTCGTAGTATAAATAAAACGATGAAGATTTAAAATTCAAAATTTTCAAATTTTAAATTTATAAAAATATATATAATGGACTAAAAAATAAGAAACCATTGATTGACACGTAGTCAATATCCAAAACTTTCTTTTGCTGTATTGACACCAAAACTTTCTTGTTCTCTATTGACCTTTTCATTCCTCGACTACTTTGATAAAATTTTTCTCTAAGAGTTCTATTTATCTAATTTCAATAAGAGTATCTAATGTCATTTACAATAAGCCCCTCACTTCCCATTCAAGATTCAGCCAATTTTAACGGTCAAAATTCAGTAAAAAGTGCGATTGACTTTTAGAAAAATGAGCAAGTATGTGTTAAATTTTACATAAAAGGTAAATACCGTTTAACTAATTGTGTCAAATCTTATAAATGAAATAATTATTTTTCCTTGCATTAATTTTAATTCTGACTATGTTTTCATAAAATTATGAGTTAATTATATTTTCCTATTTCAACTTTCTTTTAACTTTATATATTTTAATATTTAAGCGGAAAAGTTTTTTAGTTAAAAATTAAATTAATAATTTTTATATAATTAACTATATTTATTTAAAATTTTTCACTGAAAAATAAAAATTAATTATTTACTTCATAGTCTTCATTTACTTATTTTTCAAAGCTATAGTTTCCTTTCTTATTTATATTTCTCTTTTTCAAAATTCGGCTAGATTTGCAAAAAAAAAAAAGGTTATGGACAATTATGGCCACCGGTTCAGACTGAATTGAAATCGAACCATACTGTAGACGAATCGAAATTGACGGTTCAAGGGTGATTTAAAGTTTAGATGAATGTTAAATTTTGAACCTAAATTGGGGGTTCCGCTCCGGTTCGAACTGAAATTTTTTTTTTAAAAATTATAATCACTTAACATATTTTATAACTTTTTGTCACAACCCGAAATCATAGACCGAATTGGCACAAGGGCCTAGGTGAGCATAAGGCTCTCAAGACCCGTAGTAAGCTTGAATCACTAAATTCAATCACATTACATTAGATCACAAGAACAATAAGCTCATATTATTTTATATAAAAAATCTTATGATTATACTATATCTTGGCCCAAATTCACTATTTCAAATATTTCATAACTTGGGCTCAATTCATTACACATTATCTATGATATGGGCTAATAGTCCGTATATGCACATGTAGTTCTCTAAATCATCAACCTATAGTTATCCGTTAACATGACTGCATTCGTACATAATTGAATTTATCATGATCCTATAATATGAATTATCATAGCCCTACAACTGCAGGGTTCAATATCAGACAATAATAAATAAGTTTTTACACATAATGCTCACAATTTAAATAATTACTGGAATTAAAAAATTACTTTTATAGTTATGCGGTGAAGGAAACAGAATTTTAGCCGGGACAAAGAAGAATATACTTTCTAATCGAAGAGTAGTCGAAAATTGTTCGAGGTTGGCCAGTGATACCAAATTGGGGTCTATCTCTCTCATCTTTGCGCTAAGACTAGCAAGCTGGAGATAAGGGACGCAGTGATCAGAGCTGTTGCTTAGCAGAGGAAGAGATTGCGCCCATCGGTTGAAGGCTAGCGTCGTTGGAAAAACGAGACCAAGGGGAGGGGAGAGCTGCTGGGGTCGGTGTTAACGGGAAGGAGAGAAGGGGGTTAGGACCTCATGAGATTTTTGCACTTCTAGACACTTCTAATTATGGGATGGTTTGGTCCGATTCAGGGAGGATTTGGCTCAATTTCGGGTTTTGCTTGAATTTTTCTTTTTTTGGGTTTCTATTGGGTTTGATTTAGTTTTTAGGTTTGGTTATCTATAAAAATATATTTACATTTAATTTTGCTAAATAAATTCGTAGGATATTAAATTTATTTAATTTTAAATAATATAGTATCCCACAATATCATTGGTTTAGAATTACTAATTAAATTTTTAAATAAAAAATTTTTGAAAGGCTCATTTCGGGTTTTTGCTTGAATTTTTTCTTTTTTTGGGTTTCTATTGGGTTTTGAAATTTTTAGTTTTTACGGGTTTGGTTATACTATAAAAATATATTTATTAATTTTGCTAAATAAATTCGTAGGATAAATTAAATTTATTTAATTTTAAATTAATATAGGTATCCACATATCATTGGGTTTTATGATTATATTTCCGTAATTTTTAAAATAAAAAATTTGAACTAAAGATTTCGGGATTTTTTAAATTTTAGTATTACTTATATTGTTTAATAAATGGAGTTTAAACATTTTTTTTTCTGTTGAAAGTGTTTTTATTAAAAATTTATCCCTGTCTTGAAGCATGTTAATTAATTTTTTTTCATAATTTTATTTAATTATAACATTTATTTAATTAATAACATTTAGACAAAACTTAATGATAATTTATTTGATTATTTTATAAAATTAATTAATTTTATTGCGTATATGAGTATGAACATTCTAAGAGTTATTTAAAATAAATTTACCAATATATATTTTTAAATTCACATTAATTTTTTGAAAAGAAATATGCCTTGTAATCAAATTTTTATGTTTTAGAAGAAATTAATACACAAATTGTCGTAAACCGTGATTAAAACTATCAGTTCATTGAAGTCGGTCGAAATCGAAATCGGATCGAAACCGGTAATTCAAGAGCCAATTTAGGCTCAATATTTTAAAAATCTTAAACAGCCGGTTCCATAAGTTGGAACCGCGGTTCATTGAACCGGGGATGCCTAGTTAAGGACACTCGGTCTCAACCGGTTTGACTTTTGGACCGGACCCGATAGTGTCAGGTCAAAATGAAAAATCTCCAACAGGTTTTGGGTGTCTTCGTAATATTTGTTTTCGAAATAATCCTCGTAAAATTTTAAAAAGTGAACAGGTAAAGTTAGGGTTCCAGTTTCACTCTCTATCTCCTAAAAAATCAAAAATTTAATAAAAAACCTACCTTTACTGCTACTCTCACTTCTATTTTCCCCCTAAATTCTCTCTCCCTTTTCACGTAACCTGTCCTTTCTTTTACGAATTTCGCACAATTCCAATTCTAGGTACTCTCTCGTTACTCTCGCGCCTGTTTTCATTTCTGCATGTTTTGAAGATCACTGTTTCTCTTTCTCCCTCTAGAAATGATTTTGAGTTTTACTTAAATGGGTTTTATTGGACAGCTCAATCTTTAATTGGGTCTCAATTTGTTAAGCTTCATTGTTTTGATTAATTTACAATTGATGTGCTTCTTGTTTTTGTTCCTCTTCTTTTTTTGTGTTCTTGTTGCTGCATGTTTTTTATTGCTGCACACATTGTCTGAGTTGAGTGCTTTCTTTGGTTGATTTTATGTGGACTTATGAAAGACTTACCTCTATTAGTTTGTATGTTTATTTACATGTTCTGTTTGTAGGGGCTGTGAAGTGTAAAACCCTGCAATATATTTGGCTGTTCGGTTTATAATATTTGATTATCTAGAATCAGTGGGAAATTTCTCTGTAGTAATTCATTTGTTCCTTTTTCAGTCAAACTGTGTCTCAAAACTCATTTTAATTTTTTCTTTTAAGATTTCTTGCTGACTATGTTTCTTTCTCTTCTTTTTGAATGCCAAGTGTGTTGAATCAGCCGTTTTGTTGTTAAATTCCGCTACGGCCTGCATAATTCCCACTTAAATAGAGAATTAACATGCAAACTGTGCAACGTAGTTGTCCCTAAGAATTTGGTTTGAGTGGTGGGTTGCTATGGATGTTCATGTGATTGATGAAGAGGAGGGGATGGGTCACCGTGTAATGGCCTATGATGGTGATGCTGAACCCATTGAGGGTGGAGAAGTAAATAATGCGGAGCATTCTTCGGCACATGATGAAGATGTAGTGCCCGAGCCATATGTGGGTATGGAATTTCATTCTGAGGATGTTGTAAAAACTTTCTATGATGAGTATGCGAGACGACTAGGTTTTAGCTCCAAAGTTGTTCATTTTAACCGTACTAAAACTGATGGGATCAATGTTCGTGAGTTTGCATGTGGCAGAGAGGGTTTGAAAAGGAGGTCTGCAGATAGTTGTGATGCAATGCTTAGGGTAGAGCTTAAGGGTCAAAACAAATGGGTTGTAACAAAATTCATAAAGGAGCATAGCCATTCTATGGTGAGTCCCAGCAAAGTGCATTACCTTAGACCCCGCAGGCATTTTGCTGGTGCTACAAAAGGCATCGCTGAAACTTACCAAGGAGGGGGAATTGTACCTAGTGGGGTAATGTCTGTTTCCATGGATGGAAACCATGCACCTGCAGAGGCTAATCGTGGTCTTAGGAATTCTCCTGCTGCAGAAGCAAATCGTGTAAGTAAGAATGCTTTCCCATTAAATTACACCGTTAGGCCCAATTTTCGAAAAAGGACACTAGGGAGGGATGCTCAGAATCTGTTAGAATATTTCAAGAAAATGCAGGCTGAAAACCCTGGTTTCTTTTATGCAATACAACTTGATGAAGATAATCGCATGGCCAATGTTTTTTGGGCAGATGCAAGGTCGAGGACAGCTTACAACCATTTTGGGGATGCAGTTACATTGGATACAAATTACAGAGTAAATCAGTATAGAGTGCCATTTGCTCCATTTACTGGTGTTAACCATCATGGTCAAACAATTTTATTTGGCTGTGCAATACTTCTAGATGATTCTGAGGCTTCTTTTGTTTGGCTTTTCAAGACATTTCTCACAGCAATGAATGATCGGCAGCCTGTTTCTATTATCACTGATCAAGACATGGCCATTCAGCTAGCAGTGTCTCAGGTGTTTCCTGAGTCCCGACACTGTATTAGCAAATGGCATGTCTTAAGAGAAGGCCAAGAAAAATTGGCTCATGTGTGTCATGCACATCCTAATTTTCAGGTGGAATTGTACAACTGTATCAACTTAACTGAGACTATTGAGGAGTTTGATTCATCTTGGAGTTCTATCCTTGATAAATATGATCTGAGTGGACATGATTGGCTGCAATTATTGTATAATGCTCGTGCTCAATGGGTCCCAGTATATTTTCGAGATTCCTTTTTTGCTGCTATATCTCCAAATCAAGGGTTTGATGGCTCCTTTTTTGATGGCTATGTGAACCAACAAACAACATTACCATTGTTCTTCAGACAATATGAAAGAGCTCTAGAAAATTGTTTTGAAAGAGAGTTAGAAGCAGATTTTGATACAATTTGCACTACACCAGTTCTGAGGACACCATCTCCAATGGAAAAACAAGCAGCAAGTATGTACACAAGGAAAATATTTGCAAAATTTCAAGAAGAGTTAGTTGAAACTTTTGTCTATACTGCTAATAAAATTGAGGGTGATGGGAATATCAGCACATTCAGGGTTGCAAAATTTGAGGATGACCATAAAGCATATATTGTTACATTGAACTATCCAGAAATGAAAGCAAACTGTAGCTGTCAAATGTTTGAGTATTCAGGCATTCTATGTAGGCACGTTTTGACAGTCTTCACAGTGACAAATGTACTTACATTGCCATCTCACTACATCTTAAAAAGATGGACGAGAAATGCCAAAACTGGTGTTGGAGTAGATGAACGTGGTGGTGAATTACATGGACAAGAGTCTCTCGCATTGCGGTACAACAATTTGTGTAGGGAAGCCATCAAATATGCAGAGGAAGGGGCAATAGCTGTGGATACTTACAATGTTGCAATGAGTGCTCTTAGAGAAGGTGTGAAGAGAATTGCTGCTGCAAAGAAAAATGTTGCCAAAGTTCCTCCTCCCAGCTCGCAGGCTGGTGGGATTGGTTACGATGACAGGAAAAGCTCTACATCAGCATCAGATACAACCCCATTGTTGTGGCCAAGGCAAGATGAAGTTACTCGGCGATTTAATCTAAATGACGCTGGTGCTCCAGCTCAATCTGTTGCTGATCTGAATCTTCCCCGCATGGCCCCTGTGTCCCTTCAGAGGGATGAAGGTGCTCCTGGAAACATCGTATGTACATCGGGTCTCTGTGGGTTCTTTAATATATAATAAAATCAAGGAAAATTATGTTGACCTGGCAAATTAAAGCTTTCTATTAAGTCTTTTTCTTTAAAATACTTATGATGGTTCTAAAATGAGGGAAGTAGTTGATTTGGCACATTTATATGTTCCTTTTACGCAGGCAGTTCTTCCTTGTCTCAAATCGATGACTTGGGTGATGGAGAATAAGAATTCAACATCAGGGAACAGAGTTGCTGTCATCAACTTGAAGGTACACTTATTGAGTTATAACTTGAAACTGTATCAAGCATCTCAAATCAGGAAGTGGTTTGCCTGACAATCAGCAATCCAAATGCCATTGTCTGCATGTCACCTTTTTAAATGCATTAAAATTATTTGAAGAAGTAATTTAATTATCAAACCTCTGTAACCACAAAACAGAAACTAGAAGCTAGTTTGATTTGATTCTTAAGTTTAATAGTTTAGATTTTTCTTATAAGGTAACCCTGCCACCACCCTCAAAATGTTAACTTGTTCCCTTAAAGAGAGTGGAATTGGAGGTCAAGAACTAAAGAGCGAAAATTCCTTATGCCTTCACATATATGCACCACCACCCCTCACCCTCCAGAGCAAGTTTCAGGAATAAGTCTCCATTGCTATCACAATACAAGCAATTTAAAGTATTTATTGTTTATAATACAAGCCGCACTCTGACTTCCATCTATAAATGGCTGTCATACACTTATCTTTTGCTTCTATGACTTTTTTGCCTCAATACTTTAAGCACATGCCAAATGCATCCTTAGGACCCCATAAATGCACCCTTCAGAGATAGGAGTATAATGTAACTTCTATTTAAGATCTTGCTATTTAGGAAATTCATGATTTTAGTAATGTTTAGAATTCTGGTGTTTAAATCCTTCTGAGGATTTTTCTTTTTGTTATGGTTGTTTGCTTCCTAGTTATTATTGGACATTTTCTTATTTAGAATTTGCAGCAGTCCTATAAATTTCTACATTACTTAATGAAGTACAGGTTTACTATGAGTATTTCAGGGTTTAGTGTGGCTAGTATGCTTTCCGTCTTTCTCTCCTTGTCTATCATCTTCCTTTTCTTCTGCTTCTTTCTTACATAGGCTGTCTGCTGAGTTACTGAAGACAGCTTCATCAGCCACCTAATTCTCTTCTCAACAGCTGTAATGCAGTCTTCTGAAAGTGGACGTCCTTTTTAATCCTGGCCATTAGATTTGTTAATTACTTTGAAATTTGCAAACCAAACATAATTGTTAGGCAAATAACTGAACCTGTCCTACATCTATTAAGTTGATACCTTCTACTATTCTCTATTTAGATATTTCAAACCTGGTTTGGGTTTTGCTCATATTTATATATTTCAAACCTGGTTTGGGTTTTGCTCATATTTATATTTTGTTTATACCTGCTACAGTTGCAAGATTACAACAAGAATCCTTCAACAGAATTAGAGGTTAAGTTTCAACTATCAAGAGTTACGCTCGAGCCCATGTTGAGATCTATGGCGTATATTAGTGAGCAGCTTTCTACACCAGCTAACAGGGTTGCTGTCATTAATTTAAAGGTAAGTCTGTCCAAATTTTAGACTTATGTTTCAGAAAAACTGGGATTATGCACCTATGAGAGTCAATAATAGGATATTTGGAAGCTCTTCCAGAGAGAATAATGCAATTAAGGCTTCCATTTTATTAAATTTAACTGTTAGAGATGTCCATATGCCTTGCTAATATGGTTCTAACTAGAAAGAGCTGTGTTTTCTGCTCCTTCTGAAATTTATGGGGGCTGCATCTGGCATTTTTGTGAGCCTGACTTAAGTTTGAGCTGGACTCAGATCACCTAGCCTAGGCTTGGTGAGGAATATAGCATACTATGAATTTAATGAATTTACTCCTCTCCATTGCTTAAACACTAATTAGAACCGGACTCTTCGTTAAAAATTGAATACTTAGCAAAATAGTGATTTTTTGTTTTACAGTAATAAACTGTCTATTATGAATTAAATTTATTGATCTTAATGTATAATTCAATTCAAACATTGTATGAAATCATAATTTCCTTGTGAATTTATTTCATAACTGCTTCGTGTTCAATTGAAGAAGCCATAGTATTGCTTGCCTTCATTATGTAAGTCACTGAATAATCCTAATATAAGGAATACAGAGAATGATCCTTGTTTTACACAGCTGATTCAGAGTTCTGTTTCAAATATGCATAGTTGTCAAATCAAGAATTGAAATTCTTTATTTTAGAACCGCGAATCGAGAATATTGTTAGATTCATTGTATTTTTTCAAAATTAATTAAAAGTAATACTCATACATTTATGGATATATTTCCCATCAATTTATTAAAAGATACTAGAAATCTGATTGCAAATATTGTATTTATATAAATTTCAATCCAGATCGTGTACTAAATAGAAAATGAAAGAGAACCTAATGAGTGCAAAAATAACATACAAATCAAATTATAGGATAAGAGGAGCCAAAGAGAGATGGTAGAGATAAATGAATGAGTGCACCTAGAATTATGATAAAGAACTCTTTGGAATCGACTTGAGGTCAAGTAAATTTTGTATTGTTAACTAGCATTGCAATGGTTACTTTGAATGCATTAGTAGGAGCAACATTTTTCACTTTGCGACAAGGAAATCTACCTTGCCTTGGTTTGAGACCCCCTCACTCCTCATTTTCTCTCTATTGATATGGATTTTATTTTAAAGGTTTCATGTTTTAGTTGAGAGCTCTCAGTTTATGATGGCATAAAAGATATTGTGAACATTCCTACACAATCACACATTGGGCCATGCGTGTTTTTCCTTGTTCTTTGCATATTTTTGGCTTAATCTCCTTGCTTATGGTACTACGGATTAGCCTAATTCTTCCTTTATTGGCTATTATTGTTTGGGAAAAATTTCAAAATAGGGTCTTATTCAAATACAGCTGCCCAAAATTTAAAAATAGACATTTTGGTCATAAAAAGTTATAATGTTCAAAGGACTCCCAAGATTTGATTAGTTTCTTTTTTAACAGCTTATAGAGGATACCATGTATGAATTTGGATATATTTTTGTAGGATGAATTAGTTTGGTTAAGTTTCAGGAATAAAAATTATTTTTAGTTAGTTTTCTTTTGGATAGCTTCTTTGTTGGGGATATCATAGTTTTGGTTAGTTTCTCTTTAAACTTTTGTTTAAATTAATTGTATACTATATAGCTATTCGAATTAGGGAAATCAAGAAAATCAATATATAATTTTAGAACTATGTTCCAAATTTTGTCTAGGATTTGCATCAAGGAGAGGTTCCCTTTAATTATGGGTTTACATCAAGGATTTTCCTTTGTACTTATTCTAGTTATGGATGAACTAATGAGTAGTATATGGGATGATATTCCATGGTGTATGTTATTTGTAGACGATTTTGTTTTTAGTCAAGTAAAAGAAATTACGGCAAAGACCTCTTGAAAGGGTTTTAGGTTAAGTAGAAGACAAAAAACATGCATTGTGATTTTAATAGAGGTGAGTTAGGTAGCATGATGTTGTGGTGTCTAAGCACAATCAATTCATATACCTAAGCTCTGTTTTCGAAAAGGATATAGTGATAAATGTAGATGTGACCCATAGGATTAAGATAAGACGAATGAAATGGAGGAGTGCTACGAGGTGTGCTATGCAACAAAAAGATATTTAACAAAGTCAAAGTCAAGTTCTATAAAATGACTGTGTGACCAGCAATGTTATATGAGAGTGAATGTTGGGTTACCAAGATCTATCATATTCACAAGATGAATGTTGTAGAAATGATGTTAAAATTGATCAATAATCATACAAGATTGTATGAGATTAGAATTGATATGACAAAAGGTGCAAGCAACAAAGAATGGGCTAGAATGAGAGAAGGTCATTAAAGTGGTTTGGTCATGTCCTACCTAGACCTCAACGTGCCTGTTTTGGAAGTGCAGTACCTTGATTATGGAAGATGTTAAAAGGGAAAAACTACATAGAGATAATATGTCTCAAAAAGGTCACTGTTTCTTGGCATTAGTTTGGATTTAGCCATAAATGGAGTGGAATAAAAGCAAATGATTCATATTGATGTCTCCAACTAACTTGGAATTAAGACTTAATTATTGTTGATTTTCAGATATTATGGTATATTTCTAGCCTATTAGAATCTTTTTTATATATGTAGTAAGTAAACTAGTTGTGGGCAAATAATTTAAGTAAAAAAGCAACTTTTTTAATGTCCAACTTTGCTGGAAAACTGTCCTGATTGGGAATTGTTAGTTCTATTTTTAGAATCTTAGTTCCTTGTTGCTTGAGGATAAAATTATTTGTCTTACTCTTCTTTAAGAGTTCCAACTCCTTGAAGAATAACGGCCACTTTCAGTATTCCTCTACCTTCAAGCTTTAGGATTTCTTTGGTGTCTATAAATACTCATGCTTTCTTGTAAGGCTTAATTTTCAGTAAAGCCAGTAAATTCCAGCCAGCTATGATTTATTTCTTGATAGTTAATAGGATTAGTCCTAGATCCTATCAATATGATGCTCATAATTCTATAAAGAAATTCAGATCTGCCATACTAACTTTTATGCCCTTCGATTTCTACAAATCCAATTTCGCAAAAGTTCAACTTCTCAAGCTTTCCTACACCATGTAGATATAAATACTGCCCAAGCCAGATATGATTTCATCGACGAAATAGATAGTGCTGTTTTACATCTTGTGTATTATATGCTATGAGATGGGATGGTTTATCATGTGCAAGGAGGATTGTCAAGGTTATGATTGCAAATTGAATGGTCATCTATCATGATCAAGCTTAAATGGTATTGTATTTCTTTATCCAGAAAATGGAAAATTAAAGCTATCTTATGGGAGTACAAAGTGATAGACCCCACTAGAAGCTGCACAAAATGTAACTGACAAAAATTGGTATCTTTTGAAAATTAAAAGCTCTTTTGGAAATAAATGTACATTTTTTTAATTTTGGGATCCCTTATTAAATAGCACTCTGCTTTTTTTTAGGACTTATTTTCCTTGATATTTCAATATATTATTCATCTGGCAGTCCACTTTCTTATGGTAAATGAAGCATGGAATTATATAGGATTTACATGGAAATACATCTTCATTCAATATACTGTCTAGTCATGATCACAGTGATTATCATGTTGTCTTAGACTTTGTGGCCTCGTTTAGTTTATCACAGCGATTATTGTGTTGTCAATTTATTGTCCACCATTTAATTTATCCTTTCTTCTGCTGGTTTCAGTTGCAAGATACTGAAACAACTTCAGGAGAGTCAGATGTCAAATTTCAGGTGTCTAGAGATACATTAGGTGCCATGCTGAGATCAATGGCCTACATCCGCGAGCAGCTCTCAAATGTTGTGAGCATTCTCTTCCTTCTCTTATTAATTAATTAATTAATTATTATTATTAATTATTATTATTAATTTATTTATTATTAATTATATTACTTTTATATTTGAATATATTATTAAATTAAATATATTATTATGATTATGTGACTTTGCTTCATGAACTGAAATGATCCTTTTTTTTTTCCTTATATAAATATGGCGTTTTTTTCTCTTTTTTGGTGGAAACTGCACTCATTTTTAGACTCTGAAAATCTCTAGTTAGTAATGCTGAATTTCGTCCTGTTTGATTCTGGCATAGTGGACTGCTTCATGCTCTTTGTGGTTTGCTTAATATCAAACTCTTTTGGTAATGGCAGTTGGGATGATTTTGAGTCAATTTGCTTTGAACTATTAATTGAGAGGAATACAACAAATTAAGAAAATGTCCATTGACTGATAGAAGTGCAATAAACAAGGCCGGATCACTTCTACAACTTAAATATCATTGCATCACAAGCAAAGATATTTTTTAAGTCCACTAAATAATTTGAAGGGGCTGAATTCTATTAATAATAAGCCATCTCCATCGGGAATTTATAAGGTGCTCATTAAATTGGTGGAATACTAGTTGATTACTTGATCCTTCAGAAATGTCTTGATATTTGCTTTACAATTTTCTTCTATTGACATGTTCTATATCTGTTGTTGAGGACCATGCGCTTGACATTTCATTTTTGTGAAGATAGTAATGAAAAATGTAAAGATAATAATGAATCGAGTATATCAGATCTATAAGGGGTATCTTCTATTCTTTTTGCAAGAAAACTGGGTTCTCCTCTCAATTCAACCCTTATTTAAAATTTTATTCTGATCAATTGAAACTTTTATGCGCAGGCTGAGCCCCAGCCAGAGCCTCTATCAAAGAAGCCGAGGAAGTAAAGGCATCGAATTTGTTGCCCGTTTTGTTCCCCCAGGTGCAATCAGTTTGCATAGATGGATAGCAAATGTTTGTTAACCAAATTCTGTCATTGTCTCTGTTGCTGTCCTCGAAATTCTGTCATTTCTCCCAATGACTCGGGAACCCCCACCAATCCTCCCTCTTCATGGGGCTTTTGATCTGGCTAGCATTTTTCTATTTGTGCCTCCGATCTTCCTCCCCCACCCAAAGTTACCATCCACTCAATAACCCTGTGTAAACTTGTGTAACATATTTGTACATGTAGTGTTGCAAATTCAAAAATCAAAGGCATCAAGTTAAGGTTTTTGATCTAGTCTTTCTTTGTAATGTGCCTTGTTAAATATTTTTCTTTAACATTTGTCAAGAAGTAAATTCTGGATGTGATCTGAGTCTAACATAGCCGTGACGTTCTGAACTTTAGTTCACTTTTGCATATCGCAAGAGCACCTTTTGGAAGTCAAGATTGTGAGACAGGTTAGGTTTGAAGGCTTTTCCAGTGAACTTTCCATGCTCTTTTGTTAGGGAGGCATTCCGTCTGATCTGATCAATATTTTTAGGGAAAGCCATTATAAAGCTCCGGTAGCTCCTGGGTCTGCTTTTGTTGCATGTTCACCAGAGATCTATGATGCATGGAAACTCCTAGCAATGGCGTTTTCGTGTTTCTTTAGCTTTTCTCCGTATCTGTTTCTTCGCATAAAATACTATTTTTCTTCTATAATAGACCATTTTTCTTGATATAAAATTATATCTTAAATGTCATTTCCATTTACGTCAAACAGTGAGATTGATGCAATTATGGCCTAAACGTATGGCCTATTTTCCATGGGGCACTCCACACAGGATTCACTATTTTACCTCATCAGTACCATCCATGACAAAAATGTCACCAACAAAGAAACGTAATAAATTGTAAACAGCGAGGGCACATGCTTGTGTTGATTCAATTTTAGAACTCTACTTTTACGAAATAATATTAATCCCTAATTAAAGTTTTGACTGCCACTGTTATACTCGAGACTGCTGATAATAAAGAAACCAATTTTACAATCAAACTCCAAGAGAGTATCATTCGCAAATGTTCCAATCTTTTTTTTTTTTTTCTTTTTCTTTATTATCAACAAAGAATAAGGCTACTCAGTATTGTAAGTCTAAAAGTTAAAAGAAAAAAAAAAAAAAAAACAAATGGACAGCTATCTGAAATCTGTTTTCCATAGAAGTCCATTTTACAGGTACAAATTTTTCTAAGATTGTATATTCCCACCCCTATATGCTTAAAGAGTAAGATTCAAGGTAAAAGGAGGGGGTGAAAAAAATGAAGAGCACTTGGCATCACTAAACACAATTTGCACTGATATCCACTAGCAATAAAAAGCCGTCAGCACCCAACGAGCAGTGAAAACCTCAAAAGGATGATTGCTTCTACAGTTGGATTAACTTAAACCAATAAACGTCGGGAGCGCTGAACGCTGACTAGACAAGAGTGCCTCCCTTCAGAACAAAAAATTGCAGCTTTGAAATTTTAATCTCTTCCAAATAGTGGCACCTACAAACTCCTGTAGTCTATAACAGTGACTTCATCCTCTGGTGCATCTAAGTCTTGATAGCTGAAAAAATTCAATACTCGAAAGAGTTCAAATCATAACCAGGGGAATTAATACAACAAATGCCACAAAGTTATTCATGCCATAATCAACATCGACTTCAACAATTACTTTTTTGTAATGAAATCCGCATCATTTATTTAATTTCACCCCACTTTAAATTGATTCTATATCTTTACTAAACATGCCTTGAGAATAAGCTAAAGCAGTATAAATCGGTTTAGCGGAACAATAATATTTATTGGGAAAATTATAATCTTATTCATGTATTTTGTAAAAACTATTTTGTCCGCCATTTTAAAAAATAAGCTGCTTTATCCTCACATTTCGCTACCATTCCAATGTTGTCCTTCAATCCAAAATTTTGGGTCTTAAACGTTAAGTGCATATGAAATCACAGAAATAACCTTGTATAGATTCACAATTATCCTTCCTCTTATTTTTCTTTTTCCTCTTCCTCTAAATCCTCATATTTCCCTTCACAATCACAAACTCCACGCTCTCTCTCCACTTCTATTTTCCAAGCATTCATTTTTTCTCTATACAAATCTCATCCACTTCTCTTCATCTTTCTGAAACTCTCCACCACAAGCAGCCACCTCTCATAAAACATTCATCCTCCTCTCGTCAAACCACCAACAGCCACCTCCACCACAAGCCGCTGCATCATTTCCTGTCTCAGTCATTGCAATCCAATACCACATATCATATTTCTTTTGCAAAGGATAGGTTATTGATGGCTTTCTATGTCAGATTTCCATTGGGTATTTTGGTGGATACCCAAATGAAAAATCTAGACATGAATTTTTTTGAGATGGGGTATTGATTTGTAGAATTTAAGGAAAAAGACACAAGATTAATTGGTGAGCTAGGTTATGAGTTCGTAAAGGTAGAGAATTTGCTTGGTTTGGAAAGGAAATGGAGACAGAAGGAAGAGTGGAGATGGAGAGACATGAAGAGAGACAAAGAGAGAGGGAGGGGATGGAAATGGGTGTCATGAATATTTTGGGATTTTTAATTTCTTCCATCTCATCTGACCGTCTTCCTTTAATTTGACATATAGTCTAAAATCCAAAATTGTGGACGGAAGGGAAACCGTTTAATAGGAGCAAAATATGAGGATAAATTAGTTTATTTTTACAAAGACGGGCAAAGTAGCTATTTTTGGCAAAATACAGGGACAGGATTATAATTTGCCCTGCTTTATTTGTCTTTGGACTGGGCATTTCTCTCTCCTGTTCTCCCTCAAACATCCATACACAACAAGAAACACCAAATGAACAGCTCATATACACAAGTGCACACACACAAATGAAAGTGAATGTTCATGGAAAAGATACAAAAAGAAATTACCTGCGGATTCGACGAGGATCCTGTCGAAAGGCTGGAGATAGAAGAATGGGGGCAGGTCCGCTTATCTGGGGCCCAGGCCTTCCATTTCTGCCACCACCTTCAAATGGAGCAGGACCACCCTGCTCTCTGAACATCCGCATTGCAACTTCAGGAGGAGCGGGGACAAAAGGCCCTAGTGGACTGTTAGAACAACATATTTCCATTAATAAAAGCCACGAAAATTAAGAACCTGTAGTATTGCCATTAAAACCAATATTTTTAGTAGCAACACATTAACCTACCCAGCACCAGGTACAGGCATCAATACTGGTGGAGGAGGAATATCTGAAGGGAAAGGTGGAACACGCATGCCTTGACCACCAAAACTGTCATACATAGGATCATCATGGTTGACAGCATCAGGCCCATCACTTGATTGAAAATCACCTGACTGTTGGTTTTCAGACCTATCATATCTTTCACTGCCATTTGCTCTGTTTTCACGATCTCTACGGCCACCTCGTTCATCCTTCAATCGATTTTCTTGACCTATCTTACGTCTCTGTGGCTTGTCTTTCTGAAAAGAAAAGATCAATTAATGCAAGTCAAACGGGTAAGGAATGAGAGCATTTGACACTGTCATCAGGAAGACCAACAGTACAAAAGTGAACACATGAGTTGATGTCTTCAACATTGCCATAATGGATCCTCACTTTATGAGTATAGGGCAGTGAATCAGAATGCAACCAAGTAGCTCAACATTTAAGGAAACACTAGTCTCACAGTACATGGAAGATAGACAAGATATTGTACAGACGAATAGGCTGACAAAGGCATCTATATATGATTCAGTAATACAACACATACAACTTCATGAAGTGAGTAAGCAAGCTAACATATGTGAGACATCCACATCCAACTATTTGGTGGATAAATCAGAGTCACAATATCCAAAGAAGCTGTATTGATCTTTAAATCTTCAAGGATCTTCACTTTGAATCTTTCATATCAAAGTAATAAAAGTATCAATTCCAAAAAAGAGAAAGAAAAGGGAAATACGTTCATGAAGCTAGGCAACCCCCGCACTATTGTACAAGACTGCCTAACTTCATTTTCATACTACAGGTAATAATAGACTGGGAAAAACAAATTAGATGGTCTGTAAATGTATCTAGGAACTTTATTGTATATGCAGACCGCTAAATAATTTCAGCAAGTGCCATCCTGCCAACTTATACTCAACATAGGAAGCAGCATGAAACAGAAGCTGAATTTCAAGCTTTCAAAAGCCAAAATTATTAACAACCATATATGTTGTGTATAGCCATGTGGATCATGGGTAGTATGGGATTTGATGGACAATACCGGTAAAGGCTGCTGCATAACGGGTGTGCCGCCAGGTGCATCTGGATCACTGGAAATTGAAGTAATGCATTTATCAGAAAAATTACAAAATTCAGGACAATTAAGGATAAAAGGAAGAAGTTATGTTATATGACAGTACTTCATATAGTTTTGGAAATACAGCTCTTCCCGCACTTTGGAGGTCAGCTCCATCACAAGCTCAGGGTGCTTCAGTTTGAGATGCTTGTGCACAAATTCGGCAGCATGAAAGAGCTTTGTGCAACCCTTGGCTCCACAACCATACTTCCATCCATATTTTTCATCCCTAATCTTCCGGACATAGGGATCCAATGATTCAACGGCAGCAGCGTCTATCTTTTCCTTAGCAGTCATTATTTCCAAAGGATCTTGACCCCTCAACCTTTCTTGCCAACGTGAGTCCAGTTTCTTTTCCCACTCATTCCCACTATTAGTTGCATCAGAACTTTTTCCCTCTGCTCTCACATGCCTAAGACCCTTAGCTTCAGCTGTTTCAATCATTCCATAATAATCCAAACCATGTACACGCCAAAGATAAGTAATAAGTGTATCCAATAGTTCAATGCCTTCCAGACCCTTGACAGAGGTTAAGCCTCGAATAATAATAACAGGACCACTTGAGCTGCTATGGGATTTCTCCCTATGCATTTTTTCATTATCAGATCCACCTAAAACATTTTCTTCAATTCCTTTTTCAGAGTCGAGCTTGCGTACAAGGGCCTGAGCTTGGTCCACATCAATGTGAATTCTTCTGGGTTCTGAACTGACTAGGTGAGCCTTAGGAGCAGCTGAAAGAAGATCAGTTTCTTTTGCTGGCGCACGGCCATGCCGTCTTCTTTTGCCACCAGCGTCTACTTCATCATCAGAATTTGGATCACTTGTCTGTCCTGATTTGTTTGAAGATAGAACATTGATACCAGGACCTCTGGCATTAAGAATGAAAACACAAGTTGAATATTGAAAGAGCAATTAGTTTGCATGCAGGTTCAATTGAGTCAACATGATTGCAGAAAAAAACTGTTCAACTTACAGGTCCAATGTTCCACTTTGCAAGTCAAGTAAAAAGTCCTTGGCAACCTTTCTCGCCAGTTCATTCCTCCTACAAAGAATTCCAAGGAATAATATAGTCCACACCAACAAATTATGATAAATCTGGAAATTAAGTGATTGACATTGCATCCAGACTGTTTAAAAAACGAAAATCTGTAGAAAACACAAATCCAAGAATTCTCTAAGTAGCATACCTTTCTATGACTGCAACCAAATTGGTTGGATGATATTTGTCTCTCAACCTACATGCAATAAAATTCAATTAGACCAATGAAGTTAAAAATAAAGAGATATATCGCACATGAGAAGAGAGATACCATTCCTCGTCTTTATGAGACTCAAAAAAAACCCGTTTCTGAGTTGAAATGTACTCTGACTTATATTCTTGATACCTGCAAAAATAAGACCATGATCACTTTCACACTCCAAGTCATGAGTTCGAGTCTTTAACTTTAAAGTGCCAAACAGTCAACAGTTTGTACCTGCGCTCAGCTTCAGCTGGTAGAATATCATCTTCAAGCTCCTGAATGAACTGCTTGTATGACATCAAGCCTTCTCTGAAAAAAAGATTAGCTTACATGTCAAATTGAAGAGTAAAACGAATTCTACACCAAAGGATGCCACTTTGTATTATTGTAAGCCATAACAAAGGATGGCAATGCCTATGCATGAACGAGAGAGAGAGAGGGACTGTATGTAATCATGTAAGTTCTGATCAATAGTACTGCTCAACCTATTCAAATATCAAAATTTCGCTAGGATATCTTCCCAAGTCATTAACTACTCATATATGACTTTGCGCTATGCCCGTATGTATTAATGTTATTAGTTCACACATCCAAAACTTTAACTATCAAGAAAGCATGGTTCGCTGTGAAAGGTAGATGGCAATAACAAATGGATTATGCTAAGACATAATCTGCAGCCCTCCACCAACCACATATATAGCTAATTATAAGATGAAACAATATGAAATTATCAGGTAAATAGAAAGAATGAACTCTAAATACAAACCTTTGAGCAGTCACTGTGTTGGAAGCATCAACAAAACCACCACGTCCAGAATCCCAGTCTGCAACAGTAATATAATCCAGTAAGTTCTACCTCAGCAAATAACAGAAAGGGGATTAAATGAAAGCCGTAGCCAAAATACAAAATTCAGCATAGAAATTTGCTGACAACCAGAGAACTTGCTACATTAACTCTATTGTCTGGCTCAAATATTTGAAACGCAGAACATATGTCCCGAATTAAGGTTTTAAGACAGCCTAGCCTTCCAACTGGCCAAAGAAGAGGGCCACCAATCAAAACTTTAACCAAGTCGAACCAGGTAAAAAAGGAATTAAATTAATCAGATACTAAATGTAATATAAAATTAATACTTATAAGAAAATTAAAACTCTTATAAGTAAATTAAAACCAATTGAAACAGGCAACTAGAAAAAAAGGCAAGTTCAACAAACCCAGCTCCGACATTTAGAAATGTCCAGGTAAGTTAAATTAGTGGAAAAGTGATAAGTCAAAGGACCCAAGGACCTCCATCAAGCAGTTATAACTATCGCCATGAGGTCAATAACCAGCAATTATTAGCAGAACTGTGAGTTCACTACTTTACCGTCTCCAAACGTTTCATAAATGTCAGCAGCAATAATTATAAAACAAAATAACCACCAAGGTAATTCAATAACCAGAGGTTCTATAACTTCACCAAAACAACAGGAATGCCACCACCAATTTATTATTACTAAAATACCATCAGTAAATAAAAGAGGACATGATACCAAAAAAGTATTGAGACGTAGACAGGCTTTCCTAAATCAGATCCTAAAAGCATTCCAGGGACCTGTCTTCACAAAAGACAAGAACTTGCATTGGCTTTAGAAGTTGTACCATACAGTCCACTTCAAACTAAAGCACAATGAGCATGCATCTTCTTGAGTCCTAATATATCATCTAAGCATTTCCATCTGGCTCATCAAACAATCGACAGTCAAGCAAATCAATATCACTTCAGAATGCACAGTTTATAATGATTCTCACATTCCATACAAGCTAAATGTAAAGACTGATTTCTTGATTTATACTCTCTCTTCTCTCTGGGCGTGCATGCAGGTAAGGATGGGGGCCTCAAAAGATGCTTATGATTATGCCAGAACTGAAGCATGAAAAACATGTTTAGCAATGAATTGAAATGATAGTAGGACTTGCAAAATGCAGAAGGGTTCGGCCAGCATAAAGACACATGCACATGTTGGCATATCAAGCTTGGCTCTCATTTGCCTGTCCTTTGTTAATAAAAAAATATGTTGAAGAAAGAAAGGATAAACTGGTCATCCTGATTTTACAACTGTTAGTGCCTACTTTGATCATTTAAATAGAAAACATCTAGCAGAAAACGAAATTACCGGGAAGCTTCCAAATCATATAAGTAGTAATATCTTGTAAACAACCAAAGTTACTAACATCCAACACATTAAAGATGACATCAGAGTGTCAAGAATCAAAGTTGGAATTGGGGGTTCAAATTCAACTCATTCTTTCAGATCCGTTACTAACTTTTTCGACAAACCAAAATCATATCAATGCAACAAATCTCAAAGAACTTGAGCACTTACCAGAGGGACCACTTTGATATCCACCACCACGACCCATGTAACGACCATGAGGACGATCGTCAGGATACCCAGGCCTACCCCCCATCTCACGTTCATATCCACCAGCATAATCATATCCAAACCTACACATCAAAGATCATGTTTTACTACACTGACCAAATTTTGAAGGGCTCAATTTAAAAATAAAAAATTGAAAGCCAACAAAGGCCCAAACAAAAAATAACTAAATAGAGTAATGCAAGGAAATGTCCTATAAATAGCTAAAACAGGACAATGACTAGCACTTCAATGCCATCAACTAAAAGTAGCATGAAATACAAAAAATTGACAGAAAACAGCACTGACACTATTAAAATGAAGTGTAATCCAACCACCGACAAAATAATGCAATATCAACCTGTCAAATGCTCATACGAATTATTACAATCAAATTAATCCATGAAAATATGTCAAATTCAGGTTAAAGTTCAATTGCAACCAATCTATCTCAAAGACACCTCATGAAACATCTGATCAGAACTTAAATCCAACACCAGATAGGTAAATGTTAAAGTAAACTGACTGGATAAACAGAATGAACATAGAATTTCCAGTGTGCTCTTCAATGGTCTTTCCTATCTTACTCATACGTGGGTAATTTGATGCTGGAAACCGTAAAACATTTCTTTCTTTTGGACATATGGCAAAGATAGCATGTAAATTTAGCGACACAGGTATACTTCATAATTCCACATACTGCATTAATCATCCCCAGAAATTGCAATAGCACATATTTCCATCTTATAGGCAAGTCCTAAATTTTAAATTTGGCAAAATTTACGGTTAAGGTAGTGTTTAGAACAAATCCATATGGAATTCATTTCATTTGCTTTCATTAAAAAAATTCAGTTAAAAATAAATTTTCATATTTGGATTAACTGTATAGCTTCACAAGCTTGTAGTTAGAATTCGTAAGTGTTGAGCAACTTATACTCTCTTTAAGTTTTAAGTTCAGTTTCGAACTCCAACAGGAAAATGTAGAATTCTATGTGAAATTTGGTCCGAGTATAACCAATTCTGTAGAGAGAGTTCATATACTCTTCCTGCGACCATCTACCTTATACTGATGGTTCTTTCAATCTAAGGTTAACTTGGCAATCCTCTCTAAATCTAAAGGTTACCTCAATGGAATTAATAAATCTAGTGTAGCAATTAGTAGCATATTCGCACTTTATCGGAAAAAAATCCAAAAGACAGACTCAATAAAAGAAAAGCAGAAAGAGCTACAAAGCTCTTGACCAAATTACTTAATTAAGCAGACAATTTAAAAATAAAAGCCACATAGAAAAAATCAGTGATCAAGCTACACAGTTATCAAATTTCCTCATAACACCAAAAAAAAAAAAAAAAAAAAAAAAACTCTTCTATAAATCTAAAGGTTACCTCAATGGAAGTTAATAAATCTCTAGTGTTAGCAATTTAGTAGCATATTCGCACTGTTTTTCGGAAAAATCCAAAAGAACAGATTCTCAATAAAAGAAAAAGCTGAGAAGAGCTACAAATAGCTCGGTGTGAACACAAATACTTTAATTAAGCAGGACAATTTAAAAATAAAAGCCACATAGAAAATCCAGTTGCATTCAAGCTTACATCAGTTATCAAAATTTTTCCTTCATAAACACTCAAATAAATAAATAAAAATACCAAAAAGAAAAACCAATAAACCAATAAAAAAAAAAAAAAAAAAAAAAAAAAAAACCCAATAAACCAATAAAAATTTATCACACTAAACTCACTCACCTTCTATCGCCAGGTCCAAATCCACCTCTAGGGCTACCTCTCCTCCCTTCATAACCTCCGTCCTCTCTCCTCGACCTCTTGTAGGGTGGGGACCTCCTCGGAGGCGGCGAATGCCTCCTATCTCTGTAAGGCAACGGAGGAGGGCTCAAACTATTCCTCCTTTTATACTCTCTCTCCCTCTCCCTCGGTGGAGGAGACCGATTCCTTTCGTAGTAATCACGTCGATTCGGTGGCCTATCGAATTCTCTGTCTCTGGAGTCTCTGTCCCGTCGTCGGGGTGCATTCTGTGGAGGAGGAGGCGGAGGAGGAGGTGGCGGCGAGGACTGAGGGTCGTCGGCAGTTGAGGATTTCTCCTTGCGGTCTCGGCCCCGACGGTCGAGAGAATCAAGAGGCATGTTAATGACTTCAGCCATTTTGGGTTTGTGGGATTTGTTTGTTTCGGTTATGAGGTTGAATTTTTGGTGAAACCCTAGAAATTAGAGAAGGCAATAAGAACAAAAGAAGAACAAAAAAGCGAAGTATGATGAAATTAGAAGGTTTGGGTCAAAATAGGCGTAAATCGTATCGCGTGAATTTTATTTAGTGTAAAACTAGTTTATATATAAAACATAAAACTCTATAACTCTTTTATTAATTAATAATTATATAATTTTATTTTTTTACATAGAATTAGATAGTATATATGTAATATTATATGATTAAAACATAAAACTCTATTAACTCTTTTATAATAATAATTATATAAAGTTTATAATATGTGTTACATTAGAATTAATAGTGTATTATGTTAAAGATAGGCTTTGTAAATAAAATAATAATAGAAATAATATTTAAAAAATGATGGCACTATAGATTATTATAATTATATCTTTTTTACACCAGAATTAGATAGTATATTGTAATATTTTAAATAAAAATAATAGAAAAAGATATTGAAAAAATGATTAGATCACTTAAATAATAGAATTAGATAGTATATATGTAATATTTTAAATAAAAATAATAGAAATAATATTTAAAAAATGATATAATTATATAATTTTATTTTTACACAGAATTAGATAGTATATGTAATATTTTAAATAAAAATAATAGAAAAAATATTGAAAAAATGATTAAATCCTAAATAAATCAAATATGGATATGAAAAACTTATAGAAAGAAACGTTATCCTATAATTTTCCATACAAGCTTTAGTGCATGATGAAAATCCAATTAAAATTTGTAATTATTGTGTTACAATTTAAATAATTAATTAAAAAATTAGTTTTCTCCACTATCTCAAAATATTAAAAAATTCCAAATGAAATATATATTGTTAAAATGTGATGATACGTACATAGTTTAAATTTCGGTAACAAAAATAAGTATATCGTGAAATATTTCACAATAAATATATATTTTTTATTTTAAGATAATGCTATAGTGATGCATAATAATAATTTGTACATTCATTACAAGCTTAGAATTTAAAAAAAAAAAGATAAATAAGCATTTACTATAGGTAACTTTATTTATTCACTAATGAGTTTGATGAGCAAGTGAAAATCAACATTTATCGTTGGTATATATATTTATTAATTAAAAATATTTAGTAAATTTAATTGGTTAGAATAATATTTTAAATATTTCAATTATGTTAAAAATTATAACCAAAATACTTGAAATATTATATTTTTAAATTGATTTTTGACTGATTAACAATAATTTAAATTTAATAATAATTGACCAAATTGGCTATGATTCTAATCATATTTTAAAAAATAAAATAAATGCTTATAATATTATTAGCAACTGGGTGCCTCCTACGCTTCGTAAGGGTATACAGTATATATTTTATTATTTATAAATACATATACACTAATTTGGTAATAGTTACAGATGATGATAAATTAAAATGAAAGTGACAAAACACATGAACAATTGAGAGCACCAACAGTCATATGTGGAACATAAAACTAATAAAAAAGATAAAGAAATATTTATGGCCATATGTATACAATGTAAAACTATTAAACTATTTGGGTTTGGCCAAAATATTGAACTAAATTGATAAGATCTTTTTAAATTAAATCATCTATTGTATGGTCAGAGATAATCGTTGGATTTCATATATATATATATATATATATAATTTAGAGCACCAACGTCATATGATGGTGAACACTCAGAAAACATAATAAAAAAAAGTAACAAAGAACATGATATAGTCTTCATGGCCTTAAATAATAGTAACATACAATGTAAAAACTTATTATAAACTATTTTGGGTATATATGGCCAAAAAGTATGAACTAATATGATAAGATCATTTTGTTTAAATCTTAAACACTCAATCTATTGATGATGGTCAGAGATTAATCGATCCTGGATTCAGACTTACTATATAAAAACTATTATTAATTGACTGTACTCAAATTAAAATTTATTACTGTTCTATATGGAATAATACTTTATAATTACGAAAATTCGAAATAAATCAAAATTTGAACCGCTTCTATTACTCAGGATTTATATTATATCCATTATTCATAAAAAAAAAGAAAGTTAAGAATCAATTTCTAGAAATAGATTTTTGTCACATACCAAATTTATGTTCTGCTTATGCATTAAATTTTGATGAAAAATATAAATTTTTTTCAAAATAAAAGGAATACTTATTTTATCCTAAAAAAAACAATAAACAAGTAAACAGTTATAAGATTTTAAAAAAATTAATAAAATATTATTCATGATATTTTAGTCTAATAAATAGGACCATAGATATTGTAACACATAAGCAAATTTTAAAATTTAAAAATAAAAAAAGGTTTTATTTTTTTCCCCACCAAAACAAGGATAATGTTTTGAACAGAGCAATAAAAAAATAAGCCAGTATTGGACAAATATAAAAAATAAAAATAAAAGAACTACAAAAAAAACGTAAGAGAAGTAAAATATTAAAAAAGCGTAAGGTAAATTATAGAACAAATACACAAGTTAAAAAAAAATAAAAAAAAAAAAAAAGGAACAATCTATAAGTTGCTTCACATCTAAAGATTATTAAATTTAGAAAAATGAAAAAGTAAAAATTATAAATATAAACAATAAAAAAAGTGTTACATGAAATTTATAGAACAAAAAAAAAAAATTTATTTTACTTTTATATGGAAAATACTTATTCGATTCGAAATAATCAAATTGAACCGCTTTCTATTACTCGGATTTTTTATTCCATTATCATAAAAAAAAGAAGTTAGATTTCAATTTTAGAAATAGATTTGTCCATACCAAATTTATGTTCTGCTTATGCATTAAATTGATGAAAATATAAATTTTTTTCAAAATAAAGGTACTTTTATCCTAAAAAAAAAAATAAAGTAAAAGTAAGTTTTAAAAAATTATTATTTTCATTGATTTAGTCTATAAATAGGACCATAGATTTGACCTAAGCATTTATTAATAAGTATTTCCACTGTAATGTTTTGACGAGCATAAATAGGCCAGTATGGCAAATCTAATAAATATAAGAACTACAAAAAAAACTAGGAAGTAAAATTAAAAGCGTAAGGTTTTAGAACAAAACACAAGAAATAAAAAAAAAAAAGGAAAAATCTTAGTGCTTCACATCTAAAGTTTATTTAGAAAATGGTTAATTATAAATTTAGTGTCTGAATTTTGCAAAAAAATTATATTTTAGTGTCTCAATTGGGCAGTATGGCAAATCTAATAAATATAAAAACTACAAAAAAACTAGGAAGTAAAATTAAAAGCGGAATGTTTTAGAACAAAACACAAGAAATAAATAAAAAAAGAAAAAGAAAAATCTAAGTGCTTCGCATCTAAAGTTTATTTAGAAAATGGTTAATTATAAATTTGATGTCCGAACTTCTCAAAAAAATTATATTTTAATATCTCAATAAAAAAACATTTGTAATTAAATATTTCAGCCTATTAAATTTTTCTATCTAGTGTCGCTTGATTGCGTGACACACCAGAAATACTACTAGGACGACAGGTATTGTGCTGATTTGGATTTTTTTACTAATGTGGAAAATTATACTGAGTTGTCCACTAATGATTAAGTATTCTGAATGAATATAAAAACTGAAGTTATTAAAATAACCTTAAAATGTTTATGCCTTTTATTGTTAATAGAGCATCGAGTTGAGATATTTAGAAATTGTAGTTTACAAAAATTGAAAAAGGAAATAGAGAAAACAGATTGAGACTTGAAAAATTAGGGTTCTTCATTGTACAATCAATCCTAACCACATAAAACTTCATAACCAAACAAAGAAACGAAGGCATCAACATAGACCCAATGAAAGAACATCACCAATCCACATAGCACCAAAGACGCAAATCTCACGAGCGAGATTTGAGTCAACGGCTTCTGTGTTGGCCCCTTCATCGCATTCACCCTCTTTCACTGTGCTTCGTTTTCGCTCCTACAGCAACCACCGTTTCCAACACCTTCATTGTCCCATCTCTTGCCTTACCTCCCTTTATTGCCATTACAAACATACTTTCTGAACTTTTTTTTACTGTGAGTCTAATTCTTTATGTTTAGTAGCTCCAATTGTAATCCAAGTGACTGGCCCATTATTAAATTTGAAGTCGAATCAGTCTGTTGCTTTATAAGCCCCTTCCTTACTCTTCTTTGTTGCCGATTGAGCATGTCTTTAGTATTTTTTTTTAGTTTCATGTCCAAAAGATGAAATTTTTTGGTGCTCTTCTCTTTTGTTTTGTTTGTTTCGTAGGAAATTTTTTGATAATACTAGAGAGAGAAAGGAGCTTTGTTTGTTTCGCAGGAAATGCTTTGATAATACTAGAGAGAGAAAGGAGAGGATGAGAGTGAATAAAAAATTGCAAAGCCATTTGATATACCGTAACCTTTGTAATGGTCTTTCTATTCATTCAGAATACCCAATCATCGGCGGACAACTCAACATAATTTTCCATATCATGAAAAAAAATCCAACTCAGCATAACGCCTGTCGTCCTAGTCATATTTTCGGTGTACCACATAATCAGGCAATATTAGATTGAAAAATTTTAATGGATTGTAACACTTAATAACAAACGTTTTCCGTTGAGATATCAAAATAGAACTTTTAAGAAGTTCAAACACCAAGTTTATAATCAACCCTTTAAAAAAAATAGAAAAAATGCAAAAAAAGTAAAAAAAAAAAAAAACAATACTCTATTATTTATTTTATTATGCTAAGTTATAAAAATTCTAACTTATAAATTTTAGGGGTGATTACTATATAGTCCTTGCATTTTGCTCAAATATATTAGTAAGGATCTCAATTTTTAAAGTTATACTATTTAGTTTGCACATAATAAATCATAAATCAGTTATACTGTAACTGTAATGTTTAACTGTTCAGTTTTTTCATTAAGTGTCCATGACCTATCAAAAATATTTTAATTACTATATAATTCTTATAGTTTGATAACATAAGTAAATATATCAATTTTTATAATTTTACATTATTTATACCTTACATTGTAATTTTCATCAAGGTGAAATTCACAACCACTCAACGAAAACTAGCCATTAGATTTAATAGTAAAAAAAATTATAATATATGGACTAAATAGTATAATTTTGAATGCTGAGATCTTTACCAGCATATTTGATAAAAACACAAGGATTATATAATAATTACCCCTAAACTTTTTCACCCTATTCCATGAAATTGACTGCCATTCGCATACAGGCCTTCATCCATCCGTATACTATCAGTAAAATCCTCTTCTACTTCTTCTGTTAAAAAGCATCAGTCCCAACTCGTTTTGGATCTGACAAAAACCTTTCTTATTTCCCACACCAAACCTTTGAAGCAATTCAAATATGGCAATTTCTCCACTCAAAACTCATACCAGATTACCATAACTGTGTAATTTAATCTCTGAACAATCCATCTAAGTTTCCTTTTTCTTTTTGATTTCTCATTGTTCTTTGGATGTTATATATTTGATTTAAATATAGATAGATTTGTATAAATGGAGAAGAGTTTCAGTGCCGAAGATCTGTCTACTATTGGAGGAATAGCTACCGTTTCGCTTCTTCATTCATTCATTCCTACGCATTGGCTTCCTTTCTCCATTGTTGGCCGTGCACAGAAATGGACTCTCTCAAGAACCCTCCTTGTCAGTATGTGCTCACCTTCTCTCTTTATTTCTGTGCGTGGCAATTTAGATCTGGCCCTAAATGGCAAAAATATTTACTGGGTTTCATAGAGTTTTGAAGTTTGGTGTAATTTGAACCTGAATAAATTGCAATTATTTGTGGGGAATTTGTTTCGGGGCTATAAGATTAGAGAAACTTGATTCAATGAGGTGGAATTTTCTGCTATGCTTGGTTTAGGAAAGCGCTTCCTTATTTAGTTCCAGTTTTATGATTTGCATATTTTAGCTTTGTTCCAGTCTGGCATGGCAGTTCATTGATGAGCATGACTCTATATGTATGTTGCTGAATGGTATGCATTTAGTATATGTATGGAATATTAAAGTTAATCTGTTTCTGTTGGATTTTGTGTGGGATGTTTTATTCTGTTTTAAGCTGATTGATTGTGTTGATACCCAAATGCTCTTTGATTTTAGTTCATTGGTTTCGAATTGGATTAATGCTAATCTGGGTAATCTGATCTAATGCTGTGACTTCAACATGCTGTTGTTAATTGATTAAGTTCATCAAATATTTGGCACATTATTGGGCCAGGCTATTGTTTGTGAATTGGTTCACTGGGGAGACTGGAATAGGAAGCTGAATTTTGCATTGTAATCTCAAAGTTTTGTGGATATAGAGCAAAAATATATTCTTCAATAACTTTTTTCTTCTCTTTATACAGCGGCTTTTGGGGCAGTTCTGCATGTGATATCCACTTCACTTCTTGGGATAACAGCAATCACCATGGCAAACACTATTGCTGGAGAAGAAACAGTGCACAAGCTTGCATCACTTCTTCTCATAATTCTCGGTGGTAGTTATGTATTACTTTTTCTTTCTGGGAAGGGTGGTGGACACAGTCATTCGCACAACCAACCCATGGAAAAAATGGCTGTTGCAGGGCTTGTCCTTGTACCTGCATTATCCCCTTGTGCAACCACACTTCCTGTTTTCCTTGCTGTTGGGAATTCATCCTCCATGATGGTGCTTGCTATCATAGTGCTGCTATTCAGGTATTAATAAAGCCATAATTCAGAATTTTGGTAGTTATTACCTATTCAATCATCCTTGTCTTTTGGAGATTACACTTTGAAGTAAAGCCATTCTGCATTTAATTTTTGATGTTGCCTAAAAGCTGCCCCTTGGCTGACCAGTGAATATATTTTGAGCCAAATTTCTGTCTCTGAGTTTGTAGATTTTTCAGTCTGTATAATTAATCACTGCTGGATGTACCATGACACTCTTTTTTTTACTTACATTTTCTTGGTTGGAAGGCAACATTACATTAAAATTAGCCCAGCCTATATTGAAACCACATCCAAGTGGCTTGTCAAGATGATGCATCTCTTCTAAAAGCAGACTTGGCATTGTAAAGTAATCTAGTTAACTCCACTTTTGATTTGCTACTTTTCCCCTTTTTTATTTATTTATTTAAATTAATTTGGCTATGATTGAGATTGGAATTTGAATTTGAAACCTCATAGCTCTGGAGATGACAAACCAAATATTCGTTGGTACTATTTAGCTCTTTTCTGATCGTAAGAAAAAGCAAAAAATTCAACTGAGCAAATTTAAGAATGACATCCTAGCTAGTGGCTTCCTCAAGATCGGATCTGTTCAAAACTGACTAGATTATTCTATATTTGGTCTAGTTAGTGGTTTTTTCTTCTCGTCAATTAGAAGAACTTGCCAAACTTGAATGTTAGCTTGGCTGGATATTCCAGTCGACTAAGCAACCTTGTTGACTTGATTGTTTCTACCATCACTCAAAACATGCACGAAACTTGTTGCATAATGAAAAGGGTATGCAATTGAAAAATCATTTTCCACCATTGTGTATGTGTATTGTTTTGACACGTTTTTATTTGTTTGGCAGCACTATCACAGTGATGACATTACTCGTGGCTCTATCATTTTATGGTGCTAGTCAGCTGAAGTTTCACTGGGTGGAGAGGTATGACAAACTTCTCGTGGGTTCAGTTTTATGTTTGGTAGGAATCCTCACTTTGATTTTTCATGATCACGATCACGGTGGAGATGAAGCTTTAACTGGAGATCATTTGCATAGAAAAATCATTGTTCTTTGAAAGTGCTCACACTATCTTGCAGTTTGTATTTTGGTATATCTTAGTGTTTATAGGTTACCCACTTCTGGCTCAAGAAGGCTGTGGCTGTGACCGTTAATTGTGCCTAAATGAGTATTGATGTTGTTTTGTTAATGTACATTCTGATTCTGATCCAAATAGTGCTTGTGTTGGTGAGTGTCGGCTCCTTAATACATATATCGTTATCATAGTTGATATATAGCTAGGAATAAATCTCAATTTGCCCCCTAATACGTAAAGAATAAAAAGCTCTTCAACTTTTTGTACAATTTACTCAAAAATTAACTTTCTATATAATTTTCGGATAGAAAATTGGGCATTGTTCTTTTGGTGCAAGTTCAGGAGTAAATTGTACAAAAAATTGATATTTGAGTAAAATCAATTTGAGTAAAATGTATATTGCTCTCAACATCACGAGGCAAATTGAGCCTTATTCCTTATAGCTGTATGCCTAAACCTATGCGTTGCCAGTTTGAGACTATTATTTTCAATAATAACACTGCCATTTCCCTAAAAAATGAATCAATAAATAAGCTTTGAAAATTAATTTTTTTGATAAATTTATGATTAAATAATTACTAATTGTAACTTGTGGGTTATGACTTAGCTAACAACGAAGGCTGGACATGTGATTTGAGTTGTTGGGTTCGATTTCCTACTAAATGCACCTGTAGGAAAGGGCGGAGAGTTTTAATTGTGACTAAACCTCGAGTCGGATTATACGGTTCTTGATAATAAGATTCGGATATTGGTGATTTATAAAAAAATTATTGATTGTAAGTAAAATGATAAATAAAAAACATAATTTATTTTCTGACTGGAACCACTTTAATTTTAAAAAAAAGTATTTGATTATCTTTTAATTAATTCTCAATTAATTGAGATAAAATTTAATAAATATAAATAAGAGTAAAGTTAGAATAAAATAACTAAAATTTGTCATTTATAAATGAATCATTGAAAAAAATAAAGAATTATCAAATTTAAGGAAGGCGAAAAAAAAAATTGTTATATAAATAGTATACTTCCGGCTAGGATACAAACAGAATTCGGTTTTAGATGCACTTATAAAAACCGGAAAACGCTTTTGACCGATTGCATACTGCAAATTCAGCCTGATATATCATCTTGATTAGACGGTTACGATTAAATATGAAGTTTGATCAAACGGCAATGATTTTAAGGCAAATGGAGAGCTACAATATTGGGAGGGAGCTAGCCCTTTAAAAATCAGAAAAGAAAAAGAAAAGGAAATGTTTGTCCGACCGTCGAATGGCTTTAGAAACTGATTCTCGATAAAATCTTAGGGTTTCAAAATTAAAAAAAAAAAAAAAAAAAAAACTGGGAACCACTTTAATTTTTTAAAAAAAAGTATTTGGATTATCTTTTAAATTAATTCTTCTATTGTTAATGCAGATAATAATTTATATAAATATAAATAAGAGTAAAGTTAGAATAAAATAACTAAAATTTGTCATTTATAATGATCATGAAAAAAATAAAGAATTATAAATTTAAGGGAAGGCGAAAAAAAAAATTTGTTATATAAATAGTATACTTCCGGCTTAGAAGATAAACTCAAGAAACACAATTCGGTTTATAGATGCCACTTATAAAAACGGAAAACGAACTTTTTGAGCCGACTGTGCATACATGCAAAATTCTAGCAATCATGGACTTATTTTGCAATCTTGATTAGGACGGTTTAACGAAATTTATTATATGAAACGTTTGTCTCAATTAATGAAAATTTATTAATCCCACAAATCAGGCAATTGAATTTGTATAAGGACTAGAAATTGGAGATGCGTCTCACAATAATTAGGACCGAGGGAGCTAGCCCTTAAATAAATCGAGGAAAAGAACAAGAAAAGGAAAATGCTTTAGTCCGAACCGTTTTCTGTAATGGCCTATGTAGGATAAATTCCGCATTCTCTGTGTAAGTTAAAATCTTGAGACATAGATGTTATCATAAAATTAAAAAAGAGAAAAAAAAAAATAAACTGAAATGGCGGTGCTGAAAAAAAAAAAAAAAAAAAAACGAAAATGGCGGTGCTGAACTGGAAGCACCACACTCTCATCCAAGTGTTGATGACGCGCGGCCCACTTAAGGAGAACGAATTCCAGAAGATTTTCACCGGCGTCACCGGAAAACACCCACGTAATAATTTGTCTTTCCCTTTTCTTTAATTTAATTGCACTTTAGTCTATTCGGTCTGTTTTGGTCACTGATAATCCAGGCTTATAAGCATTGTTGAATTTTCAGGCTCTTGTGAGCGCGATTTCAATGATTTCCTTCTAAAGATTAACAAGGAACTTTCCTATGTTCAAATGGAGCTTAGGCTTTGCAGAAACCAAAATGATGGTGAAGTTTGTTATGGGCTTGTTAACAATGTTTCTGATGAACAATCTAAGCTTGGAACTAAATATTCTGTTCCCCAAATTGCTCTATATAAGGGCGTTGTAAGTCTTGCTATAAACTTAATTACATTTACCTTTTTATGCAAATGATATATGTTTTCTTCTTTTTTTTTTTCCCCTTATTTCTCTTCTCCTTTTATTACTTAATTTCCTTTCCAAATTCGAGGTTTAGTTTATTCATTATGAAATAAACTTGAATGCAAATATGTTTCTCACAAGGCTTTGGGCTAAGTTTATAATGTTTAGAAGTAAACACTGGAAGTATCAGTTTCTTTGAAATATAGATAGCATGCGTTTCTATTTATCTATGGCCGAGAATGATATCTTTATAAGAGATCAACTCTGTCGAATACACCTTCGACAATTGAGGGAGCACCTTCATGTCTTTTCATGTTTCTAGCTTGGCATTAACAATATTTTTCTAGCAATGAAGAGAATATACACTTCTGGTTATACCTTTTGTATTATGAGTACACAGCGTGAGAGATATTTGCCATGTTATTTGAAATGGGCTTTTATTACTACGCTAGTTTAGTTAAAATCACTTCTTGTTGTGTTGTGTGCATCTTTCACGATTCTTTGATTTCTTGGGAGGAAAAAGAAGTTGTTGATTTTTCCTGCTTTTTGTGCACATTTATGTTCTTATGTCAATTATTATGGTGTATAGTTTATGTTGTTTATATAGTCCTTTTTGTTTCTGCTCTGTTTATGTGCCAGATAGAAGCAATAGTGCAGGATGCCACAGCCCAAGGTAGCATATCCACAATTGATGCTCTCAACATACGGCTGGAGAGTCAGGTGTGAAAGTTTTTTTCCCTGAGCTTCAGTAATTATTGATCTAATCCAGCAACTGGTGATAAATAATAATACTTAATATTGTTGTTTACATTGTATTTCAGCTAATACAATCCAGGACATTTTGTATTTGCAGAAAAAAATTTTGTACTCTAATTGCCTTGTTTAAGTGGTATAGAGAAAAATCCAAGTGATATATAATTAGGAATCACAAGTGTCTTCTATGATTAGAGTTCATTAATAATTTGTTTCCATAAAAAAATGCTTTTGTTCATTACCCTAATATATGGTTTTGAAACAACAGGATAAATGAAAATTCTTTCAGAAGTTTGAATCTAAGGAAGAAGAAGTCTTTGTTTGGAACAATTCATTTAGGCAAATCCTATTTTCTGATTTCTAACAATGGAATTATTTTTACCTTTTCTGTAATATGCATTGCAACTAGTTACTATTATGCATATAGAGCACACAACTGATATTCTTAAGTTCAACAAATTATAATTTTCACTCCTCTAGATTGAAAGCCCTTTTTTTCTATGTTTTCAAAAAATTAATGCTTTATCTCTTGCAAGTCACTTGTGCTTTGTGATTCTTGGAGTTATACTTTACTTTTTCCTAGAAAAGAGCATTCATTGAAAATTATATCATTGTGGTTTGTTACAAATTAGAACATGCTCCTTTGATTGATAGTAAAATTGCCAATAGTATTTTAATGACAAAGGATTGCGGAATTTATGTACTTGCAGATTAAGCTATTTTTATAGGCGGACAAGTTTATGCTGGTTATATAAAATTTATTTTCATAGGACCAGAAACTTCATCGAACTTTTTTCTTCATTTTCTTGTATGCAGAGATGTTCATATGTATATATTACTTTGGTCTATTTTCAGGTTCATGGTGGGACAGGATCACAATCACAAGGTGGTTTATCTCAAGTGCCTCCTGCGTTAAGGAATTTTTCTATGTCACAGAAAGAAAAAACTCTTGATGAACTTGTGCGCGATAAGTGGCTTTGTCACACCCCAGATGGTCACATTGGACTAGGTGTCAGATCCTACCTTGATTTACGAAGTTTATTTCATAATTCTGGCATTCCATCATGTGAAGTATGCAATGAGGCTGCAATAAAGGTTTTGTTGCTTTGCTACTCAAATGCCTCTATTTTTGTCGTTGCCTAAAATTTCAAAGAAATTGTAGCTTGTAGTTGATTACTACTTATTCGACCCGGTTGAACTACATGAATTAGCCCATCATTATGTACAGCTCCTACTGCTTGTTGAGAAATCACAATTATTTGCAAGATGAGGTTGCCACTAGGAGGATTAAGTACATCAACATTCATGCAGCATCAAAGCCGAATATGTGTGCAGACTCATGTAATTTTAGAAGTTAAATATCCTTGTACTCTCACCAGTTACCTTAAGATAAAATTAATTCTATGCTTATTAAATAACCCATGACTGCCACAGCAACCGATAACAATTAGGGCCAACTGATGAATCCTTGTATTCCTATCAAATCCATTGATTCTGTTCTGACTACTTCTGGCAGGCAAAAGTTTGCCAAAATGAAGGTTGTGCGCTTCGAATTCATCATTACTGCCTGAAGAAAAAACTTTCCCAAAGAAGGGTATCAATTTGAATCTTCTGATGAATTTATTTTCTCAGAAATCAAGCATGAAGTATTTTTCTCATGTAAATGACTGGCAAAATGTTTGGCATTGCAGGGTAAAATAGTTTGTCCAACTTGTGGCATTCAATGGGATTGTGAAGTTCCCGAATGTGAAGCTGTAGAAGGAGAGGATGAGCCAAATGAACAAATTGAGAGCCACCCATCTGCAGGATCCAAAAGAAAGAGACATAAAGCAAACAGAAATACTGATGCAGATACTGTTGGATGCACCTCATCTCAAGCATCACAATCTGTATCTGATTTGAGAAGAGTTACTCGGTCATCTGCTCGAACAAGGTAAAAGCAACTCATTAGTGGTGGAAATTCTTGTATCTTTTGCTCCAAACTTGTTTGGATAGATTTAGCTAAGGGAAAAGCAGCTCTTATTAGGAATATTCTTGTATATGTTTGCCCCAAACTTGCTTGGATAGATTTGACTAACAATGGCGGTTAGGTTCTAGTATACACAAGATTGCTATTAACTTCGGATGCAAGGTAACCAATGACCATTAACCAGCAGAATCGCCATTATATATTAGATTAATGAGTAGATTCATAATTGTTGCATATTTTTTTTGTGTAATTTTTATTGTTTGGTCTAGAGATTATATGCTGGTTGAATTTCTCTGTTCAATTTTCAAGTTCAGATTATCATTTCTTCTAATCAAGAAGCCAAATGGCTAAAGAGTGAACATGGTGCCATTTTTAGAAGATTTATATTGTGTTTTTATGAATTCATTGGATTATTTAGTTTAAATGTTTGATGTGAATAATTTGCTGACACATTTGTTATATTTACATCTGCATAATTATAATTTCATGTGTATAATTATTATTAATTGGTTTTTTTTTTTTTTTGAATAACAAGATAAAATAAAAACGATTAGCCAACTTTTAGATTTTAGATCAATCAAAATAAAGTGTGGATACACTTTTTCTTATATATTTTGGCAACACCAAGTGGAGATCATCAACATCCCATGTGTAAAGACACTCATAGATTCCTTATGTGATGCTACTTTTTTTGCTATCAAAATGAGGCCAAAATCTTTCTTGCATAGCAGGCAGCTTTGTCATTGTCAAAAGATGATGGATTGAAGATCATAACCTGAATTATGATTTGAATGTTATTGTTATTACAATTATTGCTGGCTTGTCCTTTCACCCACGCATCTCTCTCTTTTCTCTTAAAAATAAAAAAATATTCACATCCTCGCTATTTTATGCGACTCATCTTAGAAATAGATTAGGGATATGATAGATAAAATTAGTTATTTTAGTAACTATTAGCTGTTTTATTTAGCACTTTATTAAACGTTAAAGGGAATCATAATTTGCTTTATCAAACTCTAAACATTAATAAAGTTACGCAATCGAACACTATAAATAATAGAAAAGCTGCTGCAGAGTAGGCCCTAGATAATAATGAGTTAAAAGTTTAGAACTACTGTAATAAATTAAATCTCTATCTCTATTAATTGTATTTAAACGCTTTAATGATAGTGTTTCGCAAAAATTAATTAAATTGTTTTGGCAATCGTATCAATTTTTAAATTCAACTAATTAAATAACTAATGTAATTTTTTTATTATTTTAAATTAAACAGCTATTTTTATCGAAACTTCATAAACAACTACAGTTAAGCTAATAGTTAATAACAGCTAACCACTATTAAAACAATTAATATTGTCGAATATATTCTACGTGTTTATTACTAAAAAAAAATAATTATAAGCTTGACAGCTCATATTGCAGTATTGTTGTGCATCTTCATTAGGGGTGAAGCAAGGATGTAAAACTAAGAAGGGAAAACTATTAATAATAAATATCAAAGGATGAAATTAGTTGATTGATCTCTGTATTAAATGAAAAGTGTTAAAATTAAAAAAAATGACAAATTCTAGTGTTTTTGTGCTTATTTAACACTAATAATTGACTGTTTTCATACAAAATGCCCTTGGTTTGTACATCTCTTGACTACAATTAGAAAAAAAGCAAAATGCTAAGATTTTTACTTTATTTTAATGTTAAAACATTGATATTAAAGAAATAACCAACAAAATTAATTTAATCATTTAAAAATTCAATTAGAAATAGAAGTCTTGGACTTAGAAATATACATATACCTTTATTTATATATTCTACATTTAAATTTCAATGCACAAAAAAAATAATATAATGACTTGATTACAAAATCTATGATTTCAAGATTGAATTATTTAATTTTGACATTCTAGCTCACTAACCTTGAAGTAGACATCTATTTAAGAGTAATAACTATTTTCAAGAATTAAAATAATTACTTATATGCAACAGACAAAACATAAGTGAAGTGGATATAATAATTTTATGTATTGGAGAAATGTAATTATTTAAACATTAAAAAGGGTAGGTGGGTCTTTATTGTTCTATAAATATTTGCTATAAATATTCTAGGGAGTGAGTTTTGTACATGGATTTAATTGTGGTCAAATAGAAAACCTCTAAGTCATTGATTTTTTTTTTTTTTCAAAAATTTGAAAAGCAAAGTCTTGGAATAAGGAATAGACCCCACTTCTTCTTTAACAGACTCAACAAAAAAACCATACTACGGGTTTATTCGGCAAAATTAGTTGTTTTAACAGCTGTTTTAGTAACATTTAGTTGTTAACTGTTCGAGTAACTTTTCATAAAACACTTATATGGATTAACTTGCATAAAACGCTACCTTAACATCTAAAAATTAGTCAAAACGCTATGATACCCAACACTATAAAAAATAACATTTAATATTTTATCTGGTCAAAATGCTAAAAGATTATTTAAAAAGCCGTTCCCCAACATTAACTTACATATCTTTTCTTCTTATTTCTTTCTTTTTACCCATTTTCATTTTGAATCAAACTTATACAAATTGACATTAAATTTGCTCATAATATTATTTTTAAACCCAAATTCCTTTTCGTGGACTTAGTACATTCAATAATATTATTTCTAATAAATCAAGCTCTAATTTTTAAAATTATTTTGATATTCTCCTCATTTTATTTTAGAGCAAGTCTAAAATGGATTTGAATATAGGACAAGAACAATTATGATTTATAAATAGAAAAAGAATGTATAAAACAAAAATAATATACAAGGAATAAATAAAAGTGTCCAAAATTTTATTGTCTTAATTTAAAAAAGAAAAAGAGAGAATCCAAAAGTAGGTTAAAGAGATAGATAAAGCTTTGTCCAAAAGGTAGCCTCTTAAACCACAAATTAAAAAAAAAAAGAAAAAAAAAAAGAAAAAAGAAAAAGGAGATGCTTTCCACATTTTTCTCTATTCATTGTGTTTGTTTACTCATTACTTTGTTGCCTTTTAGCTAAATCCACTTAATGCTTACTTTTCAAGAATTTTATCATATCATTACAATTATATTTTTTTTGAAAACTTTATCTAGCAAAAAAAAAAAATTTATACTAGTCCAACTAAAATCTTTTTTCAAAGAAAAACCTTATTAAAGTTATAATAAATAATAAAAAAAGAAAATTAATGTTCATATAGTTTCACCTTAATCATATATAGATAATGTGTAAAGATATATTCATTTATTTAGTTTTTTATATTTAATATTACATTACCGAAATTTCATTCCCAGAAAAATTATTGTGATGTCTTTAATATTTGATCCCTTTAAATTACTTAATCCATCGTTTCCAAAAATATTATTTCACCGTTAAATATTATATAATGTTTAGCTTTAAATATTATATAATGTTTAGCCTATTTAATATATTATTATTATTATTTAATCCCTTATATTTATTAGTGAATTATTATTTAGTTTCTCACTTAACAATGAAAATATAAAAGAGCTAAATAGTTTAAAACCTCAGAAATTTGTAGTAATTGTTTCAAACAGTAGGGATGAAGTAATAACTTTAGTTAAATCTCAGGGCCTAGAGAGTAATTTACCCTTTCATTAATATAATAATAATATAGTTTATTTAGTCACGGATGAAGCGCGTGGAAATGACGCTGCCTGGAGGTTTCTTAATGAGGGGTGGCGACTGGAATGAGGCGGGGTCCACAGTCCACAGCGGCACAGCGTGTAATGTGTCTGCGTTCTTCTGCCAGATTGCCTTTTGCATGGAACAGACCACAGCCTCCTCTCTCTCTCTCTCTCTCTCTCTCTCTCTTCTCGATCGGATTCTCTTTAATCGATTCTCTACTCCTCTCTCTCTCTAGGAAGTCTCTCTTTCCCTCTCTAGCCAAAGTTCTCTTCTTTCTGTATGAACCAAAACCAATGGGAATAATTCTGCTCAAAATCTGAGTCTCTAATTCCCTGAATTCCACGCTTGTTATTACTTTTTACTTCAATTTCTCAGGTCATATTCTTTTCTCTTGACTTAACTTCACTTCTCTTCACTTCTAAATATAATAATCCATAGTAGATTTAGTGTTGTTAATTTTAGTTTTACTTTGATTTTAATTGTTGATTGTTGTTTTTCAACTTCTTTTATTGATTTTAGTTTGCAGTTTTGTTAATATTGTATCTTTCTGTGTCTTATATCATCTTTACTGTTTTCTGCTTTTTTGTTCATTTTGCAGATGTTTTGATTGATTCTACTGAGTTCTAGGCCTTGATTTTTATCTCTTTTTATGCTATTTGTACTCGGTCTACTGAGTTCACTTCTATCTTGAGGTACTATGCAATTCTCCATCCCATCCATCTCTCTCGATGGGCTTTTTTTTTTTACTAGTTTAGTTTTAATTAATAAATTTAACAGAGATTGACGGTTGTATAATCTGCAAAGGTTTTCTTTTTTTATTATTTTTATATGGTTTAGTTATTTTTACTGGAAGGAACTGGATATGTGGGGCGGAGCTTTGTTTGGCAGTTGGAGTTTATAGGTTATGATAATCCAGAAATTGGTCATCTGGACATCTTTGCGTTTTGATGGCTAGTTTTGATGCTGTGGTTGTGTGTTAACTTTGGAGCTTGTGTAGATGAATATGAATAGATATTTCCCTCTTCTCTTTTTGGGTTTTCTTCTTTTTAGGCTTATGTTTCGAAATATAGCAACTTTTGTGTTCTTGGTTTCCAGAGCATTTTGATTTAAAATTAAGGATTAAAGATGGAGATTTGTTTTATGATTTCCCATTTTTTTACCCTTATTTTAATGCTAGAAGTCTTGGTTCATGGATCTAGAAATTAAGCTAGCTTGTTTAAAGTTTAAAACAATTGAACCAATCAGTTCTCTTAGCATCATTACTGCTGCTTAGTTATAGTTGTAATTTGTGGTTGTTTATCTCCTATTAAGTGATAAGGGAAAAGTAACATCAAAACTTGAGAGGAGCTGTATATATCAATATATATGTTTTTGAAGTTCCTTTGATTTTGATCTGTAATTGGCTGATTTTCAGGAAGAACCCCATGCGTTAAATTGTTGAATTAGTGGAATATTGAAACATTGGAAAATGGGGGCTGCAAATTCAAAAATAGAAGAAGATAAGGCTTTGCAGCTTTGTCGTGAAAGGAAGAAATTTGTTAGGCAGGCTCTTGACGGCAGGTGCTCACTAGCAGCAGCTCATGTTATATATGTCCAATCACTGAGAAATACAGGAACTGCTCTAAGAAAGTTCGCTGAAACTGAAGCTCCAATTGAATCTTCATTGTACACTTCCACTAATGCAACACCAGAGCCTCTTGCTTTAACTGAGAAGTCCATTTCACATTTCTCCATTTCCTCTCCGTCTCTATCACAACCAGTGGATGCAACTGAAAATCTTTCTCCATCACCCTCTCCTCCCAGCTCTAGTCGGTTTCAAACAAATCACATGAAATTTAGGGGTTTTTCTTCCAAAAAGGTTGAAGAGAAGCCTCCTGTAGTTGTTACAGGAACTGTGACCTCGTCCAGTACCCCACAGAATACTACACCTCGTTCCACTGAAAAACCTGAAGCATCACCATTTGAAGCTTCTTCAGTCCCACCAGGAACTCCACCATGGGATTACTTTGGACTTTTTCATCCAATTGACCATCAATTTTCTGTTCAAGAAGGAAAAGAAATGAAGCCAGGGTTGGATAATGCTGATGATTTAAGACGGCTTAGAGAAGAGGAAGGAATTCCTGAACTGGAAGATGAGGAAGAGAGACACTCATTTCATGCAAGTGAAGAATCTGGGGATTCAGAAGATGAGTTTGATGACCCTCCAGCAGATACTTTGGTTAGAAGTTTTGAGAATCTTAATAGGGTTCAAGATCATGTTGCACCTAATGCATCCCCAGCCATGCCTTCTGCTGGAAGTGTAGCTTCTGAAACTGAGTTATTGCATGGGGAGAAAAGTAACTCTCCTTATTTGTCACCATTGAGAACTCCATCCTCACAAGTGGCTGTTTCTTCTGACACAAAGAAAACTCCTGTTAAAGAAGATCGAGCTGAGAATAAGGTTCCTCCCAAGGACTTCTTTTCGAGTATAAAAGATATTGAATACCTGTTTATAAAAGCTTCTGAGGCTGGGAAAGAAGTTCCAAGGATGCTTGAAGCAAATAAGTTGCATTTCCGTCCAATAGTCCCAGGAAAAGAAAGTATGATCTCTCCCTCTCTCTCTCTCTCTCTGTCTGTGTGTGTGTTTGTCTCTTTTTGCCCTGTCTGTGCATGTATGAATGTGATACATGACTGTATGTGGACAAATTTTTTTGCCAAGTTATGTTTTTGATTCTGTTATCATTCTTAGCACCAATGTATCTAATTGGAGGTTGGCTTTGCTTGGTGCTTAGGACAACTTTACTTTTTAGTCTTCTCTATGAATCATAATAACCAACAACAGACTATGTTGGTCTTGTTGGATGAAGCTCGTTTGTATAGTTGGCTTGGAACTTTGACATGTAATTGTGGAGTTCTATAGAAAATGATAAAATGATTGAGGAATTTGACATTTTCTATTGGCTCAAGAAAGATATTTCTATTTCATCTCATTGCATGGGAATTATATGGAGGTTCCTTCTCCTAATATAATTGAGTTAAAGCATTTAATTAATTTATAATCTTCTCTGGCAGATGGATCAGTGGTATCAACATTCTTCAAAGCTTGTTTCTCTTGTGGGGAAGACCCTAGTCAAGTCCAAGAAGGTAGTCCTGCTCATCTATTTGCTGAGTTATTTTTTCGTGTCATAAGATGGTCACTTCTCATCCTGGGGTTAGATTTATATGGGCATTATTTCAGAATGTCAATCACTTAGATACGATCATGTGGTTCTAAGAACTTTGGCTGTTTGGATGACTTGGTGATTTATCTTTAACTTGTCTTTATAGTTGTGATCCCCAAAAGTAAATGCCATCTAACGGTCCATTATTTATTGGACTCCAATGTGTGATATAAGTATGTATTGGAGTAGTTTTAGCAATGTAGACTGCTTGGAGTGAAAGTAAATCAGTTAAAATGATGTGGAAATGGAGAAGCAAGAAGAGAGTGAAAAGTTTTGTTCGTGAATATTAATCGGTTAAAATTTTAGTGAAATTCCCATTCGTAATTTTAGACTCGGGGATCTGTAAATATATCATAACTTAGGTGAAGACAAATGTACAAACACAGCATGACTGTAGACATGAATATTTGAAAAGCTGAGTTGCTTAACTTGTATAACTTGCATAGTCTTAATTTTATACTTGCTCTCATATTAGCACTTAAGATATCCTTCATTTCTTTGGACTAATTACTCTACTAATTCGTTTAATGTTTGCTCAGAGCCTGCTCAAAACGACGTGAAATACTTAACTTGGCATAGGACAACATCTTCACGATCATCTTCATCTAGGAATCCTCTCGGGTCAAATATTAGGGATGACAATGAGGATCTTACCAGTAATATTTTTGAAAATTTTTGCATGATCTCTGGCAGTCATGCTTCAACCTTGGATAGGCTATATGCTTGGGAGCGAAAGCTTTATGATGAAGTAAAGGTATTGTGGTTTCTTAATATAGTTACAGGACTTTCTTAAACATATTTTTCAAATGAAAGCCAGAAAGATTTTCCACTTTTTGCCTACCTTTTCATATGAAAGGAGAAGTTGATAAAATTAGGTGGAAATGATTTGATATGACCTTTTCGTTATGTAGTGCTTGCATCTTTTTTTTAGGTATATAAATCATATGAATTTTTTCTCACTTCCTCTCTCTATTAGCTGTTTTACTTGTCAAATTGCTCTAAATTCATATTTTGGTTGCAATCAAATTATGGAAAGCCATCTGAATGTCAGTTTATTATGCTTTAAAGTTTAGGTGATTTACTAGCTGATTATGTTAATTTGCACTTCTTCAGTTGTTTTTCAACTTTAGGATGAATAACATGTTTCATTTTGGTTTTATGTTCCTTCTCTATTTTTATATATGTAAACTTTTGCTTGTCGATTTATTCACTTGGCATATGAACTCAAAACTGAATTTTTAACAATCAATTTGAATAGAATAATAAGAGGCAGCCCTATCATAAATTAGCTGAAGTAATGGAAAAGAATATAGCAATGATAAACTTTACTTTAGATGCAGCTCTGAATTAAGTAATTGAAGAAAAAAATAGGATTGAGAATAAGTCACAGCTGAGTTACTTTTCAAAGGAAAGAGATGCTCTGATTCTATATATTCTTGTTTTACAATAATCTCCACAGTTCAAAACAGTGGTGCACTGTTCCCTGTTAGTCCGTTACTCTGTTCCTAATTTGTTTGCTCAATTTCATGAGTAAGTGAATTATAATTATTACATTTGCTCTGTGGATTTTTTGCTGTTTATATCTAACTATATATTGGCAACATCCACTTTAACCAAGATACCTATTGTCAACTAATAAATGGGTTGGTGATGAAGTTACTAAAGTGTTCATATAAGATTTTTTGTTTTTTAAATGACAATTGGAAATGGTATCAGAAAAGTAAGATAGAAGATTGACTGGCTGCCATGGGAGAAAAATCCCTACCTCTTGAACCATCCATAATTCCACGACCTCCTTACAAGCGCGTGATGTGTTTGCATCTATTGATGAGAATTATTGGTATTTTCATTTTGTCAACAGTTCTTAAATGGTTTGAGGGAGGCCTGTTTTGGAGAAGCTATTCGCATGGATTTTGAACTAGTTGAGTAGTGGCTGTTGGCCAATTTTGGATGTTTTTGCAGTGGTCAAGACAATGGTCAACATATGTAGGTGAGGTGGTATCGCCAGATATAGGAGTGAATGTTGGTTTTGGGACGAGGACATACATTCGGGTTTTCTAGAAAAATCTATATTTGGGTGAGAATAAGAACTTAATCTGAAGATGAAAATAGCTGACATCTAGATGATTACCCAACTAGTAAGACTGTTATCTCACTTGATGTGATGTAGAAAGATCAAAAATTGAATTGCTGGTGGGTTGTTACTGCATTAATTTTCTTTTTCCTCTTTGCTGAGTGGAAAACTGTCTCAAGTATGTAATGTGAATGTTAGCTTAATTCTATAATGTGTTTAATTTGTTCATCTGCTGATTCGCATCTATAGATATCATGTCAATCTAGATGCAGGAATTGCTTGACTACATAGCATATCTAGAAAGCATAGAACATTAGATAAACGTGATTGGGTTAAAATGCAGACCAACGTTTGTTGCAAATTTTGAGCTGGCAAAATAGAACTATCGTGATGACACTAAAAATGTATAATTGGGTGTCACATGAATTCTATATGGTGTATTTATATCCCCTTCAATTGCAAATATATTTATTTATATTCTCAAATTCAGGCTAGCGAGGCGGTCAGAAAGGAATATGATGCCAAGCGAACTATTCTTAGGCAACTGGAATTTAAAGGACAAAATAGCTACCAAATTGATAAAACTCGTGCTGTTGTTAAGGATCTACACTCAAGAATCAGAGTTGCAATTCACAGAATTGATTCCATATCAAATAGAATCGAGGAATTACGTGACAAAGAGCTTCAACCGCAACTTGAGGAATTGATTGATGGGTATGTTTCCCTTTTTCTGTTTCTTTAATTCGAGTTGCTAATACAACCTGGGCATGATAATGTTCAACGTCAAAGCCCATATACTCTTCTTGCAACACAGTAGAGCTAAGAAACATTTTATGTTAATATGTTTATAGAATCAACAACATATCATGACTGCTATAGACTGCTTTAAGTAACACGATTTATTTTTGTTCTCGCCTGGCCTAATTCTGAAGACATCATCAATTAGAATGATTACCTTAACTGTCTACCAGTTTATCACCCAAATAAACATTTACTGAAACGAGATAAAATGAAATAACAACGATAAGGGAACAGTTGTTTTATTTAAGAAGAAGGTACTATAGTTGACTGTCGTTAGAGTGCTTGACCTTGCCATGCAAGTAATTGATGAATAAAATCAAATCCTTGTGAACTTCGCTAATGCTGATTGGGTGGGACACCAACATTTTTCCTCAACTCAGTGTTATGGATACTTTGACAGCACTTTCTTTTAAGGGCAGGCATGTACTTGTAGGAAATAGAATTTTAAATGTTTTTTTGAAACAAAACTTGGTCCTAGAATTCTTTTCAATTTAGGACCTAGTGCGTGTTTAAGCCTCACACCTCTCCGCCCAAAAGGAACCTCCTCCCTCTCCAAAATTCTCTGTTACTTATGACATTTCAAAATTGTTGTTAATTCTGGTTCAGGGAAAAGAATTGAGGATGTATCTTATTTTGTACGTATTCAAAGTTGAGTTATCTAGATGGAGCATTTTGTTTTCCTGAGTTGGTTTCCATGGACTATCTTTTTTTTTTTTTTTTTTTTTTTTTTCCGCCCAAAAGGAAACCTCCTCCTCTCAAAATTCTCTGATTACTTATGACATTCAAAATTGTTGTTAATTCTGGTTTCAGGGAAAGAATTGAGGGATGTATCTTATTTTTACGTATTCAAAGGTTGAGTTATCTAGATGGAGCATTTTGTTCTTTCCTGAGTTGGTTTCCATGGACTATCTTTTTTTTTTTTTTTTTTTTTTTTTTGGGTTTCAGTTTTTTTTTTTTTTTTTTTTTTTTTTTGGGTCTCAAGTTTCAATTGATTATTAGAATCTTCACTGTGTGTGTGTGTCTGCGTCTCAAAAGCAAAATTAATCTGTTGTTTGAGAGCCAAAAAGAAAAATATAATCTTGATTGTCAATTACTCTCAAGTTTTAGTGGGTACATTATTCTCAAATTCTGAGCAGCTGTTCAATGCTGGTAGTAGTGCTATTAAGACTTCCTTGTCTGATGGGATTGGACATTAGTGGGTACATTATTCCCAAATTCTGAGCAGCTGTATCCAAAGAATCTTTTGTCTGATCGGATCTCTGTGGCCAGGTGTTTTTAATTTTACTTAGCTAAGTGTATGTTTCCCATAATCAGCTCCATGGTTTTGCAGAACTTGGCCTACCAACTGTATGCTAATTTCTTAATCACCAGTGGTGATATTATATGCTCATAGTATGACTAAACAGACATTTTTAATTTTGTCTGATTTTGATTAGCATTTAAAATTTCAACATTTCTTGGTAAATACTTCTAATTTCCGGACATGATCTCATTACCCTTTTTGTCAATGACAGGCTAAGTCGGATGTGGGAGGTGATGCTTGACTGCCACAAGTCTCAGTTTCACATAATCTCGATAGCATACAACAATAGGAGTACCAAATTCTCAATACAATCAGAGTCACATCGGCAGATTACCATGCATCTAGAAAATGAACTTTACTCTCTGTCATCATGTTTTACAAAGTGGATAGGTGCTCAGAAGTCCTATCTGCAGGCTATAAATGATTGGCTTTTCAAATGTGTCATTCTTCCTGAAAAACCTGTAAAGAAGAAAAGGAGACAACCACCACCTTCGTTAACTTTGAGAGAGAAAGGTCCTCCAATATATGCCATCTGTGGTGTCTGGTTGGAGAAGCTCAATGAATTGCCTGCAAAGGATGTTGTGGAGGCTATAAAGGGTTTAGCGGCAGAAATTGCTCACTTTTTACCCCGCCAAGAAAAGAATCAAGGAAAAAGTGCAAACTTAGGATCATGGAAGGCTGATAATGGCAGTGATTCAGAAATTAATATGTTGAAAGATGAAGCTTTAGATGACTTCATTCCAGGTTTTGAGCGTTTTCGATCAAGCTTGGAGGGATTTCTTGGCCAATTGAATAACTTCTCAGACCGTTCCGTGAAAATGTACGCAGAAGTTCAAAAAGCCATTCAAGTTGCCAAGAATCCCCAACCTCAAACCCTATTCCAATCACAAGTTGTTTAATTGAAAAAGAAAATGGAACAGAAGAATTTGGTTGCAGTGGGGAGGGAAGAATTTCACCTGTGCAGCAGTATTCAGAATCTCATACATGAAGCATTTTGGACATATATGGCATTTGTACATGAAGAAAGGAATTAAAAAAAAAAAAAAAAAAAGAAAAAAAGAAAGAAAGAAAAGGCCAAGTGGAAGCCATTTATGTAAAGAACAAAAAAAAAAAAAAAAAAAAGAAAGAAAGAAAAAGCCAAGTGGAAGCCATTTATTGGTAAAGAACAAAATAAAGGAGCTGATATAAAGTTGTAATGGAAAGATTACAAAGGGAATGGTGTGGGTTTTTAGCAGTTCAGAAAAGCTATCACCATCTGGTTGCTGGGGGTGATAAATAGAGATTTTTGAATGCAACAGGATCCTGTGTAGTTTTTGCCTAATCCTTCTCAATTTTTCTCACATACAGGATAGGAACTCAAGATCAAATTCCACCCTGTTTAATATCTTGATTATGCAGAGCAATTTAATTTTTTAAATATTTATATTTTTCTGCATATCTCAATGGTCATATTTCTTGAGGGTGGGTTAGGTATTCATAATATCAGAACTCAAGTAATTAACAAAAACTACCTAATCATATTTCTCTTACAAGATTCTTTGCAGACCAAGTCACAACATTTGAATTTTTCTATTGCATGTTTCTTGTTAGAATTTAAAAAAAAAAAAAAAAAAATTATATGTAAAAGAAATGAAACTTAACTTCAGTGTAATTTAAAAAAAAAAAAAAAAAAATTATATGTGAAAAGAAATGAACTTAACTTCAGTGTCTGCTCCAAAGTAATATTTTTTACATCCTTCTCTACCAAATCTTGAACTAGTCTAATGCATGACAAATGGTGTTGCCAAATTGATAGTAACCATTTAATACCATCTTTTGAGTAAATTAAAATTAAAAAAAGTAAACAAAGTTTTGAAAATCTGAAAACTTAAAGCAAATAGCAACATCTATATTTGGATTGAAAATTAATTAATATTCTAAGATCTTCAAAATTGATTTTAGATTTCACATTCACATACATTAATTAGGGGATATTCTTAATTAATACATATCTAAAATTATAAAACAAACCAAATCCTAAATCACATTATATTAAGTAAGTAATGTGCAATACACTAATCTCCAACACGTAAGACATGACAAAAAAATCAAAATAATAATGAATCGTATATGTATATATTATATTTATATTAATATTCTGTCTGTCACATAAAACAATATAATTATAAATAAATAAAAAAAAAATCAAATCCCCACCCACCGAAATTCCCTAACTCTACAGCCAAGCACCCCCAATTCCTACCACAGTTCAACACCATAATCACAATGTTTGGACACAAGTTTAGATTTGGACGTTAATTTATCCACCGTTACATCACAGTCTACTTTAACGGTAATCGTCCACGTCTTCAGAGACCCTACTTTAATTCTCACCGGCGCCCTCAAATTCAACTTAAACGGTACCGCTCCTTTGGTTTCGCCGCTAATCAACGCCTTATGCACCGCACTCGTTAACTCAATTCCAGACCCCTTCAACGACGCTACAAACACCGTCACATTATTCGTCCCCTGATAAAACACCGGCAGTTTACCGTTACAGAGCCTAACATCATTATAATAAACATTAACGGAGCTTCCTGTCCGATAATAAATCCCGATCTTATTGTTCGGATTGTGAGCTCTAACAGCGACGTCAAATTCCGGCGAAAGAGGAGCAGATGACGTCAGATTAAAACCTTTAATGGAGACAGACTCAATTGAGTACTTAGGAGCTTCCGGCCGAAAAACAAGGTATAAGACACCAGCAGCGATGGCGGCGAGGAGAATGAAAGTAAAAAGGAGGCCAAAGAACCAGCAGAGGCAGCAACAGCAAGTGCTCCGGCGATGCTTCCGGCGAGAGAGCTGTTGATAACGTTTAGCATTTTCTGGTGGCGGGACTCGGTAGACCTGGTCTTTTGGTATTTGGATGACGTAAGTTCCAGCCGGTGGTGGAGAAACAGGTTTCTCCAGCAATGGAGCTGCCGGTTTCAAGGGACGATCCGGTGAGGCAGACGGCGTCTTCTTTAACTCAGTGGATGAAGGAGGTGAGTCACGCGGGTGAACTCGTTCAGCCATTGTTTAGACACTGAAAAACAAAGATCAGAAACACTGTAAATGAGAAACAAATGTTCTGTTCCTTACAAATGGTTGCGGTCTGAAACAGAGAGAGAGAGAGGCTGCATCCAGAGTTGGGGCTGTAAGGCTCTTAAGTAAGGTAAAGTGAGAGTATGAAACCGCGTAAGGGAAATGGCGATTTCGTACAAAAATGAATATAGTATCTGTTTGTAGGGGTAAATATGGAATTGTACATTACTTTTATTAAATATTTTCCAAGTAAGGAAAATAGGTGAAGGGGATGGTGACGTGTCGTTGACAGCTAAGACCTAGTCAGCAAACCATTTCTTGCTTGAAAAAAATATCACATAATATTAGCTAGGTTTTTTTTTTTTTTTTTTTTTTTTTTTTTTTTTTTTTTTTTATATGTTCTAGGCATTAGCAATTAGCTTTAGTATAAGTAATTCAATTGACAAATATTATTAATATGATTCTTTTTGTTTTTTAACAAAGGAATCAATAAGATAATTAAATTATACCATAATTCAATTAAAAAACAAATTAAAAATTTTAAAACAGGAAAAAAAATTCATACGAAATTTTCAATTATTGAATTAATTGAAAAATATTAGGTTTTTTTTTTTTTTTTTTTTTTTATATGTTCTGGCATTAGCAATTAGCTTTTAGTATAAGTAATTCAATGAAAATATTATTAATATGATCTTTTGTTTTTTAACAAAGCAATCAAAAGATAATTAAATTATAACCATAATTCAATTAAAAACAAATAAAATTTAAAACAGGAAAAAAAATTCATACGAAATTTTCAATTTATGAATTAATTGAAAAATATTAATCCAATAAATAAAAATTCAAATACACAATAAGCTAATCGAAGTGTTTATATATATTAAGGAGCGAGATCGTGTACCTGGAATTAGTAAAAACAAAAGATTGCTCTAAGAAATTTAAAATAAAAAAGGGAGATAGAGTATGCTAGGAAGCTGAGGAGAGGAAGAGCATAGAAGGAAAGATATTATATATACATATAAGTGTGTGGAGGAGTGGAAAAAGTAAAAGATTTTGGAATACAGTTCATTCATTGATGTCAATAAATAATAATGGGAAATCAAATATACTGCCTTGAGAAGTGGAAACAGTCAAATGAAATGAATGAATTTGGAGGCCTATGTTTGTATTTTACTGAATGTTTGGTACCTAGACACTCAAGAGTTGTTTGATTCTTGACGAGAGCACACTATTTTCTATAAATTGACCAAATTAGCCTTTTTGATTCGTCAGGAGGCTAGATGACAGGAAATAACACTGTACAACACGAGTAGTTCTCTGCTTAATTCACAAAATTTTTTAAAACTTTAATAGTTGAGTGGACTCGAACCATATTAAACTTAATTGAAAAGACTAACCAGACCAAATCTAATTAGCCAGCTTTTTTTATATATTAATTGTAAATTTGGTAGTCAATCTCATGAATTTAAATTTTGATTTTTTTTTAAAAGGAAAGTTAAAGTAAATGCATTAGCTAGCAAAATCAGAAAATAATATAAGAAAGTAAAACTTTAAACAAACAAATCAACATAAATAAATAATTAAAAAAAACTTAAAATTCAAATAAATAATAGTTTTGAACCTTAATTTCACAGAAAATTTTATTTCTAAAAAATTTTCTCAATACACTTGACCGAAGTGAATTCAATTATCTTGTAATATAAAAATTTAAAATTGATACCTAATTTTTAACACATGTAAATAAATAATTATTTAATTTATTTATGTGAGTTAAAAAATAAAAATATCAAACATTATCAATAATTTTAATAATTAAATTTCCATTTCATGTTATAAAAATTTTTTACTTTTTTAATACACATGTTTTATAAAAAGGGCATTATCGTCATTGTAATTACCTAAATTTTCATTAATCAAATTTTGATTAAATGCTAAAAAACAAAAAATGGAGGGGTCAGGTTCGGAATTCCTTGTACCGCGTACAGAAGTCAAAGCAGTTGGCGTTATCCTTTCTCGGCAAACGCAACCGACAAAGTTTCAATTTCATTTTCATTTTCATACTTTTTACATTAACTCTAATCTGTTAGTATTAACATTCTAGTATTGTTGATCCAAATTCAAGTAAATTTGTATTATATATTTTCAATTTATGTATTCTAATTTTTACCAATTTGCCTCTACCTTTCATTTTTCAATAATGAAAATGTTAAGCGTGTGTTCCGGTATGGAATGAATTTACAGTCAGAGAATCCACTCGTTGGAATCGATTAATATAAACAATTATTTCTAATCTGTTGTATTGGTACAATTGGAGGTTTGCTGGAATAATTGCAGTACCCATAATCGCTGGCCGGTCAAATTCCATTTTTGAGCAGCAGTTGGATTTATAGGTTTTTGGAGACTAACCATTAAGAAGAAAAAGGCAAAACTAAACATTATAAATTCTTGAAGTACTGTAACTTGGAAAAAAATTGAAAATTTTCTATATAAAAAGATTTATGTTTTAGATTTTCTATTTAATATTATTTATATGTTTGCTGATTGATTTTATATGCTATCTATTTAGCATAGCAATCTCGAAACTATAATAAACAAATGTAATCTTAAATATAGGCCTCAATGAATATTCTTTCTGAATGGTAAAAGTATCATCAATGGAGATTACATTACAGGAAAGGGCTAAAAAGAATGAATTAACCCAACAATCTAAAAAAGAAAAAAAGGAAAATTTATTTCCTTCCCACTAGCTAACAATACCCTATCCAATGGCATTATTCACAGGACCAAGAGCAGATTCAAAACATTAACATTGTAAAGAAACAAATTAGAAGCTTCAATAAATAAATGGAGAAGAAAAAGGGGTTAGTGACAGAGGCTGCAGTTAGAATGTCTTGAAGAGAGGCCTTTTATAAAACTATCATAGACAAATCTTCAAAAACTGATTTTATGTCAGGCCTCTCAGCTGCTGGTAGGATACATTTTAAAGCCACTTGCAGCATTTCTCCAAGAATCCTGGGTGCCTCTACATTTGGTCCATCTACAAGCAGTTTATCAAAGCACTTGTCTGAATGGTTTTCTTCAGCCATTAACCTTACCCATTCTGTCAGATCAACTCCTCCTGGGTTTGCAGAAACAATTTCTCCTGAACATTTTCCGGTTAGGAGCTCCAACAGAATAACCCCAAATGCATAGACATCGCTCTTTAATGATGGGCAGGGTTTACTGGAGCTAGCAAATTCGGGGGGTCGGTAACCAAGAGCACCTGCATTTAAAACTTGTTCTGCTGTGCCAGCTGATGTCAGTATGCGGTGGAGACTGTAATCTGTAAGCAATGGATTCATGTTTGGAGGTTCTAATAAAATGTTTGTGGATTTGAGATTTCCATGGGGTATTGCTCTCTCATTGTGCATGTAGTTCAGACATCGACCAACATTAACAGCAATGTTGAGCCGATTATCGAGAGATAAAGGTGGGAGTTTCCTTGGCTCTGTATCTGCAAAAGTGAATTCCTTTTTAAAATGAAAAATGCATGAAATAGGAAGAAAAGGACAACACAATATCCCTATGAAATATAGATTCTCTTCTGGCAAAGAGGATATAGGATTAAAATTCAGTCACAACTAGAAGCCATGAGGCATATATTGACCATAAAGCTGAACAACCTATAGAACAAATAGGCAAATAATATTTGATGGAAAATAATCTCTCTCCTGCCAATTCTGTTTCTCTTCCTCTATGGCACTCCAATATCTTAAAAAATCCCAATTAAGAAAGCTAAAGAACGCTGTTACTCGTTTCAAGAACTAAAAAAAAAAAAAAAAGATGACTTAAAAAATGCATACAAAAATCGCAGAAAAACCATTACGCCAGTAGTCCGGTGGTCAAGCACCTGCCTCAAGTAGTTGAGGGTTTAAATCCCAGCTTCCCCCTCTCTTACGCCAAAATATCAGATTACAAAAAGTCAAGTGGAGTAATTGTGATGAAACATTCCAGAATCAAAAGATGGGCAAGGAAAAACAGGATGGGTGAGGAATAATCATATGCAGTCAAAGTGACAATCTATTATATAGATCGTACCATTTAAAGTTTGTCATCCAAAGAATTTTCTGAAACCAAATTTTTTTCTGAATCTAATTACAAGCAAAATTCTTGCATTACAAATGAAATAATGAATCATATCAGATTATTTGTCTAAAAGGCTTATTGATTTTTCACTAGTGTAAGTAGATCCTTTTCCACTTTTCTAGATATGAAATGATTAATACGTGCATGGAACATAGATAGATTTGTCTGATAGGGATAAATTGCATATCACTCTAAACATAAAATATTCAGTGTGGAAATTAATTGGATACTAGTGCAAACCGTCCAAGTAAATGCACAATTTAAAACACAAATTTGATCCAGAATAAGAAAATATCATAAATTCACATTTCAGAAATGGTATCTTACCTTGAAAATAGAAGGCTATACATTGTGCATTTATATATTTAGATATTATCATCTTCTCATGGTCCTTTGGGCCCCAGAAGTAACCTTGAAGAGAAACTAAATTTGGATGTCTGATGTTCCCAAGTTTTTTTACTTCCCTTGAGAATTCCTTTTTCCCTTTGGCTATTCCCTCTTTTAACCATTTTACAGCCAACACATTACCAGAGTCAAGTGTTGCCTTATATAAACTACCATGGCAACTCCTCCCAATAACTTCTGCTGGAGCACGTGAAAGTTCTTGTGCTGTGAACACTAGGGAGCCATCAAACAAATGTAAATCCCCAGCCAATCTTTCTGGAGAATATACCTGAAGACCACCAGGATATTCAGATGAAAGCTGGCTTTTAGAGGGTGATGGATTTGAAGATGACAAAACAGACAAGGGAGAAGATAATCCTTCATATTTCCTTATTGATTCCGGATCATTAGGCTTCCATATAGCTGATGATGTGTCCCCAGGTTGATATGCTGACCCTACATGTGATGACGGATGAAGACTTTGATGGATACTAGATGATGATAATGATTGGTCCAAATTTTTGTTACTTGCTAGGGTATGAGAAATGGAAGAATGCTCTTGTGTAACTGCTTCATTTCCCTCATCTCCTTTCAAACTTCTAAGATTTTTATTCTGCCTATGATTCCTGTAGTGAATCATTATGCATGAAATAGCTATTAGAGCAGCAATGCCAACGATACCAACTATAAGAGAAATTTTAATAGCAGGTTTCATTTGAGATCTATGATCCCTCGAAGACAGCTCTGGAGCACCCCCAGGCGACAGTGGCAAATTAGGAAAAATCAACAGGGAATTTCCAGGATGGAAAGCTGAATCAGGAAACCGCCTTAAGTTATCAGGGATCACACCAGAGAGATTGTTAGAAGACACATTAAATTCTTTCAATCCATCTGGAAGGTCCCCTGGGATGGTGCCTTTGAGTTTATTGTTGGATAAGTTAAGAATCACCAAGTTGTGGAACTTGCTGATTTGAAGGGGCACATTTCCATCTAAGGAATTATATGACAAATCGAGAGACTGCAAGTTAAGGTTCTGGGTGGAAACTTGTATTTCCTGAAGTGGGATTGGCCCAGTGAAATTGTTGGCTGACAGGATGAGATCAGTCAATGTTGATGAGTTGAAGAGGCTTGGAGGAAGGAACCCACTAAGATTATTAAGGCTAAGATCAACAACTTTCAGTTGTGAGTATGTACCCAACACTAATGGAAGTTCACCATTCAATGAGTTCCTTGATATCTTGAGAGAAATCAACCTCAGGAATTGAGAAGTTTGGTTAGGCAAACTTCCTGTCAATGAATTGTTACTCAACTGGATAACTTCGACATAATTTCCCCAGTTCTGCATTCTTGACAAAACCCCAGAAAACAGATTATTACTCAGATCTATAACAGCACAATATCCTACAGTGGCAGGTAAGAAACCTGACAGTTTATTTGAAGACAAATTTAAATTCTTCAGAGTTCCAGAAGTGATACTTCGAAGTGGACCTGCAAAACATGTTAATCCTTTAAAATTTTATATGCATAGATATAATGGCATGTTGAGAAACTGAAATTCAAAGCAGATGCAACTTTTGAGAGATAATGACTACATCAACCAACATGGAAAACCTGCAAAAACTGTGATGATAGAGATCTCTTCACATCCTGAATCAGTTCGAATTTTCTAACTGCGATGATATGTATTTATATGATAATGATTTTCAGGAAACTGACATTGCAATACACTTTCTTTGATATGATTGCTGTTTCACTATGTGGTGGGCTTTTATATTTACTTCCACGTTCAAACATAAACTGTAGAAGGCTACGTTTTTCCTGCTCACATGCCAAAGTTGCTAAAATTATATTTGAGGAAAAATGACAGGATGTTATTCTATATCTAGAGCCTAAAATATTAACAATGGTTGATGCAACCTAGCATATTATAGAATCAAGCAAAACTCCAAAGAGTAAACTGAACAAACTCTAATCAATGATAGAGTAAACTCTTAAATAGCTTTAGCAAAGATATGCTATAAAGGTGAGCATTTTTCACTTTAAATTGATAGGTAAAGCTATTTTTGCCTTTCAATCAGTTTTTATACCGGATACAAATTTGCAAGAGTAGAGCTGCATATGTTTCTTATCGCAACTCTTAATTGAATAATAGTTTCAAATGTTAATGTTAATCTCAAATGCAAGTTTAATGCAGGAATAACTAGCATGAAAAAAACAAAAAATCATTTTACATAAATTCACCAGAACTATGAGAAAATAGAAAGAAAAAAGGAAAGGGAAAAGAGAGGGAAACGGTGAACTGTTGGAATCAGGTACCTTCAAGTCGATTAAGGCTAAGATCCAGTTCAGACAATACCATTGATTTATCTTGTAAAAGAGCTTCAGGAAGAGATCCTGTTAACTGGTTATTTCCAAGCCTAAGAATCCGAAGAGAGACAACAAATTGAAATGGAGGTATTTCACCAGCTATCTGGTTATTACTGGCATCAAAGACCTCTAAACTGTCAAAATATGGCATTCCATCATGAGCAAAGAGCTTTCCAACCACAGAATTATGACTTATATTCAAATATACAATTGACGAAATAAAACGGCTATTCCCAAGTCCCAAATCCAAAGAACCAGAGAACTGATTGCTGCTTAGGTCGACATGAAGCACATTGCCCAACTTGGAAAGAAGATCCATTATATCACCAGAAAAGCTATTACTTCTCAAATCTAAATATTTCAACATCTCAAGACTGCCAAAACCAGAAAGAATCATGCCTTGAAAATTATTTGAAGAAAGATTCAAAAGCACTAAATTCTTTAACTTGACTATGCCAAAGGGTAAGAACCCATGAAACAAATTGCGAGAAATATCAAAATACTCTAGGGACTCGATAGAACCAACATTTGAAACAGTTCCCACAAATTGGTTATTCGAAATTGATAAGTTTCTAAGCATTTTAAGACCAGTAAGAACTGGGAAACTAAAATTGCCAACAAGGCCTATGTCATTCAGAGTAAGGGAAGCTACGTGACCATCAATGCAGACAACTCCATACCAGTTCAGTGGACAACCATCAGATGCCAGAGACTTAGAATCCCATGAAACAAGAACTTCCCCAGATGGGTCTTTCTCAATACCCTTTTTGAGTTCCAACAGTGCTTCAAAATCTGATTGTCCAAAAGCATTCACTACTAATAAGAACAACATCAAACTGGTTATCTGCATTGCTTCAACAAGGGTCCAAAATCACAAATTTCAACGAGAGAGATAATGGGAATACACCAAACCGGATTAAAAGAACCAGTTTGAGAGGGGAAAAGAAATCGACCCAATTTGCAAGAAGGAAGTACTATACAAGTAACAAATCAACAATATAATCACAGCCTACGCGAATCTACAGGAAAACTCAAATGCATTGGTCAAAAAGTAAGGAGTAGTGGAAGACTAAATTGAACCAAAGACTATAAAAAATAAAACATACTAAAATTGAACTTCACAGCTCAAGAACTGCTAAATTCATAAATCCATTTTCTCATAAATGGAAATAATAGATTCACTGCAACAAAAAGTACGTCACAAAAAGAAGAAAAATAGAAACCCAATAGCTAACATAAATAACAAAAGCAGCTAAGCAAATCAGCAAGAAGTAAAGAAATGAAACAAGCACAAGAATCTACATTTCTTTTTTCAGTTAAGCAGCCTAGAGAACAAGAACGTAAAGGAAACACAAATGGTTAGCAAAAGAATAACTTTCCACAAATACCTATCATTTCAAGCATTTCTTGAAATGAGCGGAACTAAAGCTTTTGGAAGTAAAAGAAGATAATGAAATGGAAGTGCGTACTCAAGAACAAGAAAGAAAGTGAACTTCTTGAAGAAGCAGAGACAAAACAAACATAACAAAGAATGCAAAAACCAGTGAGATTCAGAGAGAAAGTACAGTCATATCAGAAAGAGAGTGAGCAGCAGCAGCACTAGCAGCAGTAGGAGTAGGTGAGTGCTGTTAGCTTGTTACACTATTATTGTTATGCCAAATTGCAATGTGCAATAACTCTACAAGAAAAGGACAGATTCACTTGTGGGTAAGTGTTAAATGCTAAGGATATATAAATATTGATTTTGAGTTAGCTGGGGATTTGACTGGTAATTACCTGTTTTTCTTCTCCTTGTCTTTTACAAACTTTCTACCACATCTTACTGATCCCAATACGCAAGTCATTTAATGATCCATATATTTATTATTTGTCAAACTATCTATTATGTGTTTAAATTTTCAAGAGATAAATTTTAGAGATTAGCTCCTATAAGAATATTTTTACATAAAAATAAGGATTGGATTATATTTTATATTATCAATATATTTTTATTGGACAAATTTAGTTTTTAAATCCGAAGGTTGATAACTTTTTCTTTTCTTTTTTGTTTTTTTCATTAGCTAGACAAGTATTTTTAGCCTCTTAAATTAACTAAATTCTGCTCGAATCCGATTGAATTACTGACATATTGAAATTTTATAAATTTATAATAAGCGAATATACTTTTAAAGGTTAATATATATTCATTTATTCTGCGAGTTTATAGTTAAATTTATAATATTGAAAAAATAGATTTGAGCTGCGGAAATAACCTTTTGATAAAAGCAATAATAGGCTACGTGTATCAACTCTCTAAGTCACAAGTTTTACTTAGCATTAATGTTATAGCAAACACCTCCCAAGTAGGATTTAGAGAGTACTTATTGGACAAAAGACCCTCTATCTTATCAAAGTCCAGCCCATTTTGTACACAAATATTAGGCTCATCTTCTGAATATATAATATAAGTGTGTCCATAGAACAGAAGGCCCATAAAGTTGACAAAGCCCAATCTGTTTATTTTTGTTACGCATAAATTTGACCCATCTTTTCGGAATTGTTCCTAGAATAGGGTTTTAGATTTAACTATGAAAAATAAAAGAAAATTAATTAATTATAATAAATTATTTAGTTATTTAAAAAATGAAAATAATAATAATTTATTTAATAATTATTTGTTCTTATATGAAACAAATCATATAATATTATTTTAAAAAAGTATTAAACAAATAAAATTAGTTGAAACTTATTAATACTCGTTTACGTATACTCAACATAAATGAGTTTCGCTAGCTTATAATTTAAAAAAAATTATAAAAAAGCCTCAAACTATAAGTCGAGATTGATTCATTTATTAAATAAACTTAATAAACAAATTTGAAATTAGCTCATCAAGCTTATTAAATAAATTTTAATGATTATATTTTTTCGGTCGACTCTTGAATAATTGTTTTGTCCCTAGAAAATTCATGGGCAGTCAACTAGATAAAGAAACTTTGTCATAAAATAAAATGAAAGGGTTCATGTCACCAAATGTTTTCGAGATCATGAAAAGTCAATCAAATATAATAATTGATAGGCATTTTGAGGATGACCATCTATATTTTAATATATATAAAAGGGTTCTGTCACCAAATGTTTTTTTCGAGATTCATGAAAAGTCAATTCAAAATATAATAATGATTAGGGCATTTTTGAGGATGACCATTCTATTATTTTAATTAATATTATATATATATATATATATTATATATATATATATATATATATATATATATATATATATATATATATTCAATATTTATTGCTATGAATTAGAATTAAAAATTGAATTTAATTGGCTAAAAAAAACTCACCTAATTAAAAAAATTTATTAATATTCAATATTTATGCTATGAATTAGAATTAAAAATTGATTTATTGGCTAAAAAAACTCAGCTAATTAAAAAATTATTAATAAGACTTGTAGCTGTCATTTTGCATATTCTTATGCCAGAAGTGTAGCCTCAAGTACATAGACTAATGCCTAAAAAATGAAACTAAAAGCTTTTAATTTAATTAAGGTCAATGGAAAGATTTGTTTCAATTTCTTGAAACATAGGGTTAGCTTTATGACCTGTCATACCTGTTCTAACTGCTTTGTTCATGTATTTCTCTTCTTTTGCTAATTTCCTTTTAAAAAAATAATTTTGGAGTCCCTACCATAAAGGATCTCTCTATTTTAGTTTATTATATTTGATAATCATCTTGTGTTTATATATTCACCTTGTTCATAAAATTCTTTAAAAATATATAATTTTTTTTTATATTCGGGATAACGTATTAAGATAATAAAGTTCTTTCAATAACCACGAGCATAAAATTTAAAATGTTCTGTTTGGAGATAAATTTCATTTAGAAGATATAATCTAATTTCATTTCAATAAGTGGGGATTTTGTTTTTAGTGCAAGGTGTCTATCTTGGCATGTTCTTGGTGGTCTGCAATGCTTGTTTTTATACATTAAAGAAAAGGAAAAATAATAAAAAAAAAATTAAAGAAAAAATGTGTCGGTCTAATGGTACATACGACGAACAATGTCATTTGAATTTATAATTGCCTCTCCATATTGTAAAGTGGTGGTTGATTTGATAATTATTATTTACAATCTTTTATTCACAAGATAGCAATTTATATCGTGACCTACATAAGGTAAAATAAACAATCAACAAAAGAATAATTAAAAACTTTAGGGTTTTTACTCTAGTACCAATTTATAATTTGGGTGTCCTATAGGGATGTACCAATTTATAATGTATAATTAGTTTTCGATGTTGGTATTTGTTAAGTTGGTGATGATAATAGGTTTAAGAGTTTAGTTTTTTTGTCGGAGTTCGGAATATTATGATAAAATATGTCGTTTTATGCGATTGCAATTTTAAATATCGCTAATTAATTTTAAATGTTGCTACTTGTAAAGTTGGTGGTGTTAATAGGCTTAAGAGTACTTTAATTTCCTTAAAAGTTACGAAAGCTGAAAGTTTGGGATATTATGATATATTAGGTCATTTTGTATTATGATAGTTTTAAATATTGCTAATTAGTTTTAAACGTTGCTATTTGCTAAGTTGGTGGTGCTAATAAATTTAAAGTTTAGTTTTCTTAAAAGTTACAAAAGCTTGAAAGGTTTGGGATATTATGATACATTGCACTATTTGTGTTATGATAGTTTTAAATATTGCTAATTAATAATAGGTTTAAGAGTTTAGTTTCCTTAAGAGTTATAGAAGCCGAAAAGCTCGGAATAGTATGATATATTAGGCAATTTTGTATTATGATAGTTTAGTTTCCTTAAGAGTTATAAAAGCCGAAACGTGAATGAACTAACAGAGATAAGCTAAAAAAAATTATTGATATGACTATATTTCATTAGATGGTCTATAGCTGACGTCGTAGACTAAGTCTAACTAAAAATTTCTCGAGCTAATGGGTTTAAGAATTTAGCTTCTCTAAAAGTCATGCGGACTTATAGTTTATTAATATTAGCTTGAGTTGATTTGTAGCTATTAATTTCTAGTTTCAAGCCACAAATAATGGAAAAAAAGTATTTATAGTCATGACTATAAATAAGTTTTCATATTTAGGCAATTAGCGTGGTAAAAGCTTGATCAAGTATTACCAACCTTATAACTACTATATAAGACCCTAAATCCTTAAACTCCAATGCAAAGAAAACCTAATTAAAGAAATGGCATTATCCTCCCATGGCTTTGCTTCTACTATACTTTGTATTTCCCTACTAGTTCTAACCATTGCTAATTCCTCTGCGGCTCATGTTGTCGTCACCGATGAGAAAATTATGGAGATATGCTCGAAAGTCGAGCATAACGCTCAATTTTGCATAAATCTTCTATCATCACATCCCGAGACGAAAACAATGGATCTATACGGTTTAGCGCAAATGGTAATCGACACGGCGAATACTAAGCTTCAAGAGATTATTGCCATAACTACATCGCTCGATCAATCGACGAAAGATCACGTCTTGAAAGCCCGATATTCATCTTGTTCAATATATTTTGCTATTGCGGTTAATGCCATGCAAGTATCGAAAACATGTGTGATCACTAAGAAATTTTCAAACATAGATCTTTCCCTAACAAGTGCTAAGATTAATGTGGTAAATTGTAGAGATAATAGAATGGGAGGTGGAACCATTCCACCAAATCTTGCACAAATGATTCAAGAATTTGATTGCATTTGTCAAACCGGTGAAGCAATCACTAGGCGTTTGCATTTGAAGAATTGAAAGTAGAAAATTATTATTGTAATTAGCATTGAAATTTTCAAATAATAAAAAGAAAATAAAGAGACAAAATTAATTATTTTGTTTTATGGAATTTGTTTTATTTGAATTTAAGTTGCTTTGTATGTATATGGTTAAACCTAAGTGACAACAACGTTTAATAAATACTCCTTTTTTTCGATGTTTGTCCAACTAAAATTTTTAGTTTTTAAATCCCCAATTAGAGTTGAATTAATATATGTACTACAATACACGATGCGTATATACGATTATAAATGAGTTGAGTATAACATTATTTGATAATATGTAATTCGAGCTCAAGTTGAGTTTTAGTTTAATATGAAGCTCAAAATTTATTTCAACCACGATTTGTTAATTTTCACAACGAACTCAAACTTGTTCACGAGCTTATTTAATTAATTAAATTATAAATTTTAATATACTTTTTTATATCTAATAGCAACATTTTAACTCAATATTATATATTCATAATTATTTTATATATTAAGAATTTATTTTACCTTTTGTATTTCATAAAAAACTTTATAAAATATAAAAGAAATAATTATGTTTATGGTATAGATATATTAATTATTTTTGTTTCATGCTATTTAAGAACTTTCGAGTTCGTCCAAAAATTGCTTGAGTTTATTCATCAATAATCATCGAATTTTAGTTTATGGTCAGAGATGATCTGCTTTGTTTAAAAATAAATTTCAATTGAGATTTTATCAAGTAAATGATTTGATTATCTTACCACGTTATATATTAAAAAATTAAAATTTTATTTATTGCAAAGCACCTATTTATTTGCGTAGATTTGAAAATGAATTATACGTTATTTTAATTTAAATAAGAGTAATTTTTCCATAATCCGATCCATTGTCATCCTTAAGCTTAATATATTTTTCATACGAAGTCAGATGTTATGAACTCATTTTCTAAGAAAAGCAAACAATGCCAAACATGCCGTAAGCTACACGGCTGCCGCTAAAAAACAAAGGAGATGAGACAAACTAAAGTTTCATACTGTGTGGTTATTTTAATTTCCTAAGGAAAATATTATAAAAAAAAAAAAAAAAAAAAAAACGAAGTCAGATGTTATGAACTCATTCTAAGAAAAGCAAAACAATTCCAAACATGCCGTAAGCTACACGGCTGCCGCTAAAAAACCAAAGGAGATGAGACAAACTAAAGTTTCCATAACGTGTGGTTATTTTAATTTCCTAAGAAAATATTATAAAAAAAAAAAAAAAAAAAAAAAAAAAGAAAATCAATAACTTATGACTGCCAATAGACCTCAAATAATTGGAGTACTTGCTTTGGATATGGTTCAAATATTTTATAATAAATAAATAAAATTTAGACTTCTCACGTGCTGTTTACTTTTCATCTTGCTTGAGGATTTAATGATGAAATTAAATCGAAAGGTAAATATTTTTTTACCATTTACATTAAAAATCAGAAAATTCATAAAAAAAACACCTTACTTTAATTTAATTTAATATTTTAATTAAAAAATATCGTCATTCATTTAATATTTTTTAAGGATGTTCATTTTAATCATAAGAATGTATATATTAATTTCAATTTCAAAAGAACACGTGTAAATTTAATCATACAAATTCTACATGAATATACTTTTATTCATGTTTTTTTTTTAAAAAAAAAAAGCTATTTTATTTTTATTTTTTAATCCGACTTAATTCGTCTTCCAACATGATTTACCTTAATACATCACTCCAACGTGATTTACCTTAATACATCACGAATAGTAAAATAGATATTTTTTTAGTTAGCAGATATAAATATTAAAAAATTCGTTCGCAACGACCACGAACATGCCTAATTCTTATATATTATATATATATATATATATATATATAAAATTCTATTATTTTCAGAAAAAAAATTTATTTTTTATTATTTCAGAAAAAAAATTTATTTTTATGCGGAGATGTTCACAATCACAAATCACATATGCTGATCGAACGGCTATAACAATAGAGAACACGCAAAAGTTGTCAACACTAAAATCCATCCTGTAAAAGCGACGTCTAGTTTCAACTTTCAACCGATTATTGTATTATTTAAAAAAAAAAAAAAAGGAAAAAAATGGGACCCACACATAGTGAAGTGATAAGTTCCGAACTTTTTTTTAGTCTAACACGCCAAAGTATGTTGACAACTGGCCAAACATTGCCATCAAAGCTTGAAAAAAATCCCCAAAAGCTTCCAAACCCAGCCGCCCCTCTTGAACCTTTGAACACAACCTCCCCACCACCGCTTCCTCCGCCGCCACCCTATCGCATCTCCTCTCTTCAATTATAAAAATAAAAACCCTACACCGCCACCACCCTCCTATCACTGCTTTTCTTTCAAAAATAGCGACATTGTTGTTTCAAAAGTATTAATTTTTTTTTTTTTCATATTTACTCTTTATACATTATTTATAATTAATTTGAATCCATCTGAATATATTAAATTAAAAATAAAACAAGCAATTTATTTAATAAATTATTATAATAAATTATTAAATTAAAAATAAAACAAGAAATGAAAGGAAAATTAGTTTGAAACCTTTTATTTCCATTTTTTTTTCTATAAAAAGATATCTATTTTTGGAAGAAAAAAAAAAAGTAATAATGATCCACAATGCGAAACATGCCATCACACAAACAAGTGCTAGTCAACTTGGCATCTTCAAACCTAACTGCTCTGTTGTGTGTCTCAGAATTCACATGGGCAGACCAACAAGATCCATAAAATGACAAACCCTTTCCATTACAAGACAACTTAAACAAACACTTGCCATCAGATTCCTGACCACAAGGGCTGAACTGATGAAACCCACAACAATAAAATACAGCAAAACACTAATTACTTATTTATTTCACAGTCTTATATTGTGTATATAATTATAGTAATCAACGGCAAGAGGCGATTTTTGGGACTTTGCTAACTTCTTTATTAGCCCATTGCTTGCCATTGCTTATAGCTATCTAAATCTTCTAGAACTACAAAGATAAGGGAAATACATTTAAATGATAAAACAGTTCTTAAAAGCCAGTGAAGCTTTCACTGGATTTTGCAGAGCCTAAACAAGATAAAAGATAGTTCATCTCTCATATGGAGAGTGATTCGAAATCTGTGTGTTTATTTCTTCACTGGAACCAGATTGAAACATCCTGCTGTTTTGGCAGAGCATCCATTACCAAGCCTTGCAAGTCTTCTTTGTAGTCAAAGGAAGCTAAATCGAATGGAGATCCGAACTTAAAGCTGCTGTTGTTGGTGGCGGCGGCGGTGGGGTGGTGGTTGCTCTCAAATGGAGAATTCAAAGCTTTAAACCTTTCAAATTGATTACTATCCTGAGAAAACATTTGATGGTTATTATGAATATTGGATTCTTCAAAAATATTTCCCTCTATCACATTCGCTTGACCTCGGAAGTAGTTGTCCGGTTGATGATGATGGTGAATTTTTGGCTGGAAAAGACTGTGACTTTCATTGACATTGACCCCATTGTTGCCAGCATTTGTATTCTTGTTTCCTTGGATGTTAGTGTCATAGATTGACATGAGTTCACTGATCATCTTTTGCCCATCTTCCGGAACTCCTGATAGATCGAAAGTAGGTGGAGCTGCATTCACCATTAGAGGAGCTGGCTTTGGATGAGGAAAGATAACAGGCTTCACTTCATTACAGTGAAAATTTGATCCTCCAAAGTCCAGAGAGCATCTATATGGGCAATTTAATTGATGATTGTCCCTAGAAGCCCTATCATTAAAACCAAGACGGAGTTGACTGTAAGGACATTGAACAAACTCACATGTATATATCTTCTGATCCACCATCATGTCTATATCACTGGGAGGTTTTCTCTTCCTAATAAAATCAACATTAGTGACAATCTCTCCCTTAATCGGATAAGAAGGTTGTCGAAGTGGAAGCCTTTCCCTCATTCTCTCCATTCCCAAATTGGAATTCAGATTCTCAGGTTTGCACTCTTGCACATCAAAGTTCGGCTCATTTTCAACCCCTTCAACATCATATTCACTGCAATCATGAATCACTAATGAACCACTCCCTCCAGTCGATGACAAGGGTGGGCATGAATCAGGGTAAAGCTCTCGGGCCAATGCCTCCTCTTGGTTAATAATTGCAAGCCAAGTTGCACTCTCCTTAGCTGTCATTTTGTCCTGTAAACACTTTGACTGTCTCACAAGCTTGCGAATTTTGGCAATGTCTGGAGACATATGTTTGATCACTGCAGTAAGAACCCCAACCTTCCATGCCTTTTTCAAGTCATGAGGCTTCTTATAAGGTGGAGGACCCTGTTCCTTAGGTAAGCCTAATTGAGGCCACCACTCTTCATTTCCATTGGGCCACCATGGTGGAGGAATACCTTTCTCCAATGGAAACCGCCTCTGAGGGGTTGGAGGAATACCTTTCGCCAATGGAACCGCCTCTGAGGAGGATCACAGTGCTGCATCAAAGCTGACAAAAAGCAACCCAAAGTAGTATCTTGAAGCTCCTGCAAGCGTATGTGGAGTTGGACCAATTGAATTACAACCTCATTCTTGCCTGGGATCGAATTATCCGCTTGATATCTTGGCAATTGGGCAGCCGGACCATTCGGATTCAAACCTTGACTTTATCCTTCCCACCACTCTCGAAAGATTATTCTTGATGCCCCAGTCACTGGCTTCCTTTCTCAGGAATAATCCCTCCATAAAACAAAGCCTTGAGCTTTACAAACTTCCATCATCTTTCAACATATATTTTTTAAAGAATTCCCATCTTGAGGCCCTTGACATCTTCTTCCTCCTAGCTGGTCCTGCTGACTGCCTTCTGCTTAGCAATATCATAACCTTCTTTACTCTTGTTCTGCTCTTTCAGCCTTTTAAGAACGCATTCTTGTTACCCTCCACATCCTCGCTCAAGCGCTCATCCAACATCAGTCTCCTCATCACTTTTCCTGTGACTGCCTCTGCTTAGCAATATCAATACCTTCTTTACTCTTGTTCTGCTCTTTCAGCCTTTTAAGACGCATCTTGTCCCTCCACATCCTGCGCTCAAGCTCATCAACATCAGTCTCCTCATCACTATAATCATCCTCCACAGTAGGCTCCGGCTCAGCTTGCGGAGCAGCCACATCTTCTCCAAAAGGCGCAGAGAAGAAATCCATATCACTACAAAATCCCATCTCATCGAACATCATCATCTTGAATTTGTAGGGACCTCTAATGGCTTTAAACCCTATCTATCTTACTCTGTCGGTATTTTCAAGCCTGCTAAGAACAGCAAAAGTTAATACATACTAAAACCCAGCAAAAATCTAAATGCTTTCCTGTGTATCATAATTCAACAATTCAATAGAAGTTCCATTTCAGATTTTCTTATTTGCTACAGAATATTTATGCACAAAATCTCAAATATCAATCATTTCAGCAAATTTTGATCGAGACAAATTAATTCCACTAAAAAACTTTGATGAAACATCAATTCCACAACAGAAAATTTTATATTCCCAATTCATAAAAAAAATTAATCTTGAATTATTTTCTATTGAAAGATATAAATAGATTTACTGGCAGCAGATTAAAGTAACCAATTTTGATATTAAAGCCCAAGACTAGATCATAAATCAAATGAATCTTATCATCCAACATATAATCAAGTGAAACACCCAGATCTCACCGTTTATGACAGAAGGTAAGGACCTCTCGGGAAAGTTTTCAACTTTCCTAGAAAAAAAATTGTTCATGCAATAACATACAGGTCAAGTAGCTTGGATCTAAAAAAGAACACAAAAATTCTTGGTCTAATCCTAAAACCCACATCTAACAGTAAACCCAAACGAGAAACCAGAATCCAGACCCAAAAGATTCCAAGTCGGAGAGATCCAGTAAACGTAAAAAGAGAAAAAGAAGAAGAAAATAGCAAAAAGTTATAACAAAAATAGAAAATTCAAGAACAAAAAGAGTTCAAACTGAACTTTAAAAAAAAAAAAAAAATCAAACAACAATTTACCTCTTTCCCAGATAGATTCAAGGTCAATCAAACAACACCGACAGACCCTTTAATTTTCTTTTCTTTTTCTTTCCTTCCCCTTAATTAATTATATTTCAAGTTTAAGAGAGAAAGACAAAGAAAGAGGAAAATAAGAGAAATAACCACTAATCAAAATATTATCTTTTGAAATGGGAACTTGAGGGATGATGCAGAACAGAGTAGTATTATTGGTGACTGTGTGGAGTGGGCGGTGGGATTAAAGTAACAAGATTAGCCAAAAAAAATATAAGAAAGCATGAGGAAGGAGAGAGAGGGAGAGAGGGAGAGAAGAGGTGAGGTTTGATGAGGTTAATTCAATTGAACCATAGTTATGTCCGTTTGGAGAGAGAGAGAGAGAGAGAGAGAGAAGAGGAGATTATTTAAGACAAAGAAAGTGAAAGTGAAAGTGTACGTGCTGCGAGGGAGGGCTTGAAGGGGCTCCGTGTTGTTGCGTGTGTGTCCTCTGATATACACCTGACGTTTCACCAAAACTTATCCCTTGTTAGTGGGAATGCATTTACTTTCATTGATTTGCACCTGATTTTCTCTAGATTTTCTTTCTATTGCTTCCCTTCTTACAGATAAGAGTTACAGTTGTTGTTTCATCAAAATGTTTATTTTTAAGGTTTTGTTTCTTATATTAACAATTGAAAATTTTAGAAAAAAAAATAAATACGAAAATCTAAATTATTTTATAGGTTAAATATTATTAGTCTTTAAACAATTTTTAATGACTTCTGATCAGTTTTCTTAAAAATTCAATTTTTATAAATAATTTTTTTCTAAACGTATCATCCCTTTCTGTTAATTTAATTTATAATCAACAATGACAAAATATAATGCTCATTCCGTACCAAAAAATTTTAATCCATATTTTGATTTTTAAATGTCTCAAAATGTTTGTCCAATTAATCGAGGAGATATTGATATTTCCTTTTATGTTTTTTTTTTATAACTGATTTTGGTGCAAATTTTTAGAAATAACCATTTTGTTTAAAAGAATCACAATTTTGGAAGCACAAATATTTTATGTTCCCTCTGTCCCAATATATAAGTCGTTTTTGTATAATTATTTTATTTTAAAATATAAGTCATTTTGAATATTTCAATGAGTAAATAAATAATATTTTTCTAATGTTACCGTTGTTTACATTAGATACAACAAAAACTTTCACAAGTACCTATTAGTTTTAATATAAACGATTATTTAATCAATTTACTTTTAATTTTATTATAATCAAGAAGAATTAATTACTTCCTTAATTCTTATACAAAAACCTTAAACGAATTATATTTTGAGATAAAGGAATATGTTACACTGTAATTATTTTGTTTCTTAAACTTCGTGTAAGAGTAAACATGATAAATTTTTTGAGATAGAGGGAGTAAATATTTATATCGCTATTTGGCAAAAGCGTTCAAACATCAAAATTTCCAACTACATTACAATGTCTGTGAAAATCTTTTGTAATTAATACTAAAATTTATAAATATTTGAAATTAAATAATATAAAGTAAATGAAAAATCTTAAAAAATCCCTTACTTAAAAAGTGAATTCCATTTCAGGACTTTCGTTGATTGAAGAAATTTAGAATGAAAATTTGAACTTTTTCTTATTTTTTAATGAGTAAATAAGGAAATTTCAGACTTGATTTTTACCACTGGAATTTAAAAAAATACCAATAAGATATTAATGATTTAACATATATATTTTTATTGCCTAAATGGGTATAAAGACTACTTAAATTAGACCTAATACTATATCAGTCTATTTTTCAATTAATTTGAAAAAATTTATATGATATCTACTACTAGCCTTTTATTTTATTTTATTCTTATTGATAATTCTTCTTTTTTATTTTTATTTTTTCAATAAATATATATTTTTCTAAATTTATTAATCTCTCTTTTGAGCATAGCTTTAAATTTAATTTATTATTATTATTATTATTTTATTCTTTTTACAGAATTTTTTTTTCTTTTCATGTTTATACCGCGAGCTATCGTGTCAACATTTATGCATGTGGTTTGCTTTTATAGGATTCAAATCCCACCAACTCGAATAGGTTTTATTCTTTTTATAGTGTTTATTATTCGTTTGAAGAAATGGAATATATTTTTAAAAAATTATTATATACTTCTAGAACTTTTTAATATTTTTTGGAATTTAATTTTTTTTATTTTGAATTTTATTAAAGCAGAAATAGTTAAGCTAATAAGGTAAAAGAAAGTTCGAGTGGCACCTATCGAGGAAGCAATAAGACAATGAAGGTGAAACTAGAAAAAGAAGACGAAAAAGATGATGATATTGCAAATCAAAAGTGATTAAGAAAGATTTGGATGTGTTAGGTTTTTCTGTACAAATAATGAAAAATCTATAATTGTAATTAATTCTCCCATAAACACTAATTTTTGTGGTTTATTTATATATATATTCAGAATGAAAGTGGTATTCAGATAATTTTTTTAATAATTGTAATCCTAATTTTTTAAACAAAACAATTATTTTTATCGAGCATTTTTAATTTAAATTATTATATAAACAACTACTAGTTTAAAGAGCTTATAAAATAACTAATATTGCCGAATAAATTCTTACTAAAAGAGCTAGTATTGCCAAAACAAGCCTTATATATTTTATAAGTTGTTTATATATATATATTATTTTGTAAGTTATGACACATTTTAATTCAAAAAGATCATATCATGTAAGAATTTTGGTGATTTGATTTGCATAAATCAATTAAATATAAATAAAAAGGGTGAGAAATTATAAAAATCTTAAATTTTTAGGTACCCATGCCATATTTAGAGGTGGAACTATCCGTAGATGGATATTTCATCAACTAGAGAAACCTCAATGTTTTTTTTTTTTTTCTAAAATAAAAATGAACACTATAAAATTAATAATATTTATGATTGTATTGAAAAATATTTTTGTCAAATCAGTATAATTCAACTTAATTTGCTATAAATGTGGTTTTTATTTCACAAACGTAATTTTACGATCAGATTAAAAATGATATTCCGATAAAATATTTTCAATAATAATATATCTAATTTATTTTTATATTTTTAGAGCGAAATAATAAATTTATATATGCATTTTTTATAAAATCTCCTGTAACACTTTTAAATTTTATTTTATTAAGCACTTTAATTTAACAAATTACACTTAATAAATATTTCAACTTAATGCAACGAATATTTTAATTGATAAAATTAAATCAATTCAACACTTGTTAAATAGTTAAAAAATATAAAAATTATTAGGGATATCTACTAAAATATTAACTTGGTTTTCCAATTTATATTTTATTTGTGGAACATTTCGTGGGTTTAATAGTAACTGTATTATCCACGGACTTGGGGATGTGACATCAAATGCTTTGTGTTTATCAAGTCAAAGACCTTTTTTACTTTTTTTTTTTTAAGCACGTGCAGCATTTCATTGCGGCAAAACTAATTACCAATTGCATGAAATTAAAATAAAATAATCCTTAAAAGTTTCAAGATAAATTGTATTTGGTCAATTGTACAGCTGCCAGCGTAAGCCAAGCACTACGCACGAAATTAAAATGGACATCTGGTGATGGGTTAGGAATCTAATTGACTGGGGTGAGCAGATTTTAGGAAAAATCAAAACTCGAATCGAACCAAATTATTTTTTATTTTTAGTTCAATTATTCAGTTTTTGGTCTAGGCTTATGTTTAAAATTTTTTCATAATTTCAATTTTCTGTATTTGGATTGGTTATACCAAACGTTTATTTAATGTGTAAAACCAAATCGTTTAACTGAATTCATACCTATCAAACCGGATTGACCATTTTGGTTCGGTTCGATTTCAAGTAAAATGTATTTTCGATTTTTGGTTCTTGCAGCTTGGTTTAGTTCGAAATCGAACCAAAATTAATTGATATTTCATTGCCTTAAACCAAAATTAGTTTAACCTCCTTTTTGTGGCCTTAAATAATATATATATATTTTTTAAATATACCCAATAATTATATCAAGTTAAAAAAATTACTAAATTCCTAAGAAAAATAATATCTTTTAAATTTTTCTATCAAAATTTTGTTTTGTCATTTATACAAAAAAAAAAATGTAAAATTGTTAATACAATCGTTCTTTAAGTCTTACCTATTTATAAAGAATGAGAAATGCTTTAGCATTTGTTTATTTAAGTGCAATATTTATTTATGAGTAATTGTTATTCTCCATAAGTTCTTAGTAGTACGAAGCAAACTTGGTTTGGACTAGCACGTTGATAAAGGAAGAGGAGCATGATATATATCATAGTCCTCGAAACAGAATGAGATTAGATAGGGTTGTAAATAAGTCAAATCAAGCTGAACTGATCGAAAAGTCGAGTTTTGATGAATTTAAGCTCCATTCGATTATGATATACTTGATTTCGAGTTTGATTCATTTAAAAATGGAACTTGGCTCGCTAATCGTAAATGAGTTGAGCTTAAATTCAAATTGGAAATCAAGTAATGACATTTATGAGCTAAACGTAGGAAGTGAAGAGGGACATGAGTTGGAATTACTAGAAAGAAATGACGCCGTTTTCTTTAATAACGTGTTTTTACTTGTCTCAGTTGAAACTATGACCTTCTCCGTAACCTTTAGTAGTTCCAACTAAGGCAAGTCTGCTAAAACAACTGACTTCCGTTAGTTGCTTAAATAATCAAACGATAAATATCCTACTTTGTTAGGCAGATGTCATCAAGTCTGTTAGAATTAGTGACTTGCCTTATTTGGAGCAATTTATGACACCTGAAATTTATATCCACACTTTTTTTTTTTTTCGAAAAAGTTCATAAATAAATTTATATATTTTAGTGTTGCCAAATTTCATCATTTACCCGCCCATTTATTTTTTTTTTTTTCGAAAAAGTTCATAAATAAATTTATATATTTTAGTGTTGCCAAATTTCATCATTTACCCGCCCATTTATGACTCTTGAAATTTAAAATTTTTATAAAAATCTATTTGTAATTTGTTAATAAATTATCAACCTACGCGCAAATTTATAACACACTTTTTGCCAATAAAATTTAAATTTATTGGTAAACTCTGTTGGTAATCTATTCTGTCGATAATCGATCGTTAAAATTATATGATCTTTTTTAATTTTAAAAATAAATTTTATCAATAAAAATTTCTAATTTGTAGGTAACTACCAACAAAATCTGTTTATTGATAAATCAGACGTTAAATACTAATTTTTTTTAAAAAAAATTATTAAATTGAAGTTATGATAGTTAGACCTATACAAATGGTAGACATGAAAAAAAAAAAAATTTATTACTCTTAAAATCACAAATATAACAAATATTTTAGAATAAATTATTTCTCCAATATAACAAATATCATAAAACTGAGATAATAATTTTTAGATGTTATTGCTTATAAGGTTTGACAAAACAACCAACTGAAATAATTAACAGCCAGTAAAATAATTAATGAATAAAATAATTAATTTTTCTGAAAAAGGGATTTGTTCTGTAGAAAACCAAACATGTGCATGTTACCAAAGCACGTAAACAGTAAGCCTTGTCTTGAGGCTATTATTGTCTATTTCATAGTTGGAAACAGCCAACTGAACCTGGTCCGGTTTCAGGCCCACTTTAGCCCGTCATCAACTCTCCAGTGCGTTTCCCCAAATGACCACATCAAGACACTCCTCAAAGTTCGTTTTTCATCTTTAACATTATCTAAAAATAAAATAAAGAAAAATTATTATTTATCCCGAAGTATACTTCTCAAAAAGTACTTTTTTAAAGAAAATTATTTTTCAGCATTTGGTATATAAAATAAAATATGGCAAGACAAATTTGACCTTCATCTCTTTTTTTTTTTTTTTTTTTTTATTTTTTTTTTTTTTTTTGTATATAAACCTTCATATATATATATATTATATATATATATAATATATATATATATAAATTTTTTTTTTTTTTTTGGTTAAGCATATTTTTTTTTTGGTTAAGCATATTTCCTTGCATATATTTTAAATTTCACCCTAATAGTCTTTCTAATTGATAAGTTATTCCTTCCAAAAAAGTGAACTTTCACCAGCAATTGAAAATAAAAAGACTACAATAACCTTTTAATCATTGAACTAGGGTAGAATACATGTGGGTCCTTAATTATGCCCTGATTAACATTTTCATTTCTCTAATCAGTAGAGGGACAAAAGTGTTAATTATGACATAATTTAGAGTCACAGATGTATTTTACCTAGACATAAATAAAGATCTATAGTATCTACAGTAAGCCAATCTTTTAAACTCCATGGAAAGGGAACTCTGTGACTGGAGAAAATATTCAACAATGCAATGATAAAATGCCACGAAAAAAAAGATGCAATTTCCATTTTCTGGTTACTCTTCTTTCAATTGCTAATAAAATTCTCCTCTATAATTTACTAAGTAAAAAGAAGATCCCATCTTGAGCCCTTGACATCTTCTTCCTCCTAGCTTCTTCCTGTGACTGCCTCTGCTTAGCAATATCAATACCTTCTTTACTCTTGTTCTGCTCTTTCAGCCTTTTAAGACGCATCTTGTCCCTCCATTTAGACGCATTCTTGTTCCCTCCACGTATTTTTTACCTTCCACTTCATTTTTCAAACCCCTTCCAACATCATTATTCACTGCAATCATTTGAATCACTAATAACCACTTCCCTCCAGTCGATGACAAGGGTGGGCAGAATCAGGTTAAAGCTTTTCTCGGGCCAATGCCTCCTCTTGGTTAATAATTTCTCATTTTCAACCCCTTCAACATCATATTCACTGCAATCATGAATCACTAATGAACCACTCCCTCCAGTCGATGACAAGGGTGGGCATGAATCAGGGTAAAGCTCTCGGGCCAATGCCTCCTCTTGGTTAATAATTGCAAGCCAAGTTGCACTCTCCTTAGCTGTCATTTTGTCCTGTAAACACTTTGACTGTCTCACAAGCTTGCGAATTTTGGCAATGTCTGGAGACATATGTTTGATCACTGCAGTAAGAACCCCAACCTTCCATGCCTTTTTCAAGTCATGAGGCTTCTTATAAGGTGGAGGACCCTGTTCCTTAGGTAAGCCTAATTGAGGCCACCACTCTTCATTTCCATTGGGCCACCATGGTGGAGGAATACCTTTCTCCAATGGAAACCGCCTCTGAGGAGGATCACAGTGCTGCATCAAAGCTGACAAAAGCGAACCCAAAGTAGTATCTTGAAGCTCCTGCAAGGTATGTGGAGTTGGACCAATTGAATTACAACCCTCATTCTTGCCTGGGATCGAATTATCCGCTTGATACTTGGCAATGGCAGCCGGACCATTTCGATCAAACCTTACTTTATCCTTCCACCACTCTCGAAGATTATCTGATGCCCCAGTCACTGGCTTTCCTTTCTCAGGAATAATCCCATAAACAAAGCCTTGAGCTTTACAAACTTCCATCATCTTCAACATATATTTTAAGATCCCATCTTGAGCCCTTGACATCTTCTTCCTCCTAGCTTGTTCCTGTGACTGCCTCTGCTTAGCAATATCAATACCTTCTTTACTCTTGATCTGCTCTTTCAGCCATTTAAGACGCATCTTGTCCCTCCACATCCTGCGCTCAAGCTCATCAATATAAATCTCCTCATCACTATAATCATCCTCCACAGTAGGCTCCGGCTCAGCTTGCGGAGCAGCCACATCTTCTCCAAAAGGCGCAGAGAAGAAATCCATATCACCAAGAAATCCCATCTCATCGAACATCATCATCTTGAATTTGTAGGGATCTCTAATGGCTTTAAACCCTATCTATCTTACTCTGTCGGTATTTTCAAGCCTGCTAAGAACAGCAAAAGTTAATACATACTAAAACCCAGCAAAAAACTAAATGCTTTCCTGTGTATAATAATTCAATAGAAATTCCATTTCAGATTTTCTTATTTACTACAGAATATTTATGCACAAAATCTCAAATATCAATCATTTCAGCAAATTTTGATTGAGACAAGTTAATTCCACTAAAAAACTTTGATGAAACATCAATTCCATAACAGAAAATTTTATATTCCCAATTCATAAAAAAAATTAATCTTGAATTATTTTCTATTGAAAGATATGAATAGATTTACTAGCAGGAGATTAAAGTAACCAATTTTGATATTAAAGCCAATTTTGATATTAAAGCCCATGACTAGATTATAAATCAAATGAATCTTATCATCCAACAGATAATCAAGTGAAACACCCAGATCTCACCGTTTATGACAGAATGTAAGTACCTCCCGGGAAAGTTTTCAACTTTCCTAGAAAAGAAATTGTTCAGGTAATAACATAGAGGTCAAGTAGCTTGGATCTAAAAAAGAACACAAAAATTCTTGGTCTAATCCTATAACCCACATCTAACAGTAAACCCAAACGAGAAACCAGGATCCAGACCTAAAAGATTCCAAGTCGGAGAGATCCAGTAAACATAAAAAGAGAAAAAGAAGAAGAAAATAGCAAAAAGCTAGAACAAAAATAGAAAATTCAAGAACAAAAAGAGTTCAAACTGAACTTTAACAAAAAATCAAACAACAATTTACCTCTTTCCCAGATAGATTCAAGGTCAATCAAACAACACCGACGGACCCTTTTATTTTATTTTTTTTTTCTTTCCTTCCCCTTAATTAATTATATTTCAAGTTTGAGAGAGAAAGACAAAGAAAGAGGAAAATAAGAGAAATACTCACTAATCAAAATATTATCTTTTGAAATGGGAACTTGAGGGATGATGCAGAAGAGAGTAGTATTATTGGCGACTGTGCGGAGCCGGCGGTGGGACTAAAGTAACAAGATTAGCCAAAAGCATGAGGAAGGAGAGAGAGAGAAGATGTGATGTTTGATGAGGTTAATTCAATTGAACCATAGTTAAGTCCGTTTGGACAGAGAGAGAGAGAGAGAGAGAGAGGAGGGAGATGATTTAAGACAAAGAAAGTGAAAGTGTACGTGCTGGGAGGGAGGGCTTGAAGGGGGCCAGGGCCCCGTGTTGTTCCGTCTGTGTCCTCTGATAAACACCTGACGTTACACCAAAACTTATCCCTTGTTAGTGGGAATGAATTTACTTTCATTTATTTGCACCTGATTTCCTCTTAGATTTTCTTTCGATTGCTTCCCTTCTCACAGAGAGACTTACAGTTGTTGTTTCATCAAAATGTTTATTTTTAAGGTTTTGTTTCTAATACTGAAGGAAAGTCAATCCTATTGATCGTTCAAAATCATCGAAGTATTAACTTTAGAAGCTCTATACTGCGCTATATTTATAAGCTGACAGTATGTCAAGTAATGACATTTATGAGCTAAACGTAAAAAGTGGAGAGGGACATGAGTTGAAATTAAAAGAATAACGTATTTTTACTTGCCTTGGTTGGAACTGCTTCCATTTCGGTTATCCATAGTAGTTTCAACTAAGGCAAGTCTACTAAAACAAGTGACTTGTGTTAGTTGTTTAAATAATGAAATGATAATATCATACTTTGTTCAGGTCAGTTAAAACCAGTGAGTTGCCTTAGTTGGAGCTACTAAGGGCTCAGTAACCCTCAAGCAATATTAGCTTTCTGTGAGCTTTTAAAAAGGAGGCGATAAATGCTTTCATAAAGACATTAGTGCATGTGAATGAACAACGTAGCTAATGCTAATACAATCATCTGCAACAAGACGACTCTTTCACCAAAATTCTGCAATGAAAGAAGCACCTCTCTGTTCAACAATTATTGCACAAAGCCCTGACCCCTGGTGGTCAAGACAAGTAAAAAGCTTGGGAGACTTTAAGACCGATCAAGGATTTCATTCTCAATACATAAAAAAACTTTCAATATTGAAAAGAGATGAGAAGAGAGGCGCGACTGAAAAGTCATTAAGAAAGGAAGTAATAATCCGTGAATTCACACTATTTGTGAATTTATTGGTCTAATTTCATTATATTTTTAAATTCATCAAATTGAATGGTTCACATTGTATTGAGTTAAACCGGATTTGCAAGGTAAATACTAAATTTATAATTGTTATTTGTATAAATTTAATTTATAATCACTCATGCAATTAATTGTTTTAATTTCCTAACGTTTTCTATTTATATCTCTTCCTAATTTAAACATACAATTGATAAGTTTATTTTCTTTTTTTTTTTTTTAATTTAAAAAAAATCAACAATAGGATGTGGGATTGCAAAGCCTACAAAACCATGTCAAAAATCAAAAGAATTAAAAAAAAAAAAGCTTTGAACCATGAAATAAAATCATAGCATGTTTTTGTTTTTCATATAGAAAATCAATTTAAATATCGAAAAGCATATTTCCTTGCATATATTTTAAATCTCACCTTAATAGTCTTTCTAATTGATAAGTTATTCTTTTATAGATCACATTTATTTTCTAATACTTCAGATTATGTCTTAATCAACACTTTTATCTCTTTATTCATAAAAAATAACTACGATGTCTGTTAACTTATTACTTCTGGCTCACTACCGGATCCTTCCTTACAAAAAGTGAACTTTCACCACCAATTGAAAATAAAAAGACTACAATAACCTTTTAATCATATGAACTAGGATAGAATACATCTGGGTCCTTAATTATGCCCTAATTAACATTTTCATTTCTCTACTCAGTAGAGGGACAAAAGTGTTAATTATGACAAAATTTAGAGTCACGGATGTATTTTACCTATACATAAATAAAGATCTATAGTAGCTGTAGTAAGCCAATCTTTTCAACTCCATGGAAAGGGAACTCTGTGATTGGAGAAAATATTCAAGAATACAATGATAAAATGCCACAAGAAAAAAAAATGCAATTTCCATTTTCTGGTTCCTCTTCTTTCAATTGCTAATAAAATTCTCCCCTGTAATTTAGGAAGTAAAAAGAACTAGTAATATTTAAAATGGCCACATCAATGTAAAGCAATTCCCAGAATTTTTAAAGCAATTGCAAAATCTTTTCAATACAACACCAGCATTACCTCAACTTCAGTCAAACATATTGGGAAGAGGTCTCACTGCCATAAATGCATCCACCATCTGAAAGAAAGCAAGAACTAATATTAGTTCCAACATCCTTCATTTGAATATAATCATGTATATAAAATTCTATATCTACTGTCTATTAGCGTAGATTTAATGACGGTATGCAAAAAGCTTACTTCATCAGTCACAGCAGACCGTGCCAAACGATGTCTTTCCACCAATTCGGTCAAAACTTCAGCAAGGCGCTTCTTCACCTCTCCTGTTAGCATGTGTCCAGCAGCGTATTCCTGAATAAGGACAACTTCAAAATTACAAGGAAGATCTTTTCGCTAATCAATTTTCAGCGAGGTCCCAAACAATTGCACTCTCCCTACCCCAAAACGAGTGTCTAGTCTAAAAGTCACAAGGTCGAGAATTATTTGAAGCAAATTATTGACGAAATAACATTTCGACTTGTTCACTTTTAACTAAAATAAGAAAGTTGATACTCTTCTTAGGATAATCCAAATTAGTAATGTAAACAATAAGTTAGACAAAGGGCTGTGTGGAATCCTCACTACATGAATGGCAAAATAAACTAGAAATAGAAGTTATACCTTCTTTATGTGTTCAAGCTCATCATCATCCTCCAGGAAAAAATTCAAATATTTGATTGGTATATCTACCTGAAGAACAAAATATATATCATGACAGTTCATTCTATTAGGAATCAAACACATAAAAAATATATATCATAACCCACATCCCATTCCATGATGTGTGCGGGGGTCTTTTTCCCTTCATCAAACTTCAGCAGAAAGGTTTAGTACCTCAAGATTTGCTCCATATTTTCTGTGTTTCTCTAAAGAATCTTGCCCACCAGAGAATGCATACCTGTTTATCTGTTGCCAGCATCACAACTTACCATTAGTATAAAAAAAGACCAGAAAGAAAAGCATTCATGCAAAGCACCTGACAAACGTGCCATTAACCTATTAACCTAATCATCTGCATTTCTAAGCATGATAACCATTATAGGGCCCAGGCCTGTATTTACTTGGAGTATACCAACTTGTTTAACCTTCCCTCTCATTCCTTTTAAGAGACATAAAAGACCCAAGCATATAATAGATGATACAATCAGAGTATGACCAGACAAAATCAGCCTCATACAAAAAAAACAAGAGTCATAAATGATAAAAATGGAGACATTGGTCAACAGTAGCCAAAAGGAGAGAGAATAAAACCATAATAAATGTGTGCGCGTATCTATGTGTGTTTATGTAATTCACAGTCGCGTGTTTGAAAGAGAGAGTGTCTCATTTTTCAGGACCCATACCTTGTTCTTGATTTCTTTAGCCGAATCAGTCACATATATAGCAGAATTTGGATCACTGGCTGACATTTTTCCTGTCTCCCCCTGCAGCAGAAATAGAAATCAGTTATGCTAGTGCAAAAACCAAACCTGTATGAGAAAATTTAGATGCAGAAATTGTTATCATTGTGTACTATTAATGTCAGGAAGGGAATACGAAAATCTGACAACAATAATTCTACTTAATATAATGCTGGAATCTTCGGGATTGCACAATAATGAAATGCTTAATCTTTATACAGACACAAACTCTGTTTTTCTTGGCAGCAATAACGGTTTAGTGTCTTAATTTGCATTGGAAAAGCCTTTAGTTTCATAAGGCACATGTGCACTCCCTCCCTCCCTCCCTCCCTCTCTTAATTGCAAGCTAACTTTTCTTCACACTTTCAGCTTCTCCAAACACTACTCTTTATCCTTTGCAGGAAGTTCCTTCTCTTTGAATTTATAACCTTAACTACAATTTACAAGTTCAAGCTCATTGGTCCCATTTGGTGCAATTTGGAGAAACTTTAAAGCGGTTTAGTAAAAAAATAAAAAATAAAAAATTTATACCTAAGCAAATAAATACATCCAATATATATTTAATATAACTATATCAAGTGAAATAGTCTTCATAAGCAATTGACTCGGGCCGGATGGAGGAATCAATCAAGATTTCATTGGCTGGCTGAGCTGCACAACGATCAGTGTTTACTGATAATACAGTTTCTTGATTACAAGTAAAATTGACGCATATCCACATTAAAAAATAAAATATTCACAGCAAATTTTTTGGAGTTAAATATAATTATTATAGTTTAGAATAAACATGATAAATAAATAATTTAATCATATATGTAAAATGGTTTATATAAATTGGTTGGTTTTATTTTTTTAATGAACTGAATCAAAAAATTTTAAACCACACCAAACTGCTTTAATTCAATTTTTTCCAGTTTGGTTTTATAGTTTGAACTAAATACTGAACACCCCTTACTACCCATCCTACGCATCAGTAGGCAGATTGTTGGAGTAGTGCTACACCAAAATGGCACTCAACAGAGTTTTACTGAAACTGGACAATCTTTTTGAAGTCAGATTACATACGATGTTTAAATATGAAAAGACAGCATCTCTATTATATCTGGAGTCAATTAAATTGATGAAAACATCACAATTTTTTGGTCAAATGAGAAAAGAAACTTAGAGAAAAAAGATACTGGTAGAAATAACAACAACTAAGCACAACTGCATATAAACTAACAGATGCTTCTATTCCTATATATAAGTGTACCTGAAGAGCAGGGAAGAATGATGATTCAATCAATGAAGGTTTGTGATATCCTATCCGAGGAGCAACATCTCGTGTCATTCTGAAATATGGATCCTGGGAAATCAAAAATCAAAAACAACAATAAAGAACAACTAGATCTAAAGTTCAAACATCAAAGCACAATTAAACGTAAATCATCTACATGTTTGTAATGAATATCATAGGTTAACTGCTTACATTTGGTGACTCATCCAATTGGATGTCCACCAATCTTGAAAAAAGAAGGAAAAAGTATCAGCCATCAAACAAGATGCTCAAAATTACACCAAATGTTCCAGAGAAAGCAAAGCACGAAGGAAATTTCCCTTGAACAGTGTTGCTCTTATTCTTCCAAGCAATTATGATAGTAGTCCTCTTTTTTAACATTATATGACAAACTCATGTTTTGGCTGAGTTGGTGACATTTTTTTCCCATTCCTTTTTCACACATCTCACATTTAACACCGGCTCGCAATATATTATTCTATCTCCACTATGTTCAAAACATTTATTATCCAGCATGGAGCCACAAGTCACATAAAAACAAACAAAGTAGGCCTGCACCTTCCCAGTGATAATCCATATAAACAGTCTGCTAGTACCAAGAAGTACCGTGAAAAGTATTTTATTCACAAAGTTCAATTACTTGGCAACCTTCAACAAATAGTAACTTTAGATTTATATACCTTTTTCTCACTATAGAATTTCCAGAGCACAAGATGAAATGGAACTCGGCAAATCTACTTGCATCAATCTAACTCTTCCATCAAAGACCACCAACATCACCATATCTTAGTAAGAATTCAAAAATCTGTCTTTCCTAAGCACTTCAGAAGATTCAGTTTAACAAAATAACCTAGGAACATCCCATATTTTTACAGCTGCTTTGATGTCTTCCTATACTTTTATAAGCCAAAGCAATATTTAAGTTACACCACTTCCGCAGTTTAGCCTGGAGGTACTGTTTCAATATATAATATGTTTAAATTCACAGTGCCACCAAAAGCATTTACTAACAACACCTTCCTCTGTTTGAGAATTACTTTTCTATTTCCAATAACAGGCAACTTCTCCTTGGAATCATCCATGGTATGTCACAATGAATGGCAAGAAATCATTCTAATTTTCATTCATAATAGAAATAATAAAAGGAACATGATAAATGCAAATTTCTAATGAAGACATCTACTTGCTACCATCTCACAAACTCAATATCAATGTTATGCAAAATAACCTCATGTTCCAACCAGTTGGCACGATAAAAGTGAAAACTTTGCACAAAGATTGAGAGATAATTTTAGTACTAAAGATTTAAGAGCTGAAATGTGATTGAAATTTTTAAGCTTAACAATAAGAACTAAGTGAACAATTAAATAAGTTGTGAATAAATTCATTGCTGCTTTGATGACAGATAAAACAACTAAGTTCGGGGAAAAAAACAACTAAGACAATCAAAATAACAATGATGGTGGCAGTGGTGAAAATGGTGGTTTTATTGGTGATGGAAGAATTGGTGGTGCCGCCGCGCCAAAAAGAAAGAATGAAGCATTTTAAAAAATTTATATGAAACTTAATGGAAAAAATGGGAGTTAAAAAATCAAACTAGGACAAAAAACTTAGTACTAATGAAATTATCAAACAAAACAAGAGTCAAGGAATTATATTTATACTCCATATAAAGCAGTATGTGTTCATCAACATTAATTACATGCAAATAGCATAGAAACCTTCAGGACTGGGAGGGGTTTTACCTGGTCAATTGCACATGGAATTAAGCAGCGAAGGTTATCTTTGCCAGAGAACAGATGTGGAAATGAACTGGGAAATGATGGAACTGCCTGCATCAATAGCAAAAGTATATAAATACCTCCCACAGCCATCATAGCAGTCCATGATGATGAAAATAGAGTTGAGATTCGAGAAAATAAAGACATGTACAAGGTCTTTTATACTTTCAAAACTATGTTCGTATAATTATTTTACAAGGTGACAATAGCTTATTGAAAAGGCACAAGTATCTTTAAATACTAACAAAATATGTTTTTTCATAAAATTGTTCTGCATGGGTTCAGTCCAATCAAAACTCAGTTGAATAGTTATTATCGTGATTTTTCAAATTTCTGTTTCCGTGAGTATAATTGTCAAGTTACAAGGAATTAAACGCTCAAAGTAGCAGCCACATAGCAATGAGACATTAAAGGGAAAACAACTCTTGCAGGCTCAACACTACAATCATGTGAACACATTTTCAGATCAGTACACAGCATCACAAAACTAACCTGCACAGCTGGGAAGCTAACTTTCCCGATATGATCTTCACCAGTAAAACCAAATATACCCACAACCTGTGCAAAGCAGCAAAATTTTAAGATAAATGTGGTAAACAGTTGGTTCAATTGGAGAGGAATTCAAGCATCCCAGACAGACCTCCATACTTGTGCAAACAGTAAAGATAAGTAAGAAAAACAATGACCTTATTATATGTAACACACTTCTCAACCTTCACCATGTTATTGTAGAAGGAACTGCACAAACGATTTTAGAATAAAATCAATTGGTAGTACAATAATACAGGTAAATTCATGCATGATTTGTGAACTACATGCTTCAATTAATATCCACGGAAAACTGAGAACAGAACAAATACATAGATATTTGTTTGATCAGAATAATCATCCATTTATACATACTACATATTGTTAGAGGAAAAACTCCTCCTAAGACTAAAAAAGAAGTCCATTTATGCAAAAAATAACTAAAATTTCATTATTGGAAAAGAATGCTTTAAGGGGTTGGAGCTGTGGAGGTCATTCTTGTTTGCACATGTGCATTCTGAGAACACTGAACCAAAATTAAGATTGGAGGCACCTAATCTTAGCAAGCAGTTCATAATACATGAATCGATAGATCTCTTTAAATCCAACAGGAATAAAGCTTTAGAAAGCCATGTACAATAAACATTGATGAATAACATCATAAATAATATCGAAGAACTCTTCTTAGCAAAAAGAAAAATAATCACTCCACCTATAATAATTCATTATACATGTACTTGAGCAAAGAAAAAGATTAATAAGAAAAGTCTCCTCTCAACAAAATCTTTATATGGCATAGGCAGATGATACAGTCCAAACAATTTCCCATAAAAACAGAAAAGATTTAAGTATTGCAAAGGCTACCAGAAGGTGAATAGTGATCACTTTTCTGAAGCAGCCTAATGAGTTCAACAATGTGACAGGAAAACAAAGTAACAACTCAATTAAATACTTTCTACAACCCCTAAATAACAACGCCTTTTTCATTAACTTCCTAATGGATCTTGTAATTTACGGTTTGTATAAGAAGAACCAAGAGAAACATTTAGCAACAACCAATCTTCCTCATTAAATAGTGCCTTGGATAATAAATTCTTAAAGCTCAAAACACCCACGCAAGATTTTTTATGCTTATTATCAATCTAATATGCTTAAAACATTCAAGAGCATTATTGTGAAATTGCACAGAATTTAAACAAGAACAATTAAAAGCAATAACCAAACAGAAATATACAAAAAGATATCATTTTTTTCCGGCTTTAGCAACATCTAATGGGACATTGAAACAGTTATTTCAGTTACTTACCCACCAACATACTCAAAATCTTGGAAAATGAAAGTCTTAGTGACGTCAAATCCACAAGCAATAATATCTCTAGCATTTTCACGAGCCAATCTTTTACTCTCCTCCACTGAAAGGTTTTTCCACATGCATTTCTCATCATCAGTGAGCTGTATAACAAGCGGAACCCTAAATGCCTCTTGAAGATATCTACAAAGCAGTAATCAACAAGTTAACTATAATATAATAAAAAAATTGTAACTACAAGATTTAAGTTAGCTGATTATTGTTACTAGTATCCACTTACTTAGTAAACATAAAAGGCACAAGATGGCCTAAATGCAGGGATTCTGAGGAAGGGCCTCTGCCTGTATAAAGATAAAATTTTTGGCCTTTTTCATAAGCATCTAATATCTCATTGAAATCTCTATGAGCAAAAAAGACGCCGCGGCGGAGGAGTACATGAGGAGGACGGCCGGTAAGACGGTGGACACGGTCGATTAATGATTGGTCCAGTCTTTGACATCCGAATTTGTCAATTAGTTTGTCGTAATCGATTTTCCCCCCATCTTTGGCCGAAACTTCCCATGGATTTACTACTTGATCTTGCTCTTCGGTTTCAGTTCCTTCTTGTCTATTAGTTGCTTTGTCTTCTACCATGGTGTTTTCGGCTGCTGCTTCTATCTCTTGCAAGTCGAAAGGTTGAAGAAAGGGTAAGATTGAGAGTAGTCTACTGTACTCAAATGAGCGGCTATATAAACGTCGTCGTATTAATAGTCAACATACTATATATATATATATATATATATCTATAGTCGCTAAAGATTCCTATTTCACGCATAAAAGGCAAGAGCTCATCTTCCACTATCGCGCTCCTACACTCCAGCCATCGGAACCTTGAAATGGAAACCCAATAAGATCTCTGTCGAGAAAACCCTTGAGCCCTATCTTGCCTCAATATCTTTTTTCTTTATCTGTTGCATTGTCTCCTTCTGGGTCTCGACGACTCTCACTAGTAGTCAAGGTAATTACTTTTGAATGGGAAATTGCAATATTTCATCACTTAGTTTATAGATAATAACTATTTGTGTCTTTCTTTTTTCTTCTTTTCTTTGACTTGTATATATGCCCGTTCTCAGATTTAAAGTATGAGAGTGAGGAAGCAAAGACGCCACCGCAAGGCGGTGAGGTTTTATACAGCATGTTTTGGGTTCAGGCAACCGTTTAAGATTCTGTGTGATGGAACATTTGTGCATCACCTTATAGTAAATAGCATTGCGCCAGCTGATAAAGCTTTGTCTAATATACTTGGTGGCCCTGTGAAGCTCTTCACCACCAGGTCTCCCTGCTTGCTTTCCATCAATATCTCTTTCTGCTTTATGCTGTTCCTTAAAATATAAAGGATGTTTTTATTTAATATGGAGTGGTACTTGTTTCTGTTGTTCGGTTTGTAGATGTGTCCTTGGGGAGCTCAAAAGACTCGGTAATTCCTATTCTGAATCTCTCCAAGCTGCTCATAAACTCATGATTGCGAGGTAATGCCCTCTCTCTATGTCTTGACAGAGATGTTATCTTTTTGTAGTTGGTGAACTGTAATTAGTCTAATTGTTGTATGTATTTTTCTAATCTTGCAAAATTCATATAAATTCTTCTTAATTTGAGTCTGTTGTGTTGATTCAGGATATTATAAGTATAAAGTTTAAGATATTTGAGTTCAATTACTAATGAAATGGGTATTATCAAAAAAAAAAAAAAAAAAAATTACTAATGAAATGGGTCTTGCTTTGAGTGATTGATAACTGGGGATGTTAAGGGCAATATATGATGGTTCCTGAATTTGTTGTTAATTGAAGCTACTTAGATCTTTAGCTTGATCGGTCTTAACTAGTCCGCAAAGGAACATGGTTGTCCACTTCTTTTTTGGCTTATACTGTGGCTGCAATACTTGTTCTTATTGAGGTGTTTACATGGACGTATGCAATGATTGAATTGAACATAATAGCTAGACTTGAGCATTGCAAGTGCATATTCTCAGTGTGACACTGGACTGAGAATATTTTGGACTTCCAAAATAAACTAAAAACGAGTAGCATTATCCTAAACCAAGAAATACTGAAAGTGAGCTTAAATATTCCTAAATAAATATGGACACACTCCAACAAAGCTGAAATTATAGAATTGCCCCTTAGACTTAAGGTTCTTGACTAGTAACTTATTTATATGACTCTAGGTGAACTAGAAATATGTATCTAAATATAAATCCTAGAAAACATAGACCATGATTCTAAAATTCTTGAGCCATAAAATTTGAATTATGATTTCCTTTTCTTGTCACAGTGATATTGGTGCGTCTTAAAATGTGTTATGTTAGTCTATGTGTTTATGTATCGAGTACTTGAATCCATGTCAGACGTAAGCATATTCTGATATATGTTTGATATTCTTTCTTTTCATAATTTCTTTGTGGCTTTAAAATGAAAACTATGATTGGATTGGGCTTTTGAAATGTTTCATCATTAAATATTCTAACTTGCCCTACCATCCTCAGTATGTCTTTACTCATTAAATTGGTTCCTGGTTCTCTTTAGTTATTTAAATATTTGGTTTGGGAAATTTTTGTTATGAACTTATTTTCTTTTCTGGGCCATATATATCTAAAAATATTTCAGTAATAATTCATTTCTCCTGATGGATACTGTGATTCAATTCCAATGTCAGATGTGATCATGAGAATAAAAAGAGTGCTGAAGCTTGCATTGTGGAGATTATTGGAGAAAATAATCCTGAGCATTTTTTTGTGGCAACCCAGGACTTTGTTATGAGGAAGAAGTTTCGGGAGGTTAGTCTGTCTCATCTTCTGTGGGTTCCATTTTTATCTCTTTTCTTTTACCAATTATGTAACTATTTGTTGGTTTATAAATTTTTTCTCTATTCTGGTATTGAAACTGCTCTGTTTGATGTTGTTATGTTTTACAATGCATGAGGAATGTCTGCATATATATCAATTTCTTTGATACAGATATTAAACAGAGCAAGTTTAGTCTCAATTGTAGAAGAAATGTGCTAACAAATCTTCTCCATTTATTGGCATCATCTAGTTTTGAGAAGTGATGATGCCCAAAGTAGTTACCTTGCTTTGCTTTGGCATTCGAAGTTGAAGTTGGGTATGGGGGTTATTGTTTCCCATCATATATAAACACATATTTTAGCATTATAGTTAGAAGGTTAGTTAACAAGTGAAATTATGAAACAAATCAGTATATACTTGTATCAAATGATACCCTGTCTTGACTCATCTTGGCTTGACCCTGTTGAATGCATACCAAATGGATCTAAGTGATGTGCATACTAGTTGGAAAAGTTGTTTATATGCATAAGCCCAATGAATTTGTTTGTTCTGTAATTCAAATTTGAAAATTACTTTACCCAACTAGAAAAATACCCTTTTGACGCCCTTGTTCATTCCTGAAAATTTAGCTATTGTGCAGGTTCCAGGTGTCCCCCTCATTTTTGGTCTGAGAAATGCGGTCCTCCTTGAGCCACCATCTGCATTTCAACATGAGTTTGTCAAGACCTCTGAAGAAGAACGCTCACGTGTGACCGAGTTAGAACATAAAATGTTAAAAAACAGGACCAAGAGTATGTTGACTAAAGAGAAATCTGGACATTCTTCTGATGAAAATGAAGGTCCAAGAGATCAAGATTTGGAAATGCAGCCTGTTAGAAAGAAGCAAGGCACTGGAAAGAGAATGGATGTCAAGGATAGAGCTCAATTTAAAAGAAAGAAAGTCAAGGTATAATTGTCTTGAAATCCTAAGCTAAAATATTATATTCTCCATATATAATCTTGAAATCTTTAGTTCTGGCTTGTAGATTGATTTTTATCAACCATGCGTCCATCATCTTGTTCTTCTCAAATGCATATGATTCATAACCAATTCAGGCAATTAGTTGTTGAGATATATTGGGAAATTTTTAGTTTATTATATTCTTTACCATGGTTGCCTTAGCTATATGATAATAAAGTTTCTCTCTCTCTCTCTCTCTCTCTCTCTCTCTCTCTCTCACACACACACACACACACACACACACACACACACACAACAACACACACACACACACTCACACACACATCCACACATTACATGACAGCATCTATGGAAGCATGATCACACACACACACACACACACACACACACACACACACATACAAGACACATCTACTGGGAAGCATGATGGAATTCTCTCTCTTGCTTTGGGCCTCCACAATATATCATTATGTCTCTACTCTGTGATTAGATGAGGATGTAGCTGTATGCTTCATTGTTTTGTTGATTCCCTCCTTTTAATTCTGGGTTGCATCCCCTTGGTGATTTATAGTGGATCTTTAGTGAGCCCAGAACTGGATGTGTTATGAGTTGAGAATGTGAGGATGTTTTTCTTTGAGGGAATTGAGAACAGCAAATGATTCTTGCATCTAAAACTGTAGAATGTGAAGATTGCTTGTTCTATTTCTACCTGTAATATTATGGATCCGTGGCTGCCAACCAGTACATTTTTCCATTTCCTATGTGATGTTTTTTGCATTACATGCCCAATTTTTTGTTTTCTTTTTTTTGGTCATCAAATAGCATGCACATGTGATGATGTCAAGAATGTCGATATATTAGATGTCAAAGAAGTGATGTAGTTAATTGAGTACAGTTACTTGATATTGAGTGGATTAATAAGAACAAAATATACATGTTTTCATGCTTTTCATTCCTTTGCTAACTGTTTTCTTTTAAGTGTTTCTCTATTCTCCTATGGTTAAACTTCATGTCCTAAATTTTGCAGGGACCAAATCCACTTTCATGCAAGAAGAAAAAAAAGGATGTAAACCTAAAGCCTTCATCTGAGAAGGTGAGGACAACATTGCTTTTGCATGACCCTAGACTTTTGTGATTTTTTTGTCCAGGCAATAATGGTGGGTTCTAATCAGTGTTGTTGAATGATAGCATGTGGGGAATGATCTGTAAAACAATTGATAGAGTTTGATTTCTCAACTCATATAATTTTAACCCTAGAGTTCTCCCAGAGAAATCGAGATTATATTGATCATAGCTCACATATGTGGATACATTGTATGGATAAACACTTAACCTGAACCACTTGTACACCAAATCAATCTAATGAAAAATTTGAAAAACAAGCTAACAAATAGAGTAATGGTTGATAGTTGTAGTGGCCAGGGTTCTACACTAGGGAGCAGATATGTTTTTCTTTCCTTTTTGAAAGTGTAATTTTTGTTAACAAAAATGAAAAATCTATGCTAGAAAAAGAAGAAAATAAAATATATGAAAAGATATTATTTTTGGCCACAAGTTTTATGTGGATTAGTTTATATGTAATTAGCATGCCATATGAGCTATTAGGTTCATCTCAGTCAATAACGAAATATAAAGCTTAATTACACATTTTGATATGGTGCAATTTTTTATTTTTTTTATTTTGCCTACCAATGGATATTGGAGCAACATTGCGAGGTTTATTCAGATAGTAGTGACGGCTAAATGTCATTCCACATGAGCTCCATTTTCCACGAGTTAAAATGATGCTTAAATAGTGTTTGCTAAGATGATAATGCTTCTTGTGCAGGAAAGTAAAGCTGTTGATGGTTTCGTGAGAAGTAGGAGCAGGAAAAGAAAAAGATCACGCAAAGGCAAACCACTTTCCGAGTCTTCCCCGGCAAATTGATAGAGCTTCTAACAATGAAGTAAGCATGCATTAAATTGGTTAACTTAAGGACTCCTTATGTGAAGATGCTATATTATCATTGGCAATGGGATCATATGTTTTTTATACTCCTTTTCCCCCTTCCTCAGAAGTATTAAGTATTCAGGTTTAGGAACTTGAAAGGAATAGATAATGTGTCATATATTTACATTTATCGAGATGGTATCTGACATGTGTAGCCTCAAAAGCCTTGTGTGCCAGTTTTTTGTTTTTCTTGTTTTTAACTGATGAGCAGTGTTTGAGTGAAATCTATTCATAGTCATTGAATTTCAGATCATTATCAACCAAATATCTCTATTTTATTTTATTTTTGGTAAGAATCAGAATTGCTAAACTTTCATATAGGTTCACCTGTGGAATTTATTTATATATTAGTAACAGAATTTAGTTTCGATATGGGGTGAAGTGGACATTTTTATTCATGCAAACATCAAAATGTGAAATTCAATTTGGAAGTATATCAAACATAACCATAGCGAAGATTTCTATTACCTATAGAATTATATTATAACAGTTCATTTTATTATTGGCTAAAAGTTTAGCTGAAGTTTCGTGGCTATACTGAAATAAATAATAGTTGCAATGATCATAGGTAAAAATAGGTGAAATTAAGCCCAAAAACTGCAAAAAAAAAAAAAAAAAGTTAGATACGTCATATGAACATCTCCATTCCATAATTTATTACAATAATGTAAAACTTCACAATGCAGATACAAATGTTGTAGAACCTCACTTATTACACTACACATCAAAATGCATAAAAATTTTAAGCCTCAACTAGCTAAAAAATCTCAAAATAGCCTTAATGCTTATTGTTTTCCATAAACATTTTCCCTGTCAAACCACAAGCAAGAGCCTCATGAGGAACCTCGCCGATATGTTCAATCCCTTCAGCAAAAACCACACCCATACCCATATGCAAATGTGGCTCAATGTGGCAATGAAATGCCCATACTCCTGGATTATCTGCTACAAACCTAAGTGCAGTCCACCCATAAGGAAATATCACTGCAGTATTTCTCAAAGGTGGATTCTTTAAATTAAATTTCTCCTCATCCTTAGGTGTAAACTTACCTTCTCCATACCCTAATAGCCAAAAGTCGTGCCCATGCAAATGCCATGGATGGATTTCACTAACATTGTCACTTAATGCATTAGCATTTTGAAGTATCACATCTACTGTTGTTTGGTAATCAAACTTGTAAACCCCATTTCCAAGAGTGGTATTAGGGTTAGCTGGTGGTTTCATTACATCATATTGTGCAGGGTAGTTTTCAGGCGGGTTTGTTTGATCAAAAGCATGGAGGAGGCCGTATTTCATAGAGCCTAAGTAAGGAGTAGCAGGTAATGAGAGAGAAACATTGTTGATTGACCACTTAGTAAAGCCATTGATTTTGTTCTGGGTATTGAGCAGGATGATCCGACGGCTGAAATTCTTGGGAGGTTTTGGAGAACCCATTGTTGCTAAAATTTTGTTAGAAAATGCTTTGCTATGAGCATAGTCATTCCATTGAGGAGTTACAGGAGGGGGAGAATCAGGTAAATTTTCAACAGAGTTTGGTAAATAGTTTAATATTGTTAGCCCTTGAGGAGTTTTAGGTTCCCTTGCTCTTACACCTACAGAAACCCAATAGTTCTTTTTTGGGTTCTGATTTGTGGAAATCAAAACAGAGTAACTTTCACCAGAGTAAATGTCCAAATCAGCAGTTTCAAATGGCTCGACATAATTTCCATCAGCTTCGACTACTAGCATCTTGTGATCCTGTAAACAAGAAAGTGGAAAGATCAATTAAAGAAATAATTTTATGTAAGATTCCTTACAGAAATAGTTTTTATTAGATATTCAACAGGCAATATATTATAACTGTGCTGTGCCAAAAGCAACAATGGTCACCCTACCCATCTGAAAAGAACTGATATGATACTAGGGATGTAAATGAGACAAGCCGTTTGTGAGCAGTTCGAGACTCGGCTTGATTTCACTCGATTTTGTTTGATAAGATTATCAACTTGAGCTGGAGCTTGGCTGTTTTTAAACGAGTGCAGTTCAAGCTCAAGCTCATAAGCTCTAGTTAGCTCATTTAGACCTTCTCTTGTTTGGCAGATTAAAGCAAATATTGCAGAATTTCTGAGCAAAGGATGTGGTTGTCACATGAGTTATAATGGAAATATAATTATAACATATCTAAATTTATTTTTAATATTACTAGGGAGTGAGTATTAGTTTGAAGCAATTGAATCAAATCGAACTTATTGAATTTGATGTTTCAAAGAATCAAGTTTTAATTCCGGTTTTAAAAGAAAAAACCAATCAATTTTTTATTCAATTCAATTCATATAATGCCGAATCAAATTATTTTTCAATCCAAAAGAGTTAAAATAGAGCTGCAAGAACCGAATCAAATCAGTTTAGTTCAAAATTTTGATATATTGCCACTTAAATAATTATCTTGTGAGCTAATTATGGGAAGTGGCAGGCCGTCCATTTAAGTAAATAAACAAAATCTTCAAGAAATTGATAATAGGCCAAATCCTTCCGTGTGCAAAAACAAAAATTGTTGTCATAGATCATTCAATGTTTGACTAAAATCTAATTTTAACGTTATCTCTCTCTCTCTCTCTCTCTCTCCTTTTAACAAAGGTTCATGCATGTAAATACAAGATCCTTGTCCTACCAACTTACCATATGTCTTGTCTACCTACTCTTTCATCAATTGTCAAATGATTTTTCTTTTTTCATTAGACTCAAATGAATGATTAGTGCTTGTAATTTACTATTTTTATTTTTATTTTTATTTTAGTTGTTATTGTAAATCCTAACCCTTACAAGAAACTTGTAATTTGGATTTCTACTTGTCAATTAGGGCTAGACAATACTAAATTACGAGGATTTTTATTTTTAAAAACTAATTATAAATATTATATATATATAAGTATAATGCCGGACTGGAGTTGTGCGGTGGTGTGTGTGATTCAATCCAAAGCTAGTGTAACGAATAGGTAGCTGCGAAGAACCGATAATGACAAATACAAGTTGTAGTTTCAAAAGTTTTGAATGATAGACCAGCTATTAAATTATTTAGATATCTGTGAGCTAATTAATGAGGGTATGGGAAGTGGCAGGCCGTCCATTTAATGGAAGTTGTAAATTACTTAAACAAATTCTATACAAAGATAGGATTGATGAATTAGGTTGCAAATTCCTTGGCCCGTGGGTTTGTGATGCAAAAACAAAAATGTTGTCATGTAGATCGATGTCAATAGATTTTAGGGACACATTAAAATCTCAATTTTTAGCGTTATCTCTCTCTTCTCTCTCTTCTCTCTTCCTGGTGTTGAACAAAGGTTCATGTGCAGTGGGTGAGATACACAGTATCCTGAGAATGTGGTAACACCAAAACGTAATACCATATATTATGTTCTTGGAGTCCTACCGTACTTCTTTCATCAATTGGTCAAATGATGTTTTGCTTTTTTTCGATATTTTAAAGATCAAGATGAATTTGTCGAGGTATTAGGGTGCTGTGAATTTACTGTATTTTTATTTTATTTTTATTTTAGTGGGTGTGATTGTTGTGTTCGGAAGTTAATTTGCCAAATAAATGCCCTGGACTTGAGTGAAACTTGTGTAGATGTGGGGGGTGGAAGGAAAACGTGTGTATGTTTTGGAGGGAGAAATGGAGGGGGTTGGGGAGGTGGTAGTACGGGTACTGGTGTTCGAAATAGAGGCTAGACCATACTTTTAAATTTATACGAGGATTTTTTTATTATAAAAAAAACATACATTATACAATATACTATATATCATTAATAATATTACTTTTTTTTTTTTTTTTTTCAGAAAATGCAATACTCTTATCCGCCACTTGTATTTATTAAAAGTGCATTCTTATATGTTATTTCTTTCACAGCTACCAAAACCCAACCATTAGTGTTGTCGCCTTTTTGCCTACATCAATTGTCATTTTATTTTTTCTTGGATTATTGTCCCAAAATTGGTGGTTTAGTACTGAATTTACTATTTTTGTTATATTTGAATGCGTATTATTGTAAATCCTTAATTTACCACTATAAGAATTTTTGTAAACTGGGATCCTACTTATTATCTTATCCCATAGTCTATTTCTTAAATTTTGATCAAGATTAAACTGTTCCAAAAGTATTATTCCTAAAATGATTTTATATTAATTATTTTATCATATCTAATGCAATGATTTAAAATTATTTTATTTTGAGGAAAGAAATTAAAATGAAATTTTTAAAATTTGAAGGTGACTTCCTCAAATCAAAGGTCAATAGGAACATGAGACTCATATTATGCCAAGGAAAATGATGTGGGAACCCAACATATTCATTTTTCATTGGACACACATTAGTTTATATAATAATATATTACAATTTGGTATGTGATTTGACCCTTTGTCTTTATCAATTAAGTTTGGGACAACCTTTTAACCTTTTTTTTTTTTTTTTTTTTTTTTAAGAAAATGCTATCTTAGATTGTATATTAAAAGTGCATTTATATGTATTCTTTCACTAGCTACCAAACCCACCATGTGTTGTCGCCTTGCCTACATCAATTGTCATTTTATTTTTTTTCTATTATTGTCCCAAAATGAATTATTAGTACTTGTAATTTACTATTTTTGTTTTATATTTGAGCTATTATTGTAAATCCTAACCACTATAAGAAACTTGTAACTTGGGATTCCTACTTATTATCTTATCCATAGTCTATTCTAAATTTTGAATCAAGATTAAACTGTCCAAAGTATTATCCTAATAATGATTTATATTAATTATTTTTATCTATATCTAATGAATGATTATATAAATTATTTATTTTGAGAAAGAAATTAAAAGAAAATTTTAAAATTTTGAAGGTGACTTCCTCAATCAAAGGAGGAACATGAGACTCATATTATGCCAAGGAAAATGATGGGGAACCCACTATCATTTTCATTGGACACACATTAGTATAATAATAATATTATTATTACAATTTGGATGTTTTGACCTTTTTGTCTTTTCAATTAAGCTTTGGACAACCTTGTTAACCTTTATTCTTCAAGATATCAAATGATACTTTTTTTATTCCTATTCTATCCCTTTCTTCTTCCCTAGTGCTATTAAAAAGTAAAACCTCTTTACATTTGTCTACACTCACCACTGCACATTTCCCTTTCACAGCTTGCCAACAACTTTCTTAGTGCAGGAATAAGAACTTTCCTAAAAAGTGGTTGCCCATTCATCCCATATTCCATGAGTTCTTTCACCATCAAATTAAAGCTAACCATATTATTATTCTAAAATCTATGGGCAGACCAAAAATCGGTCAAATCGATTCGGTTGAATTAAATTTATCAATCCAATAAAAGTGTTTGCATGTGGGTGATTATTTAAAAATTATCAATTTAACCCAAAAATAAATTAAAATTGAAAAACTGAATCGAATCAAATTAAACTTATTCTTAGTTCAATTTTTATGTACAATCCTTTATTTTCTTTTTACGAAATTTAGTTATTCGATTAAAATTGGTTGAATTCAGTTTGAGATGATAATAATATCTAATAATATATGATATTGTAAACACTCCTAGGTCAGTCCTTTCGGACACGGGTCTAGGGAAGTATCTAGAAAATAATATAATAAGCAAAATAATAAGTAATGTACTTACGCCAATGGCCAAGTTGAGAGAAGCTAAAGCAGTGGTGCTTGCAATTCTTAGCCTGTAAATCTTGTTGGGAAGAACTTTGAGAATGTCTGGTGCCCACTGTTCACCACCTTTTAAGTTACACCCATTAACCGTAGGGTTTTTGCTATAATGCGCTGCTAGTGAACAATTATATTGTCCTCTTCCATTGATAAGCAGGCTCTGAAAATACAGCAAGCAAATCAATCATTATTTTCAAAGGAAAATACAATTATTCACCAAAAGAAGTAAACATGACTTTCTTGCTTTTTTCCCTCTTCTTTTTCGCTTTTGTCCTAAGATTCAAGAAAGGGTTAAAAGAGAATGATTTAAAATGTTAAAATATCAAATTTTGATTCAATCATTCACCTAAAAAAAACATTACCATGCTCAATTACTAATTATTAGCAAAAATATTATCCTGTTAAGCTCTGCTTGGCAACTGCTTTTGACGTAGCATTTAATGTTTTTTAATTCATTAGGAGGGCGAACACGCTAAAAGAACATTATAGACTATACAATAAACAGACTGCATTTAGTTGATTTGGTCAAAACACTGTATTTATTATCTATTATTTAGCGTTTAAAGGAGCGAATTATGAAACTTTACGCCTACTAAAACCCCAATAAACTATTAAAACAATTAATTTTTATGAATAAACTTTTATTCAAATAACATTTTTATTAATCCAATAATAATATTAATATTATTTATAATTTTATAATGAAATAATGAGAGGTGGGAAAAAATAGATTAAGTAGATATATAATATGTTAAGTTACCTGGGATTCACCAATCCAACGAAAGGGTTTGGAGGAGAGGCCAACTTCTTGGTGATGAACACTTTGGTGCCACCAATCACTCAATAGTAGGTTAAGCTCATCGTCATAGTGGAAGGGTTCTTTCTCTCCTTCTGCGACGTCAACTATCAGAGATCCATACAGCCCTGCTGATCTTTGCATTCCATAGTGTCCATGGTAAAAGTATGTTCCTGGCTGCACCATATAAAAAAAATTTTCACAACTTAGTATAACCTTAAAATACTAGGTTAGGTAAGTAAAGAAGATGGAAACCACTTTCTATACCGTGTTTAAATTTATTATTGAGGAAGCGTAGATCCAACTATTCTTTTTTTTTTATTTATTTAGTATTAATCATAATTATCCTCAGCCTACCGTTTAAAATTAAATTTTGTTTGCGCTTCGTGACCTAATAAAGGGCAAAGCGCACCCAGCGAGCATTTGCGACTGACCTCACTTCAAAGAGAACTGGAAAAGAATGATGAATGCAGGATTCAAAACTACAGGGACTCATCTATTTTGACATGGGCTATAAAATGTGTGTTTAATTAAGGACCCCTCTATTAGGAGGGAGGCAGAATATAAGAATGAAAAGATATTTAGTAAAATTGAATTAGAAATTTCAAAGAAAAAAAAAATTATGAGAGCTCAGGGCTCCTCCCACTTGAAGCTTGCGTCTGTAACTGGTGCCGAATCACTCGTCCCAACACGGAACTGATTTATTTTTTAATGTTTTGCTATTTGCTTAGATCACAAGTTTATTCTGTAAAAATATAGTAAATTCATGAAAAAACAAAATATTCTCATGCTTTTTGCATATAGGCTATTTTCGTGATTGAAACTCATATCCTCAACTCATGACCTTCAGGTCATAAATAGAGTAATTTTTTACCGTTACAATTTGAAAGGTAAAAGCAGAGAGAGAGAGAGAGAGACAAAGATTTTACCCTATCAACTGTGAACCTATAAGTAAACTTTTCACCAGGGTTAATAACACACTGTGAAATTGAAGCAGTCCCATCCGCCCAAGGTGTTCCAAGCTGTAAAAGGAAACGATAGAAATTACAAACCAGAATAGGGAAACCAACAATTACCTAAATATGAAAAGCCAACGTGAAGTTCACATGCAAGAAGATTCGCTATCTTCACAGCTTACACTTACATAGAAATATTTATATACATAGCTTTTTACCAATTCAATTATAACCTATCTTTTGAAAAAGAAAAGAAAAAGAAGTGTATAAAAAAAAGAGTCAATCTCTGCAGAAAAAGAGGCAATAACCTGTCTGATCCCATGCCAGTGAATAACAACCCCTTCTGTGTGTAGTTTGTTAGTGAGTTCCACATGAATGGTTTCCCCGGCTTTTGCCCTTATCGTCGGCCCCGGAAACTGGCCGTTGATACCCATCACGACATTTTCTACACCGTCTGGTGACCCGAACATATACTCCACTTCCCATTTGTAAAGATGCCTTTCTTGAACGGTTGCTAACGTTGTTTCTATCAAAGATAAGAAAATGCAAATGACAAGTAGTAAAAATGGATCATACCGTTTTCGGGTGTCCATAGTTTTTTGGAGGCAGAAAGAGAAAGAGATGAACTGAGAGAAATTTGCAGAAACTTAAAAATGTTTATCAATGGAGCATATTATAGAACAGTACTAGTGCTGCTATTGCTTGATCAATTGCAAGCACATATATAGTAATGTGACGAGCAATAGAGCCTCTGGGCTCCACCTTTTTTCAAAAAAAAAAAAAAAAAAATCAACATGATATTGGTTATTCCCTCTCTTTTGCACCTTATTCTCGGCCCAGGAAATCTCGGCCGGGGTTGAGTACACATCACGGCACATTTTTGATACCCACCGTCTGGTGACCGACACAGTAATACTCCACTTCCCATTGTGGTAAAAGATGCCTTCTTGAACGGTTGCTAACGTTGTTTCTAATCAGAAGATAAGAAGAATGACAAATGACAGGTATGTAAAAAAAATGGATCCTCGCATTTCGGGAGAATATGGCCCGGTGCCTTGGCAGTTATGCTTCTCCGGTCAGTGGCTCGTTCCATTGGAGGCAGAAAGAGAAAGAAAATGAGGATATGATAGAGGCTGACGAGAATTTGCTAGAATACTTAAAGAAATGTTTATCAGTTAGTGGAGTTAGGCAATATTATAAAAACAGTGCAGCCTTTGTTTAGTGCTAGTCATATTGTTGCTATGCTATACAAGATTGCCGACAGGCACATATATAGTAATGTGACGCAGTCAATAGAGCTCTGGCTCCACCTTTTTTCAGAAAAAAAAAAAAAAAACCCAAAATCATCAAGAAAAAAAAAAAAAAAAAAAAATCACAAGCACATAGAATCGTGTAATATATATATATATGGCTGATGTTATGAATTTGGTAACATATATAATAACAATATTTTATTGATTTACTTCAGCAATATATATAATAAAGATGACAACTAACAGAAGCTAGAAAATAGGAATAATAACAAATCACTAATCACAGCCCTTGAAACTAGGACAACTATCCAGGAATAATTCAAACTATAATAAAATCAGAATTAGTTAATTAACAGTTACAGTCAACAATAGTAATCCGTAGTTACTATAATTTTTAAAATAATAATTTTCACATTTTTTTAAATATAAATATCTAACTGGCATAATTTTATAAGTTGAAATATTTAATAGAATAAAAAAATTAAAATTTTAATAAATGCGATTTTATAAAATAAAGTACTCAATAAATTAAAATAAAATTTAAAGATATTACAGAATATTTTATATAAAATATAAAAGTGAATTTATGCATTTCGCCTATAACTAATTATGTGGTTACACATTTATTGAACTTTCTCCTCTTGATCTTGATCTATAGTTTATACACTATGTGAGTGGGTATCAACTCACATGGAATAGTATCAATTCTTAAATTTCTTGTTGACAACTTGTTGGTGATATTTTTTTAAGGTAAAAAAAAAATAATTGAGAGATGTATAAAAGTAGAAAAAAATTGATATATATTTTTTTTTTATTTAGGCATTTGTAGTTTCATGTCATTCAGAGTGACATGAGCCAAACCATTTGATGTTTGAAACCCATATATGAATGGCTAAATTATATATTAGAATAATGGTATCACCACTTCACAAATTAAAATGGCAATATAATTAAAATGAGACACCTATTAAAAATAAATTTTGCAAATTAAAACTAAAAATAGGAAAAATGAGAATTGAGTGATTAAATATTTTTATTTTAGTTTATATATCTCATTTTTAATAATCATTTTCTATTAATTGGATTGTCATTCAAACTACGTAGTACCTCATTTGGCAAGTGATATGCTTTTAGGTAGGTACGTTAAAACTCATATTACATAAAATACCAATTAATTTATGGTAAGTCCAACATTATAATCCTAAATATATTACTATATTTTATAGTTAATCCATGTAATATTTCATTTCCAACTCACCTCTTTTTTTGTAATTGGTTTGATATATAGAAAGATAAATACACAGGGTGTAGGTAAGTCTTTCCCCTTCCTCCGATAAGTCAGTTATAATTAATTAGGATTTGTTCGGTAAAATTAGCTGCTCTTATAGTTACTAGTTGTTTGAGTAACTTATAGTTTTTCATAAAACGCTGAAAGTTAAACGTTAATATTACCAGACATTGTAAAAAATAGCATTTAGCGAACACCGATAAACTGGCAGGCAACCGTTAGCAGCGCCAATCTTACTGTGCCAGAAATCAGAAGTTAACCATTCAACATGGAGAATCCAAAGATAAAAATCTTACAATGCTTGTTTAGTGTTGAGGTTGAAGAATCTAATATTCATATATGTACATCTTACATTATTTGTGTATGTTTAATCCAGATGAAAAATTTCCTCGTACATTGTCAACCTCGTACATATGAAACAGTTTATAGATTTTCTTTATTATTATATTTGATAGAAGACAAAATGATGTTGAAAATGGTACTGCTCTTAACCTTTTTTTTTCATCTGAAAATATTTATATACACAAGTACAAAATAGGAAAATGTACTGAGTATTAAAATTACAATACTGTGAAAGCAATATTTTTCGAAAGTCAGATTTATTTATACGTGATTTATCGATTTACTCATGTATTAAATTAATTAAAATAGAGATTTTTTAAAATTTATTCTTAATTTATCTCATTTCTCCGATGAACAATTAGAAATATTGTTATTTTAATAAAAAAATTTATTTTTCATTGATTTTTTTTATATATATAATCAGAAAGTGTAATCTTTTTCAAGCCGTAAAAATAAAAATAGAAATAGAAATAAAAAGCGAATAAACCGTAAAAGAACCAATTCAAAACAGGACCATTTATGGACTAACCTTATCTCTAAGGTTTTTTTATTTTTGGAAAAATTTATATCTCAAAACCCCACCGAATAATTCATGTTTCCGCGTGAGTAATTATACAAGAGAAACATGTTGCAACCAACTGCCCACGTGGCAATTGTCAAATCATTTATGCTCTTTTTAAATTTTTTTATTTAATAATATTTTTTTAAAATGTAAAGTTTATTCTTATTTTACAAAAAATAATAAATTTTTTCCTATAAAATTTTTTTATCTATGCATAAAAATTAATTTATCAAAATATATTAATGTCGTGGTGATATGATTCATAAAATATACAAGAAAAAATGTTTTTATTTTTTTCTCGCTTTGTAAAATACAAAAGTAAATCAATTTTTATTTTTTTATCGCATTTAATATTATTAATTAAAAAATATATTATAAGATTTAATAATTTAAGTTATATACATTAAAAATAATAATAAAGCATCAAAGAAAAGAAGGAAATGAATTGTTTTTGCAATTAATTAATTACTAGAGAATATCTTCAAGAAGAAGCAATGATGTGAAAACGCGTACTAGGAATTTGCAGAAAGTTGATATTCCATTTGCAAATTGCAACTACAAGAAAAGCACAAGCTTTAATGGAGGGAGTTGGTATTTTGCATATAATAGAAATATAATTTTTCCAAAAAGAAAGAAAAAGACAGAAAGAAAGAAAGAAAAATCAAAATGTAAGTGGTTCATTAAAATATAAATGAATCAAATTGCTTGCGAGTCACTCTAAGTTCGATTAAAAATAGTTTAATCGATAAATTAAATGAATTTAATTCGAGTTTTGAACTAAAGTTCTTAGTTTAGTCTAGTTCGATAATGAAGCTTGCGAGTGAGATTTAAAAATTATTTCAATAATAATACCAAAGAATCCTTTATTAACCCTTAAATTTAATGCAATTTATAGGAAATTAAATTCTCTATTTTATGAATTATGAAGTAAATATATGTATTGGTACGTCTTTTATTTATTTATTTATTTTCTAATCAATTTATGGATATTTTTCACATGAAAATTAAAAAAATGCTGTAGATTTTACAATTTGTGGTTTTGGATTAGAGGTCCCAAAACCATGATTTTGTCTTAGAAAAAAAGAAAACAAAAGGAAAATCATCAGTTGTAGTCAATTTGTTAATCAATGCCTCCCGTATGCTTTGGCATTATATGTGTTTAAAAATTATTAATTTTTTTTATTATATGTAACCAAAAATTTAAAATATACTCGACATAATAACAATTAATACATTTTATTATTTTAAAGAAAAAGAAAATTAATATTTTTTTTTCTTTTTTTAGAAAAAATAAGCAGACAACTCACTGAGCGGCTCCTTTTACAATATGCTTTAATAATTTCTTTATAAAAAGTAAAAATAAAAAGTTAAACAACTCATATTAGCTAAAGTTGATATAAAATAATTATTTTCTCTCCACGTTTTTAATTAATTATCATTTTTTTTGTTAAAATGAAATATTTATGTTTTATATAATATAATGTGGGCACTTCAGATGATGGGAATGGCAATAGATTATGTAAGTGGAAGACAATTGCACTTCCTTAGGGGCTTTTTCTATTATATTTTTTTTTATTTGCTAAAAAATGTATGGTAATATAATTTTTGTATTAAAATTCTATTTAATTAATATAAAATTTAGTTTATAAATATATAAATATTATTGTAAATAACATATAAGATATACCATAGTTATTTAGGAAAAGAAAATAATAAAAAAATCTTAAATCTATTTTTGTTTTGTATATTAAATTTTTAAATTTTGCTGTTTTAATTTAGAAATTACACCCGTCGAACACTTTAATTTATAAAATTATATTTAATATACACTTATTGAATAATTAAAAAAAATTTTCAATATATAGATTTATGCACAAGATTAACTCGATTAAATTATTTAATTCTTTCATAAAAAATACTATGTTTTAATCATTAAATGTTAATAAAAAATAAAAAAAGTAAAAAATATTAGAAACTAAATAATGATGCCATATTAAATATTAAAAATTTAATATTTTTAAATATTAATTAGTGTTTTAAATCTTTAAAATTCCTTGATGTCCAAATACATGAATCAAATCTAAAGAGGTAAAACTTTTTCTTTATTTCATCTTTCTTATTCAATTGGCAAAGGTATCAGAATCGTATCAAATTGGTTTTCAAACAGAAAAATTGTCTCATCCCCTTTATATGGCAACCCATCACCTTCTTTTTCCCATTCAATGCCTCTTCTTTTATTTTAATTTTTAATTAGGGTTTTGTCACAACACCTCTTTTTTTTTTTTTTTTTTTTTTTTTTTTTTTTTCCAAATCTATTAACTAATTAAAATTATAAATTTCAATATATATTTTTTTTTCAATCTTTTTTTTTTTTTTTTTCAAATCTATTAACTAATTAAAATTATAAATTTCAATATATATTTTTTTTCATCTAATGATAATATTTCATTTCAATATTACATATTAATAGCAATTTCATATGCTAAAAAATTTACGTAAGTTTATTTAAATCTAAAATTTTATAAAATATAAAAAAATTTTCAAACCATTCGTCGAGCTTAGAAGTCAAACTTATACTATTCAAACCTGTTTGTGCTAATTTCAAAAAGTAACTAAGGAAAAAAGCTGTTGGAAGAATGTGAGTCAGACAGCCAGTTCACTGAATTGGAAACTGGCAGTTTCGTTAGATACCCAACAGTTTCAGGCCTATAACGGTCAGAACTGGATCAAAAGCCGTTTCGCTTATTTCTGGTTATTTGGTTGCAAGTAAGCAGTAGAGAAGTGTAATTTTAGGGTGAGTAAGCGTGTATATTCCGTAATACTAACCGTTATAACTGTTGGTCTATTGATTATTAGTTATTTTATTAATGGTTAACAGTTTAAAATAAAAATATTTAATCGAAATAATTGTATTAATGGTTAAAATTAAAATGACAAATTGATATATAATTTTTAACTTATGACCATAAAAGTAAATTCATTATAAAAAAATGGATTATTTCTTATTTATTTTCTAAGTATTGTCATGTGTTATCCCTATATTTTAGGGCTTGTGAATTCGTGGAAGATCAATGGGTATAAGTGTAAAGAAAATTAATTATTAATTAATTTATATAAAACATTAAATGTTATATTAGGATATGTAACGTTTGACGAAATGTTTATCCTAAACGGAACAAAATAGTTAATAGAGATAGAATTTTTTCTAATTAAAACGTTAAAAGTTACTTCAAACCCTGTTGTCGAATACAATCAAATTATTTATATTATTGAATTCAGAATAGATCATTCAACTTCCTTTACACACGGCAAATAGCTTCCTTTAGAGATGATTAGACAAATTATATTTTTCTAGTTAAATGCAATCGCTTGTTTATCTTATTATTTAAATACACTTGAATTTATATTATGAATATTATCTTCTTCTGTAAATTGACAGCAATTTATTTTCTGTTCACATTATAATTTACTAGGAAAGAATATATTATCCACTTTCAGCTTTAGTTCAAAAACACTGTCAGCAACTGATAGCCATCGATTGTGGGACGAGCATTCATTTGGCCACAATGTCACCGACCCACCAATCACTTCCACCACTGCATTCGTATGAATAGACAACATGCACTTTTTTTTTAGTTATTAGAAATTTAAAATTTCATTGGTATTATTAGAAGTTTTGGAATAGAAAATCTGATTTAGTGGAGTCAAATCAAAAAGTAATTAAATCGAGGGCATGAAAGTTAACGAATTTACCGATAAAATTTAAATAAATCAAGCTGTTTGTGAGCTGCTTGAGACTTATTTTGATAAACGTTCGGGTCAGGGTCAAGCTCAAGCTCAGCTCATTAGCTCGTTCAGTGGCTCGAGCTCAAACTCTTGATAATAATCAAGATATATATATACCCGCAAACGAAATTGACAAGAAAGACACAACCAGGGTACTAAAGCCTTGGAATTGTATATGCAAGATTTTAAAATGCGCAGTGGTGGTAGCTACTGCAATTGACCAACCAGGGTTTTGGACGGATACAAAATGGAGCGTCTGGTTCTCATAAGTAAGAAGAAGAAAAAGAAGAGATTCTCATATCCTTTTTGTCCCAAGTTTGTTCTTCTGCCTTCCATTGTACTCTTGGAGCTCTCTGCCATGTGCAGGCTGCAGACAATCACAAACAACAAACTCCAGAGCAAGATTTGACAATTCAATCTTTTTAGTTGGGCTAAATATCTATGATTAATCCAATGTCTGTTGACCTCAGGAAAAAGTAAGCCTAACATCTCATTCCATGATCAGACAAACACAGCTACGGATCAAATGTATTAACAGCAATAGAAAATGTGGGAACCCAACTGATGTGTCGCAAACCCACCAAATGAAGTTTACAGTGATAACAATTTAATTTTTTAACAGCACAAAAAATGCAAATCTTTTGCATTCGTTACTGACAGTAAATCTGTTTGTGTAGAGTGTCAGAAACTAAGATGATTTTGTGTACTTCATACCCAATTGTTACTGACAGCAAATCTCTGCGCTGTGCAGTGTATGCAGTATCTGCTACCTTTTTTTTTTTTCTCCCCTTTAATTCATTGAGAAGTCCAATATCCGAGATGATATAATAGATTAAGAAATTCGAACTCAAACAATTCAATTCTTGTTCTCAATCAATATCCGATATGATCTTGAATTTTGCTTCGTAATCCTCAGAACTTCTTGGTAGTATCTTCGTTCCATATTTCAATTCCATTCATTTAATATTCCCTTTAAGTGTCATATGATCTTGAATTTTGCTTCGTAATCCTCAGAACTTCTTGGTAGTATCTTCATTCATTTAATATTCCCTTTAAGTGTCATATGATCTTGAATTTTGCTTCGTAATCCTCAGAACTTCTTGGTAGTATCTTCGTTCCATATTTCAATTCCATTCATTTAATATTCCCTTTAAGTGTCATATGATCTTGAATTTTGCTTCGTAATCCTCAGAACTTCTTGGTAGTATCTTCGTTCCATATTTCAATTCCATTCATTTAATATTCCCTTTAAGTGTCATATGATCTTGAATTTTGCTTCGTAATCCTCAGAACTTCTTGGTAGTATCTTCGTTCCATATTTCAATTCCATTCATTTAATATTCCCTTTAAGTGTCATTGACACAAGAGATGTTCTTTCCAGTATCTCTTTCTATTTCTATAATCAACACTTTTTTTTATTAATGATTTTTTTTTTTTTATTAATGAATTAAGGCCACTCCCCGTCTAATGATTAAAATATCTACAGCCTTTTTGTTGCAATGGAACAACATGGGTTTGAACCAAACCAGATAAATTGAAGTTTAATAAGCTTGAAAATCAAACTAAACCAAATTACAAAAATGCAACTCAAAATAATTGAAATTGAATTGATTTGGTAAAATTTTTAATTAACTAACTGAATGCTCACCTCTATTGGCAATTCCCTGTTTTATCATCCTTGCAAGTACATATTTTAGTTTCAACTTTGGACATCCATTAATCATTTGTTGCATCTGATAGTTTATGTAGCCTATAGGTCAAAATCAACAAACAAAGATGCTAAGCCATATACTTAGAACCAAGAAAAGTGAAAATGGTGAGAAAGGAAAATATATACTGCGCATAGACACGTCTGACCCAAGTGAAGTGAGTATAAAACCACATTTAGGTAAACCCTTCTCTAGCTTTTATATTAATACAAATTCATGTCTTTCATCTTAGAACACAACAATGCAGTTACAAATGCTAAAGCATTACCAGGTCTCAAACAATTTACAAATACTTATACCAGAGGCTGCATTTCACCAATCCTGTTACACTATCATGTAATTTCAATTTTAATTGTTGACGTACACGAGATTGAAGACAATTTGGGCAGTTTACAGCTTCAAGATCTCTTTACGTGCAATTTGTATCGTAACTTGCTAAACCCAGCAACTCTGGACCTTCTAGTCGAGGATTATTTTCAAAGCTACAACAGTGAAACAAAGTGAGGATATTATTTCCTTTTATTGCAAAAACATATTAGCAGATTTCTCTTTGTAGAACATTTTACCCATCCTCAAAATATGAATGCCCAATAAAATATCACAATGTTCAGAGGGACATGATGATAGATATGAAACAAGAGAAAGGAAACAAATAGGGAAAAAAAGGCCCTATGTGAAAAAATCTGTATAAAAGATAAATATTTATCAATCCCTCGCAAAAGCTTCTGGTTTGAACATATAATGATTGCCAAGTTGCAACGGTTTCGATATAGTTCATATGGGTACATAAGAATCCAAGCAGAATAAGGATAGCGAGTATATTGTCCAAACTTGCCTGTTCATAGTGGCATCTGCTCCCAATTTACAAACCACTCAAGGAACGGACAACCAAAAATAAAGACATCCAGTCAAGCCATTTATCTAAAGGATAACATAGCACAATCATGTTGCTAAAGACCATTCAACTCAACATTGCAAAGCCAATTATATTGCACGGATGATACAGCACTGAACTAATATTTTAAGACTACTAACAGAAATTTTGACAAAACTTGGGTCTGCAAAGAGGAAACTTAGTGTGGTTAACCGAAAAACCATCAACAACAGAATTCCTTCCTTAATACCAGCTATGTTTATCACAGTACAACTAAAATCTCAGACAGTTGATATCAATATCTGTCACTAGAAAATAGTCAAAAATTTGCCAACACTTTAACACTTGATTTGAAATTGAAGGTTAGAATATCTAAGAGCCTGGTTGTTCATATTCAATATGTAGAAGTTGCTTGTATAGATAGATAGGAGCTGATTAAGTTAAAGTTTTGTCAGTGTTGATTGATTGATATAATCTGAAAGTTCCAAGCAAAGTTCAAGGCTGCCAGGAGCAAGAAAAGAAGGGGATGCAGACAGGAGTTTCAATGAGAGTAACATCAGACATTGCAAACAAGGACAGACAAAATCAAAATAATGGCCATGCTGGAATCAAATTTTTCCTGCATCCTCAACTGGCAATCCATTGCATTGAAAATTTGGAGTGATGAAGCTTTAACTACAGATGGCACTGCCAGCTGTGGTCCTGGTCCACAATATAATACAGAGCAAGCAGATAAAACCCAGATTTGATTGTAGAGATAAATCTATTATCATTGTGGAAGATCTTAAAATTTTCCAGCACATTAGGGATCTTGGGCATCATCTCATCCAGGAGACTACAGAATGACAGAATACAAGGAGTTAAAATACCTCATTCTTTCCTTTCTTTCAAGATATGTTATCACACCATGAAATTTGAATGGTCTTCCCTAAGTTAGAGGCTGAGAAACATGCATAATTATTGTATTCTGCAATTAAACAAAGCAAATTTGGAATACTTGACACCCCATAAACTAAGCCACTAACCAGACCCACTAAACAAGCCTAAAATATCAGCTGCAAGATCCAAAACGGCAGATTAATGCTCTCATGCCTAAAGCACAGCCACTTGCAGATCCCCTTTATAATACATTATAAGTTTTCGTCCTACTAATACTAGACAGTAACAAACCAGACTTCAAAATTTTTGAGCTGGATCTTGCAACCGTTACCAGTATTTTTCACTCTTTTAAGCACTGTCAGATTTTTCAGGGCCTTGGCACTTTGCATTACTAATTGAACATCACAAAAAAAGGGGAGAACCACTAAAACTATTCACCACCCAAAAAAAGGAAAAAAGAGATGGAAGGACCTCCATCAAGGTGTTTTCTTCTCTTTTTGGTAATTCCATCAAAGAATCTTTAAAACTGGCAGAGAGACTATCAAAGCACAGGTTCCGCTTGGACTGGACTGACTTAAATTAACACTCAATTCAACAAAGCCCAAGTTTAGCCTCACAACTGGGCCACCATAAATTAGGAAAGGATTTTGCTTCAAAAGGACTACCATTCACTACCTGATACTTTCATAGTAAGCATATAAAAAGTAACATTCATGAACATTTGTTTATGAACGCATGCATACAAAAAACCATAAAAATAACATCTACAATTCTAGAGGAGCAAATAAAAGAAAAACCTACTTGTTCAAAGGGATACGTTCAAATGGACCACTGGTAGGAATTGTTCCACATAAATCATTGTTTGACACATCACTGGAAAAGTGGAAAAACTTGACCTTAGTTGAAAGATGAAACACTTATACTCGACATAGTTCCATAAATGAATAAGCAATGTGTGTGTGCGCGCGCGCGCGTGTGTAAAGAGGATGCTGAAGGAAATACTTACACAACTTTAAGGCTTGAAATACCAACAAGTTCCCTAGGAATTGGTCCAGTTAATCGGTTATCATTAAGACGCCTGCCAATAGAAAGATGAATCAGAGGAGATGGAGAAGACTGATTTTGCAATATGACATAAACTAATTATCAGAAGGGTGCCATTTTAATCAGACATTTTTTCAAATAATTTTATAGTAACAATTTCTGATCAAAATCCAAGTGAGAACCAACTATATTGGAAAGACACATAGTTAATCAATGATACAAGAAAACAGGTTATTCGGCACAAAAATTGCCAAACTTGAATGAGTAAGCTATTTCAAATAATTTTTATTCTCAAAATGAGCCAATGAATTTGTAAAATAAATGCAACACTCCAATACCAAAAGGAGAAAAATAAAGAAACCAAAGGCTTGCTCTACTCTAATGATGAATTAATCAGAGTTGCATAAACTCACAAAAAGACAAGGGACTTCAATTTCCCCAGTGAAGGAGGAATGGTCCCTGAGATGTTGTTGTTGTACAAATCCAAGCTGATGAGGCTCTTCAAGTTACCAAGCTCATTAGGTATGCTTCCTTGAATATTGTTTTTATAGAGTTCCCTGCAACATGAACAATCCAAGAGACCCTAAGTTAATATACAACGCCTAAATTTCAGAAGCAACTGAATCTACAATACTAACTAAATCGCACCTACAGATAAGCCTAAATAAGTCATAAGTTTTGGATAAGAAAAAACAAGCAAATAAAAATCTTGCCAATGACATATACTATCGGTAGACAACAAACTGGAGAAACATACAGGTATTGCAGGTGCTCTAGCTTTCCAAGCTCGGGAACTAGATGTCCAGATAAGTTTGAGTTCCCCAAGTCACTGTACAAAATATAAGATTGAGAAATGAGAACACAATCCACATAACACGAATGATCTTAACAAAAGAAAAAAAAGGAGATAATTTTGAATGCTATAATAGGCATAAGATAAAATTAAAAATTACATATCAAACTTCCAGAGAGTCAGGTGATCATAACCCAGCCCAGCAAAGATCAAATAAAAAAAAAAAAAAAAAAATCAAATGTCACAAATCAAAGCGCAAGGACTATAATTAGAAATTGTGATAGACGACACACTGCAGCAAGGAAAAGCAAGATCTTCCTCTAATTAGTCATAGCATCATATGAAGAAGTATCTTTTGCCTGCAACTTTACCCAGTAAAATCAGAATGCATGATGCTTCCTATTGCTTCATAATAACAATGCACTAATGCATTAAAAGACCAGAAAGTCATTGCTGATCAGGATTTCAAACAAAAAAAAAAAAATGATAGGCAATCCATCATAGCAAGAACCAGCAACAACTCCATCTGCTAAACTATGCACAATACAAATAAATTTTGATAGGTTGCACGAACAACAATGATCACAGTTCCCAGTTCCAACAATTATATCATTTTCCAGCATATATTTGTGGAAAAAGTTATACACTCTAGAGGAACTAGAAGCATTTCTTCAATCTCTTAACATAATGTAAGCATATTTCCCAAATTTGTTTTTACGTTATACATAAAAAGAATCTACCAGAACTACAATATCTAAACAAAACTTAAAAGAAAAAGAAACTATAATATCTACCAGAACACAGTAAATAAGTCCCCCATAACAAATAAATCCCACTTAAGTTCTCTGAGAACAAAATCAAGGTATAAGGTTTTGGTTGGAAGTACACAATTCAAACACGTAAATAGTTTAATTGGCATAATTGGTATTTCAGCTTAGTAGTATTAGTGTCGTTTCTAGAACTGTTATATTACAAATTTGAACCTAGAACTGAAACTTGCTTTTTGGTTCCCTTCGTCCTAAAATTTTTGAGGAAAAAAAATTAACAGGAAATAGAAACAGGTGATCCTATTAATATCCCCAGCAGCAGCAAATGAAAACCAAAGTATCAAATTCCATAATTTAAAGTCTAATTGAGGTCATCTAGTTCTCAAAATATGAATGAACGGCTAAGCTACGTTGATTTCACAAACACAATCAACCCCACAAGAAAAAAATTCAAAATTAAGTTCTATACCAACCGCAATTGCATGAGACACTTCGAAAATGAACAAAACGACTCGCTCATTAAAAAGGAAAGAAATAATATAAACCCATTCTATCAAATTTAAGAAGTAAAAAAGGAAAAAAAAAATCAGCTCTAAATAGATCCAAATCAAGTTTTGGGAAGCGTGCATGGCGAGAAATAGGGAGAGGGAGGAGTTTAAATACACTCGGGTCACGCGATTATCCTGGTTACAGGTGATGTGGAACCAAGTGCACGGATTGACGAGGGTGGGATCCCAGCTCTGGAGAACATTATCCGGATCCGACAAGCTCCTTCTCAAGGTGTACAAAGCGTCTCCTTCGGAGTTGCCATAAACTACGGAAACTAAGGTTAAAACTAGGGTTACAGTTAGAGAAGCTGAGAAAGTCCACGGCCAGGTCGGTGCCGGAGCCGCCATGGTTGACGCCACAAATGAGGTGCTCAGTTGGAGAGCAACTTTGGTGGTTGGGTAGGGTGATTGAATATCTAGGGTTGAGGTTTAATTATTATGGAAGAGAAAGTTAAAGGTTTCAGAGAGAAAGGGTCAACAAGATTCTGATAGAAGAAGATCGGCTTTGGGAATATCAGAGTAAAACATGGGGCATGGGGCTTCTCTCTTCTTTCCTTCCTACTTTAAATTGACTCCTCCACCTCTGTTTTGCTTTTTCTTTTTTCTTTTTTCTTTTTTCTTTTTTCTTAAATGCATATAATCAAACTCAAAATTTAATTTTTTTTTTTAAATTGATTGAAAATAGGATAGTCCCTCCTTAATTTACTATAGTGGTAAAAACTCTTAAGGCGAAAATCGAAATCTCTCTCTCTCAGTTTTTACATTAACGAAAAGACCAAGTAAATTGAAAATAAGTGAGAAGAAAAATTTTTTTAGTATAACTTATATTCGACATTGTAAAAACATAAATAAGATGAAAAGTTTATAATGCCTTTAAATACTTTAAAGCATTCTTATTGCTAGTGATGCCATGATTAGGGTTGGAAGTAGACAGATATTTTGGGATACTCACTCCGATTTGATCCGTTTAATGAGGATATGAATAATTATAAATGAATTTAGAACGGATACTAGTAATAAAATTACTACTCGTAACAAATACAAATATGATACGAGCATAAGACTTTGAGTACCCTCTGCTTGCTATCTGCTATAATAAATAAGTTTTGATAATGGATACCTACGAATACTTTACCCATTTATTAGTAAAAATGCAATTTAAATAAATTTGGATTTGAATAGTTTAAAATATATAGATACCCTATCCATTTAAAGGGTACTTTAAATATGATTGTCACATAAACGGTAGCAAAATTTTAAATGGGTTCAGATACGAGTACTTAAAATGATATTTAAACGGTTTTAGAACAGATATGAATTGTAAAATTTTAAAAAAATATAGTGTAAGTAGTTCCAAATCACAAGTATCCGCTCGCTTCCATTCCTAGTCATGATTGAGATTTAAATGCATTTTTATTGTTGGTAATGTCATGGTGCAGGTTTAAAATTTGAACTGATCGAGAAAGTTGATGGACCAGCAACGGTCATCGTATATGATAACCGGAAAATCAAACCTAACCATAAACTTACCCACTATACATCAAAATGATCAAAATCTCATGAGGACCTCAATCATACTATCAATTTCTATAATTTTTATTGATTTAAGCAAAAATCTCAAATTCGCCAAACCTAAACTGAAATTTTAATTCTCAAAATCCTTCCACTAAATCTTTAAATCAACCTAGAATCAAGTTTAATTCATATAAAACTATGAATTCGAACTTATCTCGACAAGCATCATTGGCTAGAATTACAAAACGCAACAAGAAAATTCAAAAATAATAAATTTTGAATTTCTTAATTCGTAAAAATAGAACTCCATTGATCAAACGGTAACTAAAAATAGGCTTATCGTAATTAGAGAAATATTTACCACCTTATTCTCATTAAACAATAACCGAAGTTCGATCGAAGAAGGAGAGACATTAACCCTCTGTTGCGAGACGCAAACCAAAGAGGGGAGAAGAAAATAATAATAATAATATTATTATTATTATGTATTTTGCTTTTTTTAAGACTTTATTTTTATTTCTGAAAATATTATCCTTTCCAAAGAGAAGAGGTTCCTAGATATCTCCATGCATGCTAGTGGACCTACAAAGAGGAACATGACCAATTCCACTATAAGCAAATTTTAAGTGGACTTTGCTTCTAAATATGTTCCACTAATTATATGTAAACAAATTTTCATGATGTAATGATAGATTATTAGAAAAAAAATAATAATAAAACAAAAGTTAACCGTTGACTTTAATGTTGGATTATCAACTAATCCCACCAATTTCTTAGGAATCATAGAGATAATGAGCTTCTAAAATCATATCCTCTCAAAAAGAGGAATCCAAAAAAGAGAAAAGCAACATTACAACTACTTCATGTTCAAAGCTGGCTATGACTATATTATACTGTTTTATAGAAATTGCCATATAAAAATAAAACAAACATCATCATGTTCTAAAACTATCTGTAAGGATATTATTACAAAAATATTTAATTTTTACGTTTTGATTCATTTCATTTTAGATTTCGTGACTATTCATCTAAAATATTTTTTTTTTTCACGAATCGAATTGTTTGACTAATTTTATGATTTAATTTTTAATATTGGATGTTAATATACTTTTTTTTTTTTGTATAAATGAATTATTAATTGAAATTTGGTTCAATCAATTCGATTTGCAATAAAATAATTGGTCGAGTCGGCTTTTTTTAAATAGTAATTTGATTTATTTGGTTTATACTGATTCAATTGGATGGCTGAGATACTCGCCCATAGATATTTATAGTTTTGTAAACACGCGATAAATTCTACTCCAGCCAACTAGTGGATCAAAAGATGAATGGGTTCGATAATGTTCATGGGCCGGGCCGGGCCAGGCCAGGGGATAAAAGCATAATATCCATGAACTACATGAAAAGTTGCCCGAAGCCCAGTATGAGAATTATTTTCTCATGCTTTCTGTACCATTTTGCATAACTTTCATTTTCTTGAGCAGCTAATTTCCCACTCCCCTAGAATGGAATTTAATATATAAGACTTACCTCCATAAACTAGTAATATGTGCATTAGGACGCAATAATAAATTCAGATTTAAATCCTTCATTTTTCAATACTTAAAATATATATATAAAAGATTTATCTATATCCGGTGTATGGACTCACTTGTATATCAAACTGATTATATACAGTATTTTGATTCAAATAAAGGTATTTCTGACTAATAATACACAAATCACAATACCGATAATACACAAAATAACAATACAGAAGTAAGCTTAAGCAATCTATAATCAGAATTTCAAAACCACATAAAAAGTTGAGCAGAAAACAGGAGCAGCAGCAGCATGCAGAAAATACTAAGGATTTTGAAGCAAATGGAGTACCTCAAGGTAAAGAGGATGTTCTACTTTACAATTTGATCAGCATGATAGATACTATAAAACACAATAAAAATTGAAAAGTTTGAACTGCATACTTATATATAAGGGCGAGTAAAACTAGCGCCCAACTGAATCGAAAATCAAACTGACTTATTTCAATTCGATTCAGGCAGTTATTTAAGTAAATGTTCGATTTGTCGAATTAATCAGTTTGAATCAAATTTATCATTTAATTTGGGCTTAAAATTGAATTAACATGGTAAAAATAGACCAAACCAGTCAAGCTGACTAGTCTGGTTCAAATTGATTCAATTTGTCATCCAAAAACTTTGATTTACATTGTTTAGTATTGGTTTGGTTCAATTTAAACTGAATTTGAATCTAAATTTATTATTAAATTTATTATCAGTCTGTACATATACTTATCACTAGTCATGACTTAGTGCGCAATGTGTGTATATGGCCATACGAGCAATATGAAATTTCAAAATAATAGAGAATATGTCCCATTGATAACTTTAACAAACATGGTAGCAAAATTTAGGTCCACAGGAAATTGGAGTTAGAGTTAGTTTGAAATTATTATTATTAATGAGTTTCTTTCATCTTAAATTATTTGCACAGGTGTAAATATATTATTGGTGGTATATTATGTCAATTTTTTTTTTTTGCCTATATATATTTTACTAAAAATATAAAATTGGGATCTTTACAAAAAAAAAAAAGAAAAGAAAAAGAAAGTGGGACAATTATAATTATCTCTTTTGCTTTAAAAAAATTAAATATAAAATAACCAATGGGCCTCATCCCAACTTTTTAATGTTTAATTGTCGCTTGAATAAAATAAATATTTGGGAAATTTATCAACATTTATAGCAAACTTAAAAAGTAAAAATATAAAAAAGCCACGAATGAAAATTCTACGAGGGGAATAACAAATTAAAAATATTAAACATTAATAAATTAAAAACACTCCTAATTAATCCGATTGAAACCTCATACACAGGACACTCGAAGGCTGCTTCACTTGATGTAATCTTTTATTTATATTCCAGGGAAACGGAAATAAAGAAACATGAAAACGATACAGAGAAATGATATTTAAAATATAATTTTTATACAAAAAGATAATATTTTATATGGAAAACTGGAGAGAAATGTTTTCAAAATACACAAATAGCGAGGAGTTTCCATACTGCTTCAATGACAACATATGAAAATCACTACAAATACTATCCACATGAAGAGAATCTCACACCGTTCTTGCACGAAAGCACTCATGCAAATTCTCCATCAAACGTGTTCCATCCGTGCATTGCTCATGAGTAGCAACCCTCCATGAACACGGATTGCATTGCTCTGAGAAATCTTTAATTTTCAAATTAGCCCTCTACGAGCACGGTTTGCGTTGCTCTGAACAATCTTTAATTTTCAAATTAGCTCCAAGAGAGAAGATTATTATCAGTAGAAGATCATTATCATTAGAAGAATGTTGAACCCTCTCACTTCTTTTTTAAAACCCTAAAATAATGGAAACAAACTAAAGAGTATATCTGATTCAATGACACATATGAAAATCACTAACAAATACTATCCACAATGAAAAAGAGAATCTCACACCGGGTTCTTGCAACGAAAAGCAACTCATGCAAACTTTTTTAATTTCTCCATCAAAACGTGTTCCATCCCGTGCAATTGCTCATGAGTAGAACCCTCCATGAACCATGCGGAATTGCATTGGCTCTGAGAAATCTTTAATTTTCAAATTAGCGCCTCTACGAGCACGGTTTTGCGTTGCTCTGAACAAATCTTTAATTTTCAAATTAGCTCCAGAGAGAGAAAGATTAAATTATCAGTAGAAAGATCATTATCATTAGAAGAATGTTGAACCCCTCTGCACTTCTTTTTAAAACCCTAAAATTAATGGAAACAAACTAAAGAGTATATATATAATATATATAATATATATATATATTCAGCATAGTAAAATCGCATTGATTTGTACCGTGGAGGAATATAGGCAGATACTAGTAAAAGGATATATATATATTCACATAGTAAAATCCATGATTTGTTACCGTGGAGGAATATAGCAATGACTATTAAAGTAAAAGGATCAGTTGTTCCTAGCAAAATTCTCTCGTTAATGTAAAGAATAAGATGTTTGGAATTCGAGTCCTTTCGACTATATATATTTTCACCCATGTGAGTCGATGGAGATTATTTTATTATGTAGTTATTTTTATCTGAATTTTCTAATCAATCAAAAAAATTGGAGGATTAGCTGCCCTATAGCAAAATTCCACTGTATGATATAAGTGTGAAAGCATTAGATTCCTCTTTGAACGTTTTCTTTATTCTGTGTTTTTTTTATCTCCTTTTTCCAATCAAATCCCACTTGAGTAAAATAGTTATCCAACACAACAGATTATTATTTTCCCAAGTAGATCTGATCTGCCTCTTCCTTTCGCTATCCTCCACACATCAACTACCTATTTTCTTTTTTTTTTATTAATTATTTTTTATTATTTTACAGCTCAGCTAATTTATTCCCATTATAAATATCAACCTCTGTGGGCGTGTGCCCTCCACACTCTTCTATATCCAAAACCTCATAGTTCTCTGCTTCTTTCTTTTATCTTTCATTTCCTTATGGCAGCCCTTCAAGAACTTAACCATCTCTCCTCTTTTAAAGAAACTAAAGATCTTGATAACCAAACGACGCAAGATCCTAAAGAATTGACCAATCTTTATAACCAAACTACAAAACCTTTTAAAGAAAATGATGTTGAGAACCAAACAACAACAGAATCAGAGGAAATGGAGGTGGTCGTCGACTACTCCAAAAGGGCACAGTGGCTACGAGCCGCAGTGCTCGGTGCAAATGATGGTCTGCTTTCTACATCTTCATTAATGATGGGTGTAGGAGCTGTACGTAAAGACCCTAAAACCATGGTCCTTACCGGCATCGCCGGCTTAGTTGCCGGTGCATGTAGTATGGCTCTCGGAGAATTTGTTTCTGTTTACTCACAATACGACACCGAATTGGCTCAACTAAAAAGAGAGATCAAATCAGGAAATATGCAGACTTGTGATATTGAAGCAAAGAAACAAGATTTGCCAAGTCCATTACAAGCCGCCGCGGCTTCAGCCTTTGCTTTTGCCGTAGGGGCGGTGATACCGCTGCTCGGGGCGGCTTTTGTGGTGGATTATGTTGTTAGGATTGGGGTGGTGATAGGTATAGCAAGCCTTGCATTGGTAGGGTTTGGATGGCTTGGTGCAGTATTGGGGCATGCAAATGTGATTAGATCTTGTTTTAGGGTTTTGATTGGAGGATGGTTGGCTATGGGAATAACTTTTGGCCTCACTAAAGCTATTGGGAGCACAGGACTTTGATTATCTCTATAATTAAATACTTTTTCGAACTATTAATCTCGGCATGAGATAATATTCAAGTAAAATTCTCGAACTATTAATCTCATAGATAAAATTTATATTTAGAATACAATCGACTTCCATCGATTCAACTGCTATTTCATAGAAACAAGTACATGTTTTAGATCTTATTTATGTGTTTTGCTTTGATTTTCTTTTTTCGAACACTTTGATTGTAAGATGAGTTGTTGTTAGCAATTTTACTTTAGATTGGATTCTTTTTGTTTGTGCTTTTTTTTTTTCTTTTTCTTTTTATAAATGAAATAGGTATAACACATGTACAAAAATAAAGTAAGAGGCTTCTTCTGTTCTTGAGTGTGTGCTAATATAAGAGGCTTCATTGATTTTACATAATTAATCTTAATTAGTTTGTGAAATGGCAACATTTTTTTTTTATTGATCGAGGTTGGATTCTACTGGAGAGAATTTCAGAAACATTAAAAATAATATTTCAGGAAAAAAAAATTAATTTTGATACCAACTGTGAATAACCCTCACCGTAATTATTAAACTAAGGTTTGTTGAGAAAAATAAGGGATTAGATTAGTTTTTTTAGGCAACTTAAAATGCTTTTCGTTTCAGTATTAATTTGAAAACAAATTTAATTTTTTTTTTTTTTTAGGAAAAAGGAGAGAAAGAAAACCTAATCACCAAATTTAACTATATTAATGGAGTTCTTCAATTATTATACTCTTTTTATATGAAATAAAGAGACGTCGATAATTTAAAATAATATCTAAGATTTTCTCTTAAAAAGTGAAAATTTATTTGGTTATATAATGATTTAGTTTTATTTTTTATCAGAAAAATATTTTTTATTAGTTAATTTCGAACATAAAAAAATATAGAAAATAAACAAGATATTATTAGTTAATTATTTTTGTTGCTAAAATAAAAATAATTTGTGGTAGGGTAGTGGAGCATCTTCGAAGGGTAGAAACTAGGACAGATGTTTCGTAGATTAGTAACTTTGATTCAAAGCGACTGCAAGGAGGAAACAGGTTGGGTGGAACCCAACTCAGTATATTCCCCTTGAGACACCGTCAATCACCGACACGTGGAATTTTATTCGCCTAATGGAATTTTTTTTTTGGGCCGTATCCTGTATTTTCTTTTAGTATTTGCCTTTTAAATAATAATAATAATAATGAATTTTAAATATCCAACAGTCATTTATTATTATTTTTAATAGATTGGAAGAATAATTTAGGCAAACAACAAAAACAAATTAATATAATTTTAGATCAATATGTTCATAAAATTAAACAAAATGAATAAATAATAAATATTTTAAATCAAAATATAATAGTATAATATAATCAAACATCTAGTTGACCAAACGCAGCCTACAAGGAAGCCAACATTCATCTTATTACTATAACTCAGCCACCTGATGCAGTTCGATACAGTTTTTACAATTACAAAAGGGCAAAATAAATAAATAAATAAATAAAATTACCAATAAAAATCTTTAATTTTTATATATTAAAAAAAAAATACTCGAACAGTTAATTAATAAATTGCGTATATACGACAAGTGAATTGCAAACAACAAATATTAGTTTCAAATTTAGCCTCAAAATTTACATGATCTGTACTACTCGAGCCAATTGGCTTTTTACATTTTCTTTCAGAATTTCAAATATCAATACATGCATACAAAAATTAGTTCTGAGTTTTGAATGTTCATTTCCTGCAAGTTTGTAGTTTATTTTACTAACTACTAACTAAATTAGACGAGGTAAGTAGATGAGACCTGCACACTGTTTCTCCAATTCTGCAGGAATTGAATTACTAAAGCCAATCAAGCATTGAAATCAAGAAACAATTTGTTGGTTGAGTCGAAAAGGAATGATCTGCAAATGCAACAGTAATGAACATTAGGCACATTAAATTGAATTTTCATATACATGTATGTATGTATATATATATATATATATATATAGAGAGAGAGAGAGAGAGAGAGTAAACAGCGAAGTACTTGACATGATTGTGAATATGAAATCACCTACCAATCAATTCGTTGCAAAGCATCTGATTCTGCAATCATAGAACGTATATTTATCTGCCATAAGATGGTTAATGCATCAAGAATCAAATTTCAGTACAACATAAGATCAGCTGGATTGTTAAAGACAATATCAACATGGAGCAAAGTGAAGTCAAATAGAAACTGCTTCATGGGAATGAAATTAGTTATCAAGCTCTCGAATTCTTTATTTTGAAGTTACATGAATACTCGCAGCATATTGTGCCAATTTTATGCATATCAATAGAAATTGAGAATTCAACTATATGAGCTTCAATTGTCTCCTCAATTATAAAGAGCAAACAATCAAAAGATATAACTGTAAATAACCATTTAATTTTTCAGTGTCTTCTTGTTAACAAGTACATTGTTTAGAACATGAAACTTAACTCCGTCAAATTATTTAGTTCTTCACATTACTATTGAATTGATATTTAGTCACTTAATGGCAAAAAATTAACATTTTTTAGACGGAGGATTCAATAATTTACAGAGCTAAACCTCAATAACTAAACAATGTATTATCAAACAAGAAGGATGACATTATGATTAATGACCAAATATGAGAGACTAGATAGTTATTTACTCTAGTCTACACTAGAAGTAATAGGTCTTTTCAGACGATTTTCCTCCATGTAGTCCTCCATGGTACTCCTATGGTACTCCTCCATTTCTTGTCATATAGCACCTCTATGGTACTCCTCCATTTCATTCATCCTATTTTAATTCTATGCATTATGTATCAGCCATCCTCAAATACAAAACCTAAATATTTGAATTGGTTGCACTTACATACGAAAATACATCTACTCTCACATCACCTCTATTCTTCCTATAGGGTTAAACTCTCACTCCTTTGCAACCCATCCAAGGGGTGGAACTTGGTGGAGCTCCAAGGGTTTTAAAAAAAAATTCCATACTAAAAAATTACAATTTGATCCCTAAAAGTATAAAAAAATTATATTTTGCACCCTAAAATTCTAAAAGATTTCATTTCACCCCCTTAAAGTTTTTCCTAGTTTTGCCTCTCATCCCATCCCATTGTTCTCACACTTGTAGCTACCCTTTCATAGATATCCTTATGGCATTTATATGATCTTTTTAGCAAAATATAACATCCATGTAGATCTAACAAGTGTACAGCCAAATTAGTTCTCCAATAACTTTGTAATCTCCCTAAGTCTATGCTCTATCACTTGTTCCCAAAGTTTTATCATATGACTCGTAAGTTTAATACAATGATAATTGTACTATTTTGAATATCCCCTTTGTTCCTATATGTAGGAACCAAAGTGCTCTGTCGCTGCTCATTTGGCATCTTTCCACCTCTTAATATAACATTGAATAGCTTTGTTAACCAATCTAGTCCAACTTCAACAAGACTCTTCTAGGCCTCTATAGGTATATCATTTGAGCCATATGCTTTTTCAAACTTTATATTTTTCATGGCCTTGACTTTAATAGGCCAAATCTTATAGGTTTAATTAAGGTTTCTTTCCATCTCGGAGGTATGAAGGTCTACAAAGTCATCCGTGTGGTTCGTGTTGAACAACTAGTCAAAATAGCATCTTCATCTCTCATCTATCTCCTCATCTCCTATCAAAACATGTTGTGAATCATCTTTAATACACTTAGATAAAGGGTTACTGAGCGCATAAAAATGGGTTACAACACGGGAACAAGATTCACCTAAGACGAAAATTAAACGAATTCATATCATAAACAGATGACTCGTATAAAATACAAGTTTAAATGAGTAGTGTCACGTGTTAACTCACAGAACACATTTAATACACTTGAAGAATATATGCATTTTGTTCATTAATTGTATTTTAAGCATGCTTGAGTTAAATATATGAATATCATATACAGGATATGTAGGTTGTATTGTGTTTTCTAACCCTTATATAACCCTTAAATGGTTATACGTGTTATGTTCGTTTCGACAACGTGACCAGTTTTGACATCCCTAATCCTTATCCTTTTTCTCTCTTAATCGTGCTAGTTCATGCATTTCCTTTTCCCACTCCCTCATCCTCAACTTTTGGTACAAGTCAACAAATTACCTTATGCTTTGTTGATAATTTTCTTAGCTTTTATCTTTACTTCCTCATATTCTTCAAAGACCTCTCCATCTTTTGCTTTTGGTGACTTCTTGTACCAATCTGGTTTTGCTTTGATAGCCATTTGTACCTCCACATTCCACCACCACAACCCTCTAACACTTCACTTATTACTTTCTTAGTTTAACCAATCATCAACTTTCTTAATGTAACCCATCATCTCCTTTCATAGTACATCCTTATTAGCCCTCAACAACACAATGAAAGCAAGAGCGTGGATCAATTGCCATAACATCTCCATCTTTTTCTTCCCTCTTTATATAAGTTTTAATGGCAAGTCTACTACTTCAAGCACTACTGTTAAACGATCTACCAATACGATCAAGCACCATCTCAACAATTGCAATTTGCAAGTATTATAATAGTGTTTTTAGCCATATTCGGCAACATCTAACTGTTTTAATAGTTGTCAGTTATCATAGTAGTTATCAATTGTCTTAATAGTAGTAGTTGTCAGCTGTTTTACTAGCATTTCATCAAACAAAGAGAATAACGTTTTATAATTTACTCCCTCAAACTCTAAACATCATTGTAAACGCAATGTTACTGAATACTATAAATAAAAAAGATGGTGTCTAGACCTAGTCAAAAAACTAAAAGATATGTTAAAAGTTGTTGCCCAGAAGGGCATTCAGCTTCATGTTTCTTTCTTCTCTCTCTCTCTTTTCTTTTTGTATTTTGATAAAATGATCCATCAATGTTGTCATTATAACGATATCACCGCCATCTCAACATGTAAACTAACAATTAATAATACTGAACAAATCGCTAAAAGAAAAAAATATATATATGGTTTTAGTTTGGTGTAGTTTTATATTATTTAGTTGAGGAAATGCAAACATCAAGTGATAACATATGTTACCTGTTACGTTCAAAAGTAGAACAAAGAGTAAACTTCTAGTATCTACGAGAGTAGAAAGTATTTAACCCATGTCTATCTTCGAACAGAGACTAACCAAGAATGTACTAAAGTGATTTTAGCATCATGTTAAACGAATTCCAATGTATTTTATGCAACACTAAAGTTTAGGTATGTCAATGTGTATTAGTAATAAGTTTGAGGAACGGTGGACAAATTAAACCTATCCTGTACTTTTTTAAATATTCAAGGACCATTATTTCACTTTTGAAAGTGAGAATTCAAGCGTATATTACACTGAATGTTAACGGATTTTTGAAATATAACCTAAATTTTAGGCCCAATGACCAAAAAAGCTATGGCGTTCATAAGAATTATCAATTTAGACAATCTTTTTATCTTTATCAATTCTACCCTCAATCTTTAGGTTTCGATTCAATTTTTTCAAACAATCTCAAATTGACAAAATGTGTATATATATATATATATATTCATTTAGTAAGTGAATCAAATAAGATATCTTGTTCAATTTTGAGTTCTTGATGTATTGAAAACTTTAATTTTTACAATGAACCAATGCAAAAAATGGCAAGCAAATATTGAATAAAAAGGTTCAAAAATAAGGAGATCATTTTAGTTTTTCAAGAGATCATTGCAGAAAAAGAAAATGGACAAGACAACTTTTCATTTGTAAAATTGTAAAGGCTTTTACAAAGGGTTTATAAATAAATATCAGGGTAACAAATTTAGCTACAAGTAAAATGAAGTGTTATATGAATTAGTAAGAGGTTAAAATTAGTACGTCACTTTCATTTGCTTTTTCTAAAGTTAATATGCTCAGAGCAAGGGAAGGAACCAGCTGGAAGAAAAGAAGCTGAACCATTATGTGGAAGCAAGGCAATGAGATCAGAAAATGGCAAAGATGGGAAGACATAAACAAGAGCTCCACAACCCGTCAGTCTTGACAAAATGGCATGCTATGATGACAAAATTGTGGAGAGGGAACAATCTGTCTCTAAGATTTCTGCACCAAGGAAAATCGGAAGAATTATCAGTACAACGTGCAGGAGACCCCTGTGAAAAAAATACAATAAACAAAGATGAAGAGGTTCAACAATGTAAACAAGGAAAATGGAAGAGAATAACTTTGGATTGGATGAACAACAAACTACATCTGAGAAGTGGAAGCAAACTCTGAATGTAGAATGGATAAAAATAGTATCAATGGGATGAGCTAGAAGGCAAACATTGAAGTCATGGTACTGCAGATGAAAGCACCCATACATGCGGAATGCCAATCACCAGCGATTAAAGAATTCCTTAATGAAATGCATTCCCTCTTGGGAATCCAATTGACTCAATCTTCCAGTTTTCACCAATTTTGTTTGTTGATATGATTAGAAGACTAATTTTTTTAGTTGCATTGCTTGTTTCCGAGCAGATTTTCAAACTAAGTAACAATAGCTTCCACAAATATTTTTAGTATTGTTATTAACTAAAGTTTCACTCAACTCAACTAAACTGCAATCCCAAATTAGTTGGACATTAACAAAGCCATAGAATCCCAAAAAAAGCAACATCCTATAAACTTGCATTCCGCAGCCAATTGAAGGGATCCAGAAATCATTTCAATTCCATTAGCAACGAGGATAGAGCATAAGCACCTCTTCAAAATAAAACCCACAAAAAGGCACACAACTCATCATCAATCAACCAATTATCCCAGCTAACATATCTCAAGATCTTTAGAGGACTCTTCCCATAAAAAGCTATTACCACCAGTTTCAATCTGATATTCCATATCTGACTATTTTCCTCCACTACATTCCTGTCAAGGAGAAACCCCTCCAAAATAAAGAATAAAGTAATCTAATCTGTAATCATCTAGGATCTTCAGTAACATCCCTACCTATAGACTCTTAAGCCTTCCCTAAACCCTTCCCAACTTCCACTGGCTTCAAACTAGTCCTCTGATAGTTAACTTTAACCACTATTATGCTTCAGAAAATTTAGACAAAAAAGAAAAAGAACAATTGCAAAGATAGAAATTTCGAAAACAATCCTTCTCCCAAAATAAATAATAATGCACACACCTAGCTCAACGAAACGTCAAAGAAAACTCAACAGTAACAAAAAGCCTAGTCAATCTCCCAACTAAGCTTCTCATCTATGGTTAGTGCCAAAATCAGCCCTTCAGCATCAAACCAGCTATGGCAGTCCGTTTATCTGCCACAGGGCGTTAGAAAATATAACTTAGGAAAGCAACTCTAACCACAATACTAGATAGATCCCAAGCGTACTTAGTGAATTTTCCCATAATATCACTAATGGAGTCAAACTAGGTTTTTGGATTCTTTTTATCCTAAGCTATCGGACAAGCAATTAGTAGCAGAACCAATTTTTTGTAGTGAAGGAATTTTTTTTGCGACATTGAAACTTAGCCTCTAACATATTTCAATTGAAATACTCAATTAGTTCAGTTGCTAATAAAAATTATGATTTATAACTTATATATAATTAATTTAAAAAACAACTCAAATTATTAATTAATAAAAATAGTCGTACATGCCGTATTTGAGCAAAAAAGCTAAATCCCGAATGCCAATGTTTTTACGAATGCTAACGAAACAAGAAACAAAATACCTCACTGCAAAAAACAACTGAATTTTGCCAGTGCGATTTCGCTTTCAGTTATACCACATAGTGCATCCTCTAATTAAAGCTGCAACTAGTCCAAGTAGCTCATGTTATCAAAAATTTCATTACAAACTTTGAGGCTCCAGCTTAGGACCAAGTTTATCACCAGATATAAAGCAGCTATATTTCTGGTGTTAAAAAAAACTTGGGGAACATACCTCCAATTCCTTCCCTTTTCCATTGTTAGAATTTAGGGTACCTCACTAGGATCAATCTATGGAATTAAAAAACATCCGCGAGTAAACATCTTTTTCCCTCTCTTATCCCTTCCCTTTTCCTTTGTTGGGACACGAGGTGCCTTACCAGGACTTCACTAACATTTCTTAATCTAGGTTCTGCATAAGATAAATCAGTTTGTAACAGCAGAAAACAAGCAACTGTCAAACATCTTCTTGTGCTCACTTAGATATTGAACACCACAATCAAGAAAAGATACAAAAGGACAAAATAGCAGTTAAATTATGCTTACTCTTTTATTCTCCTTTCCAGTCTACCAATTCGCTGCGAGGGGCATGGAGCTTTGCCACTTGCTCCTCTGCTTCAGTATCATTGACCACACCACGGCATCGTGGAAAGCCACAATAGCATGCTAGTTGTTCATCAATTGAGAAAAACCTGAAAGGAGAGGAATCAGTATCAAAAAAAAAACAAGAAACAGAGGAATTTGCATACAGAGACTTGAATAATGAGGAGAACCTATAATCATATGTGAGTTCTTCCCATCTTTTTATATCTCTCTTTGCAAAAATAATTATATGTTCATCGCCATTTACACTTATAACTCTTGAATAGCAATTGGGCTGCACCAAAATGGAAGTAAAATTAGTAATCCTTTAACATTCAATATAATTAAGCCTCAGTAAGAAGGAAAAGGAAAAAAAGGGAATATCAAAAACATATTGTAAACAAGAAATTCATATTCAAGTAATACTGACAGGTTAAACGGAATAATAGTTACTAAATTAAATGAACTAAAATAAAAAACTTCTCTATAGTTATCAAACAGATGAGAAAAGCATGAAGAGAAGAAGCAGACCTCGCATGAATGATTAATCAGATGAGCAATGCTTCCTGCCCTTGTGGCATCAATGACTCGCTCATCATCAATGCGAAACATGTAAGTCCCAGCACCCTGCATTCAGAAATAACTTTACTTAATTACACCATAAAAATATACATAATAACACACCATCATATCATCTGAGAGAAAAACATACCACCAACGAATTGTATATGAAGTGTTCCCTCCTGTCAGCTATAGGTGGCCTAACAAGTTCACCAGTGTATTCAATAACCTGCATATCGCGATGTTCATAAACACTCAACACCAAATGAACTTTTAATAGAAGATCTATCATATTACATATGCAACTTAAATTTACCATGTCTCCTGCTCTATGAGGATGCTTTGCAAAGATGCCAAATCCATGAATTCCTGATTTGCCTAGACCAACAGATAGTTTCAATAATCAGACAGAGGAAATCAAATCACCACAAAAAATCCTAAATTTGAATGCAAATATAAATTTGAATAACTATAGCAAGATATAACAGGGACGCAAAGGAAGGCCAAACATATAATCTTCTTGAAATATGCATGCAAATGTGCAATGTTTTTGTCTCTTCAGGCAAATGTGCAACACATGCTCGTCTACAACTTAAATGGGGAAAAATAATGGCAAAAAAAATAGTTTTTCAACTTTCTTGCTTCACCCCAAGATATCAATAGTAGACACGGTAATTGAGCATAGTTATGATATCTTTACTTTAAAAACAGCACAAAAATCAATGAAATTTTAGAGAAAAGCTAAGTCCTACTCCTGAATACTTACTCGTATCTATCTTAAGTCAAAGCAACTTTAACACATTAAGTTTGTCAATGACCTCCACAACAAATAATAACTTACCTGTTATTCTTTAGCATAACTAAGTGAAGTTTGTGCGAAAAAGTTATATGATACAACTTTGGGAGTAAATACCATGTGGAAGAAATATATTTCATGAAGTTGCATAACAATACTTGTAAGAATCACTACATGAAATGAATTCATTTACCAAAAGCTAATCTCTTTCGGAAGGTCTCCCGCATGTATTTGTATTTTTCAGCCATAGAAAGAATGTTGTTAGGAGCATCAAGCTGGGAGTCTTTTATCCTTTGAAGGCTAGAAGAGAATCTAGAGCCCACAACTCCATTTGAAGGTAGTGTACTGCCTGATGATTGATGTTGATTGTAACCACCAACCAGGTAAGGTTGATTCTCAACAAACAAGCGCTTCAAGGATGCAGCAGCAAGGGCTTCAGGTTCTTTCCGCCCTCTTCTTCCAAAATAATTGTAAGGCTCTACCACATTAAAAAGAAAGATTTAATCCAAAAAATATCAGCCTTTTTATCAGACAAATCAACAAACTAAGAAGATAATGATATAACAAGAAAGCAACAAAATTTGCAAGCAACGATGAAATGACTTCATGAAATTAATAATACATGAAATTTGTGTTCCACAAACAGACTACGAACAATAGCATTATAAATACAACTGCACAAGAATATGCAGAACCATACCACTACGAGCACAGCCAGATGGATTACATGGAGGGATATAGTCAGAGCATCGGCGAGTAATTCGGTTAATTCGTTCATCAATGACTGGACGGTCATTGGATGGCTGCCTGTGCTTCTTACAAAAGGATAGCAGGCGAATGCACTGGTCTTCTTCATCATCTACAGCAAGGAGATGGAGTCTGTCCTCATCCTCAAGCTATGCAAAAGTAGATAAAATACAGGAACGCATAAGGAAATATTAGCAATTGACACCGCCAACTGTATTGAAACATCGAAATGTATGTATAATTACAAAACCACTCTAAATGCTTGTAACAAAGGATCAAGAATACCTCAACACAAAGGCCAGCTGCCCGTGCACAGAGTGGATGATACGCTACCCGACAAGTATTATTTGAACACTGTAGGCAAGCATTTCAAGAGAGCTACAATTAGCAAAGGGGTAAAGATAAGCAAAGATGCGAAAGCACAAGTAAACAACCTAGAACATGTAAATGCATGCACAAGAGATCATATTGATATTGATTTGAATCAAGTAACTGAAGGAGTGTACTGATAACAATCAATTCTAGTCTTTAACCACACAACTGTAAGGGACTATTTCAGATACTCCATTAAGCACTTCATTGAAAAGGACAGGGACTATATGACATTAATTGTTTGAGCTGCTGTTGAGAAAAGCATTATGTTGAAACTGTTAGTTAAAGGCCACTAAAATTTAATTTTAAGGTGAATTTCAAACATTCTACACATAGAAAGTAGTTTAAAATAGTTCATTTCTTGGAAAGTAGTTTAAACCTTAATGCCAAACAGGCTCTAATTCCTTCAAACATCTTTGCAGCAATGAGTTTTTGTCACATGTGATGCAGAGCCGACAGGTTAGCTACAGTGATTGTAACACAAAACTATTTAGCATTGGATAATTTATCAGGGGAAAGGGAATTTGTGACGTATATAGTAAAGAAAAACGAATTCAGAAATATTTAGATTTCACTTGTAAATTTGATAATCTAAAAATCCTTTAAATACTGTTTGTAAGTGTTAGTATAACATACTGACTAGAAAACATAGATTTTCGCTATGTCTGTTTAATCGCTCTTTTGTGGAATGGTACAAAGCTATTGGGTTCAGGGGATCCCGTGGGTAGATGTTTTATTGGCTGCTATTCGGTAGTTCTGGAAATCACGGAATATAGCCATTTTTGAAGGTACAGAAGTTCCTTCAGTGAGAAAATTACTCCAGTTAATGAATTTAGCTATTGATAATTTAAAGTTGGAAGACAAGGAGATGTCCTTGCCTTCTCATTAGAGCCTTATTTCTATGCAATTCCACTGGTGGGTTGGATTATACTTAATACTGATGGTAGTAATCTTGCTAACCCAGGTTAGTCAACTGCAGGAAGTGAGCTGCACAATATCCATGGTGGTTGGTTGATTGGATTTGCAGTAAATTTAGGGCATAGCGATATTAGGATGGCTGAATTGTGTGGCATACAGCAGAGGTTGAATACAGCTTGGGATAGAGGTTTTTCATCAGGTCTATCTTGAAACTGGTCCTCTTCATGCTTTTCATCCTATTACAGAAGTGGAATATAGGCTTCATCCATAGGCTTCCCTTATTTTTGATTGCAGAGAGTGTCTTCGTCAAAAATGGAGGTGCCATCAAAGGTATTTTTATCGAGAAGCCATATGGTATTGGTGGCCGATCATTTGGCAAAGCTGGGTCATGACTGTGCTTTGGGATTGGCAGTTTGAGATTATCCAGTACATTCTTTCAGGTGGTTGTTCAAGCTGATTTGGTAGGGGGTGAGGCTGCTCATACAGTTTTTCTGTATTTATTATATTCCAATGTACCAAAAAAAAAAAAGCTCTATACAGTTGGAATTTAGTTCAATTGCGTTTCAGACACAATGGCTCACTCATAAAATTGATATTGCTAATAAAGCAAGCACATTTCTTTTACTTGTATTTTCTGTTTTTTTCCCTCACTATCTTTCCCAATTTCTTTATTCCTTCTCACATTGCTTTAGCAAAACAATAGTCAGCCACATGATAAATCAATATAGCCCCACAAGAATGAATGAAGAAAAATACGCAAAGAAAAAGAAGCACAGCCAGTTGAGCTACTGAAACTCTTAGCGAACTTTAACTTTTGTCAGACTGAATGAGAATTTGAAATCAATTTAATTTTATGAACACAAAACAATATAACAATAATGTAAAAGTTAAGATGTGAAAAACAATTATAAGGACTATTCAACCATCAGGAATACTCTTATTAGAATAATTATGGGCTTACTTGGATGCACGCTCCATAAGCTACACCACAAATGCTACATAAGAGCTTCCAACGATCCTGTTCAAATAAAAAATATGATTAAAGGAAACATAAATACTTGAATCTGACTAAAATGAATATGAAATCAAGCTTCGTCAGCCCAGTTCCTATGATTTTTGAAAATCAAAAAACGAGTAAATACTCCAGAAAGGAACTATTGCATAGCACTAGGAATCAAAGATACAAAAACAAGTAGATAACCTTATTGATCCTATTCAAGCCATCAATAGGCTCCATTCTCTTGACATCAGACAAGCAAGTTTCTGCAACATAAGCTGAGTCAACAAAACTCAATATAATAGTCGCACAACCTAATGTGTGATACAGTCACAAACCAGGTATCCATATAGCACAAGCCAAATGGGCCCAGCGGCCATCAGTTGTAGGCTTCATAGCACCACCTAATGGAAAGTCAGTTTACAGATTCAGTGTGAATGAAATCCATTGGCTCTTAGAAAAGAAGGATTTACAGTATTAGCATACCTATAACAGGACAAAGGCAGCAGGGGGGTGGGGAATCAGGAGCCCCAGGACGGCATAAGTTGCACAACCATAGCACACCATCAACAGGTTCTAATTCTCCATAACATCTGGCATGGACCTGAGCATACATTACTGTTGGTAAAACTAATGAAGAGACTAGAATACTGCACTAACATTTCGTGAAGTTGTTCCAATTGAATATCCACAATGCATATCATGCAACACTCAAAAACTACAAAAGATAGAATAGGAAACTTACCATCATTCTGCATTTATCACACTGCAGGAAGAGATTGTTCTCATATTCCTAAAAGCAGATAACCATAGTTAGATTGCAAACATCAAAACCATATAAATGTCATGCAATGATAAAACCATTCAACTAAAATTGCTTTTTCTATTTTCTTTCTTCAATAGAGGATAGGGTTCGAGTAACAAATGAACATGCTGGCAAAACAGTGTTAAAAGAGAATACTGATTTTCACCTCATCCATATGGCAGACACTACACTTATCAAGGTCTTTCCAGTCAACTCGGACAGGTCTATAACCAACAGGCAAGTCCTGATATCTTCTAGAGGTTGATTTGCACAAAGACATATTCGAAGAAAGTCTGGATTTTGATAATCCCTGTCAGTACCATTGGAAAATATTATAGGAATACAATCAAAGTGCAGGGTATTTGCTTTGAACAGATTCATGAAACTATACAACAAGGTCAAAAGATTTGCACAGCTACATATACCAAGCAAACAGCAGTAGTTCACTTTTGAATATCTCCAATGCTAATTCTAAAATCTGTTCCATGAACCACCTAAAGTATAATATCCCAAGAATATCAATTCTTCTGAATGCAACAAATTGTGGTAGCAATCATGATAATGAACCAACAAGAAGCTATAACTTTTAATTCCCTTTCTAACACTTTTTTGCCTCCCCTTCTACTCATTCTATTGGTGCAGAGGTACCATTCAACAATTTCCAAAAGTCAACTTTTTTTTTCTCTGCAACATTTGCGGCATCTCACTAATTTGAAGTTTATTGTTCACATTGTATGACTTTTAGGAATATAACTGGAGGTACCAGTACTTACAGATGATCAACATATACCGTGGTCAATATACTTCTAATGGCTTACAAAATTTGGACTAAAAGACTCAGAAAAGGATTCAAAGGATCGGGATGTAGTCCATCTAAAAGTTACTCACATTACGGGTTCTTGGCGGATCCATCGCTAGGTCCCTATGTTAGCATCTTCTCATTTGGGGTACGACGCTGAGTACTTTTCATGTTTTACAAACTTGCATTCAATTAAGTAGGGTGGGCAAAAATGTAAAATGGACTTCTGATGGTCGATATACTTCTGATGGCTTACAAAACTTTGACTAAAACACTCAGAGGATCGGAATGTAGTAGACTCAGACATCAATTCAAAAAGGAGATATGACTTTTAGGAGCATAACTGTAAGTATCGGTACTCAGCAATGATGAAGATATACCATGGTCAATATAGTTTTGATGGCTTACAAAATTTTGACTAAAAGACTCAGACAAGGATTCAAAGGATCGAAATGTAGTCCATCTATATGTTACTCGCAGTACAGGTTCTTATCATATCCATCGTTGAGTCCCGATGTTAGCATCTTCTTGTTAGGCATAAACTTTGGTCTACCTTGGTCGGTATACTTTTGATTTCTTATAAACTCAACTCAATACGACTTTCATTAGATTCACAAGTTAGACAATGATTCAACAGGAGATATGAGTTTTAGGAGTATGACGCTTAGTACTATTCATGTTTTACAAACTCTCGTTCGATTAAGCAAGATTGGCAAAAATGTAGAATGGACTTCTGATGGTTGGTATACTTATAATGATTGACAAAACTCACTAAAAGACTCAGAGGATTGGAATGTAGCAGACTCAGAGGATCAGAATGTAGTAGACTCAGACATCAATTCAAAATACGACTTTTCATTCGATCTCACCAAGTAGACAATGAGCACATTCAACACAGAGCCATATGAGCTTAGGCAGTAGACGCTTCCAGTATATCTCCCCCCATGTCTTCACAACCTCTGCCGTCTCGATACAGCCAAGATTGGCAAAAACTGCCTTAGAATAACTTCTGATGTTGGCCTATACGCTATAATGACTTGACACAAACTCACTACAAACCGACTCAGCAGCTTGAATGTAGCAGACTCAGAGGATTCCAGAACTGTAGCAGACTCAAGACCACTCCACATTTCAAAAAGGAGATATCGACTCATTTAGGATCTTGACACCAGTACCGTCCCACTCTTGCCATACCAGCAATTTGAAACATGCCCTAATCGGCAAAAAAGGCATGTCTAAAAAAAACACAAAAAAAAAAACCATAAAGAAACTATCGTTAGCAGAGCTAGGAAATAAACTTAACCACCAAACAAGTACTCTTTCCATATTAAACACATACAGTCCTCATCTCTCCTAAACACAAAACATGTCATCCACGGACTTACCTCGCCAGCACCACAGCAAGTCCTATATTGTCAGCAAACACCCACCGCCATCTCGCCCAGCTACCTACCGAGATGTAAAGAGCAACAGCCAAGCTCCCACCCCCCCCCGTACAAAAACCCAGTAAAACCAACAACTCTTCCTTGCCAATCTCACCTCCTTTTCGCTTACGCTTATCCTTTAACAATTCAAAGGAAACAACTCGCTATAAGAAAAAAAAAAAAAAAAAAAAATAGAAACTACGTAGGAGTAAGGAAATAAATTTAACAAAAAGGATTTTATATTAAACAACTACAGTCTATTCTCCTAAACAAAAATTCAATCCAGCGGACTTACTGCAGCAGCAAGCAAGTTATATTGTCAGAAAACCACAGCATCTGCATGATAGAGGATGTAAAGAGAACAGCCAAGCGTACAAAAAAGTGAAATAACAAAATCTCTTGCAATTATCCTTTTGCTTAGCTTTAGAAATTTTAAAATTCAAAGGAAAATGCTATAAGATCAATAATAAAATTTGTAACAAAAGGAATACGAAGAGAAGTCCATTTTGCAAAATCAAGAAAACTTACAAAGTCAACTCTTTTGCCATCTATTTGCAGAGAAAATTGAACAATTCAAAAAACAAATCCATCACATGACAGTAGAAGATAAAAGTTGACTTCAATATGAACTAAGTACAAATATTCAGAGTTTATCTGCAAGGAACTGAAAATAGCATACCTTTATAAGTTTCATAACTTCAGGATTAGAGAAACCAAACATGTCAGAACCAGATTCATAGAATCTTTCTACTGCACCTTCAGCACTATTGGAATTACAATCTTGCAATTTCCTTATTCGTCTATATATTTTATCCCAGCAAACAGATGGAGTAGATCCTTTGATCTGTGAAAATGTGATTGTCATGAATGAATAATGAACTGAAACCATAAGGTGTAATTTGAGCAATAACATAGGTAGTGTGAAACCAATTGTAATTCAGCATTCAAGGATAAACAAAAGATTTTGCCAGACTACCAAGAATAACTTTGGCCTAGCGATTGAATCATCTATCCATAGGATTTTTTGAATTTCACATTTAAAACATGAAGTTCTCAAAAGTAAAAGTGCATCAGGGTTCATAGAAACCCAATGCTTCTGTACACGAGGGACAAGGTGGCATTCTATCTTGTGTCACAATAGCAACATACAAACTAGAAGAGTCATTAGAGTCTCATGCAACCTTGATTACAATCTCTTTTCAGCAAGTAAAGATTTAGCATTTAGTAGCAATATGCAAAATTGGTATGACAGAAGTCCAAAAAATAAAATTGCAATTAGGATAAAAAAAGTTTAATAGGAAAAGAAAATTGGCCATGAATAAATATAGCTTTATATTTATCACATTGCAGCTGACCTGCTCTCCATTATCCGATGTCACTCTAAAAAGAGGTCGAATCTTAGACTCGGCATCTCTCAATACCTCCATCTTATATATGGCAGGAACACTTGGATCTGAGACCAACAGACACAAAAGCAAAAGAAAATATATCTTATTATTCCACTAGGACCAAGAACATTAAAAAATGAGAAGGAAACTGTGAATCTGAGATTTGAGATTATGCAAAATTCCAAGAAAAATTTATCAGAAATAACCACCTGCTATTGAAGTAAACTTTCTCAAGGCAGTATATCCTTCAGGCCAGATGAATCTATCATCCTGGAAATATTCTGAGTCCTTGACAATTTTTCCTGTAAGAGACATGAAGATGCCTTTAAGTATAAGTGACTTCTTCTCAATGCCCATCAATTAACTAGTAATTACTAATTTCTATGCATCTAGAGTTAGTAATAAAATACATGTTAAACCCAAAAAAAAAAAAAATGATGGAAAGAAAGATAGTGCATAAAAGTTCTCTAAGTCAAGTATCCGTCAACTAATTAAACAGAAACGTAATTTCTATGCATGTCCCATATTCTTGGCGAAGGTTGGAGGTTGTAAAGGAACTTCCATGCCCTCAGACAGCTGAGTGTTATCTAAACAATAATTAGATCATCAGCAAGCGGATGAAAATGTGGTTAAATGTCTAAACATGTTTGAACTATTTATTAATAATAAAGAAGGTAGGAGCAACTTCCAGCAGCTGAAAAATTACCAAGGCTTATTATTTGCAAATCCCCAATCACATAAGGTGAAGTTTCGAGGCCCCTCAGTATCCTCTGCATGCTTTCATCTTTTAAACAGTCTTCACCTGAATCTGTACTCCCTTCGTCCTCACTACTTGCACTCTCACAAGTAGCAGCATTCATGCTATTCTGCAGTTGTAGCATTCTTTTTGGAAGCTTTTGCTCACTCAAATACCTGGTTAAAAAACAAGCAATTGTGAAATGGCAACTCTTGGTGCAAGCAAGAATAACCCTAGACAGCTATTGCGACCATTTCAGTGAAAAGATCACTAGGTTGCGGTTATCTACAACCATTTTTATCTAGAGGAACTTCAGAGCAAAGAATGATAAATATAAGGAAATTGCAAGGTTAGCAAGAGTGAAACCAGTCCATACAAATAAACTAATTCTGCAGATGTCTGATAAAGACAGCCAACAAACCTCAACAGCTGACTATCATCAGTCCTCAAAGTAACGGAATCACGAATTCTAGCCATGTGACTAAATGATTGGACCAGAAGTATTTATCAATAAGGAAGCTAATTTGTTGCATCTATATACAACTTATAGTTGTATTTACAAGAATATGGTTACAATATATAAGATTGCCTGAAATAATAGCCTCCAAAAACTTCATGTAATGAAAGCATGCTGCAATAAAAAAATGAAAAGGCAAATACATACTTAGGTAGAAGAACTACATGGCCACAGGGTATTCTGATTAAATAAGAAAGTATAACATAGTTCTCTTATAATACCACATTCTAATGCCACATTGGTAAACTAATCCCCAGTGAATAAGCTTACATTTTTGCTTCCTCCAAGCTTCGTGTGAAATGAGGTTTCCTGCACTTTAGGTGAAAAGATGAAAGAAGTCCTTTGAGAAATGAGATCACTTGCTTTGGTTTAATTCTGAAAATCACAAGAAAAAGATGATATGAGCCTCTAAGAAAGAAAGATATTGTGCACACTGAAACACACATATGAGATCTCCTTCATGCTTGAAAGAATAGCAAACCTTGCAAAATCATGGGTACCAAAAAACTGCACAAATACTGATCTTTCTCCAGATGTTTTGTTTAAGCCTTTACGATTGCCAATAAGTGATTCATCTACAACAATTGCTGGCCACATGGCATGACCTGCACTACAACAATTAAAAGATATAGTTGGTGTAAAACCAAAAGGGTGAAAAATCAATTCATGGCAAGTAATATAACCAAAGCTATACAAAATGCTGTCATTAAAATTTGGAAAGGCTGTATGTATCCATGCCTATTAATAAACATATTCCCATACCAGCTTTTTTCTTATCTAACCAACCAAAAGGAGAGTATGAACTTTGATACCAAATGTTTCAAATCATTATTCTTTTAAAAGATGAGACATCAAAACTAGCAAAAGCATGGTTGCAGGGATATTATAAATACACCCAAGAACCAATTTATTCACATGGCATTAAAGACGGTCATTTAAAGAAAAAAGGAAATGACAAAGGATACTACTCATGTCTTTAATATTGAGGAGCTGAAAAATTTTCAGAATAGCATCTTTGAGATTTTTTATGTATCTGTTACTATCCAAGTCATATGAAATGGGCAAAGGTTAAAAATCTTCAGAAGGTAAAAGCAGATAAATTTAGTGGAGACCAGTAAGTTCAGTCATCTTTGAGATTTTTTATGTTTTCTGTTACTGTCCAAGTCATATGTATGAACTGGTGAAAAAGGCTAAAAATCTTCAATAGATAAAAAAGCAGATAAATTTAGTGCAGACCAGTAAGTTTAGCCCAGATAATATCCCCAGGCTCAAGATCTTGGCAGTCATCCAAAACAGCAGCAAACACCAGCATCTCATTGTAATCATAGACATCAGCATCTGTGCTTTTCACACTGAAAGTCAAATTCAACTGCTCCATCTCATCACGAGAAATAAAAAATTTTATTTTCTCATTTGAAAGAGTCAACTCCTCTTCATCTCCATCTTGATATTCAACCTACATTGTGTTTCACTCCTAATTAACAGAAGTTTTCAAGATATACTTTGATGCCTCAACAAATTCAAATTTAAGATGAAAAAAGAAAAAGATAAATTTAACATCAGAACCACACATGATGACGCTTAGTCTCCAAATTGTACCCAACAACACGTCCAGAATACCAATCATCATCCAATGGCCAATAAACCTGAACATAACCAGTTTAATTATGCATAAAAACATGCCTGAAATAGGAAGATATAACAGTAAACTTAAAATTTCAAGAATTAAAAGAATGAAATGTTTGCTTGCCTTGCATGATAACCCAATGAACTTTTTTGGATCAACTTCATTGAAACTCAACCTATTCAAGTAAAAAATTTACACCCGTGGAACAAAACTTTCAGAATCATAAACACAAAGTAAAACTGCCCTAATTGTCCTATGAGAAAGTGAAGGAATGAAAATAACAATAGTCCCAAATGTAATCTCTTTCTCTACTCAACTAAGTAAAAAATAGATGTATTCTACACAAAAGAACGCTCGCTTCCCTCACACCAATTGTAATTCTAAATTTTTTTTTTTTTTTTTTTTTTTTTTTTTTAATTTAAATTCTTTTTTTTTTTTTTTTTTGTTTTTTTTTGCTACTGAATGGTATTGATTTTTTTTTTTTTTTTTTTTTTTTTTTTGCACTGATGGTACATTGATTGAGCATTCCGAATGCCAAAACGCAGTCGCAATTTGAAGCGTTTTCTAGGAGAAAAACATGAAGCTCTACAAATAAAAGCAAGCAACTTGAAATTATTTGTTTGCCACTTATCCTAGCTCCCAAAACCAGATACATTATTTTCTTCAATAATTGGATAACCATAAAAAAAGAAAAAAGAAAAAAGAAAAACGCACCTGACCCATCTCTTACCAGTAGCCGGCAGCGACAGAACCTTGTCAGAATCCTGTAAAGAGCCACGCTTCTTGCCTCTTAAACTCCTATTATTACTATTAACATTATGATTGCGGCAATCTCTCAATCGCGGCCTGTCAAGAACTCCTAAAACGCTAGAATCGACGCCCAATTTCATCAACTCACTACACCCAATCCTCCTCCTCTTCTCCTTCCTCTTCAAATCATCATTAATAGAATCTTCAAACTGACAAATTTCAGTCTTAACAGCAACTTTTGGAACTAATTCGGCAGCGCGTGCAATCAACGATTCAAAAAACGACGGCGTAGGGGAAGAATGTCGAGGTCTCTTAGTTCGACGAGAATATACATGGATGATCGGAGGTCTACTAAGACAAGGATCATCATCAACAAGAAGCTTTCGAGCTTTAACCTTTTTGGACATAACGTTACACGATCCACTAGCGCTAACGCAAAGTGATGCTGCAGAGTAGACACGGTCGAGCGGTACGTATCGTAATGGCGCGTCAGTGTGGTTATCGACGTTAGTATCTTCTTCGTCGTCAAAATCACGGCCAAGCGGTGGCCGCTGGATTTTGTGTTGGTGTTTACGTTTATGGAGGAATGCCATAGAAATGCGGATTGTTTGTGCAGAGAGAGCAAAAGAGTTGGTGCCTTCTTTTGCTCTCTCGTTCTCTCTCACACTGTTGTTATCAGTTATCTACAATGGGGAAATTTGGGGATTCTTTTGCAGAGATTACGAAATTAGGGTTTAGAAGTTGAAAATGACAGAAACGAGGATTTTGGATTGGGAATTTTTTTGGAGGGAGGATTTTTCCCCAAAATTATCAGTTTCCCGCCGTGTTAGCTAAAGAGGAGAGATCGCAGAAAGCACATGGATGTTTTGGGTTTTATTTTTATTATATTATAATTAAAATGAATAATTACTATTTAATCCTTTTGACTCTTGTCGCTATTTTATTTTGGTGAAAAAATACAAATTTTACTATAAATATTTCAAATATTTGACTAGATTGTCTATATATTTACATTCACTAGACAAAATAATATTTTGTTATTGAATGACTAAATAATTTAACTACGTTAAGCTTATGTCAAATTAATATTTTTATTACCAAAAATAGTGGATGGAGATGTAATAATTGTCAAATTTAGGACTAACTAACATTTATATCAATTTTTTGTTTAGAAAAATTAAAATTGGAAATTTCATTAAGAGAAAGGCTCATCGACTAGGTATAGAAGATCGATGCCTAATGCATAAGTGTTGATGAGAATTATTAAACATGAAAAATGAGAAGATAGGTCATGTGAACTGACTATGAGTTGGATAAATAAGGGAGACGACGCCCCTTCAATATAAGGGCGAGTAATCTATTAATCAGTCTCCACTTAACATGATTATATGTGTTTGCCGATGCTTAATATTATACCATTATGCAACTATTTGGAGTGGTATATATTGTTTATCACCGTTCACATAATTGTAATATTTATCTTATCAATAAACTTAATTATGCCTTAATGCTGGTCAAACTCATGAAACGAAATTGTAATATTATACAACGCTTATAGTAAACAAAATCTACTTATGTACTCGGCTAAAAATTAAAAATGATGTCCGAAGTTCGGCGGATAGGCCCATAAAGATGGTCAAAGCACTCCATCATAAATATTTAAAGGAACTATATACTCAATAAGGATTTTTATTATTGCATCTAGACTCACAAATAACTTTCAATGTTAATCATCTCAGGACCAAAGATACAAAATTCCAATGCTAGAAGCTCTCAAATGGTTCAATTGTAAGCAAGTATTTCCAAGTGATTGTATCATAGGCTATTATTAAGGCAAAGGGTTTAGTTTTTCCTTGCGATGGATGCATAGATAAGCTAACATGACACCTCACCATAGAGCTTGGATTGCTTTATCATATGATATAGTACCATAGTCTGCCAATAGCCTTCGAGCTTTGATCTCCATTTTGTTTAATGACGTTCTTTAACCTTTTTTTTTTTTTTTTTTTTTTTTGTTTAATGAGTTCTTAACCTTTTTTTTTTTTTTTTTTTTTTGTACTTAGCTTTTTTAAGATGTAGAATTCAGTCTTTGATTTGGATTTATTTGTGTTTTTATAAAATTAAAGTTTTTTCCAAGTAAATTTTCCTTTTTTTTTTTTTTTTTTTGTACTTAGCTTTTAAGATGTATGAATTCAGTCTATTGATTTGGATTTATTTGTGTTTTATAAATTAAGTTTTTCCAAGTAATTTTTAATAAGATATTTGATTTTCAAAAGGAAAAAAACTAGAGTCAGCACATACCGGGCTTTATTTGGTTCAAAAGGTTCTCAATAAATATATTTTCTCATAAGTGCGCTTTCAAGAAACTATATTCCGGTGAGTACAATTTAAATGTGGGTTCTATGCAAACCAGTATCCTTGAAAATAAATTACTCTCAAATTGGAAAAAATAAAAGAATAATATGCGTAATATAAAATTAAATATATTTAACTAATATAATAAATCAGTAAATTCATCGCACTTAATTAGCAAGATGTAATTTTTCTAGCTGTTCCTAATGAACTTAATTCTCTTATTTAAGGGAAGTTGAATGATCTGTTCCTCGAGAAATAAAATTGATAATGCAAATCAAATAAAGTGTTTTATACACTTTAGGAAAAAAAATTCCTAATTTATTTATCCCAACTAATCATCTCCTATGTAGACGTGGCCATGATTCCGGAGCCGCTGGTTTTGGTTTCAAATTTTTTAGAACCGAAACTGAACCGAATTGAAAATTAACGTTTCCAGTTACAGTTTGGAATCAAACGGTTCTGGTTTCGATTCCAGTTCCTAAAGAGTTCCAAAGTCGATGGTTCCGGCCGGTTCTCCAGCAGGTTTTTCGACCGGTTCTGGATGATTCCGACCGGTTCTAGACTGTTCCGACCGGTTCCAACCGAAACTAGAACCATCGGTTCCAACTGGTTTTGAAAATCGCAGGTTCACGGTTCCAATAGAACCAAAATTGGATTGATTTGGACCGGTTCCAATTCTAATTCGGATTGATTTCAATTATGATTCGAAGCGATTTGGAACCAACCGTTCTGGTTCCGAAAACCGGATTTTGGCCACCCCTACTCCCATGGAGTCAACCAATGAGGTGTCAAACAACTACTATATTAAATATATTGAACGGAGTGTCAACATTACTGTGTTAAATTTATTACTCTTATTTATATATGCATTTTTTTTATACGTCATATCACTACTTTGTCAAATGTACTTGATGTCAATTTAGTTTAAAGATCATAATGTTTTATATTTTATTAATTACCTAATTTTCACATACAAGAGTGCCTCAAAAGAAAAGAAACGCATTCAACTATTTAGTTATTGAATACTCAATCCCTCTACAAATAAGTGTCACATGTATGAAAGTAACATGTCCACAAATAGATATAACATTTGTAAATTTGAAAAATAATAAATTTTTTTATTTATATTCTTTACAAATTACGAACATTAATTGCTATAATTCTGAAATTATATGAAAATGTGACACTTATTTATATACGGGAGTATAAGTTATATAAAAAGGGAAAGTTTTATTATATTTTTCAAGGGAATATGTACGACATAATAATGTTTTTTCATAAGTTTATTGTATTTAATTATATCATCATGTAGTACTTGAGTATTAAATCAAAATATTGACTTATGCATCACCTCAAAATGTAAGACAATGTCCTTCTAAAAATGTACCTAAAATTAATTTCTACCAATTTTACCAAATCTCATAAGCTGCAAGAGGGTCCATAATAATGCACAGAAGCATCTTCTCCTTGCCTGGCCTTAGACAGTCTGGAGACGCACGTGGCTGATTGCCCCACATCTGTACAACATCATATGCATTCCTCAATTAAAGCCGAAAAAACATCCCATAAACGGCTCCGTTTTTATGAAATGAGGCTCCATTTAAACGACTAGTCGTTGACGTCCTCTTTCTTTTCTAGAGGTGCAATCATTTTTTGAGCAACAGTACCTGAAAGTTTTTGACGTTTTCGATGAGTGTGCTTTCATAAGAGATTAGTGTCGTTTACCGCATTAATCATCACTTAATTGATGTTTTCTTTCTTATCTTTAGAAAAGTACAAAATTAATTAGAAAAATGAAAATTCAAAAAGAATCATACTTAATTGAATGTTATTCAGTTTAATTTTCAGTAAAAAATTATAAATTAACTGAAATGAACTGAAAATTGTAAAATTGCATTGTTTTTATTATTTTTTTTAAATTTATTTTAGGTAGCTAAATTAATTTTTTCTATTTCTATCAATTAAAAATTTTAGTTCGGTTCAGTTTAATTTAAGGCTAAAAACCTCTAGGTATTTGGTTATATCGGTTGGTTCGATTATATAACCTACTAGCATTAGGAGCACGGGTTTTTTAAAGGTATGATTTTTTTATAAATTTCATCGAAATTAAATTTCAAAACACGGGTTTTTTTAAAGCTATGATTTTTTTTATAAATTTAATCGAAATTAAATTTCAATTCCAAATAGTTTTTTTTTTTAAATTAATTTGTATAATGAAAACTTTTAATACTAAATTCAAGATTAATTCTTGTACTTAACCCTCAATATGCGGGTTTAAAATTTAAAAATATTTAAATGTAAAAAATAAAAAATATAAATTTCTTACAAATTTAACTGTTTGTTTATCATTAATTTTTTATCTAAAAAGTTTAAAGTTACAATATTTATATTTTTTCCGTTGTATAAACTTTAGTTTCAGACATTTTTTTAAAAAATAAAAAGAATTGAATTGTTAATATAAATATTCAAAAAATAGATTAATTTGCAACTGAATTAAAGTCGACAATTTACGTAAAATTTTTTTACATCATTAGAGAAAAAATGAACCAAGTCGTAAAGTGATAGCATATAATTTCCTTATAATAACACATATAAACAAATGATTACATATAAACATTTAAAATAATAGCATTATTTTTAATTGGTTATGCAAATAATAAAAATATAAAATATTATAGTTAACATTTTCATCTAGCAATACTATATTTGTACTTGTAAAATCTCCACTATTGTTAAACGACACATCCTATAATTAAAAACACTAATTCTAAATAAACTCATATCAAACCAAATTAATATATTAATAAATTAAATAATTAAATCAAATCATATCAAGTGAAAGCCTAATTAGAAAAATATGCTATTAAAATGATAAGTTGATATACCAATGTTAACTTTTTAGGAAACAGATAAAAAACACCAATACACACCTGATTATTGTCTCTCAACGGCGTTTTCAAACGGGTCGAACCCAGAAACCCCAATCAACTCGAGTCAGGATCCGAGTCAACAGGGTAGTAATCGAGTAGCGACAATGTATTTGTTATGTTCTGGTTAAACTACCGTAAACCCTAGTGATTTAAATACTCTGCGCTTACTAGCTATCTCTCTCCGCAACCCTCACTCTCTCTCCCCTATATTTTCTCTTTCTAAACCCTTATAGACGCCATTTTATTGGCGTTGAGCACCATCCAGGGTTTAGATAGCTGTTCAACGTCAATCTCTATTCTCGAATTTCGAGTTTCGAGTTCAATTATCTGCCTTTTTAGTTGATATACTTTGTTTGATATCCCAAAAATGGATCTCCCTAGCCTAGCTGTTATCCTCCAAGCTGCTCTAAGTCCCAATCCTGATGAACGCAAAGCTGCTGAGCAAAGCCTCAATCAGGTTTCCTTATTTGGCCCATTGGTTTTTGTAGTTTGGTTAGAGTGGTTTTTATTTTACTTAATTTGAGTTGTGCTTTAAAGATGATTGTTTTTATATGCTATTTATTTTGGTTAGTTTATTTAATTCTGATTAGTTTGATGTTGCTTAAGAAAGGAAGAAATTTTTATCGTGTTCTTTCATTAATGATGCATAGTCAATCTGGGATTGGCGTAGCTAAGTTGTGGCAATTGTGAATGTTTTGCAGTTCCAGTACACGCCTCAGCATCTGGTGAGGTTGTTGCAGATCATCGTCGATAATAATTGTGATATTGCTGTGCGGCAAGTTGCTAGTATTCATTTCAAGAACTTTATTGCGAAGAACTGGGAACCTCATGATCCTGGTATCCTTATTTCTATTTCTAAATCCTCGAAGAAACTATACTTAATTACATTATTTACATATCTGTGAAGTGCAATAGACTGATAGTTATGTGCAATTGTTTTATGATGTAGATGAGCAATCAAAGATATCACAGAGTGATAAAGGCATGGTGAGGGATCACATCCTTGTGTTTGTTGTGCAGGTTCCTCCTTTGTTGAGGTACAATTTGTTGGATGTCCTACTATGTCATTGATTAGGATTTACTTTGTTAGTTTTCGGCTTTTTCCAGTGTGCATACAGCCTTCAGTTTTCAAGTTGTGTTTTCTTCTTGTAAATTTGTTTCGCAAAAAATATCTTTTTAACATATGCTCTTTGATTCTACTTGCTCTGATATCAAACGGCTTGATGTACAGGGTACAGTTGGGCGAATGCCTGAAGACAATTATCCATGCTGATTATCCAGAGCAGTGGCCACGTCTCTTGGATTGGATCAAACTTAATTTACAAGATCAGCAAGTTTATGGAGCTTTGTTTGTGTTGCGCATTCTTTCTAGAAAATACGAGTAAGGATATGCTTATGGTTTTCTTTTCTTTTCTTCACTGTGAATATAATATGATTATTAGGTGTTACATTTTTTTAGGGCTACTGATAAAAGCAAAAGCAATCAAAAAGTGCATCAACTTTTCAAGTATTTATTATAATCTTATCTAACTATCGTTATATATTTGACATTATGGACTGTCAATTTAATTGCAATAGATATGACATTTTTTAGGGTTAATGGTCAATCTGATTGTCCCTAATACTTTTAATTTTTACCATTTAGTTCATAAATTGAATATTTTGTTTTCAATTATGCACCTACCAAATACTAACATGGCATTGCAGTTGAGGAAAACACTTCTTGATTTAAATGAAATGTATTATTTCTGAGTCCTTGTGGCTATCAAGTGGTGGTGTTTTTGGAAAATTCTCCCCCACTCAACACAGTCGCTTAAAATGCCTTCTGATATTCACTGTTTGCAGTTTCCATTTGATGGCTTTAAAGCTCAGGAGGGTTTCATTTTTCACAAATCATTGAGTTGTGTTAGATGTCCATGGATTATTTAAGTGGGATATTTTAATTAACTATTTATGCATCCGAAATTTAAAAGTTAGGGAGGTGGGGGCTAACTAAAGGATGTTCTGTCCGTTTATTGAATATGATACTTTCAGATGTGGCTGTAAATGCACCAATTTAGTGTCTGATTCTATGGTTCTCAATTGATCATTGTTCATTTTTCATTACTGACGATGAAAGTACCAAAATATGCATGGATCATTGTTTCTGAAATCTGTCTTCTTCTTCTTCTATTATTTCAGGTTCAAGTCAGATGAGGAGAGGACCCCTGTTCAACGCATTGTTGAGGAGACATTCCCGCATCTTCTCAATATTTTCAACAGGCTTGTCCAGATTGCAAACCCATCATTGGAAGTAGCAGATTTGATCAAACTTATTTGTAAAATATTCTGGTCATCTATATACGTGAGTTTGATATTTAATAGCAGACTGTTCTGAAGATCGCATAATAGATGATGTTGTGATCACAGCGTCTTATGGCATGCCTTTCATGCCTGGCTTATGGTCTACTTCCTGGTTGACTATTTAATGTCTGTTTAGCTTCTTGTTTGCTCATTTGAGGTGTTCTCCAAGTCCCTTGGGAACTTTTTATTCCATATTTGATTTGTTTGTCTCTCTTTTGGATTAATATTATTACCATGGTGAAACTATGCCCTCTTAATGGTTAAGGACATAATGTTGTCATAGGTAGACATGCTGTAAATTTCTTCATTTGCAGGCCATGATACTTGGAGAAGCAGTGGGGTTCCTTTGTATTCAAATGGTTATGGCCATCAGTTATGTCGGTTGTGTGTGTTTGTTGTCAAAATTTGTGCTTAAAAGGAGTTTCTTGCTTGATGAACTACACCATGAATGTTGCTTCCACAACCATTTGAATTAATTTTTTGTGTTGAACTTCAAAGGAAATTGTAATGAATTATCTTTTCAGTTGATAGTTTTATGAGCATCCATAGGAGTGTTTTTTTTTTAATATTTTTTGGGGAAGGGTGATATTCATATCGTGTCTATTTTCATTAATTTTCAGTTGGAGATTCCAAAGCAGCTATTTGATCCAAATGTCTTCAATGCTTGGATGATTCTTTTCTTAAATATTTTGGAGAGACCTGTTCCTGTAGAGGGTCAGCCTGTAGATCCTGAGCTAAGGAAGTCATGGGGCTGGTGGAAGGTGAAGAAGTGGACAGTTCACATCTTGAACAGGCTGTACACGCGGTATATTTCCAAGAAAACATAGATTTTGAATATTTGATGGAGACCTGGAGCTTGTTTTTGACTTCTGGCCATCTAACTACGTACAGGTTTGGAGATTTGAAACTTCAAAACCAGGAAAACAGAGCTTTTGCCCAAATGTTGCAGAAGAATTATGCGGGAAAGATTTTGGAGTGCCACTTGAATCTGCTGAATGTGGTACGTGTTGGTGGTTATTTGCCTGACAGAGTTACCAACCTAATTCTTCAGTATCTAAGCAATAGGTAAGTGCAATTTATATTCATGTTACCTCCTATTATATTTTGGCACATCTTATCCCATTCTATGTATTCTTTTTGTATCCCAAACTGCTGTCTTAAACTTTTCTATGGAATCATCATATGAACATTTGTATTATTGGGAAGAAAGAGACATTTGTTTGTCATTCGCCTACATGTTCTGAGCTCTGACTAGTCTAAAGGATGCAATTATATGCTTGCCTGCACTATTTGGCTGCATTTTAGGAAAAATTAGAAGGAATTGTGATAAGGAGTTGTCTAGGATTAGGAAGGAGTTCTGGATATTTTCACTCAGCTTTGCTTCTTGCATCCCCTCCTCTAGGCTTTGGTGTCAATTAATAGTTTCAGATTCATTTGTCCTGGTAGCTGAGCACCATATTGGCAAATGCATTCCTGGAGCAATATGAGGTATTCCTTCTTTGGCTTTCGGAATTCTTCCCCATGTTTGGGGAGGAGGCTAATTAAAGAACGGATCCAGTCATTAAAGGTAGTTGTATTGTCCTTAGGTATGATTAATCTTCAATGGTAGCCACCCAAATGAAATCAAGGAGGAATATCTATCAAGGGTGTCGGGATATAATCTCAACCAATCTCCATGGATAAATTGAAATTTATGTTTGATTACAACGGAATCATAACAAGCCTCAGTATTCTCGGTTCTTTATTGCCATTCTGATGTCTTTCATTGCAAGGGTTGGAAAAAAGAAGCTCATGGAGTTACTGAAAAATAAAAACCTGTGATATAATGCATCTCCCGAAATTCTTGAAGACCTAAGTCTTCTCTATCTCCTGCCCCTGCCAATAGTGTGCCATTGCAGTATCTGAAAGGTAACGTCAGAAATCAGTCTGAAGTAGTGGTTTAATTATTTTTGTTAAGATGGTCCAAAGCTGGACAGTGAATGCAGCTGATATGGGAAGAATTTACATTTGTATGGACAAAATAAATGGATTGGGATTTTGATGGCATGGTTTGTCATTTCATCCACTCCTATGTGGTGTGCTTTACTAAGCCCTACCCTCTGTATTGTTTTCCTTTTATAGTCCATGTCATCCTAACTTTTGCAAGATTTGAAACTTAAAAGAGTGGTGCATCTTTTTCTTAATATTTCTGGCTGGACACGTTACAATAGAAATTGACATGTAAGCAACTCTTGTTTATGCATCTTGAGGACTGTCCTATGCAGAACCTAGAACATCAGATCATGACTGTGTCCGGATATTCTCTCTTTCTAATTTTGATTTTGCCTCCTATCATGTCTTTCACCAATGTTCTACTTTTTGTTTGTCTGTGAGACTTGAGTTTTTACATACTGTAGGGTGGATGTACTCTTGTTTATGAAGCATCTAGCTTCTATGCTTTTTATACATTGATGCAGTGTGCATCATTTATATAAATATTCTTAGTTTTTTGGTTTTTTGCACTGCCCCTACAGTCTAATTTTGAAGGGTATTCTTGTAATGCTTATTTTCATTTACTGATTTACATGCAGTATCTCAAAGAATAGCATGTACACTCTCCTGCAACCTCGTCTTGATGTCCTTCTTTTCGAAATAGTTTTTCCTCTTATGTGCTTCAGTGACAATGATCAAAAGCTTTGGGATGAAGACCCCCATGAATATGTTAGGAAGGGTTATGGTGAGTATTAAAATCTACACTCCGTGCTTAAAGAAATTAGAATTCACAGTACTGATTTTGCTTAACTGCTTTACTGTAAGATATTATCGAGGATTTGTACAGTCCTAGGACTGCTTCTATGGACTTCGTCAGTGAATTGGTTAGAAAACGTGGGAAGGAGAACCTTCAGAAGTTTCTTCAATTCATCGTGGAAATTTTTAAGAGGTATTCTTTCTAGATGAAGTATGCAACAGCAAGCCTAGAGAAGATCAGTGCTCTAAAGGGGCCATCTTTCTTTTTTACTTTATGCAGGTATGATGAAGTACCATTGGAATATAAGCCCTATCGACAAAAAGATGGTGCCCTACTTGCTATTGGTGCACTTTGTGATAAACTGAAACAAACTGAACCCTACAAATCTGAACTGGAACGTATGTTAGTTCAACATGTTTTCCCTGAGTTTAGCAGTCCTGTTGGTCATCTTAGAGCAAAGGTTGATCTTCCCTTTTCTACTTTTTTATTTTTCGTTCAATTTAATTTTAGCACTACCTGCGTTTATCTCTTACTACCATGTAACCTAAAATTTTGAAGGTTGGAAGTTGTCCTCTTTCTGATTTTCCTTGGAGTTAAAACTTATTCTCTTGAAGTATCGACTTATTATTTGGTTATTGTGGATATTAGGCAGCTTGGGTTGCGGGACAATATGCCAACATTAACTTCTCAGACCAGAACAATTTCCGTAAAGCCTTGCACAGTGTTGTTTCTGGGTTACGTGATCCAGAGCTTCCTGTTCGTGTTGATTCAGTTTTTGCATTGCGAAGCTTCGTTGAAGCGTGTAAGGGTATGTAGTGCTAGATTCTCTGTTCTGCTTTTGCTTCTGCTTCCCATTTGTTTATTTCTCTAAGGGAACATGCTCATGATGCAGACTTAAATGAAATACGCCCCATTCTTCCTCAACTACTTGATGGTATGTTGTTCTAATGACTGTGTTATTAACAATCTTTATTTTGTGCATGAATACAGTATTTCAATTGTGAACTTTATGACCATTGTTTGTTTCTGATTTATATCACTGCTTTTTTTTTTCTTTTTCAGTCAGCTCCACAGAATTTATAAGATAGACCAATTACCTTAAGTTAAAAAGATATTGCAATTTAGCTCATTTTCTTAACCTCCTTTCCTGCAGAGTTCTTTAAACTAATGAATGAGGTAGAAAATGAAGACCTCGTTTTTACTCTGGAAACTATAGTGGACAAATTTGGAGAGGAGATGGCACCCTATGCTCTAGGTTTATGCCAGAATTTGGTAAGGAAACACAGGTCTAGGTTTATGTCGGAATATTGTAATGCTTATTTTAAATTTTCTGTACGAACATTCGATCGAATTTCTATTCAGCCTGAGAGTCTTATGATCTTTGCACCTTCAGGCAGCTGCATTTTGGAGGTGTATGAACACTGCTGAAGCTGACGATGAAGCTGACGATCCTGGTGCTTTGGCAGCTGTTGGTTGTTTACGAGCTATAAGCACAATTCTAGAATCAATTAGCAGGCTTCCTCACCTTTTCATCCAGATTGAGCCAACTTTACTTCCTATAATGCGCAGAATGTTAACAACTGATGGTCAAGGTGGGTATTCCATGGCACATTTACTTTCTTTTCTTCTGTGTGTGTGGAAGCAACTGTGTCTCTGTTTCGGTTTCTTGGGATGTCTGTAACTTTCACGCATACTTGTGATAAACTCTTAAGTGCTAATTGGAACTTTCTGGATACTTTGCTTGTGCACGATAAATTATTGTCCAGGTCTAATGAGATTATTTTATGATGTTTGAAGAGTGAGCAGCATTGCCCTTTTGCAACAATGGTTGTAAGAGGAGTTCTTGTATGAAACTCCAAGTAGTATACAATATACATTCTCATTAACTTAATGGGATTGTTGCACTAGCCTTCTAGGAATAATTTTATATTGTATCGCAGATTGTAACATAATTGATGTTGTAAAGTACTTTTATAATCTGAAAGAGGATTAAATGTGTTTGTGATATGAACGTGGACCAAACGCTTGTTAGTGTATTTGTTCCATTTGAAGTAATTTCTTCAACTTAGGCTGATTATAATGCTTACCATTAGATATGGCTGGGTTTCAATCATTCGTTAATGCATTCTATAAAAGCAAAAACTTTATGATCTCAGATGGCCTTGTTGGTAGATTGTGCCTGTTGTTTAGCTGTTCAGTTTTTCAAATTAATGTATCTGTTTTCTGGCTATTTGTTTGTACAGAGGTTTTCGAAGAAGTTCTGGAGATTGTTTCATACATGACCTTTTTCTCGCCAACAATATCTCTGGATATGTGGAGCCTTTGGCCGTTAATGATGGAAGCACTGTCAGATTGGGCTATTGATTTCTTTCCGAGTATGTGCTCACCTTAATGCTAGGAGTTATTCCCCTGTTTAGAATGTCTTAGATGTAATTACTGTAATTAGTATCTTATACTTCTAGTTGTTAATAAAAACTTAGCAAGGTATAGTGTTGAAATCCATCCCCCCTCTGTCTCTTTCTCTCTGTCTCCTCCTCCCTCTAAAGTGTTCTATTTGGACAGATTTAAATTGTTGCTTGTAAGTTGTAATGCTGTGATACACTAACCTGCTTCAGACTGTATCTTCTTTGATGAATCTTCCCTCTGTTAGTTCTTATGATATTCAATGTTTATGCAGATATTCTGGTTCCTTTGGACAACTACATATCAAGAGGAACTGAACATTTCCTTGCATGCAAAGATCCAGATTACCAACAGAGCCTTTGGACTATGATTTCATCCGTGAGTTCTTTTTGAAACATTGAGAATATTCCTTTGGTCCTTTGGTACTTGTTTGCATGGCTTCTGCGAAAAATAACATTTTCTTGATTGTTTTTGTTGGGTTTAATGAGTTATCTTCCAATCTTATTTCCTCCAGCTAATCTGGTCCATGTCTTTTATATTCTTCTTTCCGCAGATCATGGCAGATAGAAATTTGGAGGACAATGATATTGAGCCGGCACCAAAGCTGATTGAGGTGGTTTTCCAGAACTGTAAAGGCCAGGTGGATCACTGGGTTGAGCCTTATCTAAGAATCACTGTTGAGCGGTTGCAAAGAGCAGAGAAATCATATTTGAAATGCCTTCTCATTCAAGTGGTAGGGATGAGGAATTGTTACAATGTTACTTCAAGATGCTCATTCTGTTATCGTTTTCAGCACATTTCAAGTGCAAAAGTTCTTATATCCTGCTCCATCCATACATACTAATGCGTGACCAACCACCCCAAATTTTGCACATCTCTTAAGAGTACCCTTCTCCTTTGTTTTCAAGATGGTTCAAACAGATATTTGCCAGTGCCTTAAATTCTTTATCGAACTTATCATTGAATTTGTTAACTTGCTCAATTAATTGACGAAGCAGAATAAGGCTGAATCCGAAGACATTTCCCTAAATTCAAGCCATTCAATTATTCTTTTTTCTTTTATCAGATTTATTTAATGCATTGATAAAGTAGGTATAGCTGCAAATTCTTCTTGGTGGTTGTATTTGATGTCCTGTGGAAATTTTGGGAACTTGATTGTTAAGGATGGCCATTTGTCATGTAAGATTTGGTTAAAATTCAGATTTTTTTTTTTTTTTTTTTTTTTTAGTTAAAATCAGATCTTTTTTTTTTTTTTTTTTTTTTATTTAAGTTTGCTTTTTAGCCAGCCCTACATTTTTTAAATGGTTAGGTTGACTGAAGTTTTTTTTTTTTTTTTTTTTTTTTAAGTTTGCTTTTAGCCCTACATTTTTTATGGTTAGGTTACTGAAGGATCTCATGTGCCATCCTACAAGTCCTAGTTAAGTGGGACAGTAGGGAAGCCATTTACTCTTGATTATGTGGGCTTCTTTATAATAATTCAATTCCTAGTTCGGTAGATATATTTGACAAAATTAATGAGAGAGTATCCAGCTACACTCTTCCTTTGTATTTCTGTATATAAATGTCTTAGTAGATAGAATAATTTTGGGCAAAGTTGCGAAGGAGGATTTAGCAGTTTTAGATATTTCTATAACTCTAGGACCTAACCTGAGTAGAATAGAGCATAATTTCGGACTGATGGTGAGTGGAGTTATGGCTACATTGGGTCTGTCTGGTTACATTTGCAGTTGTTGCATTAGCAAGCTAATCTGTTAGAAATGAATTATGAATACATTGATTCTGTTTGCGTGTCTGCTTACACATGCATCATAATGTTGTTGTTTGTTGAAGTATTGAATTGAAATTCCTTTTAATGAAATGCATAATGTATCTTGTGCAGATTGCAGATGCCCTTTACTACAATGCAGCTTTGACGCTAAGCATATTGCAAAAACTTGGTGTTGCCACTGAGATCTTTAACCTTTGGTTCCAGATGTTGCAACAAGTGAAAAAGAGTGGTGCACGGGCTAATTTTAAAAGGTAATCTGTTGTGTGCTTCATTTCTCTGTCCCTGGGCTTTAGGCATGTGGTAAATTGGCAGGTTGGGTTATTAACTTTAATGCAATTTCTATGTTATACTATTATGTTGGTTTGGGTGGCTCATCTAAGTATGTCTGGCACAGGGAGCATGACAAAAAAGTTTGTTGCTTGGGTTTGACATCACTACTTGTGCTTCCTGCGAATCAATTACCAGGAGAAGCCTTGGAGCGTGTTTTCAGGACCACTCTTGATCTCCTGGTTGCATACAAGGAACAAGTTGCAGGTCTGTCGCTCTTGGTCTCCCCTCTTTCCTTCCAGCCCCTTACACCTTTAGTATTTCTTTATTGTAAATTCATTGCAATATTATTATTCTCATGGGTATTGTGTGAGTGGATAGAAGCTGCAAAGGAGGAAGAAGTCGAAGATGATGATGATATGGATGGTTTTCAAACTGATGATGAATATGATGATGGGTCTGACAAAGACATGGGAGTTGATGCTGAGGATGGGGATGAAGCTGACAGCATTAAACTTCAAAAGCTAGCTGCACAGGTTTGTACATGTCTTTGAATATCTGATTATTGGACGTCCCCAGTTTCTTTTTCTTTTTCTTTTTCTTTTTTTTTTATTTCTATTGAACCTCATTTTCTTGAACATGTGGGCACCACATGTCCTTGATGTCAGCTTGGTGTTAGGAGTGATTTCACTAATGTGCTTATGGTACTCAGTTTCAACTGATGTATCAAATTGCTCTCTGATCCAAGAACAAATGTTTGTTTTGCATTTTTATGCATATGCAAAAATGTATTTATCTTTGGAAGCTTTCCATTTTCATTTGTCCATGATACATCTTTTGTTTTCATTCTGTAACTTTGTTCACATTGTCTTCATCAATGAAAGATCGGTTTTTATTCCTAATTATGTACTGTGAACTTGTTGTGAAGAGGTTTATCCTAATAGAATGCTTGTAGTTAAAGGTGAGACTTAAAATTTGAGAGTTCAAAGGTCAACTTCTGAAATCCAGCATTTGGTGGAGTATCGTCTGATAACTGCTTTAGCTTCAAAAGATTGTACTTGGTGGATATATGACTAGCCAAATCATTATATTGGGAACAACCGTGATCCTTAAATAAAAAAGGATGTGCCAAACCAAGTTAATTTAAGTGGCTTTACTACCTGTGACTATGCTTTGGGTCTTTGAAAAAAGGTAGAAATAAAAAAAAAAAGAATGTTGCCATGTTTCCTTGATCAGCTACTGTAGCTCTGCCATTGCTATATTTTTGCATCATCAATTCATTATCATTCATTTTAAGCCTGGTATCGAACTCTTGACTGTTCTATTTTCTGATGCCATTTGAGAGTTCACGTTATGATTTCAGTGGTTTGGCATGGAATGCTTATTGAGTTTGGTTTTCAAATCAAAGTGCTTTTTAGAACTTGCCTTGCACAGTGATGAGCTAGTTGTTGCATCTGTGTTTTAACCCTCACTACATCAACTTTTAACCATCTTAGACTTTGTGGAATACTGTTTTATTTTGAGGAGACCAAAATCTATGGATTCTCTTATCCTGTTTCTATACCACTGGTAGATTGATGCATCATCTTAATTTTATTAATTATCCTTGGCTTAATCACTCATGTTTCTCTTGATCATTCATTGGAATATTCATCTCAGGCAAAGGCTTTCCGACCACATGATGAGGACGATGATGACTCAGATGATGACTACAGTGACGACGAAGAGTTGCAATCACCAATTGATGATGTGGATCCTTTCATTTTCTTTGTGGACACCATCAATGGTGACGGAACCTTTTTCTCTATCGTATATTTGGTACAAATCCAATTATTTTTGTCCCTTCTGACATACTAATTTGTTAATTTGAATGTAGTCATGCGAGCATCAGATCAATTGAGGTTCCAGAATCTTACACAGACGCTGGACTTTCATCACCAAGCAATTGCAAATGGTGTTGCCGATCATGCTGAAAAAAGAAGAGCAGAGATCGAAAAGGAAAAAATGGAAAAGGCATCGGCTGCTGCTGCATCATAAACTTAAGCCTTGTATACAATGTGGCTCAAGTTTGTATTGGTTTCTCGTTAATCGCATATTCGTTCATCTGGGGGAATATTCCATAAGGATGAGAGAGTCATTGCCAGTCTATTTGAAGCATTTGGTTGGTTCAATGGTCATGTAGATCATCAGTCGGCCCTGAACCACTTTCAGGTTCAGATTATCAGTGCATTGCATGCCTGAGTTCCCATTTGCCTTGTATGGTTTCTTGGGGGGGAAGGGGTATTCTTTGTTCGGTGAGTGTCCAATTCTATATCAGAATAGGCCCACCTCATGGTGTTTGTATTTCCATTTTCTTTTCTTTTTTTTTTTTAAACTTATTTTTTATACTTTGAAAATTATTTTTGTGGGGATCTGGTGCTGTGTTAGTTGCCATGTCTTGCCTCCTGGTGGATATTGGCATTTGATCCCTTAGGACATCCTTTTTTTTGTTTGGAGATTTTCCGGCGCATAGTCAAGCAAGTTGATATGGATGGAAATCGTTAGGGGTGCTGATGGCTGTAATGATAATTTTTGGTCAAGAGGTAGCAAATATTCTTTTTTTTTTTTTTTTTTTTTTTTTTTTTTTTTTGCATTTGATCCCTTAGGAATTCCTGTTTTGGTGAAATTTTTCCGGCGCATAGTCAAGCAAGTATTATGGATGGAAATCGTTAGGCGGTGCTGCATGGCTTAGATGATAATTTTTGGTTCAAAGAGGATAGCAAATATTCTTTTTTTTTTTTTTTATTTTTTTTTTTTTTTTTTTTAACAATCTATCTTTATAAAATTTTTTTTTTTTTTTTTTTTTTTTTTTTTTTTTTTTTAAAATCTATCTTTATAAAATTTTGTAATCAGTATAGTCTACGAATGCTATAGAACATTGGTTTTGGAGCTTTTAAGGTTAGCAATGTTGCAAGATTGTAAACAGTTGAATATTCTTTATATAATGGGGCTTAATGAAGAGGGAGAAAATTGGTTTGTACGTGATGGCTTCGGCTTCTGATTTTCTATCTCTTTTTTTTTTCCTTGGACTGTTTACTTTTATGCATGTATGCATACTGAAACAAAGTTAGGGTCTTTTTAATCTGTATTCTTGATTCTTGAAAGTGGTTCTAAACATTTTAGTTTTGTTAAAAGTAAATTCAGAAAAAACAAGTATTTGATAAACAAAATAAAAATATTTCACATAAATAAATTATACCATGGCATATAAATAAAAAATGTAAATTTTATATTAATAAACATTGTTACATAGCTTTTATAATTTAAATGTTTAATACAAATAAAAATTAACTTTATCGAAAAAGCTTTAAAATTACAGTTCTCCTTAAAAATTGTATCGGAATCGGATTTGCACAACTCTATCGGAGTGCTCCAAAACATCGTTGGTGAAAGAATTAAATTTTTAGTTTGATTGCGGTTATTTTAAAAAAAACTGTAACCTAACAACTGGAACCGTACCGGTACCGGACTTGCACAGCCCTAGTAGGCAACATCAAGTCCAACTGTCTCGCACTTTCGTGATTTTTTGATTCGCTTTTATAATTCTTTTCATGGATTGAAGATGAAAGGTACATTGGATAGGCAATGGTTTGAAATTATTATTCTCCAATGTGTCAATTTCCTACTAGACAGAAAATGAGATGGAAGAGAATGAAAAACGAACCAGAAAAGAAAGTTAAAAAAAAAAAAAGTTGATGCAGACCTAGTTGGAAAATGGAAAGAGATGAGAGGCACTATATATAAAAGCCAAGACCCAAATAAAATAGGACAAATTAATATTATTACACATTATTTTTTCCAATAATTATGGTTTTCATAAGTATTTTTTTTTTATTAGAAAAGAAGCATAAAAGTCAATGTGGATGGCTTTTGTTTTATTGATACTTTATTCTGCTTGGAGAAGAATCTTCAACTCAAAATCATGAACAGCCAAAGCATCTATTGACAAAATTTAGATTAGCATTTACAAAAATATTGATTGATTGCTTTCTGTTAGTTGGTTGAAGATTAGCAATGGCCAAGCTTTTTTCTTTTTTTTGGGTAATGCTTCATTAGATGAAAGGCCCACATGGGATGAACCAAACAAAAAAAAAAAAGAAAGAAAAGAAAATAAGAGTTCACAATAAATTAGCATAGAGTTAATAAGTCAATTCCTCAAAAATAGTATATTAAAAGCAGCTTTTGCAAACCAATAACTCTCTGTTTCTATCAATTTCCTAATAAAAAGAACTTTAGCCCACATGACCTCCTTGAGTATGATGATGTTCCGACATGAGAAAAGAAAGATTATCACCCTTTCACCAATTGTGGTGATTGAATTTCCTTTTTTCTATTTTTCATTTATTATTGATAGAAAAGGAAATTTGAAGTGGACTTAATTACGTTATTCCACATGTAAAAGTTATATGTTGTTTTTATAGCTATTTAAGTAGCTTTTCATAAAATGTAAAAAATTATATGTTGTCGGAATTAATCTTTCATAAAATGCTATTTTAACCTTTAAAAGTTATTTCAAATACTATGTTAACGAACACTATAACCGGTCAAAACGATAAAAAATACTTGAAATATTGTTGCCGAATAGAGCCGGTATATCTTGTGATTTCAGTTAAAATTTCTCTTTGAGAGAAACTTGAATAATCAATTCAGTGAACTAAGCATGCTTGGTGGAATCCACCTTATGTAAATATTTTTCCATGAAAATCTGATATAAGAAAATTATGAAACAATAAATTTCTGTTTGCTTTCTGTAATGTAAATTAAGAAATGTTTGAAAATATGATTCTATCACATATTTGATTTCCTTCATTGGAGGGAAATTGCTTTCTTTATATGCTAGCTTGGAAAGCCTCTAATAAAATCCCAATTATTCAACCCATCTGCACAAGAATTAGCTATGATCAATCTTCACTTCCAATGCTCTTGTTTTAGATTTTATAATTTACAGTATTTTTGATGATTTTAATTTATTTATAAATAAAATATTATTCTTTAAATATATTATAGTATAACTACTTGAAAAAAAAAAAAAAAAAAAAAAATATAGTATAACTACTTGAAAAATATAATAAATATATATATAAATAAAAAAAAAGTAAGAAAAAAAAAAAAAAAAAAAAAAAAAGAAGAAAAGTTTGAATGCATCTGTCATCAAACAAACATTAACTTTTAAATTCAACAGTCATGGTACATAAATCATTACTAGAATGGAAAAATACATGCAACACCAAACTTATAGTCCCTTTACAAAATTTAATTTTTTTTTCTAAACATGAATATTACTCATAATATATAAATTACAACAAAAAAAAAGAAAAGTGTATTCAATTTTTTTTTTCTTTTCTATTTTTGAGTTTTTCTTTTTAATACGACGTACTTTTGCTAGAATAAGGTCTAATTAATTTTCCCAAATTTGGATTTTATTCAAAATGTGGTTATAAAATAATTAGTCAATTAATTGGTGTTGATTAAGTAATTTTCAATATAATTAATAAAACTAATTTTTCTATAGATAATATTAAACTATTAATCTTCCAAACTACTAGAAAATGATAGATTCATCCATTTAGGGAAGTTTTATGATATTAACCTTCTACCATCATTAGGTTTTTTTTTTTTTTTTTTTTTTTCATTCAATTTTTTCCAAACATATAACGGTATAGATTCCAGAAGTTTCCTAACTAATTGATGGTACAAATGAAATAACTTTTAAAGGAAATAATAAAAAAATAAATAATAAAAGATGAAAATGATGGGAGTTACGAGAAGGTACTTGAAAAGTTTTATAAGTTTGGTAAATCTTACTTTTGGTACTTTTTTTTTTTTTTTTTTTTTTTTTCAATTTTTCAAACATATAACGGTATAGATTCCAAAGTTTCTACTAATTGATGGTAACAAATGAAAATACTTTTAAGAAATAATAAAATAAATAAATAAATAAAAGCATGAAAATGATGGGAGTACGAGAAAGGTACTTGAAAGTTATAAGTTGGTAAATCTTACTTTTGGTACTTCAAATATCTACTATTTCAAAAGTGACAATTTAAATCTTTGAAATTTGCAAAGTTGTTTAGAATCCAATGATTATAATGTTAAAAAAATTAAATTAATTTTTGATTTGATTGAAAATTTAATCACATGCATGTGAATTAATAATTTCGAGATCAATTGAAATTACCACCTCATTTTTACTGTTTAGTAAAATTATTAATTTATCCTTAAAGTTATAGTTTTGTTAAACTATTTAACCATTTCGCTTAAAAAAATGTCATTCTTGTAGTAAATACTCTCATATATTTGATTATTGGGGCATTTACAATTAGTCCCTCGCATTTACTATTTTTTTGAATAATTAACGGCTAAAATATGCATTTTTGAATTGAAGGACTAAATAGTTTAACGTAAAAATCAATTATTTTAACCAAATATTAAGAACGAGTTAGTAATTATGATCAAACTTTAGGGACTAAATAGTTAATTAACATTTTATGAAGTATTCCATTAAATGACATAATAAGATGATATAGGAGTGTAGGTAACAAGCTAGAGAGAACACAAAAGGAAGAAGGAAACACTTTTAGGTATTGGGAGATAAGGATTTGAGCAAATGAGAAATTGGGAATTCAAGTGGGAAGGAATATGACCTTTCAACACCTCATTTCCAATAGTGTTCTTGATGATGGTAACCTCACACCTAATTATGAGATTATGAGAATATTTAAAGATCAATTTGTGTGGTGGAATTTGCAATTCCACATTATTTTCAGAGACTACTTAAAATAGACGTTGATTACTACTTTCAACAAATTAAGATAAACCCACATAGCTATCCCCTTCAAGCTAGCTAGGAGATATAATAATGGAAGAAAAATAACACTTCATTTCAACTTTCTTAACCATTTAACATATATAGAAATAGGGGTGGCCACGGTTCCGGAACCGCCGGTTTCGGTTCCAGAACCGAACCGAAAATTAACGGTTTCGGTTACGGTTTGGAACCGAACGATTCCGGTTCCGGTTTCAGTTCCTCAATGGTTCCAAAATCAACGGTTCCGGCCGGTTCTTCGGCCAATTTTTTGACGGTTTCGGTCGGTTTCGGACCGATTCCGGCCGGTTTTGAACGGTTTTAGCCGGTTTCAGATGGAAGTAGAACCATTGGTTCTGACTGGAGCTGGAACCGCCGGTTCACGGTTCCAAAATTGGTGGAATATGAACCGAACCGGTTTGGACGGTTCCGGTTCCCACTGGTTCGGAACTGATGGTTCTGGTTCCGAAAACCGGAATTTGGCCACCCCTATATAGAAATTGGACTCATTGGAATATATATTCAAATGGGAATCATGAATAACCTAAATCATGAAATAATTATTAGATTTCAAAAATTTAAAGTATAATAAGAAATTCCCAGGTTTTGTGCTAAAAGAATGATTAATTTGAATTACATATAAAAAATGAAATTCAAGAAAATGATGGCTAACCAATCACATAGCTACATGCTTAAGGAGCAAGATATGGTCCATTAGGGGACACCATAATCTTGGAGTAGACAATTGTAATCCACCAGCTTAGTTCTGTTAATTAGTCATTCAATCCATGCATTTGGTAAGGGTATTAATGCCTCTTTGAATGTTATTATGAGCTGACTTAATTAGGTTTTGATTTCTAAATAATACCATAAAATATATTTGAATTTTGTAGGGAAAAATAAATAAATTGAAGTTCAAAAATGATTACAAAAACAATTGCTAGTATAAATATATTATTTTTAATTTTTATCCTTGTCTCTTGTTATTTCTACTAAATAATTATTCATTATATAAAGATAATTTAGTTAATCATGGAAAAATTCAGGATTTTACAAGAATTTTTATAAAAATAAAGGAATATTTTTATGTAATTGGCCACAGATAAATATTGTTTGAATTGACAAAAACCGAAGAGACAAAAAGGAAATGGATAAGAAAGAAACAGAAATTAGAGAAAATTATTACTAACAGGGATAAGACACAAACAATTAATGAGTCTTATGGCAAGTAACGTGTCCTTATAGTAATATTTAATTGTCTTTTTGAACACAATAATTAATTATTGATAAACTTAATTAAATATCACGTGCAAATAACAAAAAAAAGGGGGGTGCAATTGAAATTAAACAACTGTAATTCTCAATCCCATAATCTTGAAGTCGGCTTTAATTATTTAAAAAAAAAAAAATCCACCTTTATATGCTTGAATTTGAGCTCAGCTCATTTCTTAAATGGGTTCCATAAGTAGACTCAGTTTCTCTTATTAAACTTATAAAATGAGTTTCTCTTATTAAATTTATAAAATAAGTTCGAATGAGTTTTTTTTTTTTTTTGAGTCGAGCTTTAAGTAGCTTATTTAATATTTTCAAAATAGTAGGAATTGTAGTCTGCCCATTATTTAGAATGAACATAGCGGGTGACTTGTCACATAAACTAAATAATAATTAAAGGATAGAGAATAATAATATTTTTAGATAATTATGATATTTTAGTTCAGAAATTAAAAAATAATATAAATATTAATTCAGAGATTAATAAAAATAAAATAATAAAAAATAATTCAGAGATTAATTAACTTCTAGAGATATTAAAGGATAGAGAAGAATAATATTTTTGGATAATTATCATATATAATTCAGAGACTAAAAAATAAATAATAATAATAATAATAAGTGGCGGCATAGGAGGAGAAGTGGGCACACTATTTTTTGGCTATGAGAAGTAGAAAATTTATAGCCCCACGATGTGACCCCATGGATGGTTCTCTATGTACTTAGCCAAAATTAAAAAGTGGTTAGCTTTTCTAATCAATGAATTATTAATTTTCCTATTCATAATTAGTTTTAATGTCAATTTACAAACTTCAAGTTGCATTATTCTTCATGGAATGATGAACCTATTAGTACACTACTACTTTTGTTAGATAATACAAAAACAGAATAGTAAGTTAATCTTTCAACTTTTTTTTTTTTTTTTTTGACAAAAACCGTATTCCGCAATAGTTTTTTAAGTAGTTTTTAAAATTTTAACAAATGTTATTTTTTATAGTGCTCGGTAACATAGCGTTTGAATTAACTTTTAGAGATTTAAGATAACGTTTTATAAAAATTAATTTCTGTAACGTTTAACTTTTAGCAGTTAATGAAAAACTACTCAAACAGCAAAATAGCTAATTTTGCCGAACATACCCGATATATGATTATGTTGGTTACTATTAAATGATGGTGATCATATTACATAAATTCCTTATAGTACGACTACAAGTGCAATGATAATTTAGAGACTATTTTTTGTTTTTATTTCTATTTTTTGGAATTTCTGAGCTTAAATCGACACAACTAATGTCCTTCATTTCAACGTGATTGACATAAAATTATTATGTCAATTAAAATTTCAATATTCAAGAAAATTGTTGTTGGTATAATCAAGTGGTAATGATTTTTTAATTGGGTACAAAAAGTAAATTAAGCTCTCCTATCATGATTATATTTTTCCTATACCATGAAATTTTGTATTGTTCACTTGTAGACATTTTACATTTTTCGATTCCCATAATTGCCTTGTTTAATTTAATAAAGAACTTTTTTTTTTTTACATTTTTCAAAAAAAAAAAAAAAATAAAGAACCTGCTATATTTTTTAAATATTAATAATTATCATGATATATTAATTATAGAATTTGATATTTTCAGGAATTTCAAAGATTTTAGATTTGAATTTTAGTATAATATTTCTATTATAAAATTTATTAACATGCTTGACAAAAAAGTTTAGAATTAAAGATTAAAAGTATGTTGAGAGCAAAGGATAGATCAAAGACAGTCGCCCCTATCAGTCAAAATCGAGGGTTTTAAAATAACTTGTAGAAAAATTAATGAGAAAAAAAATTTGAAAAAAATCTCTGTATTTTGAATAGTAAAACCTACGATGCTCAAACATGTACATAGCGACATGGAAACGAAATGATACAGACAGAACATATGATAATACTTGAATACATACAAAGGGAAATTTCTCCCCACTAGAACCAAAAAAATAAAAAATAAAAAATAAAAAATAAACAAAGAAGCTGCAATCAAGTTTATGATGTACAATGACTTCTAAAAGAGGTTTCAACTACCGTAGAGGGCAGCTTTAATACAACGACAATCAATTTTGTGTATATATATATATACACTAATGCAAACTAATTAATCATCCCCAGCTAGTAATTGCACTTAATTACGTCTTTCATGCTTTATTCCTCATCATCAAGACCAAATATCACAAAGCAATAAACTATTTTTGATGGAAACAAAATTTATTATATTAAAAATATGAGTCAAAAGGTGATAAATTTAGCATAAAAAATACAAATTATATTCAACTTTATTTGTTCGTGTAAATTGGAGAGGTTTCTGATTGATTATTAAGTTTATGAGATATAAATATATATTTGAATATAGCAAAACAATAATATTTCTTATTTGATAAATAATTTAGTTATTATTTTATTGAACACCACTTAACTTTTGATTTGATACATGAGACATGAAATAAATTTTCTTAACAAAATTCTAACTTTTTTTTTACGGCATAAAAATGAATATACAATGTGAAAAGAAATAATATGGTGATAGAATTTTCTTGTATTTTCCTCTTTATAGAATTTTATAGAGTTTTCTATTCTTACATGAATGGTTTGTTTAAGTTACCAAATAGAAAAGATGGATTTAACTAACATTTTAAATACATAAAATTTATCACTTCTTGGGTTCTTGAACTAAAAAAAGAAAAGAGAGAAAAAAGAAAAATAAAAGAAAACAAATGAACTTCCTATATATATATGGCAAAATAGAAGTACCAAAGCATCAATACTCAAACCCCAACCACAAAATGCACAAAATGGCAACCTTCTCCCATGCAAATCCTAATAACAAAAGAAACTCTATTTCTTTACCCATATTTTTCATCATCAATATCTTCTTTCTTGCTCCTCTAGCACAAGCTTATAGTAAAAATGACGCAAAACCTTCACAATCTCATTTCTCAAAGTTCTCTGCATCAGTAAATCCAGACAATAATATTGATCAACCCTCCATTTCTTCTACTTGTAAAAACATCCCTCACAAAGCTGCCTGCAAATCTCTTCTTATGTCACTTAAAACCACTACTACTCTTCCTAAAAACCCAAAAGAACTCTTTGACCTTTCTGTTCAGTATAGCTTCAAAAAAGTTCGTTCTGCATTGGAGCTAGCTTCCACACTCGGTCTCTCTTATCAAAGCAAAGAGCAGAAGACCCGTTTGGCTTCTGACGCTATGAATGATTGTATTGAGTTGCTTGAAGATAGCTTAGACCAACTTTCCAATATTAATAGCAATAACAACAACGACAATAATAATCCTATTAAAAGCCATAGTGATATCCAAACATGGCTTAGCGCTGCGCTTACTAATCAAGAAACATGCATACAAAGCCTTCAAGAAACTAATAAAAAAGTTGAAACAGGAATAATGGTTTCGACGGCGAGAAATTTAAGTCATTATATAAGCAATTCTTTAGCAATATTTGTATCTAATCATAATACAGAGGACTTTATCAATGGCCGGAAACTTTTATCGGAGGATGAGTTTCCGAGTTGGGTATCTCCGTCCGAACGGAAGCTTCTAGAAGCTTCTATAGGGGAGATAGAGGCACATGCGGTGGTTGCAAAGGATGGGAGTGGAACACACGAGACACTAGCGGAGGCCATTGATGGAGTGGCGCGTTCTTTGGCGGGTAATGGTGGTGGGGGTAGAAACGTAATTTACGTGAAAGCTGGGACCTATCAGGAGAATATTAACATTCCGACAAATCAAAAGAACGTTATGTTAGTTGGCGACGGGAAGGGTAAAACGGTCATTGTAGGTAGTAGAAATGCTGACAATGGTTGGTCAACTTTCCAGTCTGCTACTGTGGGTAAGGATTATAAATTTCGCTTTCTTTGTTATATTTTATTTATTTCTACAGTATTTTTTTTTTTAGGGAATAATTTCACTTTTAGATGGTCGTTGTCAATTGTCTTTATCAAAATTAATTATGTCAATTATATATTTTCAACTATTTAGATGGTCGTTGTCCAATTGTCTTTATCAAAATTAATTATGTCAAATTATATATATATATTATATAATTAATATATTATAAATTTAAATAAAATTTTTTAAACCCGGTTATAATTTTGTTAAACCGGTTAATTTCACGCATGCTGCTGTTTGCATATCTGCTAGCAGAAGTTGACCCTTTATAGAATAGTAGACTTAAATTTTGATTTCCAAAATTTCTATTAATATATTCTTTCTTGATAGTATTTTAAATATTAAAAATAAATTATTTAATTATTTAAACATTTTTGTAACTAGAATGCATGGAATCCACAATATCCAAAGATGAAAGCAAGATGTAGTTAATATTTCTATATCATGCATCATTATTAGGATTTTCTGCTAACAAACAATCAATAATACGTGCTATACAAGTTATAGGTGATACCTTAAGTTTAAGGATATAAATTTGGAGACAAGCTATACAAGTTATTTTTTGAGGAAAGAAATTAATTATATATAAGCTATAGAGTAGTAATTATTTTTATGAATAAGGGATTGCTGTAGGTTGCTCTCAGAGACAGCTGGTTTCTCCAACGTTTGGAAAATTCTTGTTACGCAAACTTCGACCTAAAGCAAATTGTTTTCTTGCATATAGGTCAGCCCTTATATATGTAAATTATAGTTTTTAAAACTAGGCTGAATTTCAAGATTATTCCTTTATTTTGGGTCTATTCGGTAAAATTAGCTGTTTGAATAACTTTTCATAAAATGCTAAAACCTAAATATTATATGAGTTAACTTTTTATAAAACGCTATCTTAATCTTTAAAAGCTAGTCTGAATATTATGTTACTGAATAACTTTTTAAGTGTCGTTCAGCGTTTTGATGCTATTTAAAAGATTGTTGTAGAACACAATTTTTGCCTTTTTGCTTTCTTTTTTTTTTTTTTTTTACTATTCTTTGATTAAGATATACTTGACAACGAAGCTTTATATAAATTATCTTGACTATTCTTTTTAAGTGTCGTTCAGCGTTTTGATACTATTTAAAAAACTGTTGTAGAACACAATTTTTGCCTTTTTCCTTTTTTTTTTTTACTATTCTTTGATTAAGATTTTTATACTTGACAACGAAGCTTTATATAAATTATCTTGACTATTCTTTTTAAGTGTCGTTCAGCGTTTTGATACTATTTAAAAAACTGTTGTAGAACACAATTTTTGCCTTTTTCCTTTTTTTTTTTTACTATTCTTTGATTAAGATATACTTGACAACGAAGCTTTATATAAATTGTCCTGACTATTCTTTGATTAAGATATACTTAGAAATTGTCCACTTCAATGAAGTGCATGTGAGCTGGAAGATTTAATGTCCTATGACATGATAGAGTGAGATGGTCTTTATGTCCTATTAAGAGAAATTTTAAAATTTTCTTTTCAAAAAATAATTAAAATTTGGAGCACAAAAACTATTTAGGTTGGCTAAATATAATGGTGTGTCTTTCTTTGAAGTATTGTCCTCCTCATGCACCCTATGGGGCACACCTTATCCAATGTTATTGATTTCTGAATATTTCATGTCTATTTGTAAAAATATTGTTTTAAAAAGCACATTTTTTAATTTATTTGTTTTTTTTCCATATTTTTGTACATAGGCGCGGAGCTAGGACAATTATTGAGGGAGTCAAACGAAAATTTTTAATCCTTTAAGGACTAAATATAATTTTTCTATATTTTTAAGAACCAAATACAATTTTTATAAGGATTTTTTTTTTATTATTATTATTTCTTAGGGTGGCCAGAGTCTCTTCAGTCCCCAAAAAGCTTCGCCCCTGTATGTGAATTTTAAAATGTTCTCATAATCTATTAGTTCTTTTCGTTTAGGTTTAAGATTGAGTTTGAATTTTTAAACTTGTATAAACTTGTATGAACTATTATATAAACTTGTATGAACTAATATTCTGATTGTGTTTGATCAGCTGCCATGGGAGATGGATTCATAGCAAAAGACATAACATTTGTAAACAGTGCAGGACCAAGCAAACACCAAGCAGTTGCTCTTAGGGTTGGATCAGATAGATCAGTAATCTTTCGTTGCTCAGTTGAGGGTTATCAAGACAGTCTCTACACTCATTCTAAGCGTCAATTCTACAGAGAAACTGATATCTATGGAACAATAGATTTCATATTTGGAAATTCTGCAGTAGTTTTCCAGAACTGTAATATTTTCGCCAGAAAAGCTTCTTCAGGTTCAAAAAATTACGTAACAGCACAAGGTCGAACCGACCCTAATCAAAATACAGGCATTTCAATCCACAACTGTAAAATCGGTTCAACTTCTGATGCTTCTAGTTCACAAGTCACATACCTTGGAAGACCTTGGCAGAAATTTTCAAGAACTGTTATCATGCAATCTTTTCTTGATAATTCTATTAATCCTTCAGGTTGGTCTCCTTGGTCTGGAAATTTTGCCCTAAATACACTTTTTTATGCAGAATATATGAACTCAGGCCCTGGAGCCTCCACTTCAGGTAGGGTTAAGTGGGCCGGATACCGTGGGATCCTGACGGCCGCCGCTGCTCAAGCTTTTACCGTTGGTGGTTTTATTGATGGTAATATGTGGTTGCCTTCTACTGGTGTGTCTTTTGATTCAGGGCTAATCGGTTGAAATTGTTGTCACAAGTGTTTTTCTAGGGTATAAACCTTATATTGTAATATTAAAAAAATAAAAAAAAAAGACTGTCTCTTATCTTTTGGTTTTCTAGGGTTTTTTTTTTTTTTAGTTATACTTTCTTGCTTGTGTTTCAATTTCTAGCTTGCACGTGGAACAAAATGGCATATATATGTAAATATATAGGTTGATATGTCAAGTTCATATATGTTTTTTCTTTAAGAAAATGTAAACGCAATTGCATATATATATACATATATGTATAACTATTACCTGTAGAACCATGAGAGGCTCATCTCCGATCGAGTTCAAGCAGTAGGCCCATTGGGTCTAGTTTGCAATCTTGCAGCGGGACCAAGTCCATGAGCCTAATCCGCCTGCCTGCACAAATTAATGGGCCTGTACGACAGTGGAGAGGCCTGGCAGCTTGCTTGTACTTATTATTCCATTAGAATAAAATCTTTGTGAAATATATTAGGTTGTGTCTCTCTTTCTTCTTATCTTTTTTCTTTTTTTGGGTTTATAGCACATTAGATTGTATTTTAAAAAAAATAATAAATACTTGTGATTCAGAATAGTGATGCACTCTTTACAATAAAATTATTTTCATTTTATCCCTAATTTTTGGTGAAAAATATCATTTTTAATCTTATACGACTAAATATTTATTTTAATATGTACATTTTTGCAATATTCAACTTCTAAACATGTTAGACATGTGGAGCTCAATATTGACTTACATGTAACATTACTCTCACTATAAATTTGTCTTTTACTTACTTTATTAAATATCTTCCTATCAAATATCACATCTGTCGTATTTCTTCGTTTCATGTATTTTATTTTAAAAGTTTATGATGATGTATAAAATATTTTTTAAAAAACTTATTATTTTTTAAAAATTAAAAGTGCTTAAGGCCACTTGATTTGATTTGAAGTGGGTTTTACATAGGGGAATTAGTTAGACCATGGCCATTGAAGCATCTAACCATCTTAGCCTTTACGTGCGTGTGAAGGCATAATTTGTGGGTGCAAAGTTTCTAATTAACAAAAGCCAATGCAATGATTTTGAATTACTTAAATGTAAGGTTGAGGCTTAAAGCAGCAATTTATATGTGCATGCGAGCAGTTAGGTAGTTAAGTGGTCTAAATTGGTTAGTTAAACGTATGTGTACCCCCATAGCAATTAGGGACCACTAATCTTAATTAACTTGATTAGCTACAAATTAAAAATGTGATTAGTCACTTAGTATTTTGTCTTATGCCTTCTTTAGGAAATTCTATATTGCATCAATTGAATATGAAATTTATATCAATTAGTTGTTGTGTTGTTGTGTGATTGATTCCTTTACTATTCATCTTTATTATTTGTAATAAATATATATATATATATATATTAATTAATTTTATCGTTTTTTTATAAAAATATAAAGAGTTAGAAATTTCGCATTTGAATTTTTCAAATTATAAAAGATTTTATCAATCTAATGAATCATTAAAAAAATATTTATCAATTTTATCTTCATTAATTATTTATGTCGAGCGACGCTAAAAGTCCATTAGCTCGTTAGGAAAGCATTATTAACATATACTGTAATATTTTTTATTTATTGACTTTTTTTTTTAAACCTACATATTATAATTTATATATACCCATTATTCATACATTTAATTAATAATTAATTGTTATGTACAAGTATTTTTTTTATTTCTTTTTTTCCCTCGATAAAAAGATATTTATATTCTTATTTACGTTATATCTAATTATTGAATTTAATTATCTCAGTTTCATGGAAAGTTAGTCCAACTCAGTGAAGTTAGCAAAGCCAAATGCATTATATATATTATGTTTGGATTAGATTTAGGGCTGTCGTTTAAGAGGGACCATTGAAACATGAGAGACATTTGCCGACTTAATTATGTAATGAAAAGATAATATACATAAAAAAAAAAATAAATAAAGAGATTTTTGGATGGGAGGCAAAGTGAAACTCTTTACATTATTTGGCCGACATTAGGGATTGGAAGCAATTTTCAGTTAAAAAAAATATATATATATATATTCGAAAAAAAATAATTGTCCTATATAAGTTTATAGATTTTCATATCCAAAATTATGAATGACAAGGGAACACAATAACAATTTCTAGGCTTTTTCTTTCCTTTCCCTTTCATTTTTTCTTAATATATAAATCAAATTATGATATTGGATGTGGCCTAAAAAATTTTGTGTTTCATATAAATCCAAAAGATGATATTGCTTTGTTTGTTTTTTTTTTTTTTTTTTTTTTTTTTTTTTTTTTTTTTTTTTTTTTTTTATTTTCAATATCAAAATTATGAATGACAAGGGAAGCCTACAATTTCTAGAGCTTTGTTCTTTCCTTTCCCTTTCATTTTTTCTTAATATATAAATCAAATGTATGATATTGGATGTGGCCTAAAAAATTTTGTGTTTCAATATAAATCCAAAAGATGATATTGCTGATTGTTTGTTTTTTTTTTTTTTTTTTATTTTTTTTTTTTTTTTTTTTTTTTTTTTTTTTTCGTGAATAAACCCGTTTTTTTTTTTTTTTTTTTTTTTTTTTTTTTTTTTTCGTGTAAACCACTGTTATCAAGATCCTATTTATATCAGGCTTGAGGCTTTAAGACTCTTCACCCCTCTCTGTAAGTGTGTAGTAGGGATCGAACCCCGGAGCTTTTTTCACATGCTCGGTCTGCATTGCCAATTAAGTCACAAATCATAAATAATATTATTTTATATTAATAATTAATGTGTTTCATCTAAAGTATAACATAAAATTGAATTTAGGAGAATAAAATAGGCCATGGAATAGTTATTCTTAGTTTAGATTCAAAGTTGGAATAACTACTCCATGAAATATTAAATGTTAATTTATATTTTTCAAAAAAAATGAAACAAAAATTTTGTTATTACATTTATTGTAATGTTTTTTTTAATAGTAAAAGAAACAAAGTCAAAATTTAATTGATAAATAAAAAAAATACTTATAAATAATTGATAATATATATAAACGCATAATAAAAATTTTTGAACAATTATGGATGAGTATGCTCTATAATGTAATGCTAATTAAATTCGTCAATGGGAAATCATTCATTAGAATTACAAAATAAATTTCACAACCCAGGTATTTATGCTCTTTGATATGGCTACAAAGGGTTATATAACCTTGGATTAAGTGATTGTTCTAATTGTTTTAGTAACGTTTAGTTGTTGGCCTGTTCGAGTAGCTTTTAATGAGACGCTAAAAACTAAATATTACATGGGTTAACATTTTATAAAACGTCAACTTAACCTCTTAAAAAAGTTAATTTAAATATTATATTACCGAACGCTATAAAAAAAATAGTGTTTAACATTTTGACTAGTCAAAACGCTAAAAGCTACCTATGAGCTGAGCTCCCCGGGTGTAATTTCTATATATAATTCTCATTTTTATCTTTTGGAAACCATTGTAAATAATTATTTACTTTGCTTAACTGGCATCTTTCAAATTTCAACCTATATATCACAAATTGATCTCATTAATTTCTTCAAAATAACTCCTTTTATATTATCATGCAACTTGGTTAGAAGAAAAAAAAAAGAGAGTTAAGCATATAAGATTATTGTATACCTTTCATTTTTTTAGGGTTTTTTTTTTCATTTTATTCTTTTTTTTTTAATAATAAATCACGATTTTTTTCTTAACATGTGACATGAGACGTTTATTAATTTGAAAAGCATGTAACCATGAAATATAGTAAAGTGAAACAAAATTGACTATTTTCGACGAATAAAAAATATTTCTTAGCCTGAAAGATATGTAACTATGAAATAGAGTTAAATAAAACAAAATTGAGTGTTTTCGATGATCATGACAATACATGCGGAAATTGATTAATTCAACGTAAAGAAATTTGAGGCAGACTATAATGCATTTATACATAATCCATATTTGAAGGGGTAAAGATGTAATTTAGAGGGAAGGAAATGATGCTTAAACCCCGATAAAGAGGGATTATTAAAAAAAAGATCAAACCTAAACCTAACACAAACATAAAGCATCAATTGATAAGTAAGTAATCAAAGATTAGAAAAGAGGGAAAAAAAAAAAAAAAAAAAAAAAAGAGGGAAAAAAAAAAAAAAAAAAAAAAAAGGTTCCTTCAGCAAGTGGGTAACTTCAACCATGTGCGATCAAAAAAAAAAAAAAAAAAAAAAAAGGTTCCTTCAGACAAGTGGGTAACTCAACCATGTGCGATCATGTGGTGGTTGGCCCCACTAACCCACTTCTCCAACCCCATTCCTTGATAACGATTTTCTTACTTACATTTCTTTCTTTTCTCGTGTTTTTCACGCGCGTACTCTTCGCAAATAGAAACATGACACGTGTTCCATGTACAGGTGGGCCTAGCCACCTTTCCGAAAATAAAGCAACACGGCCGGGCATAATCCTTCATGACTTTTTTTAAACACGATCGAGATAGCATGAATGTCACGCTCTCCGATTGAAATAGACATATGCCCGTGTCATTTCTTATTATTACTCCCTCCATTCTATAATTATAAATATTTTTCACACAGTTTAAAAATAATCAAGTAAATTAGTTTCACTATAATTTTTCTGATTCTCGAAACAATAAAAATATTTTTTCTTTATTTTTTTATATATAATCTTAAAAATACTAGAAATTATATATTAATGATTCTTTAAAATTTTCAAAATAGAATGAATATTCCGTACATCAAGATTTAAAAAGTAGTGATTTTAAGACTTTTGTATAGTAAAATTCAATTAAATATTAATTATTTATACTTTAAAGGTACCATGAAAAAGTGAAAAAAATTCAAAGGAATTATTATTTTAGAACGCTAAAAAAGGAATCCGAGACTATGATTTTAAGACAGAGAAAAGGTATTTATTATTTTGATAATTAACAAAATTATCTTTGGATTAAGAAGAGTGGACTATAATATATAAGACTAAAGAGTTACAGAGACTTTATAAGGATATTTCTGATCATTTACTGAAAATATATAATAATAATAATAATAATAATATTTAAAAAAATTTCATAAAAAAATTGTGTAGTACCGTACCATACACTAAACTTAAGCAATTTTTATCATTTCCTAAATATTATATTCAATATTCACATAAACTGAAGAACATAAATTTGGGAGAGCTCTAAATGGGTGATCCAAACATGGATTAATTTCATTTGCATAAATGAGAGAAAAAAAAAAAAAACTACATAGAGGACATAAGTGATGTGGGATTCCAAACGACTATTATTATTATTATTATTAGGACAAGAATTGCCTATATGATTAGAAAAAAATTTATCTAGACTGAGTTCATAGTTCCATTTATAGACCAAATCAATACAATTAAGGATTTTTATTGAAATGATGGTAATTCTGACCGTATACTTAAAAATCAGAACGTTTTTTACAAAATCATTTATCTCATTTGTTTGGTCGATAAGTAGGGTTATGAGCTCGATCTAAGTAAGTTTTTTTCGTACCGTTAAACGGATGGTATATACATTAAGCCTATGAAAATAAATAAATAATAATTCCTTTTGGTCCTAAAAGTTCTAAAATTCTCTCTAGCCGTCCAAATTCAATCCCTACCACTCTCATCTAAATTATATTCCTTCCATGTTTTCAATCTCGTCTCTCTCTCTCTCTCTCTCTCTCACCCTTCAAGAATCATAATACTTGTATTCCTATTAGCCACGAGAAAACTCCCTCCCTCTCCATCTCTCTCTTAATTTTAGGTTCTTGGAGCTTATTATAGCTTTGTGATATGAAATTTGGCTTTTGTCCTTGCAAGCAGGAGGTCCCTCTTTGTGTCAGAAGAAAATCCTAACTTCTCCAAATTCTTATTTGTCCTTGTTCCATTACTCATGTCCAAAAAGTGACTTGTGTCAGAGTTAGTTGGTACTAGGATACCATTACTAACACAAAACCATATCTATATATCTCTCTGTCTCTTCACTCTCCTTTTCATTTCCTCTTCAAAACCCTAGTTTCTTCTCTCTATTGCAGGTATGAGTTCCAAATCCAATACTAAAACAAGATTTGCTCGTGGATTTCTTATATCCCTCTCCAAGATAAGAACTGGTAACAGAATTGGCCCAGTTAGTGATGGGGAAATCCGTAGACGGAGCCGTAGAATAAAGATTGCTGCTTATTCATCAATGGCTCGTGCAGTTGGATCGAGAAGAGCTTGGAGTCGAGCTTTTCTTTTGAAGGTAAGAAACCGGGCCAGGTTTCGTGGAATTTTGAAGAATAGAAAGATGGGATTAAAGAAAAAGAAAAGGGTTACCAAAAGCAATAATAAGGTCACAAGAGAAATTAGCAAGACCGATATGCTTCGAAAGCTTGTTCCTGGTGGGGCGGCCATGGATATTTGTGGGTTATTGGAGGAAACTGCACATTACATGGAATGTCTTCAAACTCAGGTTGAAGTGATGCAAAATATTGTGGATCATTGTTCCAAACGGTAATTCAAATACAACTTATAATATATACAACGATAAAACAAGAATAAAAAAGAGAAAACACCGGTTTATACAGAGGAAGTAAAGATCAAGATTAGGGGTGGTAACTGGTGAGTGTCAATCTATACATAAATATGAATATACACTTGTTTAGATCAGTCAACTTAAACCCAACAATATATATATATTTCTGTTTTGTATTGTACATAGATACTCTGACAGATCTAATCCTATTTGTATTATTTCTACATATAGATTCTCTGATGATAATTGTGATGCAGGTTGGTGTACACATAACAGAGACCACCATTGTTTTTCTTAGTATATGGGGAATCCTTGTAAGAAAACGTTTATCATGATTGGAATCTCTAATTTTTTGAGATGGGAAATTGAAAGTCAGTTCTATTAGCTCAAGTCGTATCAAAGTTGAAGATAAAAGTGAAATTTGGAAGATCTAAGAAATGTAGGAGTTAGTTAATTAGTTACAGTTGGCAATATTGGTAATAAGTTAATAAAAAAAACCCCCCATAAATAGCTAGCTACAATATTGAACTTCAATAGATTCATCAAAAATAGTTTTTGTGTTTGTGTCAATTCTATTTTTTTTTATTTAAACTTCACAGTTTTGAAACATTTGCATGCACTCTATAGATTATACAGTTAGATACTTTACCTATTGCAGGTACAATAGAAGCTTAGTCTATATACCATCTGGGTATAGTTCCAATTCAATTCCTCCCTTCTTTCAATGCTCAAGAATAATATTTTACCTATCATCATAAATATTTTTGGACATTATGTAACTAGAGCCAACCATACTCTTCAGGTTGTTTACTCTTTATTCAATAGATTAAGCTCGAGTTCGTTTTAGAGTTCATAATTATTTCTTTCTATATAAGTTTTTTTTTTTTTTTTTTTTTTGTTCCATGAATTAATTCTTTCTATATAAGTTTTTTTTTTTTTTTTTTTTTTGCATGTGAGTACGAATCTTTTAAACTGTAAGAATTCTAAGTATGTGTTTGAACTCACTGTTAACATTGGCATGGATAATTCTCGTGAATTTCAGTTTGGAAAGAATCTCCTATTTGTTTTTAATAAATTTATGTGTGATAGATTCCATTAGAAATTATCAATCAAATTTTTATATTCGCTATAGAACTTCATGCATATTATATATATCAGTTAATATCACTAAGATATGCGATTTTTGAGTTCAAAATTTCATACTAACTGGGTTAGGCATGGGCTCCTATACTGAGGAATTTGAAACAATTCGCTGTTTGACATTCCACAAAAAACACTAACCGGAAGTAATCTTAACAGACAAAATCAATGGAATACTCTATTTCTTTTTTCTTTTTTTGTCTATCTGGAAGTCTATAAAATTAGAATGTTTGCTTTGGATTCATATGTCATTATTAGTATGTATATGTTGTCTATATGTTTGGCAGCTATCGGTGGACTTCCTTGTATTTTATTTTTTTCTTTCCCTAATAACTGCTGATTATTTCAAGTTGTTGAATTGACCATTGTATGCTTTATCTTTATCTCTAATTATTCACTTAGTCATTTTTTCAATTTTTGCTGGTTAGTATATTTACATTTGTGTATTGGTCTATATATTAAATTTGTTCTATTCCTATTGATATTTGTTTGTATCTTTGTCAATTTTATTTATTATGCTAGGTTTTGAGAGTGTTTGTATATATATTTTATTTATACTATTTTTATTGTATGTTTTTGTCATTTTGTTTATTGAGCGATTAGTCATATATCGTCTTAGAGTAGTGCAATATTTTATAATCAATATTCTGTGCGAAACCTCCTAATTAGTCAGCTGTTATATAATCCAGATTATCTTAAACACTAGTAAATATACCATATTAAAAATTATTAGTTGTGGGTTTGGTTCTGATTTTCTTTACTTTTAAAATGTCTTTAGCTATTATTGTCTTTTTTTTTTTCTTAAAAAAAAATATATAAGCTAATATATGATTAGTAGTGTAAACAAGCCGAGGCTCTTTTTTTTTTTTTTTTTTTTTTCATGGATCGAATCTTTAACTTTAAGAAATCATATGTTTGAACTCAACTGTAACATTGCAGGACGTGAATTTCAGTTTTGAAAACCCATTTGTTTTAAAAATTTATGATAGTCCAAGAAAATACATCATTTTATACCATAGAACTTCTTGCATATATATATAAATATCACTAAGATATGCGATTGTTTGAGTTCAAAATTCATATAACTGGGTTTAGCAGGGCTCTATATGAGGAATTGAAACCAAGTTCGCTTTTTGACACACAAAAATACTAACCGGAAATCAGCAGAAAACAAGGAAACTCTTTCTTTTTTTTTCTATTTTGTCTACTTTGGAAGTCTAAAAAAGAATGTTTGCTTGGACAAGCATAAGAGAATGGCATGTTGCACATGGTGGACCCTTTGTATATTTCTTTCCCTAATAACGCTGATTATTTCAAGGGTGAATGACCAGAGGCTTTATCTTTTACCATATTCACCATTTTCAATTTGCTGGTTAGTATATTACTTGTGAAGCTAATATTAAATTTGTCTATCTTCTATAAATGTGTATGTTCATATTTATTAGCTAGGTTGAGAGTGTTGTTAACAATATTAACTATTTTAGTAGTTGTCATTTGTTTTATTAGCGATTAGTAAAATGTCTAGAGTAGCAATATTTTATAATTCAATCGCGAAACCTCTAATTAGTAGTATAATCCTTAGATTATCAAACAATATAAATACTATCTTAAAAATTATTGTTGGTCGAACTTTTAAAATGTCTTTAGTATATTTCTTTTTTTTTTTCTTAAAAAAAAAAATATAAGTAATATAGATTAGGAGTGTAAACAAGCCGAGCCGTACTTAAAACTGCCAGGTGCAAAGCTTAGATCGAAATTAAAAGAGCCTAAAAATATTAATTAGGTTGAGACTCAACTCAAAAAATTTTAAATTTAGGCTTGGCTCAAGACTCAAGGCTTGAATAATTGTAAAATAAATATTATATTTATTTATATATAAAAGTTTGACAAGACTCGATAAAGATCAACGAATTTTGGAGCTAAACATCATTAGGCTCGATCTCAATTCGAGCCGAACTTTTTCAAATTTTTTTGAGCCGATATCAAACAGCTTGGTAGTCAACTTAGCTCATCTACACCCCTAGACAATCTCTTGGATTATCTATATTACTTTTATGATGTTCTATTGGAAGGCAGGTAAAACTGTAAGATTAATTATAATTAATTATATCTTGTGGTCATTATCATCTTTAGCACTCAATCACCGTTCGGTGGTAACTAATTATCTTTCATGTCAAGGGATGTTGATTATGTCTATTTGGATTAATTAGCGTGGCTAAGTATTTATTATACTTAAACATTTCTTTTTTGTTTTGAAAGTTCAGTTTCAATCAGTTTATTTCTATGGTGTGATGAAGAAGAACATTAAACAATAGACAAGGATAACAATGTGTGTGTGTGTATATATATATATATATATATATTAAATACATTCTCAAATTATCATATTATATGGAATAAAAGTAGCGAATAAGAAATAATACTTTATAAATACCTGAATTTTGTTTTCTACATAAAAATAGAAAATTAATTAATTTATGGTTTTCAAAATACGTTTCAATTTCTTTTACTTTGTAAATTGGTTTTATTGTTTGCATTATACTAAGGACTAATCTATTTAAATTGCCTTTTATTATGTCTAACCAAACATTACATTTTCTGCTTGCTTAATAGATATGAAACAGAAAAAATATTATTAAGTAAAAAAAAAAAAACAATTTATAGACAATATTATTATAATGGGTTCAGCTTGGACTGAAAAGCTATAGATAGAGATAAAATCCACGCAGACTCGGCCCAATTCGCATTGAGCTTCACATACTAAAATACTTGGTCGACTTATTTTTAAAAATTTTGAATGCACTTGTTTTTTTTTTTTTTAGAAAATATGCTATTTTTTTTTAAATGTTTTGCAAAATGGTTAAGGGCATAGTATTTTATAAAATAAAATTTATTATTTTTTATGGTATTAAAATATAATTTAGAATACCATATATATAAAAATACAAATTGACAACTAATTGATAAAAAAAAAAAAAATTCCAAAACATATTTGATGAGACAAAACAAACAACCGTCTTTAAACTTTAAACTACCATCATTGATATATTGATGTGATGGAGCAACATGGCACGACTCTTTAATGGAACATCAAAACAAAGTTTGCTTCGTCATTGTTACTCTTTTTCTTCTTTTTATATACTTCAAAAAAAAAAAATTGTTTGGAGAAGAATGAGATTCTTAGGATTCGAATCACTTTTTTTTTTTTTTTACAATATAAAATAAATATTTAGTTTAGTGATTGATTCTTATTCTTAAATATAATAACTATTAACTATATAAACATTTCACTATTAACCTAATCAGGATGACGTAATCAGGATGGCGAACGTTGGCATTTACTCCTACCGAGGAAATGCAGGATGAACCGCCCACCGCCTACTCACACTTAATGCCCACCGTTTTAGGTTGAAAGTAGTGAATGGCAACTTTCCACGTCGTTCATGGAATTAGAGTGTGTTGGGGAACAAATGCCAGCTAACGACTTGTCGCTTTCCTTTTTATAGCTATATAAGAGATTTAATTATTGCCACCTAACATTGTCGTATTCATTAACACTTACTCGAGGATTAATCTATAGCCCAATGGTAAGTACTGGTGCTTCTTGCTTGAGTGTTTTGAGTGACACAGAGTTCGAGCGTAGTCCAGCATAAGATATTATAAAAGAAAAATAGTTTGATAAGAAAGCAATATAGCCAACAACATGTGATTTATTTGATTTCCTTACTTTGAAATATATAAAATATTTATATTCAAGTTTTCTCATTTACACAAGTATTTTAATTTAGTGATTTATTTAAAGAAAACAATAATCTAAAATATGTACTGTGTATTTATTATTTCATCCAAACGTCTACAAAATCTCTTACTAGTATAAAATTTGTTCACTCTTATATATATTACTTTCACTTTGTACTTAACCGACGTGTGATTCGCCTAAATTAAACTAACATCTCAAATTAGCATTTAATCCGATGAGGATTATACATTACGATTTTTTTAGTATAACAAATAAAACGATACTAAATAAAGAAAAGATAATTGAAATCCTCTCAAATGTCAAGAGATAACCAAATAATTCTTATTAGAGGACTCCATTAGAAAAAAAAGAAACAATACTAAATAAAGACGAGAGAATTAAAAAATCTCATAAATCTTATTATAGGACTATCAAAAAAATATGTCCGAATATGGGAATATCAAATCTAAAAAAGAAAAAATAATACTAAACAAAGACGAGAAAACCTCACAAATATCAAGAAATAACCAAATAATTCTTATTAAAGGACTATCAAGAAAATATGTTCCAATATATCAATATAACGATGCTATATAAAGACGAGAGAACAAAAAACCTCTAATCAAATAGTTGCTATCAGAGAGGACTATAAAAGAATTAACAAGAACAAAGAAACCATTCTTCTCACACATTCAGTTCATAGCACCAAGATCTTAACCCTAAGCCCCAACATGACATCTAAAGAACACATTGTGATGCTACCTTTCATGGCTCATGGCCATCTAATACCATTTCTTGCTTTAGCAAGACAAATCCACCAAAGAACAGGTTTCATTATAACCATAGCCAACACCCCGTTTAACATTCGATATCTCCGTTCAACCATGATCGCCCGCAGTGACAAAATCCGTCTTGTCGAACTTCCTTTCTCCGCTGCCGATCATGGCCTTCCAGCCGACACAGAGAACTCTGAAAACTTGTCTTTAGACCTCATTGGAAAATTTTTCGCATCATCACCAACCCTTGAGAACCCAGTTCGAGATCTTCTATTAGATATTATATCTAAAGAAGGTAAGCCTCCACTTTGTTTAATATCAGATATATTCTTTGGATGGGCTAATAATGTAGCTAATAGTGTAGGAACGATTAATATAAGCTTTTCTACTGGTGGCGCTTATGGCACCTTAGCTTATATTTCTCTCTGGCTTAATCTTCCTCACCGGAAAGCTAATTCCGATAAGTTTCATGTTCCGGGTTTTCCGGAACGGTACCGGTTTGAAATAACTCAGTTGCATCGTTTTATAAGAAATGCTGATGGAACGGACCTATGGTCGAATTTTATGCAGAAACAAATCTCACTTTCTTTAAAGTCTTTTGGGTTATTATGCAATACAGTTGAGGAAATTGAGGTTTTAGGATTGGATTTATTAAGGAAATATGTTCAGATTCCTGTTTGGTCTATTGGTCCTCTCCTTCCACCTTCAGTCCTTAATGGCGGAGTATCACCATTACCTTCACAGTCAAGTATAAGCTTTCAACGCAACGGTAAGAAACCAGAGATAGCTACAGAGAGTTGCTTAGAATGGCTTGATATGCATAACCAAGATTCGGTTCTTTACATTTCATTCGGTTCGCAAAATACTATTAGTCCATCTCAAATGATGGAATTAGCAATTGGTTTAGAAGAAAGCAAGAAACCATTCATCTGGGTTATCAGGCCACCTACTGGTTTTGACAGAAGAACTGCATTTAAACCAGAATGGTTACCGGAGGGATTTGAAGAGAGAGTTAGAGATACTAAAAGAGGATTATTAGTAAGAAATTGGGCACCCCAATTGGAGATTTTGTCACATAAATCAACTGGAGCCTTTCTGAGCCATTGTGGCTGGAATTCAGTAACAGAGAGTTTAAGTCAAGGTGTGCCTATCATAGGATGGCCATTGGCAGCTGAACAAGCATATAATTTAAAAATGCTTGCAGAGGAAATGGGTGTTGGTGTAGAGTTGACAAGAGGACTTGAAAGTACTATAACTTGGAAGGAAGTAAAGAAGGTGATAGATTTAGTAATGGATAAGAATGGTGAAGGGGATGACATGAGAAAGAAAGCTATGGAGATTGGGAAGTTGATAAGGGCAGCAATGAAAGAGGATGGAGAAGAGAAAGGGTCTTCTCTCAAAGCATTTGATGCTCTTGTAAACAACCTTTTATCCAAAAGAGATATGGGTAGTAGTTATTAAATTTTTTTTTCTTTTTTTTAGTATTTTGATATTGAATTATAATTAAATAAATAAAATAATTTATAATTGAATCAATCAGACTCCAGACCGAAAATCAATCAGAATACAACTAATTGACAACTAGTCTGTATTGAAGTTAGGAATTGTAACTAGAGATTTGAACTTTCTAACCTATGTTGAAGAGACCCTTAGGCAATAGGCTTATTCCATCGTAAAATATGTGAATCCAAAGTCAAATTACGTTTCTTTGACCATTACATTTTTGTTATTATTATTATCATTAGCCGCCTTCTCTATTTCCATTATACTCCTAGTCTACATAATTACTTATATAATCAAAGTTTTCTTTTTATATAATTAAGAAGGGAAATCTCGTCGAGCAGATTATAAAAATTTTTTGTGCTTTCAGATGATATATATTATATACTATTTTTATTTCATAATACTTGTAGCGTTTAAAATTTTATATTCTTTAAAAAAATTATTAAATTTGTCTAAATTACAATAAATTATTGAATAAATTAATTATATTACTCTAAATTTAATACTAATTTTTAAAAAAAAAATATTAAATTAAAATAATAACGAATGATCATATAAAAAAGTCTTATCAACCAATGAGTTGTTGGTTGATAGGACTAGAGTTTGTCTCTACTTATAAAAGTGATTTAAGTGCACCAACAAAATTCAGAACGCCATTGATTGTTAAATTCTGGCGCGACTGTCGGCGGAAAATAAAAAATTACAGTCGGGCCCTCATATAACATAACATTACATATATGTATGGCCGCCATGCATGCACATAAAGTCGTCAGACAAAAGCAAGACATATGATGCGATTGGATAGCTCCTCGTGACTTCACAGTCTCCTTCCTCTTATACCATATGCTGCCAATTTAGCTTCACGGGCCATTTCCATTCCATCCTTACTTTTCCTATATAAACACACTCCAAAACCCATCCAAATACCCACTCCGCTCATATTTATAGCAAAACAAACCAATTGGAAAAGCAAAATAATGGAGAGAGTCCAAAAGCTGTTAGTTATTATGCTAGTAATGGTTGCTGGCATTTTTAGCAGCAGCATCAATGGCCAAAGCATATGTAACGTGTCCATCTCTGGGCTAACGTCATGCAGGCCAGCCGTTACTCCTCCAAACCCTGCACCGCCTACTAGTGCCTGTTGCTCTGCGCTTTCTCATGCTGACTTGCGTTGTCTTTGCTCCTACAAAAATTCCACTTTGCTTCCTTCTCTTGGGATTGACCCAAAGCTTGCCTTGAAGCTCCCAGAAAAGTGTAGGCTTCCTCACCGTGCCCCTTGCTAGACAAAGATCCAACAAAAGTATCATCATCTCAGCTTATCCTAAAAGGATCGAGGGGATGAAAGAAAGAGACAAAAATTATATAACTGAAGATAGATTTATGGATTGAATAAAGCTTGATCCACTTTGGAAATTGTTATCTCTTGTTTTCTATTCTCTTTATTTTGATATTATTGTTCTTTGTTTTTCATGCATATGGATTAGTACTGTGTCCTGTTCCTATCTATCTCGTTACTGTTTCATGTAAGTTCGTTCTTACTTTACAAAATAATGATGTTACTGCCATCTTTGTCTCTTTATAAATATTGCAGCAATTATTGATACATATATTATAAGTCTTAATTATCGCGATGATTGTAGGGTTTAGCTAAATTCACAAGCAAGCTACGTTTACTTTCTAATTTCCATCTTGGTAATTAAATTTTGAATATTGAACGAAATAATAATCCGCGATTGAAGTGGTAAAATATATTTAAATTTAATAGATGATTTATTTAAAATTAAAGGGTCGTTATATGAAAATCATTTATAAAAATTAGTTGTAGTCACGAACTTTAAAACGAGAATATCGTATTTCAGGGATAGAACTAACAACAAATTTTTTCCTCTTTTTATTCGTAATAATTTTCGTTCTATCACCCCTTCATTCCACCTCCACTTTCTCAACTTGTTGAAGCTCAGATTCGAATATTAATGTAAATATATTGTGGTACATAGTAATATTGGAGAGACCACAAGAAGGAACCTTCTTCTTTCATTAGAAGTCTAGAAGATATTATATAGAAGAGAGGACAACATGCAACCAAAAAGGCAAGTGACTTGATTTTAGTTGCTGAAATTCCTAAAACTACCATAAACCTGAACACCTCCTTTCGGTTTGTTTGATCTGTATTTTGATTCGATTCAGTTTAATTCAATTTTAGATGATTTTGGAGGGTTGATCCATGATCCGTTCATGGATTTTTTTTGAACCGACGACATTTGTCCGAGGATTTAATTTAACTTTTTAACCAATTAGATAACCTCTACAAATATTTTCACATCAATCATTGATATGAACTTTCAGCAGCCAACCATAAGAAAAAAAAAGAGAGACAAGAACTGGAGTGACAGAGAAATCTTTGTTCCAGGACAATTCTTCCCTAGGATTTTGATTGACTCTATTTTCATAAACTAAAAAACTGAATTGGGATTTAGAAACTAAAACTAATCTTCTATTTCGTAACTAATTTATTTCAAATTAGTACTAGTTCACATTCTCTAATCTTTTTGTATCTAGATGTTTGTATATCAGGTGATTGCTATAAAGGAAGCACCTTTTCCATAGTCTTCAAGGTGAAGTAAGTTACTTAAGATGAAGGTCTTTGCCTCATCCATTTTGTAGCAGACCACTTTTCGCCTGCCAGAACCTCACATCCTCCATGTAAGCTGTTCGGATCCGACTGTCCATCTAGTCCCTGAAATAACCAAGACAAAAGATTTAGAATCAGATAAACTCCTATCGAGAAATTTTTACCATGCAAGACCAAGCATCATAATGATTTCTATGGCGACTAATAGTAAATTTTTGGATTATTAATTACAAAATATCCCTTGAGGTCATTTTTGTCTTAACATATACTTTTATACTTGCTCTTTCTAAATTAGCAACTTTTCCCCTGAGATTTGCTAAGGACTGAATTTTAAATTAGACTGCATTTTAGTCCCTAAATTGTTCAATTTTGAAACACTTCATTGTCTCAAAGTCTAGCATCTTTCAGTAATGGTAGTATATGGACCACAATTTTGAACAGTAGAGACCAAAATTTTTTGAAACAAATATGATTTGCAATAGGAAATCAAATCAAAGAGAAAATACCATGAGGGCGTTTCACTATGTTATAAGCTGTTCAAAAAATGAGTTTCAGAGGCGTATGCATGATCACATTATGAGATTTAATAAGTGATTAGAAAATAAACCATGCTCCAGAAAAGCACTGCATCTCCTTTAATTGGCTTTACAGACAATCCTTTCACAACCTTCCCACCACAGCTGCATTCGCCTGTACCAGCCTGCAATCACCCGCAGATTAAACTCCCATGTGAATATGAAATTTTAAAGCTTGTGTTTTGCTGGAAATTTTAAAGCACCTTCAACAACTAGAAAATAAGAGTCACGTGAAGCAAAAGTTCAGAAATAGTTAAACTTTAAGTACAAGGAATTATCCCACCATAATCATGAATTAAAAAATTACCATAGGAAAATATGTTTCTCCCCCTTCAACATCATCACTCAAGTACATCAGTATGGTTGCTACACGCTGACCACCTCGCTTCAAGTTAAACTATAAAGGAAAGAAAAAAATAGGAAAAATTAAATGAAGAAAGAGGACAATCCCATATCAGAAGATTGTTAAAATAAGGCAACTTATAGAACAGTGCTAAATGCAGTAGCACACATATCATAATTCAAAAAGGGGAAGGTTAAATGACTCACCGCGTCAGAAAAGTAGTCATGATGGGGCTTGTAAAACTGATGCTTTTCATACCTGTGCTGCAGCAGATGTTAGCCTTGATTGAAATATATTAGTTTTCCCCTTTTGTGAACAATGCTTTACTGGTAAATAATTTGGATCCCCACCTTAAAACTTGGATGAGCTCCCCATTCTCTACTGGAACTTGAGAATACACAGATATCCTTTTTTCAATTGCCTGGTTGTGCAGGGAGGGAAAATGAAACAATAGAAAGCAAAGGATGAGGAAAAATTCATATGAATAAGGAGAGGAAACATTTCACATGCGCACAAAAGACACACACATGATACAGGTACAAGTCTACTATTAAAAATCATCCAAATTTTCAAGAGTAGCCCAGAGAAGAATGACAATCAATGATCGAGTCACTGAAGATGAATCGATTATGCGACACAATGAACTAACCTGTACCATAGGATATTTTCTCTCTTCAAGACTCAGAAACATACCAGAGCTTGTCCTTACATTACTCTTTATTCCCTGAAAACAGAGATGTAGCAGATTTATTATCATTTAAAGTTGCATTGATGAAAATATAAGAAACAGGAAATGTAATGCTGACATAAAAAATGGAAATTTGGATCAAACTTGTCATTATTTGACTCCAGTTCCAAAAATAATTTAAGTTGATGACACAGCCAGTTATGAAAATTTTTTGTAGTGATACTAGCCTTCTTCTGTCTTGTGGAATAAAAATCTTCAGTATTGAATTTCTCTTGTTTTGTCAATAATTAAATTTTTAGCCCCAAATCCTTCACTTTGCACTCACCTCTTGGCTGAATTTCGTAGATGCTAATCCCTACTAATTATCTTTTCCAAATTATCTGGCATTTATTAAGATCAGCAGGTAATCTATAAGTGCTGCATTTTCTTGTTTTGAGTTTTTTCTGGCTTTCTTTCATCTATTATATTTTGTCATTTGAAACAACTTCAAATACATCTCGTATGCTCAGTCATTCATTGTATATGATACTTAATTTAATTCAAGGATACTGAAAAAATAAAATTTCCAGGGAAAATTGAGCATTTAGAGGTGTGAGAAAAGAAGATCAATCCAGACCTTGTCATATACATTTTCTACAGTATGTGTTTTTATATAAAGCAAAAAATGACAAGTTTTAAACCTGTTAAAAAGCAGAAACTGTCCATCTATTTTAAGTCCAAGCAAATGAAACCAAGCAACCAGAAAAAGAAAAATTAGAAGTAATAGCATCTATGTGAAAAGAAAATGTAAAAGCATCACCAACAAAAAAGTATAAGAATAGACAAATTAATTAGTTGATTTTTAGGTCCATAAGGCATCAAACTAGCAAACAAAGTACTAGATTCTGTAATTGTATATGCCGCTTCACTAACAGCAAAATAAAGTGCAAAGTAGACCAATACAGAAAAGGCAAAGGTATTATGTAAGACATACCTTCCCTGTTTTTGCATCTACCACAGTGGAAGTTTGAAGGCGAGGGAGAGCTATGGCTCTAAGGTAGTCACATTCCTGCAATGGTCACAACATTATGCACAAATTACATTACCCATTGAAAATCCACTGTTCTTTCTATTTTTATTCTTTTCCTTCTTAACTTATTGTTGGTCCTATATGTCTAACATGTAAAAACATCTCATGATTAATGGTTCAAAAGATTTTGTGAATATCCATATGCCATAAGAATGTGATGACTTTAAGTTAAGAGGAACTAGTTCCTAGAAACTTACTCCTTAATGGAGTGAATTAAATTTAAAATTCAGCAGTAACAATCAAGAGAAGTTCTTTTGTGATTTATTTTGGTCAGTAATAATTAAATATAAGGATATAGGCAAAGTTACCTCCGTGCTCAAAAAGTTGTGCAATACAATGATTCGTGGCGACCAGCTAATTACTTCAGGTTTGACCTACATCAACAGCGAAAGAAGTGAGTATGAATGTCATGATGAAAATCAAAACAAAAAAAAAAAAAAAAAAAAAAACCTTCCCGTTTTTGACATCTACCAACAGTGAGACAAGTTTGAAGGGAGGGAGACGTCTATGGCTCTAAGGTAGTCACATTCCTTGCAATCGGTCACAACATTATGCGCAACAATTACATAACCATTAGGAAAATCCACTGTTTCTTTCTATTTTTATTGCTTTTCCTTCTAACTTTATTGTTGTCCTATTAATGTCTGTAACATTAGAAAATAACAATGCTCATGATTGAATGGTTCAAAAGATCTGTTGTGAATATCCCATATGCCATAAGAATGTGAATGACTTTAAGTTAGAGGAACTAGTTCCTAAGAAAACCTTACTCCTTAATGGAGTCGAATTAATTTAAAATTCAACAGATAAACAATCAAGAGAAGTTCTTTGTGATGATAATTTGGTCAGTAATCAATCTAATGTAAAGGATCGAGCTAGGCCAAAGTTACTACACGTGCTCAAAGTTGTGGCCAAATTATATCGTGGCGACGCACAGCTAATTAACTTCAGGTTTGACCATACATCAACAGCGAAAGAAGTGAGTAAATGAATGTCAAAAAAAAAAAAAAAAAAAAAAAAAAAGAATTAAGACAAGTCCCATCTTCAAGATTACAGCTTTTATAAGTATTCTGATAGCAAAATGCAAATAAAAACAAACTTGACAATGAAACTTCAGAAAACAAATATTTTCCATTTTTAAAATAAGAAAGACATTTTGCTTGCATGTGCAGAGTGGGGGAGCGAGCAGCTTCTATGATGCATAACAGCAACTATTATTACAATTTGTGATAAAAGCCCAAATAAATCAACGCTGGAAAACAAACTAGAAAAGTTTTCATTACAATTGAGTCAACCTCCTTCCCCCCATCCATTTCTAACCATCAAAAAGGGGAAAAAAGCCAAGCAACCATCCTGAAACAGTAAACTCTGCATCACATAAACCATAAAAATCACCTACCTTAATGGGATGCCATGAAGTGTCCTGTACAAACAACTACAGGTGAAGTATCAAACATGGACTTAATCCTTCCCAGAACTGAAAAACTCTTTTATAGATGTTCAACAAAAATTGTATGAAAAAGAAAGTACAAAATATTTCATGTAAGGGAATATAATGAGAAAGTATTAGTTTAAATACCATGATCCATTCCCGTATTATAATATAAAGTACCTTCAATGTCATGAAATGTCACCAAAGGAACAACATCTAGCATGTTCCCAACTAATGATATTTATATTCAATATAATTGTTCTTCTTTTTTTTTTTTTTTTTTTTTTTTTTAATATAAATGTTCTTCTTTTTTTTTTTTTTTTTTTTTTTTTTTTTTTTTTTGCCTCAGATTTATTTTCTTTCATTATTTCTTTCTCTCCATCTTAACAAAGAGACATTTACATTGCTACTATGTTGTACTGCCTTTCAGAACACATATGCGTAAGCAAAGACTTAAAACAGCAGACTTACATATCCAAGACGTAAAATTTCTGCTTCTTCGTCATTATCCCAATGAATAATGCCTGAAAATTTACGAAATTAGAAAATTGCAAACAAAACATATAGAACTATTTCTTCAATTAATCCATCATATGATATTAGACCAAACAATTCTACAACGAGATAAATATGGTTTTACAACCACGAAATCATAGTCAGGCATGCTGAAATCTTATTCACTTTTTTTTCTCTATTAGAAATTCCTTAAGTGACAACTACCACAGTGGCGTATTTAGAAACAGTGATTAGCAAACCATACAAACCTCTGGGTAACTTAAGATAGCCATCATTTTGAATTTTGCGGAGTCTTCTAAATGATGGAAACTCGGTGCCTATAAAGGATGTGATTCAAAATAAAGTACACCACAGTGTTAGTTTTAGTTTTTATTCTCAAGCAATTCAGTTTGCATATAAAAAGATGAAATTTAACTTTTGAATAATATGATATAATATATATGTGTGACTATGATGTTCAAGAGACTGTCCTATGGACACCAATTACTCATCACAATTTCAACACCTTGAAGATATTAAGGAAAAAAAAAAAAAAAAAAATAAGGAAAAAAAAAAAAAAAAAAACCCTAGTTTGGAAAAAAAAAAAAAAAAAAAAAACCCTAGGTTGAAGCTTCACATGCGCAAGTCAATCAAAGGAAACACAAAATTCATACTGCTTTCAATAGCATGCAAGGGAGACATGTATCACTTCATTATCAATTGATATGATATGTGAAAAACAGATACATGCAAACATGTATTGCAGTTGTGCATGCACAACTCCACATGTATGTACATACTCATTAGAACTTGCAATAAATCAACTAATGTGACATGGAAGGCTAACATTATGCAAAGGAAAAGGGAAATTGAATTGCAAATCATGAACTCCAAAACAACTACAGAATTCAATCTGAAAAACATTAATAAGCTTAAAACAAAAATGCTGAAGAAAGGAAGCGATCACAAAATTTCACAAAATGAAATTCATTAGAATTATTTTTATACTGCAGAAAAACAAAAAGGAGGCCAAACTTATTAAAAAGGCGAGTCAAGGGAAAAATGAGACAAATGATCAAAGACATTAAAAACTGATATTCATGTGCCGTATAGGCCCAAAGTTTCAGCAGAGAGAAAGAGAGTGACAGGGAGAAAGATTAATGGAAACCAAGACAAGCTAACCCTCAAAAACAAGAAAAGCCAGTACAAGATGGAAAAATGCAACAGCACATCTCTTCAATATCATTTTATATTTTTGATCTTTAAGAAATTTTTCCTGTCTCTGACCACGAGTTAAAAGATAATCATACACCAAATACTGCTGTTCAATGCTAGCTACATCATATTTATTTTCCCCAATAAAACAGATACTGAAAAAGGCACTAACAAGACAGACACATAAACATGACATGCAACCATAAGCTGCATAAAAATTAAAAAAATGTTAAGAAATTGAAAGACATTGAATGAAAAGAACCAGGAAAATCACCATATGAATCTTCCAACTTGTGTATAAATGCTAACTGAAACATTGCACCTGCAATTCCAAACAACAAGCAAAATCAATATTGCTAATATTAAGCAGCAGGTTAGTATGTGAAAATCATAATTTCCTAAACTTAACGACCCATTTAATTCTGTTTTGCTAATCAAAATCTTGAAATGAATCGTATGTGATTTTCATTATCAGCAGTAAAGTCACAGTCAACTTCATAGTCAATGAAGATACAGTTTCAATATTCATCTTTAGATTTTATGCTTTTCCAGTTGAATTAACTTAGAAATTTAAACTTCCATTCTTAAAAATTAGGATATGAATTTTCTTTTAAAACTTGTAAAATGCATACAATAATTAGATTTTGAAACTGTACGAGTCAAATACGATGTAAAGTACTATCAGATCCCTAACTTGCAAGTTCGAATCCATAATAAATCCAAAATTTAGAAGAGAAGAAAAGCTTTTTTTGTGTGTGTTTAAGTAGAAAGATATATATAGGAGGAGAAAGTACCTATGATCATTCCAACTGTAACAAAGGTTAGGAGAGCGAACACGATTTTCATGGCAGAAGCCATAGCCCTTCTCTCCAAAACAATATCGCAGAACGAGTGAGAGAGATACTAAGACAATATAAATGGTTTACCAAGTAGTAGTAATACAGAGAGGTTCATGTCTTTTTATCATTACACGAAGAAAAGAAAAGGAAGGCTAGAATTTTTTTTCTTTCTTTTTTTTTTTTTTTTTTTCTTATTATTCTAAAAAAATAGTAAAATTTTGCACCCAATAGTCTCTGCGGCAGACAATTTTCATCTGCTGTCGCAGCTCGTCCAACCTGAGAGAAAATCGTCTGACAGGAGGTAAAAAATTTTATTTTACTATTGCGTTAGTAAATACAGGAATTCTTTTTCATATTTATTAATAAATTCATAAATAAAATTGTAAATTATAAAATAGCCTAAAAAAATTATGATATTCTCCTCGTGTTATAAATATAAATTTATTTCTATTTTCATAGAGATTAAAAAATAATTAATATTATTTAAATAATAAATTTTTTCTACATTTTTTGGTATATTTTTATATTTAAACTATCATATCAATAAATAATTAAATGTAAAAAATATCAATAACAGTATATATAAATAATTGAAAAATTAACCATCTATTCAAGAAGGAAGGTGATTATAACCATCTATTCAGAAGGAAGTGATTATAATATATATATATAATATATATTTATATTTATATGTAAAAAAGCAAGTATGATTTTCCTTGATCTTTCCTTAGTGGTGCCACAAACTTCATATTTTGCTAACTTTTATAATAAAAATTAAAAAATAAAATTTTAATTTTCATAAAAATAATCTAAATTTTATTTAAAATTTTAATTTACCTATCTACAATAATAACAATAACAACAATATATATAAATAACAAACACATATATGGAAGAGGGAAAAATAATGGATTTTCTTAAAATATATTTAGTTAAAATGTTGATATCATATAACATTATTAGTCATGACCAATTAAAAGATTTTAATTTAAAGAATATGATATTTGGATAATTATAATAATTAATATTTGATTATATCTAGAAATCAATAATGTGTAGAATAATAAATATCCTTCAAATATTTAAAAATTAATAGTAATATTAATATTTCAATATTTTAAAAAATAAACTATAATCATATATGTGTATATTTAAAAATTGATTTTAAGGGTAGTTTTGGTATTACAGAATTTTATGGTTCTGATTTTTTTTTTTTTTTAATAAGCTTTATGTTATATTATTAGAAGGTATTGGGAAAAAGTGGTAAAGCATCCGCTTAATAATGGTAACGGTTCTAACACAAAAGTGGCAGGTTGTTGCATTATATCCATTCAGTTAACCTTTTTTCATATGCATATCGAAGACTTTTCTCGTGTATTTTTGTAAATAGGGAATATTATGATTATTTCGAAAGATGGCTTTCGATTGGGTCTTTTTAATAGATGTCAATAGACCATTATTTATTATTTTCGTAAAGTATGGCTTTCGATGGGTATTTTTAATAGATGTCAATAAGACCATTATTTAAAAAAAAAAAAAAATTTGTAATTATATACATATTTTAATATAGTATATTAAATAAAATATTTAATATTATTATAAAGATTAATATATAATATTATAATATATATTTCTGAACCATCAAAAATCAAATTATATGGATGATAGTATTTTATCTTTAATGCTCTATAATTTTTTAAAGAACATTGATGACGGAATGTTCTACCAAAATTTAGAAAATATTTCCTTTGTAAGGTTATAACGATATTTTATACATATCATTTTTCTTTATTTTTTGTAAAAAACGTAGATTATTATAATAAATCCCCTTTGTAATGCATCGTTCAAGAAGTGTATTATTATCCCATTGTACACATATCAAATCATTGTAATATAGAAAGACCAGAGAATAAATCAATACAGAACTAGTAGTAGTATAGTCGCAAACAAGTTCGATAAGAACATATTTATAATTATAGGAATACAATCCAATATTTTTTACTGAAACATTTAATAAATAAACCAAAGTTCTCTGATTATATATTCACCATCAAAAATCAATTTGTGATAGTTTTATCTTTATGCTCTTATAATTTTTAAGAACTTGATGACGGATGTCACCAAATTTAGAAAATATTTCCTTGTAGGTATAGATATTATAACATTTTTCTTTTATTTTTGAAAACGTAGATATTATACCTTGATGCGTCGTTTCAAGAATGTGTATATTTATCCCTTACATATCAAACATGTATATAGAGAGAGAGAATAATCAATACGCTTAGTAGTATATCGCATTATGTCGATAAGACAATTATAATTAAGGAAAAAAATCCATATTTTACTAACATTTATAATAAACAAAGTTCTCTGATCTTCATTAATGAAATTCCCTATTCTACCTTAAAAAATTTTCAGAAACACCAGAAGAAACCAAAAAATCAGGGCCAAATAATATTACAACAGAAAGGCCTCCCAATCGCTTTGTTACAGTTTAGGCACTCTCAAAGCCGAATATTCGAAAAACACCTGCAATGAAAGGCATAACAGAAACAGCATGAGGAACCTATAAGAGATGTAAATTTCCTAAGGTTTTTAGTATAAGATCGTAATACCTTCATCAGCCAGGTATTTGTTCTTGTCATCCCCAGCATATGCAAGTAAATTGTACTTCGGGTTCCATTCAACACTGTTCATGGCAGCTCGACATGGGATTTGATGCACCGAGCGTCCAGTGTGAACATTGGACTATTTATTTTTTATACACAAAACAGACTGCGATAAAAATGATATCCTAATAAACAAACTAAAAAAAGAAAGAAAAGAGTTCCATGAGCACATACTATATCGATGAACAAGTCTTCGCTGGCAGAAGCAATATAATCTCCTGTGTGGTTGAAGCTTATTGTCCTGACTGGCCATCTGAGCATACAAAAATCATATTCTGTGTTTATTTCATACAATCAAAAGGAACATGCAACACAAGTTTAATAAATCGAGTAATTGTGATTGCATTAATAATTACAGAACTATTTGAAACTTACTCGAGTTTAGTAAATGTTCGCACGCAAAGCATCTCTGAAATATCCCAAAGGCTAACCAATGAATCAGCACTTCCAACAGCAAAATATCTGTCACAGAAATAAATGGTTTATGTAATGGTTCCATGATTTGATGACATGCTTATGTAAGTTAGATTGGACTGTGCTGCTTTAAGATGTGAAACAGCTTAGAAGAATTTAGACAGCTTTGCAGCTTTCCTACCTTCCTTTTGGATCTATTGCAATGCAATAGCAACCTGCTGTATGAGCCACAACTGTGTCTAGTGGTCGAAGAGATGGGTATGCTAGCACTTCAACGGTACCTGAGAAGACAAAATGTACATAGTTTCAAATATATAAACACTAGGTGTTGGTAATTGCAAAACATTGTAGCATCAAAGAAAAGCAGACTAGGAAAATTATACCATTCCCAGTTGTCAAAAGGAACATCTCCCCCGTCATATTCCAAGCAATCTCATTTACCTGCAAAAAGAAGAAAGTACCCAAAAGATTATTACTTTTTAAGCCAATTGATGTTAAATGGATTCAGAACATTTAAGTAACAAAAAATCAACATTCAAGTTCTATTTTGTATCTATATCAAGTCTGTGATTTCTTCATAAAGGTTTCTACCAATTGATCAAATTAGAATTTCAACAAAAAGCAAAAAGCATTCCATGTTTAACTTCAAGGTGTTTACTTCATGGCTCACATTGAACAGAGCCTCATAGTATATGCCTTACACACATTGGAAGGAGAAAACCAACAGTATAAGTTTAGTGCTCACCTCATAATTGAACTTGCGCCTGTGAATTGGCTTAAATTTGCGAACATCCAGTATTGTTAGTTCATCATCCTAGAGTAGATTGAACAACAGAGAGACAACAATAGCTTATCAGTGTGCTGAAAGAATTACTGACGAGACAGCCAAACAATGAAACAGGAGCTTCATTACATATTCATAATTTTAACATATAGGATATATATGACTGGAACAGTTCGAATATCTTCCTAATATAGGGCCTACCCTGTTCCCAACAGCTATATGAGTTCCATCAGGTCTGTAGGTGATGTTTATATTCTCCCCACTAAGTTCTGTCTGCTGAGAGCATTTTCCACCTATAGAAAACAAACAAAACCAATTTATCTTACTTTTGATGATAAAGAAATGCAGTGATGGCATAGACATCAAGGAGCTTTAAGAAAAGTAAGTTTCAAGACTCTTAGAATTGCAGTGATAAGGTCTGCATTTCATAAAGTCTATTTAGGACAAAAGAAGTTTTCTAGTCTTTACCCTTTCCAAATTTTATGTGAACGTTTCTTCAAGAAAATTCAGCTTCATACAGTAAACTTGCTTCTTTTTTTTTTTTTTTTTTTTTATTGCAGTATAAGGTTCTGCCATTTCATAAAAGCTATTTAGGACAAAAGAAGTTTTTTTTCTAGTCTTTAACCCTTTCCAAATTCTTTTGAATGAAAATGTTATCCTTTCAAGGAAGATAAATTCAAGCTATCAAAATACAGTAAACTTAGCTTCATTTTTTTATTTTTTTTTTGTTTCCTTACTTGCTTGCTTTTTGGCACGCTCTAAGTCATTGAATACCAAATTAGCCAAAAGAGTTGGAATTTTTTTTTTTTTTTTTTGTTTTCCTTACTTGCTTGCTTTTTTGCCTCTAGTCATTGAAATACCAAAAGCAAAAGAGTTGGAAAGGCTTAAAATTAATGGTCTAGTTGTAAATTCAGGACTCATGGTATGTAGGTAACCTTAGCCATGCTTGGATACACTAGGTTCCAATGCTTTGGATCCTAAATTAAGACTGGTTTTTAGTCTTAATATTGAACTAATTGTTTTAGAAAAGGCCTTCGTTCTTGATCCACATCCCATTAATATTAGAAGTACATGGAATTCAAAATTACCATTTTTGGTATGTATAAATTATTAGAGGGAAGGAGACAGCCAAGATTTGAATCCTTGGCCTCCCGCATTCCTAGAGAAGCACCCAACCAGTAGAGAATTTAGAATACTTCTGAATCCACATATAGCATGCAGTTCTATTTTTCAATAAAGTCAACCATTACAATTAGGAAGAATTTTCCAGAGATGGAGCTTCTTCTGTGCTTGTGGGATCTCAAGGTGATGCTTGAGGATTTCTAGACATGAAACTTAAAGAGTCTTCTATTCTTATTGCTTTTCTTCAATTTGGAAAACAAACTCTAGTGTAACTCAAGCTAGAAATCCCTTCCATGAAACTCACATCAAGTTCTTTTTAAGTCCATTCCAAATCTGTCCATGAGTAGTTGTCCAGGGCTAAATTTGCACTTGAAACAGCACAGATCCTGAATATGCTTTTTTTTACTCCCCAACTACCTGTTTATAAAGTCTAATTGTCCAAATAAATATCTATCATTTCTAGCTTTCATATCGACCCAAAAACAGCTAGCATAACATGATATAAATTTGACAATTCATCTCTCTCTGATTTTTTTTTTTTTTTTTTTTTTTTTTTTTTTTCCATGATATAAAATGTTGGATCAACATCTCACTGAAGTTTTATTATTTTTTTTTTTTTTTTTTTTTTGATTGAATCTCATTTACTATCATCGTTAGTATAGTAGTTCATTCAGTAAAAACAGTGCAAAAAAAAGCAAGTTCAATTTTCAAAAGATCCACATGACAATATGTGAGTAAATAAATTTGAACACTCTAAAAGAACAAATGGAAATTTTAAAAAAAGTATCCCGAGTTACTAAGTTAGGCAGATAATTAGTAAAACAAGAGCACAATACTTAACTACGATGTATTCCAAATGAGAGCGGACAGTCCTTGAGTCGCCTAGAGGCAGTTGCTCTATCAAAATCAGCATGCTTGGGGTTCCCAACAAAGCTGATCCACACTATCAGTATGACCCTCAACCTCTATTCATCCTTTAAATTTTACCCTCATGCTAAGCAACCTCATTAAAAAATAATGTAAACATATTATCCCCCTAATATGAGACTAAAGAAATCAAGTTGCCAAATGAATACAAAATGAATAATGAAAGCCACTGACGAGAGATCAAACTGAGCAATCTAGTGAAATGAGAGAGAAGGAAGAGGGGAAGGTGGGAAGAACACCATTTTCATCTGAGATTTCTGGAGTCCCAGATAACAATAATATCTCTATATTCTCAAATAACGTTTAATTGTATAGAAAAGGCAGTTAAGTGCACACAACCAATCAACTAATGCAAAAGAAAATTATTACAAGTAACCCAATCTAAACAAACTATAGAAAAGTTTCCTTCTATCAAATTCCACAAGCAAACACATATCCCTCACCTCACTCACAGTCAATTCAAAGCCGCATAGATTGAAGAAGATCCCGAATTAACACTCAAACTTGAATTTCTTCAAAAAAAATACCTTACACGTGTTGCTAGCAAAGCCAAAAAATACGGCTCAGAAACAAAAAGAAATTCACCTTTATAATATGCCACAACAGAATAGGCTAACTAAAATTATATGCTTAAGACAAGATAACATAAAATGATAAGCGAAACTTAACATGCCGATGAGGCCAATGTTGGCCAAAAACACGAGCCGTATTGGTCAAAACAGACCAGAAGCAGCTTGGGTGCCAACTAACAATCCAAGCCCACCAGAGATGCACGCGTATACATCGAAAGGAGAAAAAAAAAAAATAAAGCATCACAATCTTAACTGAAATAGGGAGCTGGAACGAAAATATAGAAAGAATAGCTAAGGGGCTTTATGTTATATTGAATCTTACAGAGAAACCTTCTTTTTGTGACCTTTGATGACTCTCTGCTTGTGTAGATTCTTAAAGGGTATTGTTTCTTTCCATATCTGCTAAACCTCTGATAACATATTCCTTTGAAAATTCTCCCTTAAGAACGAGATTGAATGACCGTGGATAACGGCAAGGTTCTACACGAGATTTTCGTAGGGAAGAGTTATTTGGTTTAATTTCATGACCAAGGCACGTGTAAGAACTAGTGAAAATTAAGCGGAAACAGTTGAAAAGCCAACGCCTTGTTTGGACGAATGAATTTCCCTAAAAGAAAGTATTGATTATAAAAGATTATTTTTTTAAAATTGTTAATTCAAATTTAATATATACACCACATTACTATAACACTCCTCTAATTTTATACAAATTGTTCTAAATACTCCCATCTCCGCATTTTTTTTTTTTTTTTTTTTTTTTTTTGATTTAATCTCATTTACTATCATCGTTAGTATAGTAGTTCATTCAGTAAAAACAGTGCAAAAACTGCAAGTACATTTTCAAAGACATGAATATGTGAGGTAATTTTGAACACTTAAAAGAACAAATGGTAAATTTAAAAGTTCCCTATTTACTAGTTAGGCAGTAATTGTAAAACAGAGCAATTACTTACTACGAGCATCCCATAGACGGACAGTCTTGTCGCCTGAGGCAGTTGCTATCAAATCAGCATGCTTGGGGTCCCAACAAAGCTGATCCACACTATCAGTATGACCCTTCAACTCAACATCTTTAATTTTACCCTGCAGCAACCATAACAAAATAATGTAGAACTTCCCCCAAATAATAAGATCAGGTCCAATGATACAAATATGATAATGAAACTGACAAATCAAAACTGCAATGTGAAATAGAGAAAGGAGAGGGGAAGGTGGGAGAACACATTTCACTGAGATTTTGGAGTCCCAGATCAATAACCAATCCTCAATAAGTTAGGAAGGGCAGGTTAGTGCACCCATCAACATATGCAAAAGATTTACAAGTAACCCAATCATTAACAATAGAAAAGTTTCCTTCACAATCCACAAGCAACCACCCTATTTCACTACAGTCAATTCAAAGCCGCATAGATTGAAGAGTCGTTACCACTTGAATTTCTTTCAAAAAATATTCCACGTGTTGCAAAGCCAAAATCCTCAAAACAAAAAGAATTCACCTTTATAATCCACAAACAAGAAAGCAACTAAAATTATATGCTGACAAGAAACTAAAATGAAGCGAAACTTACATGGCCGTGAGGCTCAATGTGCCAAACACGAGCCGTTTGGTCAACAGAACCAGAAGCAAGCTTGGTGCCACTACAATTCCAAGCCACCGAGTGCACCTATCAAATCGAAAGGAAAAAAAAAAAAAAGATAAATACGAAAGGGAGTGGAAGAAATATGGAAGAAAGCTAGGGGCTTTTTGTTTTGAATTTACAGAAACCTTCTTCTTGTGACCTTGATACTCTCTGCTGTGTAGATTCTTAAAGGGTATTGTTTCTTCCATATCTGCAAACCCTCTGTACAATTCCTTGAAATTCCCGACGAGATTGAATGACCGTGGATAGCGCAAGGTCACGGATTCGTCAGGGAAGAGTATTGTTATTCTGACCGGCGACGGAGACTATGAAAATTGCGGAACAGTGAAAGCCAACGCCTTGTTTGGACGAGGTTTTCCAAAGAAAGATTTTTAAAAGATTATTTTTTTAATTGTAATTCAATTAATATAAGAGTAAATTACTATTTACTCCCTCTAATTTTATCAAATTGTTCTAACTCCCATCCCGCATTTGTAATTACTTACTTGTCCCTACCAAGCATCCGCTAGTCTCCTAACCTTCTCTCTCTCCCCGTCGATAATAATAATTAGATAATAATTAAAAAATAACAATTTCTCTCTCTCTTACGGAGAAAGGAAGGTAAAAGGACATGAGCGTTTCTATTTCTTCCTAACACATTATTCTTTTTTGTGTTCTTTAATTATCCTTCTTCTCTTTCTCTCCGTTAATTAATAAGAGGAAGGGAGAGATTGAGTTTTGATTGATGCTCTGACCATGGCGTTGTTCTTCTCTTCACCAACGCGGAGTCTCCTCTTATTCTTTTGTTTCTTCTTATTTGTCATTCGTCTCTCATATGCCGACGACGCCTCGCATGATGGCGATTCCCCTAAGTCTCCTGGCTGCGCTCTTCCATTCAAATTGGTAATTCATTATATTTTTTGAACGTTTCGTTTTTTTTTTTTTTAAATGTACTTCAATGGATAATGTGAATCTTTCTGATGCTTATTATGTGACTATGTAATGGCAGCTTTAAGATATGTAATTTTGAGATCCAAAATTTGAATTATGCATATGGATTTTCAATTGGAATAATTTTTGTGCAATTACGCGAATTGTAGAAATTCAGTTTGTGGAAAAATGATCCCTAGATGTTTGATTAAGAACAAGTTTGAGAAGGAAGAGACGTTAATGGAAATGGGTGCAATCAATGTAGCCAATTGATAATGTAGAAACATTATATGCTTTCATTAGTGAAAGTGTGTTATCTGCCGGTGTTTTCAAGATGAAAATGTGAAGCCACTGGTTCTGGTTACCAGGATGATGTCTTGTGGATTGACTATAAGGAAAATCTTCTGACTGCTAAATGCTTCTGCTGTCTTCTGATATTCAGTTTTCCCCGAATTTTGAATGCCATGTTAAGGGCTCCATGAACAGTAGCTTTTTGACAATTTCGTACATTGTGCGGTTATTAGAATCTCATTCATTTTACAGCAGCAAGGGGAACCATGTTTTGTTCTTTTCATTATTTGAGATTGATTGATAATGCCCGCAAGTGTTAGGATTAAATGCTTTTTTTGGAAAGGATCCCCTAGAAAAATGTTAAAGATCCAAGAACTTTTCTAAGGGATTTGAGCCACTGTGTATTCTATACTTTTGTGAACAGAGAGAAAGACAGTTACTAGAATTTATTTTGTGATGCTGTTATACCTCGGAAAGTTACTCTTTAGGTTCTTCTCAATGCTGTCTTTGATGATACCTGCATATTTTCTGCTACTGCTAATTGGATTTTTTTTTCATTTTTAATAAATATTTTCATTAAAATAGAAAGGAAATGAAGAAAAAAAAGGCTATATTCGGTATTAATTGAATGGCTAAAAACTGTTGATTGATAAGCAGGAGCAATTTTTATTTTATTATGAGCCCAAATAATTGATATAATAAGTTTGTGCTACCACGGCCAATCAATACAGACATTTAACTAAAGCCCATACAAAATAACCTGTGATGCTTTGTTATCTATGAAGAAAGGATGCTTATGTGTTAATGCATTGCAACCCATATAGGTGAGTCTTCTTGTTGCAGAATGCTAGATTTGAATGGATTCTTAAAAAAATAGAAATAGTGAAACCTTCTATTTATTACATGTGTGAATATGAAACATGGTAATTTCTGTGACCAGATCCCAGATGATTGAAATAGCTAATTAGCAGCTATCATGACATTTAGATATGGGATGTATAATGTTTTGTTTTTATTTTCAAATGTTTCTTTGTGTTGCATTATTATTATGCATCTAGTTTTTTTACCTGACACAACGTCGAACAAATTAATGATTTATTTTATGTCCTGACATGAAATCTTTCAGGTCAAGGTTGAGAACTGGGTTAATGGAGTTAAAGGTGAAACTTTAAGTGGGATGTCTGCAAGATTTGGGGTTCTATTGCCTTCTGAGGCTGAAAAAGGCCTCAGATTGTCTGCCGTTTTCTCAAATCCCTTAAACTGCTGTTCTAGTTCCTCTTCAAAGGTTTTGCTATGTTTCTTATTTATTTAGTTATCAGTTATTAATTCCTGATTGAACTTATATTACAACTTATCACATAAACGTAGAAGAATTACATGATATCTCCAGCTTTGGAACCTCGTTATTTGAGTAGATTTTGATTGGGGGCCTGTTTGTTTTAATGACTCCCTTGTCCAATTTTGTTTATTTGAAACTATGAAGCATTCCTTGTAAAAGTTAGAAAATTCCACAAAGAACTTATTAAACTTTTGACTACCTGAAACCTTTAAATTCCTAACATTAGCTTTGAGCTCATGGTATTTGATGATGTGCCATTGTTGTTATCAAGTTTCGCTGTATCAAAAGGAAGCTACTCCCTGAACTTTCTGAATTATAACAAAAGGATATTATTTTTTCCCCTTCTAATCTGCAGCTTACCAGCTCAATAGCAATGTCCATACGTGGTGATTGTTCCTTCACTGAAAAGGCAGAAGTTGCACAGTCAGGAGGTGCAAAAGCCTTGTTGGTGATAAACAATGAAGATGGTTTGTATTTTAGTGCCGTATGAGCTTTATCTAATTCATTGAGCTGATCATTATACTCTATAGTTTATCATTTATCACTCCTTTCTGCAAATCTTTTGGTTCCATTTTTTTCTTTTAAAATTTTAATTATATGTATCTCACTCTTTAGATCTTGCTGAGATGACTTGTGAGGAGACTAGTTCTGCTCTAAACATTTCAATTCCTGCTGTGATAATTCCAAAGTCTGGAGGTGATTATCTGAACAAGTCAATGGCGAATGGACAGAAAGGTGAGCCATTGAGCTCTGTCATATTTATGTTGGATACACGTATACTTATCTGGTGATTTCCTTCACTATTAAAGCTTTCAACAGAAGCCTGGGTATATTTCCTGTATGGGGTCACCAGCTACGTGGAGAAAGATTAGTATAGAAAGGGGATTAAGGGTCAATAGGTAGATAGAAGGTAATGTTCCCCATTTTTGCTCGAGTAGTGTCCATCTTGCCCTATAATGGAGAGGACGTGTGAATCATTGTATGGAAGCATGGTAACAGCTGCCGCTATCAAGCCGGAAATGCATCCACAAGTAAATGAAATTAAACTAAAATGCACACTGTCTTACTATAATACGTTTTCTACATGCAGTGGAACTTAAATTGTATGCACCCACTCGTCCCATAGTGGATTATTCAGTGATATGCTTATGGATGATGGCTGTTGGAACAGTGATCTGTGCCACACTTTGGGCAGAGTTTACTGCTCCTGAGGAGAGTGATGAGCGCTATAATGAACTATCGCCAAAGGTAATTCATTAGAATTTTTCTTATCTTCAAGTTTATGCTGGACTATTCAAATCTTCAAGTTTACCCTTTGCTTGTCTAGGAAAATTCCAATGCAGCAGGTGATGCTGAGCAAGAGATCATAAATATTAATGCGAGGAGTGCAGTTGTTTTTGTCCTAACAGCATCAACTTTTCTGGTTCTACTCTACTTTTTTATGTCAACTTGGTTTGTCTGGGTGCTCATTATACTCTTCTGCCTTGGCGGTGTTCAGGTACAAAGTTCTTCTAGAGGATTTTTAACAGTATTCTTAGTATATAATATGTTGTAATAGTTTGTATTAATAAAATAAAATATTGCGATTTTATGGTTTCTATATCCGAAGGATGAGGATTAAAAAATACATCTAAAAATAGTGCTGTTGAAAAAAGGAATGAAAGATATGTAGATATACTGCATACTGGTCTTAATGTGCTGAAAAATAATTTTAATTACTGTTTTCACTCTTCACTATATTTTTGTATTACCCCGCTGCCTATAAGATGCAAAATTGCCCGTTTCGTTTTCTTGGCATGATTAGGTCCTAGTTTTTGAGATTGCTAATGCTAAGCTGTACATAATCAATACATGTAAATGAAGCAGACAGGTTTAATTTTTAGAAAATTGAACACAGTTAAGCCACACAACTGGAAGGGTTAAACTTGCCACTTATATCAGTGAGATTTTTTTTTTTTTTTTTTTCCACCCTTTCATCTATTAGATTTATTAAAGTTCTGCATACAGGCTGGTCTGCACTAGGCTGATTGAGCTTGGTGTAAAACATTTGGAAAAGCTGGAGTTTGACCCAAGTTTTATCTAGTGCGAGATTTATCTTTGCACGAGAGCTGTCTGACAGTCTCTCAGCTGGTCTCAGATCTACCCGCTGAAGCAGTTCAAAAGTGAATTTTTTTTTTTTCTGTTGGTGTTAATTCTCCATTCTTGAAATTTTGAACTTTAGCCAACCTTAAATGTATGCTTAATTTTGGCTCTTTAGCAAATATGCAAACCAAAATGCTGATGAGCTGCAAACTGCTGTATGTTCACAGTTGCATAAAATCTTTATGCACGCACTTGTGAATATGCAATACCATGTGAGAAGAGAACTATTTACATGCCCATGTCCTTTTTAAGGCACATCTAAATCAGACTAGTATTTTTACGTGTCTGAAATAGAATACAAAAGAAAAAGGAGGAAAGATCATGCTCAGCTGGTGCCATTGTTTGTATCTGGAATATGAAATGCTTATACCGAGTCCAAGCAGTTTATTCTATACATATTGTTTTTAATTTTATGTATTATTAGGATTTTCAAAGGGATAGCTATTGATTTTGCTTATGCTAATCAAACTATTTTCTTTGTTCTTAGGGCATGCATAATTGTATAGTGACTCTGCTTTCAAGGTAAAGTGGATTACATTTTTTATGCTTCTAATCTACCAACTAATTTTTGATTATACTCTTCATCACATTATTCTTCTTGTTCATTGAGCAGTAGATGCAGAAAGTGCATGGAAAAGAAAATGAATTTACCTCTTTTGGGGGAAACTTCTATTGTCTCATTTGTTGTCGGCTGTTGTTGTCTGATACTTGCTGTTTTCTGGATTGTGTATCGGCGAACATCATATTCATGGATTGGGCAAGACTTTCTTGTAAGTTTCATGTATATGTTCACGGCCATAGGTTAGTTCTTGATGCATTTTTGTAATTTAAGAAAATGACTGCAGGTGCTGAGCGTGAATTGATAACTCTCTTCTTAGAGATGAATATAAATGTGATGGAGCTTCCAGAAAGACTATTAGGTTGTCTTGTCAAATCATGGCTGCATATATGATTCTCGTAGTTGTAATTTTGTCTTGTGAAAAAACCATTGTTGCATGACATATCTGATTAATGTGGTAATAATTTTCTTTCTTCATTTGTTTATATATTGAAACCATTCATCTTGGAGAACTTTGTCAATGTCAAAATTGAGTGCATGAAGCATCTATTCGAGTTTTTGTTTCTTTCTGGACATTTTCAGTAATTTTACTATTGGAGGGGAAAGAAGGAAAAGTGAAGTGACAAAAAAGCTTACTATTCACTGTAATATAACCAAAAATGATTATGGGATGTATTAGAGATCTCACCTCCTGGCACACCACTGTTTGTATGGAGGGGCCAATATAAACTGACGGTATCTTGCATTTGCATAAAAACCTCAGCTGCACATTTTATGGTACTCGTTGTATGATGTTATAGAGGGGAATGCATCAAAGAAAAAGAAAAGAAAAAAAAAAAGACCAGTAACTTAAACGGTCACCCAGGCCCTGTTGTGAAATATTGAAAGTCAATATAAAATAAAGAAAACTGATCACAATTAAAAATAGTATAAAACCTAGAGATTGCAGGAAAAAAAAATTTCTAATTATGACTATGAAATGTACACCTGGCTGGTCTCAATCACTGTACTAGTATTTTCATTAAAAACGTATCTGACAATTCAATGGAAAACCATGTACTTCAGAAAAGAAAAATAGAAAAAGGTTCATTCATTTTGTACTTAATGAAGGTTTGGTGCTGTATGCAGTACGTATGACTTGTTGAAGTTAGGTTGTACAAATTTAGAATCATTTCTACTCTCCGGTGTTTCATATCTGAATGATTGATTTTCTTATTCTCAGGGTATCTGCTTGATGATAACTGTCCTGCAGGTTGCTCGATTGCCTAATATTAAGGTACCTCGGTTTTAGTTTGTCATGCATCACGAGATGCTATTTGCTTTTTGCCTAATATTGTTACTGCAATGCAGGTTGCTGCCGTACTACTCTGTTGTGCATTTGTTTATGACATCTTTTGGGTCTTCCTCTCGCCAATAATATTCCACCAGAGTGTTATGATTGTTGTAAGTAATGGTCCCTTGTTTCACAGGTTTTTTTGGTTGTGTTATTGAAATACGTGAACATGCTTTCAAGTTGAGCTCTAATAAGTTGGGTAAATGAAGAAAACTAATAATTTCAGTTCATGTGCTTAAGACTAGTTCATTATTTCTTTTTTTTTTTTCTTTACAATTTCCAGTTATAACCAACAAACTGTTATTAGAAAATCTTCTGTTACTAGGTCCAGGACCAGAAACATCGAAAATCCCAAGTTACGCGTCCATGAATCTGATTGTTTTATTGTGGGAGTAACAAATTCTACAATTGTCATGTTCTTAAGCTTTTTGATACGTCAAAATACTTCCGCCATGCATAGTCTGTATGCCTAATCCAATTAAATTGCTGAGGTCAAAATTCAAGAGTGAATTGCCTGCACAAATGAGAGGAGATCACCTGAGATCTGGACTAAACTTGGAAATTTAAATACATGCCATGGGCAAATGGATAGTGAAATATTTAATTGAGAAGGACTCTACGTTGTAATAAATGAATGTTGGCCTTTGTTGTTAGTATCTAACAACTTTTTGCACCTGTTTTGTCAAATGGCCTCCTCTCTTTGCAGTTGTAAATGTTGAGCACTCGTATAAAATCCATGGTGACTGTGATTGCCCTGTGTATTATTTTTTCTCTTCCTCTTCCACCCCTATGAGTAATAGTAAATGGGTTTTGAGTTTCTCATGCCATTGTGAATTAGGCCCTTTTATTTTTGGCAAACAACAATTATTCAACTGATTGATATGGCATCTAGTGCAACTTACTGTGTTATCTGAAGCAAAGATATTTATTGGGCCCTTTAGATTCTGTGCTGAAAATATTTGGACTGATTTTTGGATTCTAGTATGTACCTTGTGGGGGCTCACTGCTTTGTCATTGAAACTCTTTTTCCATTAATAATTTTGTTTAACTTCTATTGATAGATATTTCACTATCTCCGTCTTTGGAACATTAATAAGAACCTGTTGTATAATTTTCTCTGTTATAATTTGTTTATCTATTTTATAGGTTGCTCGAGGTGACAACAGCGGTGGGGAATCTATTCCTATGCTTTTGAGAATTCCTCGTTTTACTGATCCTTGGGGTGGTTATGACATGATTGGATTTGGGGACATTCTGTTTCCTGGTTTGCTTGTATCGTTTTCTCGGAGGTACTATCTTAAATCTACATTTGTTGCTCTCTATTGACTAATAAACTGGTGGGTGCAAAATCTTTAATTATGTATTTTGTGTTATACAGTTTCCTCTTAAATTGTTTTTCTGTTTTCATTCTTTTTTTTATTAGAGGTGGGTGAGGTTGGGGTTTGGATTGGGATTGGGATTGTGAGATGGAGTGGGTTGGGCTCTTCTTTTATCTAAAATCACTTGTATTATGCAAAAAGTGGGAGATGAGGTGTAGAGCTCGGATATTTTCTGAAGTAGTCCTAATAGATTAGGACAGAAATAAGTTAGTGGTTGAGGGGAGGTGCAACTTCGATGAAATTTGGAACTCAAATTTTTCACCAAAATTTCAAAGCTTATTAATGTCTTATAGATGTATCCTTGACATTTTCATACCATCATGGTTTTGGTTGGCAAATGAATGATTCTGACTTTCTTGCTGAAATATGTGATAAGATAGTGGTAATTTATAATGAGGATTCTTATAGATGGCACATTAATATCTTCTTGATCTTTATGTCATCCAAAGGAGGTTACAGAACTAGTGTTTCGATCTATAAATGTAGGTCTTTGATATAACTTTTCTGTTTGTTAATTACTCTTTAACCCTTTGTGTTACTCTCCCTCCTCCATTTCTCTGTTTTTTTCAGATATGACAATGCAACTAAGAAGACCTTGTCCACGGGGTATTTTCTTTGGTTGATAAGTGGCTATGGATTCGGTGAGCGTTCTTTCATCATGCTTCTTATTTGACCACGTTTCTATAAGAAGATTTCTCTTTAACTGCAAAATTAGAATATCATGGCATGTTAGTAATGTGGCATTTATTGCATGTTCAATTGGCAACCAAAGTTACCAATCTGTCTATATAATATATATACAAGCTGAGGGTTTCAGCAGCTAAGTTAGAAATTTTACGTGTCACGTGTGTTTTATTGACACATGGACAAAAAAAAACTAATCAATTATTGACACATTATTAAGCCACGTTAATCTGATCATTCAACTTTATATGCACTTAAATTAAATATATTTGATTTTTTATCAAACAATATTACCTTCTACTCTTGGAAACTATATAATGGGAGATAAGATATACTTCTAATCCCCCTCCCCCAAAATAAATTTAATTCTTGAATTTATTGCGTTTGATTTAGTTGGCCTATGATATTTGTGTATTTTTTATGGTACTAACTGCCTCTTTGATTGCAGGTCTGTTCCTCACGTACCTAGGTTTATATATAATGAATGGGCATGGTCAACCTGCACTCCTCTATCTTGTTCCTTGTACCCTAGGTATGAAATGTGTGATTAGATTTAGTTTTGGACAAAATTATATGGTTTTTGGTAAAATTAAAAATTTAAGAGCTAATAATTTGTGTTGATTCTTTAGAAGTTCACTTAACCTATTTAGTTGCTTGAGAATATGTAAACCAAAATGACCAATTTTTTTGTTATTAATATTTGCAAATACAATCCTCAGACTTTAGTAAAGACTAAAAGGACCACCTAAGTTTATGGTTTAATATATATATTGTTTTAGATAAAATGGAATTACACTTGTATTTAGAGAAATCATATATATTTTAAAGCTTGGTTTCATTCTCATCTTTGGACTTCTTGGCTGCTGCATTTGTTTTCTCATTCTATTAAACATTGGATGCTAGCAGTAACATGAGAGTTCTTTTTTCTTTTAAATCTATTTCAATTGCTTCAAGACCAAATAATTAACCACTGTCATGTTGATTTGTAACTTTGGTAATTGTAGTTGGTGTTAAAATTGGTTCAGTTTTCTCAACAAAATGCATTCATAGTCGCAGATGAGGTGATGATGGTGGTTGAATGATGAATACTAGTTGTAATAGTCGGCAGTGGAACCCAAGATTGTTATGTCAGTGTTTTAGTGAATGACAACCAAGGCGGCAGCGGCGGCGGCGATCTTGAGGGTGATTGGGGTTGGCAGATCGTAGGATTTATTTTTTTTAAAATAATTTGACATATAAGTGATTTCATTTTGAATTATGATCTGAGAACAAAATTGTTGTCAAATGCACTTAAAATAAATGCCAAGAACTTCTTTACTTAAGTTTTGATATTCTTTTCTCAATCTATTACAGGGATTTGCGTCATATTGGGTATGCTGAGAGGTGAGATAAAAGACCTCTGGAGTTACGATCCAGACGCTCCCTCTTCGAAAGATTCCGGGGAAGCTTGAATCTGTAAAGTGGCGATAATTTTGAAAAGTAGATGCAGGGGAAATCACAGGTAGCGAAGTTTTATATTGTGATGTGGTTGGCTGATGTTTCTCTTGTTCATAAGAAATGTTAATTCAATATTATGGTGCAAAGAATACTTGGTGGTAAAAAGAAAAAAGGTCTGTAAGTCTAAGCATTCAATTCACCTTGACTCTTGTACCAATGTATATCATCCAAACTATCTACGATGACATGTTCTAATTTTTCAGAATATTTAAAAAAAAAAAAAAAAATCTCTTCCCTTTTCTTTTTATTTAACTTGATTAGTGAATTCTTTTATAGTCTTTATGTAGGCTAATCCAATCTGGACTTGCATTTAGAAGAATATATTTTCCATCAATAATGTATAATGTTATTTCTTACATAATTTATTTTCATGAATAATAATCTTGAGATGGAACTTTCTCTTCTATCTCAAATTAAAATTAAGTGATTTTTTTAAAATTATCTTTTTACATTATTTGACTTGTTAAGTTGATTTTTTTTTTTTTTTTTTTTTTTTTTTTGAGCATTAGGGGAGAGGCATTCAGACTTATATATTGTTATTGTCAAATTATATATATATATTTACCAGTTAGGTTATGACATATGGGTTAAATTATGTTTTATGCTCTTGAATCTGTTTGCAAATAAAATATAGTAATTAAAAGGCTGTAACCAATGGAAACATAAGATCAAATTTTCCATCCCATGGTGATGAAAATTTACAAGACTTTTATTAAATTGTTATGATTTTTTGTAAAGGGCGTATCTTATCCTAATGTGTTATATTAGAAAAATAATTAAATTTTTTTATTAGTATTTAAATATGCTTTATTAATTTGAAGGTCATAAAGAAAAAAAAAGTTATTATTATATTTTAAAGGTACGAATAGCAGAAATCAATAATAAATTAGGAACAGAAAATTAAAGCATCTGATAATGCAACAATGCATTAATTATATCCAAAAGCATCTGATATTATAAGATAACAACACAAAAGCATTATGGTATTGCATTAAAAATATGAAGTTCACATTACAAGAACAATATAGAAAATACCACAAACTAATAGAGAGAGAGAGAGACCAAAGCTATTGAAAGTTCAATTTCTTTATTTATCTATCTATAATAATATATATATCTCTCTGTATTTTTGTTTCAGCTCATTACTATTTAGCTATATATAATTTTATCATATTATTCTTGTATAGACCATAATTTTGTCATGACATTAGAATAATTTTTCATGCCTCAATTCTACAATTGGGAATGTGAGGAAGGTTGCACTTGGCAGGGAGCTGCAAAGCAAGGTCTGGGTCAATTCCAAGGGCAGGAAGCAAATTGGAATTAACGAAGGAGCAGAGGCAGGACATGCCGCCGCGGGCGAGCACCAAGCAGCATTCGCCTGTGGGTGGAGGAGGGTGTGGAGGAGTCGTGGCTGGTTTGCATGGCAGTAGGTCTTGAGGAAGGGTATTGCACACGTTTTGGGCATTAGAAAGATAAAGCTCACCAACTATTATGAGTAATGTAGCCACAACAAAGAACTTTTTGACTCTCTCCATTTTTGCTAGTTTGGGATGTTGAAGTAGTGATGGATTTGGTGTTTATATATTGGAAATGTACGAGAATAAGGTCAGATCGGAGGAATTCCGTGAATCTAATTTAATTAAGAAGGTGAAATCAACAGCATATTGGTTGAAGTGGATAACGATATCAATTTCCGTAAAAGTGAGAATATAAGTTCAATTCTTAGTAAATTCATTCATTTTGCTATACATAAAGGGATTAATTTTATGCTTTCTGTCTCTCACTAGTATTTCGAATTTGAGTTCTCTCGACCATAAAAATTTTCAATTTAGTGTGTAACGAGTGGTTATTTTATAACTGACCCTGTTATTTTAATACATTGAGCCTCCTTCTAAATAAAAAAAAAGCAAATTAATTGGATTTTCATCGGAAAAAAAAAAAAGTTAATCGGGTGCTCTCGTAATCTCTTTTTTCTTTAGATGTGTAGTCTCATTTCATTGATTAGGGTTTAAAGCGGCAGTATAAGGTACCCCCTACATTCTTGTGTGAACATAAATTTATTTTTGACCGAATTTTTTTTAACTGAATTAAAACAAATAGCATGACCTCTTCAAATTCTTTTTAATTTAATTATACCCGAACCAATTTTTATTTATCTCATTAATTATCCATTGGTCCAATAAAATACGACCAACTAATTAAGAAAAAGTATATATAAATAGTCCGTGAATGTCTCGTAACTATGGTGAAAATGTGTTTATGAATAGTTGTAGGTTAGCATGTTTTATAAAATTGGTAATTTTTATCAATAAATATTTCATTTTCATGATTTCATTTGTGTGCGAAGAAATTTTTTTTAGGTATGTGGTAGCTTAGAAACACTTACAAAGAGAACCGTGAAAGCATCTCTATAGTCTACATGCATGTTGTGTATGATCAATAATAATAATAATAATAATAATAATAATAATAATAATATGAAATCGTTTAGGGGATGATAAAGATTTCTTCTCATTTAATCAATGGTTTGAAATTTAATTCCTAAATATGGATTCTTTTTAAATATTTAGAATGAAGCGGTTTTCCTTCTTTATGAATTTACTCGACACGGATCTAGATTAATCTAGCCAATAAACTTCAAATAGATACCCGATACTTTGACACCAAAATAATAATAATGACAATGATAATAATATGAAATTGCAGGTTGGCGGATACAAGACTGTAGTGTCACGGTTGTGCTGTGTGAATGTGCCTAAGGCAGTGTTCAGCATTAGTTTAAGTAACTTTAAGCATTTTGACCATAGTGTTTTAACATCTAAAAACTAGTTCAAATACTATTTTTTATAATGTTTAGACTAGTTTTTAGAGGTTAAGGTAGTGTTTTGTAAAAAGTTAATTTATATAATATTTAGCTTTTAGCGTTTTATGAAAAATTATTCAAAAACAAACAACAAAAGCTACTAAAACAGCTTACAACTATCAAAACAGCTAATTTTACAGACCAAATCCTAACTCTGTTAGTTAATTATCAACAATAAATTAAGGTCTCAATTGTTTCAAAATGGCTGATTTTTCAGGAAGTGTACTTCTAATTGTTTCCCATGAAGTATAATTTGTCTGTGTGCGATATGCAAATCAACTTCCTGGAAAGTAAATTACTCTCAAACTATAAATTATGATGATATCCATAATATAAATTTGAGTGACTTTAAATAGAATAAATTGGTAAATGGATTGCACTTAACTAGAGAAGCGCAAAATCCCCTACCCAAATTTAAGGAACTTACTTCCCTTGTATAAGGGAAGTTGGATGATCAATGCAAACCAAACACAAACATTTCATGCACTTTCCCAATCAACTTACACCAACCAAACATCATCTAAGATTTCTATGCGTAACAAAGTCAAAATCCACTTAGAAAATCGGTTGAATTTTTTGAGCTTTAATCATTAATTAATTAATTAAGATATTAAATTGAAGTACCAAGCTTAATGAGCTTGCAGCCTAAATTTAGAATTGCTACTTCAAATTTAGTTACCATTATTTGGAGTTTTTATTTAAGAATTTATTTAGATAATTTATTTTGCACATGAATAAAAATAATTCATCAATATATATTTTACAAAGTCAAATTTATAATGAGTTGTGATTTATTATTATATAAAAACAAAATACTTATTAAAAGAGAAATGAAGATTACAAGACTCAAGTCGCTTGAAGAAAGGAACCTAACAAAGGAACCTAAAGATTTCTTGAAGCCATCTTCTTCCTTCCAAGAGGATCATTGAGCGGCATCAAATATGCATGCAGCTTCCCCTTACGTCTTTGTTCATGCAAAAAGTGTATTTTCTTTTTTTTTTTTTTTTCCTTTTCTTTTTCACTCAGAAAAAAAGACCAACTATGGAGAGAAACTAATGTTGGGAGGAGCAAAATGGGCTTTACGGGCCTTTAATTAAAACGGATCAATTTCAAGGAGCAAAATGGGCCTTCATGCTTAAAAAGTACACAATTGAATCGAGAAAATGACAAATAATAATACTTTGAACTCGGTATGATATTTGAGTAAGTATTTTAAAATCTATTTCAATTGGGGTGGATTCTATAAATATAAATAATATTTGCATACTAAAGTATAATATAATAATAAGTGGGGGTATATAATTAGATAAGGAAGAAGTTCAAAATTCCTTTCCTAATATTTAAAAAAAAAAATTTCTTTTAAATTATAATATTTCTAAATATATAATATGAAAAATGATAAAACAGTAATATTTATTAAATTTTTTTTCCTTAATTAATAGCAACGCGCGAAGATATTATTAATTATTTAGTTGTTGATATAAAGCAAGGAGGGTGAGCAAAGTCATTGTGCGTACCAATTTGGCCCATAAAAATGGTAAGCGGGAAAGAAGAAAAACCCTCAAAAACGAAGAAGAAGGCCTCATTCAAAAACCCTAAAATCGATAACAACTTCAAGAAGAAAAAGAAGCAGCCGCCTACTCTCAAGGCCGAGAAGAAAAAGAACAAGAAGAAAAAGGTTCACCAAATCAAGAACAACGATAACAATGAAATCATCAACAACAACAACAACAACGAGCTAACACCAACTTCAGTGTCACAGGAGCTGAGTTTCTTTGTAAATGAGTTTGAATCTGCCAATGATCTTCAGCTCTCATCTCTCGAGCTTGAATCAATTAAAGGTATCTGTCTCTAACACAACCCAGCCGCAAAAAATGGTTGGATGACCCAAAAGCGATAATGGGTTTTGTATAATTTATTTCTTTTCGTGAATGTAACCTGGGAATTGAGTTCATATTCCTTGTATTGCTGCTATTTTTGATTTGCCTGCTAGGATATCAAACTATGGTATCATTACATTTTTGGTATGTGAATATGTATAGAGACAAGCTTTGTTGAGTTACCTCAAGATGTTAAGTCACTGGGGAAACAAATACAGGCTGCTTTTGGGCCCTCATGGAAAGAAGTGTTATGTGAAGGGCAGCTTGTAGAAGGGAAGATTGAAGCAGGGAACCCATCCGTTCTTATTATTAGTACATCTGCCTTGAGATGCATTGAACTTCTAAGGTCTGTTAGTGTTTCATTTTGTTTTAATGAATTATACACTTACTAACTAGATACTATGAGATTACCTAAAGTTGATGTTTTTATTGCAGTTCTATTCTTTGCTTTATTCTAATGTGACTCTTAATAAGTAATTATGATCTTTCAGGGGTGTGCGCCCATTGACGAAAGAATGTCATGCTGTCAAGCTATTTTCAAAACATATGAAGATTGAGGAACAGGTAACTTGTTCGCGTTTCCAAGCTCTTCCATTTTCATTTTTATTTTAGCTCTTTTATCAAATCCACTATCTCTGATTATGAGTTTAACCTAAAATACATGTGTCATTGATTCAATAAGGGCAAATTCTACTTATCTTTTGAAATTGTAGCCTTTCAGGGTTATTTGTGTTCATATGATATATCTGTTATATTTAGTTTTCCTGAATTGTCCTTCCTGCTTTAACTTGGGAAATGATGTGAATTGATCCAATTTATCAGAGGCACTAGCTATGCTGAATGTCTTTGTTTGCACGTCAGTCTGATCCCGTTTCTCTTTGATTCTCTTTTAACCTAAATTTTGTATTATTGGTGCAATATTATTTTGAGGGCAATATGTCCGTCTTCTTAAATTGTCGCCTTCTGTGGTCTTCATATGTTGGTTATTTTTGTCTCTGAGTTCTTTTTTCTCTTTAAGTTGGGAAATGATGTGAAGTTACCCAAGATATCAAAGGCACTAGCTATGCTGAATGTCTTTGTTTTGCACGTCAGTCTGATCCCATATCTCTTTGATTCACTTTTAACCTAAACTGTGTGTATTATTGGTGCGATATGATTTTGAGGGCAACATGTACCGTCTTCTTAAATTGTGACTTCTGGGGTTTTTTTGTCTTCATATATTGGTTATATTAATCTTCTGAGTTGTTCTTTCTGCTTTAAGTTGGGAAATGATGTGAAATTACCAATATATCAAAGGCACTAGCTATGCTGAATGTCTTTGTTTGCACGTCAGTCTGATCCCAATGTCCGTCTTCTTAAAATTGTGACTTCTGGGGCTTTTTTTTGTCTTCATAATATGGTTTCTCTATCATTCACTACCTTCCTGAGTTTTTTCTTTCTGGCTTTAAGTTGGGAAACTGATCGCTGCTACATACTTCCAAGGACTAGTCATTCGCTACGAACGTGTCTTTGTTTGCACGTCAAGTCTGATCCTTAATCTATTTGACTTCAGTTTTAATCTACAATCTGTGTATTGATTGGCGCAATATGATTTTAAGCGGCATTTGTACCTGTTATATATTGTTGGCCCTTTCAGGGTTATTTGTCTCATGATATTGGTTATATTATGTACTCTTGAGTTGTTCTTTCTTCTTTAAAAGTTTGGGAAATGATGTGAAGGTTAACCCTAGATATCAGGCACTAAGCTTATGCTGAATGTCTTGAATTTGCACGTTCTGATCCCATATTCTCTGATACAGTAATTTTGTTTCATTTTCTAACTTGGAGTTTTTTTTTGGGTCTCTTCAAAGGCACTAGCTATGCTGAATGTCTTTATTTGCACGTCAGTCTGATCCCATATCTCTGATCAAGTAATTTTGTTTCATTTTCTAACTTGAGTTTTTTTGGTCTCTGGTCCATCTCCAATACCTGCAACTGGATGGTTTTATTGGTTATTTATCTCTGCACAATTGCATATGATGCTATGAGTGATTATCAGCGACTCTCTCTCTCTAACAGATAGCTGGTTTTCATGCCCTTGTGATCCAAAAACAAAATCTCTCTGATTTTGTTTCTGATTTCCTAAATTATTTTTATGTCATGTGCTGCGCCACTGGACTCGTTACTCCTTGAAATAATTGGACCTCATTTGGACCCTTTTTATCATTTTATTTTTCTCTTTAGTTGGTGTTTATATTTTGGTTTCTGGATGGTGATGTTGAAGTGACAACCAGATTTACAAAGGCTCCAGCAATGCTATTTATTTGTTTGCATCTCCATCTGATCTCAAAATATAACTGGATTTTGTTTTCTGTTCTAATAATTGTAAATTGAACTATGATTTCAGTTTTGACCTTTTTTCCTTAAATTTTTATCTTTTTAGACCTCTTTTAGCTTCCACCATTATCTATGAGATGGCTGGATTTTTTCTTTATTCTTTACTTTTTTTATTATTTTTTTGGTGTTTGGGAGATGATGAGAAAATTCAAACAAATTCAGAGGCATCAGCTCTGCTGAGGATTTATTTTGCACGTCAGTCTGATCCCGAAAGAATAACCTTGTTTATATTCTTATCACCTATTGCAACTTAAGCTAAAGTAAAAAATATGCCCTTTTGTTTTGCATCTATAGTTTAAAGTGAATACTTTTCTGATCTTACTTCTAGTTGTATTACTAATGTATTAATTCTCCCATTATCATTTACTTCTGTTTTCTTCTGCAGCCTGTGCTGCCTGTATTACCATAAGAAGCTTTTCAATGGCATCTTCTTTTCCTTTCCATATTTCATATTCTATATATCATACCAACATAATGCAATCATAAGTTTGGTTGTAGAGCCGGAGATCATTTTTCTATCACTTATGTTTCTTTTTCACTTCGGTACTCACATGATGAAATCAATGATTTCTTGTGCATTAGTTTACTGTTAAAATTGCTAAGGTATTATACCTCTTTCACGCAGCAATATAGCAATTAGGCATTTAGGCTTACCATCAATTTATGATGCATTTTTATAAAGGATTAACTTTCTGGTTAAGGTGTAACCTGAAAGGTGGATCATGGAGGAAATAAGTGTGAGGTTCTTAGAATCATTCATTTTGGGGGGTCATTCCAGCATTAGTTTTGAAAAGAATATTCTGACCATATTTTTATAAAAACACTGTAATCTACAGGGTAAGATGCTCCTATCTTCTGAATTAAAAAGGAAATACTCCTTCCAACCACAAATAATAGTCCTTATTTGCCTCTTGGGATGTCCTAAAAAACTATACTTCATTTTTTCTTTTTCAAAGTAAAAGTCAACCATTAAAAGGTTAACTTGAAATGTGTACTTCTAAATAACTTTTTCTAATATTCATCATTGGTACCAAAAAGTAATGTGGACCATTATTTGTGGACTAAGTGAGTAATTTTTTTTTTATCTACACTTCTATTGAGATCATGGTATTATAGAGATTATTCTATATACTTGTCCTTGTCAACTTGCTTGCGTTTACCATAAAAGAAATGGCTAAAATTTGTGACTTGAATGAAATTTATTCTCTGTTCGAAACTTATAGTTTCATTATTTTATTCCGCATTACCACTCATCTTCCATCTATCAGATCTTTTAATTCTTTATTTTCCCAATTTGAACCCTTTATAATTGTTACAGGTAGCCTTGTTGAAGAACCGTGTGAATTTTGCTAGTGGCACACCAAGCAGGTACTACCAATGGTTGATATAAAGTAATATGCTAAATGATAAAATAATACCAGTTCTTGTTTTTGTTCTAGTCTAACCATGTCATCCAAAAAAAAAAAAAAGGATCCCAATAGTTATGAAATAATTTGCTTTGATTGAGAATGTAAACGGTGTTTTTGGTAACAGTGTCTGTTGGCTGAGCATTCAATTTCTAACCTTAATTGTTTAATTGTTTCACCATGTATACATGTAAAAAAAAATTTAATGGCATACTGGCACTGAGATGTTTTCGTTAAAAATTTAAAAAAAAAAAAAAAAAGGTTCCATTGTTTAGCAATTTAGCAGTTTCAGTATATAGGACTTGATGCTTTCACCACAAAAGTGCAGATCAGGCTGTGCTAATGTAAACAACACCTTTCAATGCACCCCTGTTTTTTCTCTTGCCCTCTTCCTACCCAACTATTTTTCAGTTTTTCGTTTTTTAAAGATTAATTTTCTTGGTCCTTTGACATTATTTGACCTGGTAATGCCTGCATAATACCCATTTTGTTCATCTTTGCATTCAGTTTCTAATGTGATTTCTTGGGTTCTTCTTCGCATTACAATTTTAAGGTTGAAGAAGTTGATCGACATTGAAGCACTGGGGCTTTCACGGTTAGCAGTTATTGTGCTTGATATTCACACAGACGTTAAGGGCTATTCACTGTTAACACTTCCACAAGTCAGGTATGATTATGAGTTTACTGAGAACCATGTTCATTGTTATTGTAATTTATTGTGATTAGCACTTAATTTTGATGATCTTACTCTTGTTGTTCTTCTGCCTGATCCCTATGCTTTCATGAAAATTTTGAAAAAACTATTTTCTCATGTAAACTCTCTTAAATTTGGCAGAGATGAATTCTGGGACTTGTATAAGAACTACTTCCACCAACGACTTTTACAACGTGATCTCCGTATCTGTCTCTTTGGTCCATTACTAAATGGCAACCAATTAAGGGGTAAAAGAAAGAGAGTTCCTGATGAATAGATTACAAATTTTCTGATATAGATTTCCAATTTTGAGTTTTGCTTTATGAATCCATTGTTGCAATATTTGATATATTTCCTAAACTCATGAAGTGCTAATTCAGTTCTATGAGTTCAAAAAAAAGGTTCAGTTCTATGCTTTTATTATTATTGTTGTTGTTCAAGAGCTGAAACCTCAAAATTGATGATTTGATTAATTTATGGGGCAACTTAAGATACAATGTTTAGGAAGTGGGCATTGGAGAAATTTAGAGTGCTCAAAGAACAAAACCTTAAAAGTTCAAGAGCAATTTTGTAAATTAGACCCCAATTTTTTATTATAATGATATTGGAATGATTTTTGCTCTACCCCTGCGAGAAGTGGCGAATGGAAATTGGAAGATGGCTCCACTTATGGACCTTAATGAATTCTTTTCTTGGTGGTGGATGCGGACATTGGTGCAGATGAATTCTTTTTTCTTTTTTTTTTTTCTTTTTTTTTTTTTTTTTCTTTTTTCTTTTTTTTTTTTCTTTTTTTTTTTTTTTGACAAAATGAAAAATATACTCGTTTCTTCACTGAACTCCAGTTCCTGTTTTTTTTTTTTCTTTTTTTTTTTTTTTGAAAAATGAAAAATATATGTTTCTTCACTCCAGTCCTGAAGAAGAAGAAGAAGAGGAGGCCAAGAGTCAGGAATTTTTATATGCCATTTATGTCATGTATGGTGACAATGAAATCATGGATAAATGCTCTACTGAAAATATTGGTCCAAGTTCAATGAAAATGGACCATCCCAACAATGGAATACTAGCTAGTGGCAGCGATCTTCAACTTGTTTCATACATTCAAACAACTCTATCTTTTTATAATTTAATGTCACTTTGCAAGCACCTTGAAAATAATATTTCTATATACATCAAGATTATGTAAGACACTATTCCTTTAAAAGAATTCAGTTTGACATTTAGGGTTATATTTTTAAAAAATTTTGAGATAAACATTAAAGTTAATAGAAAAAAAGTAAACTTGTATATAAAACCCTCAACTTTGATTAAATCCTTCTATCAATGTGCATAACTTTTAGTTATATAAAGGTTTAATTTTAATAAATATTAAAAGATTCAATATTGATAAATATAAATCGAGAGATTTAATGGATGAAATTTAATAAGTTTAGAGGTCTAATTACGTATTTTGAAAAAAAAAATTGCAAAATTATCTACAAAATTAATTGTTAACTGTTTTAGTACTTTAGATTTTTACTTTCATCAAACTCAAATGTTAAAGGGACTAATATTTCGTAATTTACTCTGTCAAAATTTAAACACTAATATAAAAGCCGCACCACCAAATAATAAAAATAATAGAGATAATAGTTTAGTCAAAATAAAAAATAATACATTAAAAGACTAATAGTAATATAGAGGAAGGGAAGGGTAAGGGATGGCCTTCAGCACTCTTGTGTTGTTAAGGTTATCTAAGTAAGTTGAGGATCTTGCTCTAATACTTCCCACTATCATTGTGGAATTAGCACCAAAGCTTCTAGAAGTTGACTTAAAGTTGCACACATATGAGATGAACCTTTTCATGGCTTTGGTTTGACTTATCCAGCTTATTGTTTCCTTATCTCAAAGGAATTTGGTCTAACAAACAAATGTTAGTTAATTGAATGAATTTTTAGTTGGATTTCATGTCAATATGTTGATATTACAAAACTAAAAGATAATGAAAGTAATGCCAATTGATTGCTCATTATGATTTTATGATTGTTGAACCTAAATCACAAAAGGGTTATTTTCCAAGTGAATTTCTGCAACCATCTAATTTGATGCTCTAGATGAATTTTATTATTTTTATCGATTTTCTAGCAAATTTATCCAACAATAACTTTAGATCATGTTCGATAATAACTTTTGAATTAACATTTAATGTTCTAACTAAAGTCAAAACACTATTTCTATTATTTATAGTGTTCGATGACGTAGCATTTATAAAAGCATTTAGAGTTTGAAAAAGTGGATTATATGAAATTTTATTTTCTTTAACGATTAACAAAACAATAATTAAAGAGTTGACAGCTATTAAGATACATCGTATAAACAAGACGGTAATTCCAAATAAATATTTCTGATCATGCTTTGATTTTACCTTAATTTTTTATAATTTTAAAATATTTATTATTGTGCACCATTTACCACTCAAATTTATTTTTTTTTTCCCTTAAATATTGATCAATAACATTTAATATGTAATCCTTTTAATGAAATAAAATAATAAAAGAAATAAAAGAAAGATACTCACCTCTACACATTCTTTCTCTTCAAATTTCCCTCACTTTTTAATTTTTATATACCCATTGTTTTTCCTATTACTAATAATAATGAAAATTTAAGTTTAGAATGTAACTCAAAGCAAAGCATTTTTCTTACCAACTCTATGGATCCCACTGGCAGACAGACTGTATAATTTGCAAAAGTCTTAGTTTACCAGAAAAGAAAACTGTGTAAGAACTCAATAAACAAGAGTTTTATATGTGAAAGCTTATCAAGTGAGAACATTAAATATTTTTAGCAATACATTTCCAAAAGTATCATTGAATTTCATTGTATAAACCTGGCAAATTAAGGCGCAGGATTCCCACCAAGGCCACGCCAGAGTTCATCTCTCCAATTCTATTCAGAAAAAAACTTACCTAGACCAGGTCCATGGTACAACTTATGAACTAAACCAAGGAAATTAATAATATTTTAAAAAATATTCTGAGTTTATCCTTTTTTTTCCAAATGTATCATCAGAAATACTTTCATTTTAATAAAAATACTGAATTTCATTAGTTTAATTCATAAAATGATAATTTTTTCCCATTCCATTCAACCCCTACATGTGTTCAATAGTTTTTTGAAAATTGGAAGTATTGATTATTATGTCTCTCAGAATTTGACCTAATATATTTAATTGGCTTTTGTTAGTTTTTTTTTTAAAAAAAAACCATATGGTTTAGCCCCTCCAGATCGTATTTCGCCAGAGATTAAAGAAAAGATGGAAAATCTGTCTTTTCAGAGTTATCGCCCCGCTTTTGACTAATTTGATTCGATGGAGAGATAAACCAGTAGCTCTTTCACCTTTTAGGCCTACTTGGGTATTATTTACCTGTAAAAATGAATTCTTTGCAATGGATAATTGCAACTAAAAAAGGAATCCAATTATTATTACACCCAAATAATATTAAATTTATACTAAATTTATAATCATATGGTGTCTGTGTGGGTTTATACTAAATTTATACTCCGACTGAAATAATATTTATATAAAATCATTCTAACAGTGATAACTTTAAATTTTAAATTTCCGACATTGCATTTAACATTTATTTGTATTACACATCAGGGATTTTTATTAGTTTGAAGATATATTTGTAGTCCTAAATTTTTTATGTAAAAGTCAGAGGCAGCACTAAATTTTTTAAGTAGAATTTTGGTGTTAATTTGTGGAATTACCCTTAAAGAATTTCCATAAAAAAAAAAAAAAAAATGGGAATTACCCTTAAAGAAATTTCCATAAAAAAAAAAAAAAAAACAGAGTCGCATTAATTTGAAATGTCAAAAAAAAAAAAAAAAAAAACAGAGTGCATTAATTTGATGTCACATGGCCATCACTAATTACATTCTAGCTGCCACAAAATATGGTGGCTGTACTTTAATTGGTGGAATATGGCCACATTACCCTTATTTGTTTATTTATTTATTGATAAATAAACAAAATTGTGTGCTTAGTGATAATAATTAATTCAAGGAGACAAAGTCAATGGTCTTGTTTAGAAGTAATTGTGTTTAGCATAGTGCAAACGCCATGCTTAGGTATTATAGATGTCATTTAAATTAAGATTAGAAAACCTTATTTTGGCATATGTTATTTTGGAAAATTTTGTATTCCAACCACAAAATCCAAAAATATAAACCTCTTTGTGTTTGATCCAAGACAAGACCACAAGAAAACAAACAATAAATTGCCAACTTGGCTTTGCCTGACCACCCATCATTACTATGACATTAGCCTCTCTTTCACACTTCCACAATTTCTCATGTAAGGATACATGGGTTGTGTTTCCTTACCTCTTTTAAAATAGCATTTCTCGACGGATACAAACATTAAATGTTATTTTTTATAGTTTTCGATAATATAACGTTTGAATTAATTTTTAAAAATTAAGATAGTATTTTATACTCCTGCAGTATTTAGTTTTAGTATTTATGAAAAATTATTTAAGTAGCTACCGGCTAGTCAAACAGCTACGCGCTATTAAAACAATCAACAACTATCAAAACAGTTAATTTTACTCAACAAGCTCCTTTCATATATTTATTAGTCTAACTTCTTAGCTTTATATAGAAAAAGAACATTATCAATTTCGTTGTGAATATGGAGGTCAAAGGTTTTATCTTTATCTTAAAAAAAATTATGGGTTCTTTGTGGCATCCAAATTTGAATGGAACAAATGTGGAATGCAATTAGTTTTGTCTATACTTAATTTTGTCATAGTCCAAGGTAATAGTATATAGTAATTGCACTTAATGGCTTCAATTTGAATATTGTGATTTGAAGATTTTATTTCTCAAGTAGCAATGGATGGGGAAAATTTTAGAGAATAAATAATTAAAGGGTGCAATTATAAATATAGAATCAATAATTAATGTGGCATTAAAACATTTTTTTACATTAATTATAAAGCATATTGGATTATATAAGTAGGAGTATATCTTTTTATTTTACAAATCATCTATATCAATTTGAAATCATGAACTTTAATCAAGTTTAGAAAGTTTAAAATACTGTAAATATGGGATTAAATTACAAAATTTAAATTATATAAACAAATTATGTTCAAGAACTTTATGAACAATATATCATTAATTGAATTAGAAAGCTACATTCAATTAATTTACAAAATATCCCAATTTCATTTTTTTATTCAATCTATCTTTTTGTATTAATTAAAATATTAATAAGGAAAAAAAAACTATGATTCCCTAACCCTTTGTTTAGAAATTACAATTTTTTGAAAGAAGAAATATTAAAGAAAGGATTTTTTTTTTTTTTTTTTTGAAAGATCCAACAAAAACTGTGGGATAGACTCCCAAACTTAAAGAATGAAATTTTTATACTCTGTATAGAGATCTATATTTTACCATTTGGGCTATCTATCAAGGTGTGAACATGGAGGTTAGGATCAAACACTAATTGAAATGTACCTTGACTTTACTTTGGATATCTCTTTTAATTTTAAGTAGCTTTTATAAGAACAACCATAAGATGTAAAAACCTCCAAATCCATCATGATGACAAGAGCTTGACATCATCACGATGATTGGTCCAAGCCTCCATTGAACATGAAAAGTGGGTCCCTCACTTTCTCTCTCTTTATAACACCCATGCCTCCAAAAACTCTTCCTTAGTGTCAGACCCCAACAAACTTCCTAAAGGAAAAAAAAAAATCTATCTTTTTTTCTTTTTCTATTTTTTTGTCTTCTAATTTTTCCCCCCCAATCCCTTTGCTATATATATCCAATATAGTTTATAAACCTAAAGCATAGGACAAGTACCCAACAGAAGCTATATTTATATATAGAGAGAAAGAGTTAGTTTTCCTTTATTTTATATGAGAAGGGCCATTTACAACAACAAGAAGCTTCTGTTCAACTTATACCCAACAACAACTACTACCAAGAACGGCAACAACAATATCAAAGTTCTTTCCTTTATCAGAAATATCATGTCTGATCAATCTGATCAAGCTTTCAATAGACCAAGAATGGTCATCAAGAAAGTTCTGGCCAAGCCTCAACATGAAGGTGATGGTGCTGTTGTTAGAAGAGGCATTGGAAGGTAAATTTCTTTTATGTATTCCATGTTTGTTCTTTCTTGCTATTTTGTCTTCTCTTGATTTTTGTTTATTGGGTTCTTGTTTTCTTGAATTTTTGTTATGTGGGTACTGATTCTGTTTGTTTATTTAGGAGTGAATTGAGGTCCTTGGACCCTTTTCTTATGTTGGATCATTTTTCAGGTATAAGTTGATCTATTTTGAAACAATGTAATAAATGATCTCTATATGTTTGATGTAATGACTCTATTTGAGTTTTATTCTTTGGTTTTTGCAGTGGCTGCTCCTGCTGGATTTCCTGATCATCCTCACAGAGGTTGTTTAAACATTATTCATATGTATATATTATATATAGTATATATATATATGAATAATATAGTGAGTGCGCACACACTAACAATATTATGTTTGGAGTCTTCTATGTTTTTTTTAAAATATGCAATTGGGAACTTCTTTTCTTATGTTTATAGGTGAAATCTGTATTACAGTGTTTTTGAGACCCGTTACACATGCTTCAGGTTACAGTTATATATATATACACACACACACATATATTTATGTTTGAGTTTCTATGTTTTTAAAATATGGCAATTGGGAATTCTTTTTCTTAATTCTAATATGAAATCTGTATTACAGGTTTTGAGACCGTTACATACATGCTTCAGGTACAGTTGAATTTGGTTTAAAAATCTAATTTGTTGGAAATTGTAATAAAAAAAACTAAATATTATGAATTGCTATGTAATTATCAGGGAGGCATTACTCATCAAGATTTTGCAGGACATAAGGGTACTATCCACACTGGAGATGTGCAGGTAAAGCATTTCAATTGGATGCAAATTCTTTTCTATTGATTTATTTCATGGTATTATTGACTCTTTGATTTTGACATTCAATGTCTCCTTTTTATTTATTATTTTTTCTTGCTATTATGTACAGTGGATGACAGCAGGAAGAGGGATAATCCACTCAGAAATGCCTGCAGGAGAAGGAACACAAAAGGGCTTACAGCTCTGGATAAATCTATCTTCTCAAGACAAAATGTAAGAATCAATTTGACACTATTCTTTTGTTAATCTCCACCAAAAAATCTATGTACCGAAAAAAAAAAAATCGCAGCCACTCCAGTCATCGGCTACCAGATGTTCAAATATAAACTAATTGACACTGTAAGAGTCTATTTAACATTAAAGTTGAATCCACTTTTCAAAAAAAGTTCCTTTTAGATTCTGTTATAAAATACAATTTGCTAATGTTGTTTAGCTATTTTAAAGCTTTATTATAATTTAAACATGCGAATTCGCCATAAAGATAAGCTTTGATGACTTCTTATTGATCATCTTTTTCAATATAGTAATTTTTTTTTTCAACAGCAGCTTAATAATACTGAACAAACCATAACTGTATTTTTATTCTGATCTTTACTAATTTCCAAAAATTCTTGACAATTAGTTGGACTTGCTACGTGTTTTGTCAGTATTGGATAGCTTTGTTAATAATTAAAAGTCCTTGTCTGTGTTCCTTTCCTTGACCTTTAAGATATGCTTACTTTCCCCACAGCTGCAAGCAATTTAAAATCTTTCCAACGCATACCCACATTTTTCAATCACATATTTAAATTCTTTATATTGATTAACTTACTGGGAATTTATCTTCGGTTATTATTTGAAGAGTTGAAACTAATCTGAAAACTTATCTTTCAGGATTGAACCAAGGTATCAAGAACTTTTAAGTGAAGATATAAAAAGGGCAGAAAAAGATGGTGCTGAAGTGCGAATTATAGCAGGAGAATCAATGGGAGTTACATCTCCAGTTTACACCCGAACACCGGCAATGTTCTTGGATTTTACACTAAAACCTAGAGCTCAACTGCATCAAAGCATTCCAGAATCATGGAATGCATTTGTTTATATTATTGAAGGTGAAGGAACATTTGGTATCCGAAACTCTTCCCCTGCAACTGCTCACCATGTTCTAGTTTTAGATTCTGGAGATGGTTTAAGCGTGTGGAATAAGTCCTCAAAGCCATTAAGGTTCGTGTTAATTGCAGGGCAGCCAATTAATGAACCAGTGGTTCAACATGGTCCTTTTGTGATGAACACACAAGCTGAAATTGAACAAACTATTGAAGATTATCACTATTGCAAAAATGGATTTGAAATGGGCAAGTATTGGAGATCTCAATAAGTGGATTAAAGAAAGCTTTCAAATCATGAGAGCTCATTTCAACCATTAAAAGAGAAAAAAAAAGAAAGTTTCAAGAAATAAAGGGATATTTTTCTTTTTATCTTCACCCCTGTCTCTATCAATCAATATCTCTGACAGAGCAATCAAATGGAAGTTGAAAAGGAAGTTATGCTTTACTGATTGGAGCAAGAACTTCTAGAAGATCTTAAGTGCAGCTGGAGATGTTAAATATGGCTATCAAATCTTTCTTTCTTTTTTGTTTCCTTCCCCAACTATATATCTCGTGGTAGTTGATGATTAAATTATTAATTATTACTATTGTTTCTGTTTTTGCCCTTTCATTTTTCCCTTGAAAGATTATTTGATAATTTTGAATATTTCTTCTTTTGTGTGTTAAGATAACAGTAGAAATGGTGGTAGGGTGGCTGACTTATGAGTTGGGTTCTCTATCATATCTACTACACCCATAGGTGACCCTCCCACTACCAAATTGATTGCTTGGACCACTTCCTAAGCACAAAATAGAGATTGCAGAGATTCAAGTGAATGATTCAGAAAAGCAGAGCTATCTGTTTGTATTGAAAGAAAATGTAGGAAGAGAAAATCAAACTTTCTTCAATAGGGCTATCTGTTCATTAAAGGATAGATGCCTTCAAAGGCATATTTGCTTATATATAAAAACATTTCATACTTTTGACTCCTGAAATTTTAAAATATGACACATTTTAGTAATTAATTATAACATATAAACTATGACCTCTTATAATATTTTCTTTTGGAAACTAAAAGTTGTAATTTTAAAAGAGCATAGAGTAAAGTGAGTTATTTGACATTTTAGTGATAAACATTGATTTTATATTATATGATGCCAATTAATTAAAATACTGAAATTTATATTTTATAAAATAAACAGTTTGGTACAGGTTTATTTTAGAGAGAAAACTAATATTTTGCAGAAAAGAAAATACATGTAGAGCAGTATAGAAAATAATTATAAATTTTTTAAAAGACATTTATCAACACAAAACCAGCTGCAACAAATTAACAGATTCATCTCTAATCTGTTCATCCTTGCTAGAAAAGCACATGAAATAACTGGCAAATAGAGCAAAAGAACAAACAAATCCAATAGCTATATGTGACCCTTCTAGTGTACATTACACAATCTCACAAAATAGATCATCTTTTGCGATATTTAGCGCGCGAAACCATGATTCTTGTAACTAAAAGCACAAAAAACTGACTGCCCTTTTTTTGTATTCAACTAAACAATTTCATATCTATATAATCAACTTATTTTGTAAGTAAAGAACCCTTAAGACATATTCATTAAGGTAACAAAGAAACCAACCAAATTGAATTAACAAACCAACCACAAAAAAGCCCTCAACTTGTATGCCTTTTTGAAATGAGAAGAAAAGAGGTTATCTGGAGCAGCAGGAGGAAAGATAGCCTTGGGATTGTTTTGATCCATCCGTCCCGTTATTAACGAGGGTTACCCTGTTCAATGATAGTTCAGCTTTGTAAGTATCTGAGTTCAAGACCTTCCGACTCACATTGTTATAAATCTCGCGAATGACAATCTCAAAAGCCTTTTTAACATTGGTTGAGTCAAGAGCAGAAGTCTCCATGAAGAATAACCCTTCTTCTTCTGCAAGGCTTTTGCCTTCCTCAACACTTACATCCCTAATATTCTCCAAATCACATTTGTTCCCGACCAGCATCCTTGCCACAGTTGTGTCAGAATGAGCTGCATTATTGTGCAAGTTCAGACCATGAGATATCTAGTCAGCATGAAACATATACAGCACTTAACAGGTGGGAAGATATTTAGAGTAATCCCCAGGGAGCAAATTGATAAACAAGATTTATTTTCCTATGACTTAACCAATTAAATCAGGATCAAAACTGAATAGATTTGACTTAAACAGAAAACCAAAACTAAAACTAAATTTCGTTGGAGACTAGTGCAAAATATAAACTTTCATGCCAATATCTAGCTATTCCTACAAGCTTATAATCTATACAGCAACCGATATATATTAAGCATATTGAAGACTCTACTATAATCACATATCAATATTGAAGAGATACAGAGTATTTATATACAGTTGCTACTAGGTCTAGGGTATAGAAATATACACTGAATAGAAGCTACAACTAGACTTGTCCATATGCATCAATTTCCTAATATATAGGTAACTATCTTACCACATATAAGGTAACATACTAATTAAAATACAATTTACAGCTTGTTTCATTTTCAAATTAAAAGGAAAGACAACAAAATAAAACCACAAAGTAGTTTTTCTACTATTCCAAATCAACCCATATTATATAATTGAGGGGCAAACTAAACTGTCAAAATTTTTCTAGCTCAATTTTGTTTCCAATCTAAATTGAACACATCTCTAGAGCCTTAAATTGCTATAAGACAAACAACTTCCACCCACACAAGTTAAAAGTTGTTCATGCATTTAAGAAAATCATGTAATAATTATGTGGTAGGGCAAGCAATAAAATTACATAAATGCTTGCAACTACCAGTGTGTATATTACTTGTTCTTTGAAGAAGGTAGAAAAAAGATTCCACAAATGAAATTAGATTGAATTAACACAAGATACCACCTGCCAGGCTGCCAAAAGTTATAGGGCTCAAACTCAATGAATGATTTGTCTAATAAAAAATCACTCAACGTCAAAATTAGGTTTTATATCTTTAATGAGCTCTCACCCGAAACTTGCTAAGCATAAATTCTTGACCCTGTACAGATGCAGCTCTTCCTTATGGTGAAACTATAATTAATAAAAAAGAGGGAATTCGAATTCTTGACCGTCATATCATCTAAGCTCTGATGTTATTGGCTAACTACTCAACCTAAAGGCTTAAGCTTGTAAATCTCCAACCAATAAGCCTATCCTTTGTCATTCACTGTTATATAAACTTCTTATTTCGAGACAATGAGGTCCTTCATTAGAAAAAATACGGTTTTTAATTGAGTAATTAAATGCCTATAAACAAGGTAATAAAATCCACCAAAAGTAAAGGCTCTCCTTCATATGGATGATTTTTCAAGGTTAGATATTCAAGGTAAACAGCCTGAAACACAGTCTTGGAATCAACAAATAAGCTGGAGGAGTTGGTCACCATCATTCTAGGATCAATTATGCAGTCTTGACAAACCTAAGCTAAAACAATACATCTTCATGGGGAACTATATAGGGTCACAAAGACATCCAAGATTGAGTTTGCTTGACATGCATTGTTACCCAACCAAGCTTATTTATAGCCATAGTAACTCATGCCAACAAGGAATGGTTGCACCAAGTGAGACTGACCAACAATTGAAGAAATTTTCTCAATGCATGTGAATAGCCTTTTGATTCAAAATATAAGATGGGGTAAACTTCACCTTTCTCGTATGTACTTTCTATAAAAGAATCAAGGAAGTGCCAAAATTTTATCGGGTTTATGATCTCACCTATAAACCAAACCAATGAAAATCAGAATTTTTTAAAATTGTTCATATTTTATCGTTTTTTTTTTTTTTTCTAGTGTATGGTCAGAAATACACTTGTTTTATTAAAACTTCTTATTTCATTAGTTTGGTCCATAGATGAAGCTATGAACACGGTCTAGGCAAGTCAATCCCAAAAACAACAAGGGAATCTATAATGTCTAATAAATTGATTCCATATAACACATGTTGATGTGACAATTTTAGTAATAAAACTTGACAAATTAAAAAGCCTACCAAAATCATTCTGGGACACAACATTTCTTTTTCTGACCTATAACTTGAGATTCACATTGCAATTCTTTTACTGGCCAGAATAGAAACATTAATTACATAGATCAGAATTAAAATAATAATGCTGTGCTATTCTAATCTATCTACAAAACCAACTGGTATTCATTTACCCACCTTCCAACAGATCATGCACTTCACCATCATTATGAAAGATATATATTCACACATAACCTATTGGGCTAATTACAGTTTGATTTCCCACTAATGCAAACATCATCCAAAAATAGCAACCTCCTAAAAATGCACGTAATCTAGAATTATACAACAAACAAAATTAAAAATAAATAGAGAGCATAATATAAGCATACCCTACTACACCCAAAAGCAGAAAACAAAGAAGAAAGCAACAATGCCAGCCATTCACAAAAATGCTTTACAACTTTTTAAAATTCCATTCTTCTAACTCGAGTTATATAAATCATCATTACAAATTCAGATCTACAACAACTGACCAACATAACAACAAAATCAACACCACAAGCCCAAATCAAGCATTTCATATATAATTCATGCAATGCAACAAACTACTTAATATACCATTAAACCTTTAAACCCAATCAAACAACACCCACAAGCAGCAAATCAAAAAAACGAACAATGGGTACTCAACAAACCCACAAAAAACCAACAAAAGGATTTTCTTTACTTACTCTTGAGCTCATCTAGCCATCGACCAACGCTATCGAAAGTAGTACGGCGACTAATATCATAAACAATAAGAGCACCAACAGCACCTCTATAGTAAGCAGAAGTGACCGCACGGAATCTTTCTTGACCAGCGGTGTCCCAAATCTGAGCTTTGACTTCCTTTCCATCGATTTCCATGCTTTGGGTCTGGAATTCTACGCCTATGGTGGCCTTTGAATGCAAATTGAACTCATTCCTCGCATACCGAGAAAGCAGATTCGATTTGCCCACTGCTGAGTCCCCAATTATCACGATCTTGAAAAGGTACTCCTCTCCTCCCTCATCGTCCGACGACATGGCGACACTTTTATCGTTTTCTAGAGAGAGAACGAAGATGCTTACAGACAGAGGGGGAGAGAGAGGGGGGAAGAGAGGTGTTGAGGTGTTGATGTGAGTAGTCAAGCTGGCACAGACATACTGCGCATGTAGTGGATTGATGATAATGATATAGAGGGACACTATTTTTATTTCTTTTTATTTCCTTTGCTTGTAATAAATTTTTTATTATTAGTTTTATTTATTAATAAATAGTACAAAATTATCAAAAAAATAATTTTCTTTTTTTCTTTTCATTCTTCTTCCTCATTTCTTTTATTTTTCATTTAGAATTGTTGCTATTGAAATCCATGATTGATGATTATTTGATAACAATGACAATCATAGCACATGCTACTTAAATTATTATAAATTGCTATTTTTAAGATATTACAAAACTATCTAAATTCTGAATATTTTTTTTTAACCTTAAAAATTTAAGTTTTAGATAATTGATTCATCGTTTTCCTTTTCTATAATATAAAAATCAAAACTTAACTTTTATTTTTAACCACGAGGTACTTAAGCAGTATTCGTTTAACAATTCACGTAAAAAATTAATTGTTTTTCATTTATTCTAAAAAGCATGAGAGTTAACTATCGATTCCTTTAAATATTCTTTATTATTGAATTATCTCGTAACTTTAATGAAATTTTAATTCTATTACTCATAAAGATAGTAAAATAGACTAATTGTAGAAGAATAATAATAATAATAATAATAATAATAATAATAATAATAAAGTAACCGTAAACAAGACAAAGTAGATTTAGGTCCAACTGAAGTAATCCTTTAAGGTTAGGATAATGCATGGAAATAGTAAGTCAATGATATGATTAAACACATGGTTTTTCTTGATTCCCAACAAAAAAAAAAAAAAAAAAAAAAATAATTATAATAAAAATAAATAATATAATATAATAATAAAAGTAACCGTAAACAAGACAAAGTAGATTTAGGTCCAACATGAAGTAATCCTGATTTAAGGTTAGGATAATGCATGGAATAGTAAGTCAATGATATGGTATTAAACAATGGTTTTTTCTTGATTCCAACAAAAAAAAAAAAAAAAAAAAAAAAAAAAAAAGGTTATTTTTAACGGGTGTGCACCCATTAAGCTATAACGAATGACTCCAATTAATATGGAGAAGTATACCTTTTAAGATAAAATATTAAAAACTAACTCAACTTATAGAGTAAACTTAATTTAATTTTACATTTTTACATTAATTATATTGATATATAGAATTATAGTTTAGAAGTTGATGTAGAGAAAGAGTTAGGTAATTTTATGTTTGTATTGTATTTCTTCGCTAAATATATGTTTTTTTTTTATTAAATTGAGACAATGATTATTAACAATAAATACATGGGATGTAATATTGCTTATATATATAATATTTTTGATTATTTTACATATAAAAAATAGTCGAGAATGCTTGAATTAAAAATCTTTTACTCTCTGCATTTTTATACCATGTTAGTTCTTCTTATCTTTCATCGGTTATTACTATGATTGCATGTGATTAATGGGGCACGTAAGTAGACTATTAAAATTAAGCCATTTATTCTTCGGTTCTATTCATCATGTGTTTCGTGAAACTAATTTTGCGGCTAATCATTTGGCTAAGTTGGAGCATGCCATCACTTTTTCTTTATTCATTTGAAAAGCTAGTCCTAATCCCTTGTCTTTGATTCTTTCGACCGATGTTTTTAACATTAGCTTTTTGAAATAGATTTCTACTATTTGTTTTCCTCTTCTTTTGCCACCAAAAAAAAAAAAAAAAAAAAAAGGTTAAAGCCATTCTAGCCAAACCAGAGTTTTGCTTCTTACATTTTGATCAAATTATTTGAATAGTTGAGGTAAAAAAAAAAAAAAAAAAAAAGTTAAAGCCATTTAGCAAACAAGTTTGCTTCTTACATTATTGATCAAATTTTGAATAGTTGAGGTAAATATTTTGATAATACTTTTTTCTTAGAACCAAGAGGTAATAACCACTTTTCATACGTGAAAGGTAAAAAAGTTTTTATCCTTTCAGTAATGTAAGTTAAAGATTGAATTTGTGTTCTCACCTTACAGGGATTGAAAATTGCTTATCTTCTAAAACAACAATATCCTTTTATAGTATTTATAATATGTACAGCAATACCAAACAATAAAAAAGGAAAAGAAACCCAATGCATGAGTATATAGAATTTCAAAAGCCATATAAAATTTAAAAAACCAAATCATCCTCAGAATGATCACAAACTACTCAAAAGAAGACAATGAATGCCACTTTACACATCTTTTCTGATGTTTTACAAATTACCAATACTTGTTTTACTTCACTATATACAATTAGAGTTTCTACTCTTCTACCTTCGCATTATTGAGTTAAACTTGGTACAACAACAAAGTTAGCCTTACCTCAGGCCCTTTGCCTTCAAAAACTTGTTTCATGAAAACTAAGTTAGCCAAAATGTCATGCGTTAGGTCTGCATCCACCACATGTACAATGTTCCAATTCTTTTTGTAGTTTCTGCAAGACATAATCAGAGGGAAGATTAGAGAAAGACCAGCGATATAACAATATGAATTTATCCAATGTGAGTTTATCCATATACAATGGCCCAATGCGGGTCCACCCACACGAGAACTTCCTTCCCTCATGTAGATTTGGGTCCTAGAATCTGATACCATGTTAAGAATTTGGGCCCTAGGAGCAAATTAATTAAATGAGTTGGCTTTGCCTTTCATACAAAATGATCCAAGCGATTTTGATTGGTTCACCCTCCTCTTTATATGTCATTTACTCCATATATATTTATCTAATATGTATTTTGATTCGGCATTTTTTTTATTATTATAAGATTGAATATGTAATTCCAATTTGTATAAGGTTTAACCATGAGATTCTATATAAATATATCTGTAACACTCACATATGTCCACGGATATAGGCACACTAGTCAAACCATGTAAAATTCTTGTGTTAATTTTTCTTTCTTTTCTAGTCTGTGTGTGTTTGTGTTCATTAGTGTTTTTCAATAACAGGAAAATTCACACACCTGAACTTCAGTTTGAAGGCCTTTGATGTGCTGAACTGCCAAATCCAACATGTCTGCATAGCTCGTTTGCTGCAGGAACAAGTTCAAATATAATCATCTGCAATTTCTTAAAGATATCATTTTGGAACCAGCAAGCTTAGATACTACTACATTTTGGAATTGCAAAGCTGGGATATATGTATGTTTTATGTGACTGTCCTGTCTTCAGTTAAAAATTATGGGCTCTCAAATATTTAGACATACTCCGTTCATTCTGTTAAATTTAACAGTTTTTTACTTTGCATGACAATTAAGAAAATGATTGAATCACCTCAATTCTTGAAAAGTAAGGGTCATTTGCTTAAGTACCCTTTAATGCTCATTTATTTGAGACAAAGTTGAAGCTATAATAAAATAACTAAGACTACCTTGATTTTCCAAAAGTGTCGTCTAAATAGAATAAAAAAAAAGTTAAAGACGGCCAAATTTAATAGAACAGAGGAAATAATGAATATACACTTTAAACAAAATGATTTATTTAGTGAAGATGATTGTTTCATACAGTAAAATGCATATTTAATTAGAGGTTTATTCTCCAAAAAGAAAAAATTGATCAACACCTCAAACATGCTTGTATGCAAAATAGGTATACAGATTAAAAGTCAGTAGTGGCATAGATGCATCATGTCCCTACCAATCCCAATGAAGGAATTTCGTGATAATTTTTAATTTCATACTGCACATTCTACATATAACAGATTACACCATCAGTACCTTATCCATGTTAGGAACAAGATCTTGTAGTTTCTTCAACCTCCCACTTATTCTGGTTCTTCTCTCCTGTATATTAACATAAAACGTTATCTCAATTCATATAAATTAGCACCCTCATATGTAAATAAATATTTGTCCATAGAAGTGTATATATGAGTAAATATATAAATAAATAAATGCACATGTGTTCTACAAATAGTTCCGAGTTTGTTACATTCCCTCTATGAAGCATCAATTATCCTTGCCCAAGAAAAAATTAAAAAATGAAAAAGAAAAGAGCAGATAAGGACATTAAGCTTATTATTTTAGTCCAATACCTATCACTAACATCTTATCACCGTAGTGTCAGAACAATGGTTTGTCAAATAACATATGCACTTAAAGAAGAAGAAAGGAAAAAACATCAAAAATCCTCTTCTGCACTCTGCACTTATATATATATATATATAAAAGGAAGATTTCTGTAAAATTCTACATAGTGCAATTGGTAGAGTAACTCGATTATGAAATGAATGAACAAATGGTACTTCCCAGTTTAGCTTCTTTTGAAGGTGCTACGTAAATTTCCACTCTCAAGCTAACAATCTTCACAATTTTTGTCTACTGCACATCAAATTTTAACAATCCATCTTCTTGGTATTGACGCAGACAAATTGCCTCAGTGCACTGTAGTGAAGATCTTAAATTTGTATTTTATAGTAAGACCATAAAATACAAAAGGGCCTATAGATTTCTCATTATAAGATTGCCCTTTGATGTGACATGCCATGTTCCATTAACAACTACAACATAATCATTTCAAGCAAGTCGAGTCTGATACAATCCATTTGGAAACTCCAGTTAGGATGACTAGTTGACTATCCCACTATTCTCCACCTTGTTCTTTCAATCACCGTGTCAAATTTCTTTTCTGCCTCACATCCTGCCTATGGTGCTCTTCTAATTCTCATACAGACTCTTTTGATATCTCAGGTACTTCACCCACTCCCCATTAGTTATCTTCATTTAACCCAATATGAGCTCTCAATAATATAACATCCTGGGGCTTGCATTCAAAAGAACCTGTAATAACTGTGGTACTAATCTAATTAGAAACTAATAGGAAAGTTTGAGGTTGAAGAAGCATGCGCCTCAGACAAATTACCTTGATTTTGAACCAAGAAAACACTTCAATAGACCAATACATGATACTTGAAGAAGTACACATTAGTAGACAAATATGTGATATTACTCCAATAATAAATAAGTGAGGAGGACGAGAAGAAGAAGGAAATGCAAGCACTGTGTGTAAAATCAGTATTCTATTGAGCCTGTTGCGTTGTAGAAACTGCATACTTCAACTATTACATTAAGTCCGATGGTCCCCTATCTAATGTAATAAACAATAGAGTTGACAGATCACACAGTAACCAACTATTACATTATATCGTGCAGTACTATTGTGTGGCGAATGTTCCAGATTGGTTTATGCATTAATTGGCTCAAAGAGTTGCATGCTTCCAGCAGACTATAAATACAGAATGCTAACCATTTGAAATTGAGACAATAGTAAATGAATCAAAGTAGTAATGAAAAATGTGTTTTCAGATGTTAGAAAAGTAGATATGACAAAATTTCTTTTATGTTAAATAAAATTTATAAAACATTTTCATGAAATAAAATCAAGATAGGAATGTGTTAGCAAGTTTCAAACAAAGTATGTTTTTGAATCTCATCAAAGTTCGGATTCAATTTTCCAAGAAAACATCTCATCTACAAAATGAATTAGAATGGAGGAGGTTGGTGGATTTTACTAACCCTTTCAGCAATGCTTCGTGGGTGGGTGGCACAGCCACGCTTGGCACGAATTTTGCAAGGCACGGAGTCCTCAGGAATATTTAATAGCTTCTCCACAGTCCCCATCTCAAGACTTGTCTGTGGCAAACTAAACTGAATGACAAATGAGTCATCTGTCAGCTGTCTGCTCGATATAATACTGGTACATTTGCTGTAAATGTCAATCTAAGGTTGCATTTTCTTTTCTGAAAAGATGAATGAAAAAAATTTCAGGCTGCTCTTGATGCACCATTATTTTTGTTCCAAGTTTTAGGGATTTGATCCAGGATCATTATATGTGAAACACGCACAGGTAGGAGCTAATTACGAGAAAGTAAAATTTGAAAGAGGGAAGAGGGAAGGAGTATTAAATCAATTCTAAATATAGCTTAAAAAAATGATAGAAAATGGATTTGCACCAGTTGTTTGAAATGGAATGAAACAATGTCTGAAAATGGAATATATATATATATATATTGAAAGAGTGAAGAGGGAAGGAGTATTAATCAATTTCTAATATCAGCTTAAAAAATGATAGAAAATGGGATTTGCACCAGTTGTTTTGACATGCAATTAACACAATTGTCTGAAAATTGGTAGTATATATTTATATATTGATATATATTACAATTTCCCTAAGCTCATTCAATACTCTGGCCTAATTTCTAAAAAAAATAAGGTTATATATATATATATATATATAAAATTTCCCTAAGCTCATTCATATATCTGCTAATTTCATAAAAAAAATAAGGTGGGTGGAAGGAAGAGAAGTATATTTTTATATTTTTTAGATTCAGATACTGTAGAACATTAGAAGTTATATACTCTTCCTTGAGTTTCCAGATACATAAAGGTTCTCAAAAAAAGTTCTGGTACCTGAGTTTCTAAGCCGTTGAGGCAGTTAAAAATGTCTCCGTCAATGTTCTTCACTCGCTTGCTTGGTGGTCCAGAAAATGCAATGGAATTGGTACTGTCCCAGGACCCAATCCCAAAGCTTGAAGAGGGATAAGAATGGTGAGAATTCTGGTGGCCATTGTTAGAGCCGATGCCTTCAATAACATCCTCACTAACTTCAGATATCTGAGAAAGAGAATCTTGTCTAGTGAAGCTCAATTGGGACTTCAATCTTGATACTGTGTGGCCACCATTTGTGCCATTATGGGAGCTATATCCTCCAGACCCTGGTGTAATTGAAAAACCTGCTATTTGAATTGGCAAAAGCAGAAAAAATTCAACACCTCAAAGGCTAAAACATCTGAGACAGCACAACTCATCTAAAGTGTTATGCAAATGCGACAAATGACAATAAGGGACATTGGAGTGAAAAGATGGCCCCTATTGTGTTTTCTGGATGGCAAAAGTTCACTTCAGATTCAGAATTTGCACTGCAAGTAATATTCTTAATTTTAAGACCAGTTCCTTATATTTGCATCGTCTTGTTAGCTTTAGTAAAGACATCTATTTATTGGTATAATTTATACTACAGTTTTTTTTTGGCTGGTGAGAAATTTCTACTAGATGATAGTAATATATGCAAGCTCAATTCTTTACGTAAAAATTCATTTTACAATAGGCTATAACCATATTTCTTTATTAACAAATAACAAAAAAAGCAAACATTTTGAGATTCATTCTAACCTCTCAAGTTGAAATCTTGCACATAGAACTCTTTCCTTGTAGAAAAAGAATAAGAATTTCATTAATTGCAAAGCCAAATGACATCTATTACAATAAATTACATCTCCTACATCTAGAATGAACGTGAATTCCACTTCTTGAAGTACCAATAATGCACACTTTTGCATTAGCTCAAGAAACATAGCATTCTCGCCAATGATAACCATAGATGGCAATACATCTTTCTCATTGGTTAAACAAACAAAGCTCAAGAATATTATTATTATTATTAACACTGAAGAAAATGATCCGATTAGTGGATTAGGTATCCATCTACAGGTCATTCATAACTAAACCACTAAAAAAGGTGAAATGTCAAGATCTTTCTTATTAATTTATTCTATAAATAATAAAATAAGTTACATATGTATATCATTAAATATCCTCAATGGACAACAAATAATTCTCTATACACATCAGATCTAAGAGAATATATATATATATATATATATAATATATTATATATTTATATATAGTTTACATTCATGGCATATCTGTACCGCCAATTTGTATACAAAATTTAGGAAAAAGTTCTAAACATAATGCACATATATATATAGTTTACATTTGCATATTGTACCGCCCATTTTTTAAAAATTTAGAAAAAGTTCTAACATAATGCACCAAGTCTCTCTTCCAATTATTAAACAGGTGTAAATAGAAACCCTTGCCGATAAAATAAATAAATAAATAAAAACACAACCTCTTCTAGCTGTTAGTAAGACAGTCCATGTGACTGACTAGTGACAAGTCACTACAGTAATATTTTTAAAACTCATAAATCCAGAATCACTCCTACTCCTCTACTAATGGGTAATTTTGTCTTGTTCGGCATTTATTTTCGTCAACCCAACTCCACGAGAAAAACCACGGGAAGGCCAACAATACAACAAATACCAGCAAAGCAAACCTCGCATTCCAACGTCAAAAAGTTGTAAAACAAATGTATATCACACAAAATAAAAAAATAAAATAAGACTTAACTGCACCAAACCAATAAAAAAAAATTTTGTTTTACAAAATTATTACTGCTTTATTCTGTTACTATTTATGATCAGTTTGATGTACAGGTGAGCCCGTATATAGCTATAGTAAAAAAAAATTAAAAAAAAAAAAGAGATGCATACGTAAGCCACAAATTGAAATTTAACCAATTTGAAATAAACCGGTTTCTACATTTTTAGGAACTGAAACCGGTTTGGTTCGCAACAGTTGCCAAGCCAAGCTACAAGTCTACAACACGTTAAACAAACAAGTATGGTCATGTCATTTGACCAAAAATATCAATATATTTGTGAATAAAGAAGCAACCAATTCTAGCCGGGCTCGAATGGAAAATTACAGAATGGTACCCAAAACATAATATAGTATGTATAAATAAATGGAAAATGCAATCCGCCTAACTTGAAGTCATTTAGCAGTAAAGTAACTATAATTAAATTCAACCCACACGTACAAATAAAGATTTTGACCATTATTATGTAAATCAAAATTTTAATAATCTCAAAATTAAAAATTAAGATCCCAACCAAAGATTATTAAAATTGGTTAATTAGCGATTAAAAATTAAAAAAGTTGCGCACTAAGATATAACTTTAACGATAAATGCATATTACCGAAGATTCGAAGTTACCATACTCGCATTACAACAGGACATCCATTCAACGGGCATAACCGTCATTTCATTAACAGATACTATCATTTTAGAAAAAAGAAGAAGAAAACGCACCGTTTTCGGCTGCCATATGGGATAGAAAGCCAGCAGGTGAGCTCTTCTGCCTAACCAAAGATCCATTAATCTCGTTAAACCCATACGATCTCTGTAATCCACCTCCACCTCCGCCACCGCCAGTTTTAGGATCATTAGACGAGTTGACTTGACAAGTTGACTCGGATGTGAGCGAGGACGAGTCACCGGAGAAGTACTGATGATGACTGACTAATGAAGGAGAAGGTGATCCTAAGTTGGAGAATTCACGGTCAGGTCCAATAACAGAATCAACCGCTCTGGTTAAAAACGAACCTGGAGCCGAACCGTACCTGGTTAGACCGGTTTGAACCGTTCGTTTTTGCTGTGAGGAAGAGGAGGTGGATGGCGGTGGATACATAGCGGTGGCGGTGTGTTTTTCAGGTTTGGGCCAATGGTTCTGAGCCATTAGTCGTTCGGATTTAGAGAGAGAAAAAGAAAGGAAAGGTGGCTTGAAGAGAGAAAGAGAAAGTACGAATAAGAATGGTGCCAGATGAGGAAAAGTCCAAAGATTAATTGTAACACTAACATCACCCGGAGGTGATCTTGTTTTTGGTAACCAACGTGTTGTTGCTAAATGACAAGTAACTTTTTGAACATGTGCGGCCTCCTTTTTCTATTTCTTTTTTTTTTATTCGACAAGTTGTGCTATGATCTATTGGTTTGATGGTTTTCTTTCACTTTCGAGTTTCGAACTTTTTGTATTTTATTTTATGATTCCCTTCAATCTTTATTGGAAAATAAGCTCCAATTTCGAGATTCTACTTTAGAGATTCTACTGTATGCTTTCAGAAGGAGGAAGGGCAGTAGAATCTGATATACTGCACGTGAGATTGAAGGGTTAATTCTAATTAAAATGGATCAAGATGATGATTATTGAGTTTAATGGATAAAGACTAGTTAAAACTTTAATATCCTTCCTCTGTTTTATAAAAAAAAAAAAGGAATTAATATCTTAGGGTTAAGGAAAGAAAAAAGAGAGTGTGACGGCTATCTCAAACTCCGTAAAACTCCATGTTAAGAAACTTCGTGTAAAGAAACTCCGTGTAAAAAAACTCCGTGAAAAGAAACTCCTATAGCTGTTGATAATTCTCTGACTATTAATAGAAAACTTATGAACAAAAGACCAGAGTGAAAAAACATAGATCTGCTGTTACGGTGAGAATCGAATTTCCGCAACGAGGTAATCCATAACATAAATCTACTGTTATGGATCAAGGTACGCTTCCGATTATTGAATATTCCCGTCAAACAAATTCTATAAACAATAGATATATGCTACATTAAAAATTATTCAACAGATTCCACCCTCAAGGTTTTTTTTTTTCTAAGGAAATATATGGAAATTAAAGTTTTTAATTTAATTAATTATTTTTAAATTATTTCACATGAGCTTACCCTAAAAAACTTAGGCACTATGACTAATCCAAATAGGATAGATTCTTGTTCTGACCCAACAAACTTGATTGGTGAAAATTGGACAAACAATTTATTCATCCACTAAAATAATTCCCTTTCTATGAAATGTAATATTTAGATTTGATCGGTCGGTGCTTTCCAATGGGGAAAGCCACATTCTTAGTGGTGGGTATTTGATTTTCTTAATTACAATTTATCATCTGAAAATTAAAATAAAAATAATACTAATTAAATAGTTAATCTGACAGTTCAAAAAAATAAAAAAATGGTTAAACTGAAATTAAGAATCTTAATCAATTTGTCCTTTCTTACAAGGTTAAGTGGGTTTTGGCAAGTTTGGTAAGATCTAAATCCAATGCATTCGTCATCCAAATTATGACATGTATCCATAAATATCTCTCACACACAAGTTTGATTCACTCGTCAAGTGATTATTATTATTATTATTATTATTATTATTATTATTATTATTATGAAAAACCATTTTTTATCCTAAGGAATTATTTACTTCATCTTATTAATACTTTATTACACTTTTAACTTTTTTTTCATATAATAATAATATAAATTTGTCTATTTTAGCTGAATTAACAAACTATTTACCTATATATAAATTTTGTCTAAATGAAAAAATTTTACTTTATAATTGTTTCAATAAAATATATAATTTATTAGATATAAAAATAAAATTACTCTCTCCAAAATTAAAAATGAAATCATATTTTACTTCTTAATCATTAATCAATTAGCTCTTAATATTAAAATCGAAATCATACACAACCATTCAGAATCTAAAAATGATTCAGTAAACTATATAACTTATTTAATAAAAAAGACAAAATTACCCTTTCTGCATAAACTATATAACTATCACTTGTGTGAATTCAGGCCATCCAAATGTTTGGTTAACCACATACACAATTAACACTTAATTGTAAAATATTTTAAGGTTTAGATACTCGATTTAAAAAAAAAACATTCCTATAACAAATTAGAAAATTCTAAAGGGTTGACACACAAAATTCATTTGAAAGGCGTGCTCTAATTAGTATTTTTACTAGTGTGAGAATGAAATGTCTTAAATTTAAATTCTCTCATCCATAAAAATTTTCACTAGTTTATGAGTTAATGAAAAACTATTCATGTTGTGTAGTCTATCGGGTGATTCGGTCCATCGGGGACCTCACCTAGCAAAATTCATTAGAAAGGTCATTGAAAAGGCTCAAGCATATAGCCGAACCAAGCCCATCTGCAAAAGGCCACTTGTGATATTATGATATATAGATTGCCCGTCCAAGTTCATACTGTAGCGGCCTAACAAGAGATGGGCTGAGTTTTTTATTAAGCAGTTTGGGTCTTGGGTTAAAAGAAATAAAGATCTAATTTTAAGTTAATCGTAATTCGTGAGGTCCACTAACTTTTTCACATCTCCAAAAATCGTGAAAATCATTTCAAAAAGAGAAAAAAAAAAAAAAATTTCAGGTGCTTCAGTTATAGCAAAACTAATATATAAGTTTTTCTATTTTTAAAAACTAAGTATTATGTCCTTAAATTATAATGAAATTAACACATAGATCCATCTGTCTTAAAAGTTCGTCAATTTAAAATTAAAGATGTAGACCCATCACTACTTTTCGAAGCACAAAGGAAAATACTTTTCCGTCCCAAACTATGGACTAATTTTCATTCATTAGATCCACAAGATAAGTCTAAAATTTCAATTGAAAGAATAATAAGTTGGAAAAAGGAAAACTTTAGGTTAATCCATACATATTTCTAAAGTTGGTTGGCAGAACCCATTTTGCATATGCATGCATTCTTCCAAAGAAGATCCTAATTCTTACAAGTTGCCTATAAATTAAAAACAACAAGGTCAGGAGAAAATGCAATAGAAAGTAACACTTCCGTAATATATATATATTTTTTATACTTACACGAGGTATCCAGGTCCGTATTCATTTTAACGGTCTTCAAATCTGATTAATCGTTGCTCGCTTTTAGAGACAAACGAGCTGATCCGGAGAGAGTTTATATTGCGGAAGATTTAACCCATTAACCTAAAGTTCATAACATATTTATGTTTTGTACTTTAATTTGTTCCATAGTTTGCTGCCAGATTTTGACTATTTTGACATTCTAAATCATTATTTAGCAACATTCGGACAAGAAGGCAATACTGGGGTGAACCAGAAAAGTTTGGGTAGAACCGGATCTAAATGTTAGCTAGATAAGCGTCCTGTAGTAAGATGAGTAGTTATGAATCCTGTAGACACCGCTTTAAAGTTCTAAAAAAAGTAAAATCTTACCATTAAATTTTATTACTTGCATTGGGTTTTTTTCCAATTCATATAAAAAATATGGGCGGCTATATTAATATATATTACCTACATCCTTGAATTTATAGTTCTTTAATTTTGAGCTTATACCCTTATTTAATTAAGTTTAAATTTTATTATTATAGAAAATATCTCAAGTAATTTCATCACTTATCCTTTTACGCTACTCGCGTTATAAATATCATTTAATCATTTAATTAATATAATCTATTATTACATAATAATTCATATATCATGAGATCAATCACGTTCATCTAATATTTTCTACAAGGATAAAGAAAATGATTTTGATATTCTTCTGTAATGCGACATTAATTTGATCATAAGTGTAGTAATATATCAATTATCTTGATGGTTATCAAACGTTGTATTTAGTCTCGTTAAAGTTACATAACTTCAATTCATCATTTTTTTAATAATTGAAATTTTGATTTTTTTTTTTCATGGGAATGTACCTAACTAATTGTTTTTTTTTTAAAAAGAACAAAAAGAAGAGATTCAACATGTATTCTAAAACGACATTGACTGAGTCATAAGTGTAATGATAAATAAATTCCAATGATGGTTGACGAACATTGTATTTAGTTTCATTACTTTCGTTAAGATTATGTAAATTTTTCATTTTTAGTAATTAAATTTAATTTCCATTCTAATGGAAAGTTACCTAACTCGAATATATCTATCTAAATAAAATAAATATGAGACTGTATTTTTTGAAAAAATGACGCACTGACGCACTATATTAAATAAATAATTCAAATAAGTTAATAATCATTGATAATAAATCCTAAAAAATATATATAATATATAGTTCTTTATTTCAACATCACTATAGTTAAATTCTCAAAATTAGTATTATTATTAAAAATCATAGCATATTTGGTTTATATCAAAAGCTTTATAGCATACCTATGCTCTCATTGAAATAGAAAATACAAATCATTACAATTAATTAGAGGTTATTATTCTATTAATAATGATGCATAGCAAAGTAGACAGCAGTCTTAATTAGCTGCGCAAAATGCCAACACGTGACAAAGGGGATGTTTGCAAAGAAAAAAAAAAAGTGTTAATGATACTTAAAAGTATTAACCAAATATAAGAAGAAGACTAAGTACAAGGGTTTGATGTGTTTCTTGCCCTACCCACCTAATTTTTTTTTTTTAAGTTTAGGCACAGTTAATAAACAGCTTTTTGAGCTAGCTTTTAGCGTTTTGATCAAGTTCAAACTTTAAGTTAAAAGGTTAAAATTCTATCTCTGTTAATTACAACGTTCCATGACATATATGATTTTTAGAGATTAAATAAGCTTTTTACGAAATGTTAAATACTCTAATATTTAACATTTAACTTTTGGTTATTAAATTTCTTTGGCAATCATATCCATTGTTTTTCCTTTTGAACTTAGAATGTATTCGGCAATAGTTTTTTGAGTAGTAAAACGCTAAATGCTATTTTTTATAGTATTTGGTAATATAGTATTTGAACTAACTTTAGAGTTTAAGATAGCGTTTTATAAAAACTTAATTAATATAATGTTTAGCTTTTAGTATTTCATGAAAAACTACTCGAATATCTAATAGTTAAACACTACTAAAACAGTAAACAGCTATCAAAATAATTAAATTTGCCGAATAGACTCTTAGTTAATTAAACAACTAATGTCATTTCTTGTTATTTTAGGTTAAACAGCTAATTAAATAGTTATTTTTATCGAATATTTCTAATTTAAACCGCTATATAAACGGCTATCAACAAAATCCAATAGCTAACAACTAACAGACAATAGAACTACTAACAGCTATTATATCAATAAATAGCTACTAAATAACTAATCTCGTCGAACAGACCTTTAGCAATAGAAAACGACGAACTTATATATATTTCTTTTTCATGAGACAGACCTTCCCTTTATGCCATAATTTGCTTAGACTTTACGAGGCAACACTAAAAGGAGAATAATTACAATAATAAGAAAAAATGATGGGTTTTTATGCTTTAATCAAAACCCTAATGATGCATTTTCTACTTCTTAATTAAAGAATTAGGGTTATGGCTGCATGCCCTCTCCACCATGCAGTATTTTAAACATTGCACATTTACTCACTTGTAGCTTTGCAATTGGAATAAATTTAAGTGGGTTCTTTTGGTTTGATTCGAAATTAATAATATTTAATTTGCAATTGCACAACAATATATTGCATATGATTTCATGTGCAAAAGGACACAAACAAATTATGAGTCAACAAATTCATATATTATTTTTTATTTCATTGCCCACGATGACTTTTTCTTTTTTCAATTAATATATAATTTTGCTTCTAGATATTGATAATACTCAACTATAATTAAAATCTCAATTAAGTTTATGTTTATTATAAAACTATTAATTAATTTTTACCAAAAGCTTTATTTGGTAATTCTATTTATAAATATTTAAAGTTAATGAATAACTAATATTATTATAAAAATTAATTAATAGTTTTATTATACAATACATTAATGTTTATATTTATATAATCAAATTTTTTTTTTGGTGAACTTACATTTAAAATAGTAACTATAATTAGAATTTTATAAATAATCAGCATTTATCAGCTAACAGTATTAATCACTTGCTATTAATTATAAACAACCTCACAAATAATTAAATTAAACAGTAATCATCTTACCAAAAAATAAAAAAAAATTACATAGTCACCACATATGGATGTAGAATTAAGGGTTTTATTTATAATTAATGGTTTTATTTCTGAAATCATATTATCAAATTAATTAGTGGATGTGGAACTATTGATGCACACCGTTAAAAATAAACATTATATTATATATAATAATAATCTCACGCTAGCGAATTATGTGTGATTTGATTGGTTTTCTCAATTATGTGAGAAAGTAGAACGTCTTAAGTTCGAGTCCTTTTGACCACAAGTATTGTCACTAATTTGGTGAGTCCAGAGAAAGACTAGAATGTTTGTTAATTTTCGATTCATGTTGAGAAAACATTTGCATGAATCCGAGTTGGAGAGTAAGATAAATTGGTTAATTTTCGGTCCATGTGAAAAGGTCATTTGCATGAATCTGATGTGGAGAGTAAGATTACATCTATCCGTTAGTCAATCCTGAGGATCGGACACTATCCTCGTATATATATAAAAAATAACAATAATCTATGCTAAATGACAGTAAGTCACGGTCTATAATACTACAATTTTGCTTAACAAAGCATGAAAAAAGTCCGCGACATAATGGACGCTCAAATCAACATAAAAGCTTTTTTTTTTTTTTTTTAATTACTATTTATTTATTATTTTTTTTTAATCAAAAGCATTCTTAAACTAAATTTAATTTTTCTCCCAACAGAGACTTTTTATTCTTCATTTATAAAGATTAAATATTTGATTATTTATTTATTTATTTAAGAGACCGAGTCTTTTTTCTCTGTGTAATGCCATTGATTTTATTATTTATTTATTCAATTAATTTAATAGTGATTAATTAAATTAATAGGAATTGATGGACGGAAACTAATTAATTAAGAAAGTAACATGACATAGCTATAATAATAATCTCTATCTGCCTATGTTGATTTATGATTGTTTGACCATATGAAATTAATGCAGCCACTACTTAAACAGTGCTTGTTTTGATTATTAATTAATTAATTAATCATACTTGAATTAATAATTATAAGCAAAATCTGTACAGGACAAATTCTCCACTTAGGGTCAAGTCAATGAAAAGGAATCAAAAGATTTTGTGCTTCAAGTCCTTGTTTTTAATGTATGATGTGATACGGACCAAAAACAAACATTTTTTTAATCAAATTTTAAATAACTATATATTAAAAGTATTTCTGCCTTATTTATAAATTATTTTTCACTTTATCTAGAATTTTAATCTAAAATCATTTGTTTATTTTAATCGCTGGGTTAATTATTAATGTCATAAATTATGCAATATTTAGTCAATATTCATGTGACATCCTACTGAATCGAGTTGTAGCATTTAGCAAGTCGAGTCGGAACGAACCAGAACCCGGTTCGAGCCATAAAAATTAAATAAATCAAAGACTTGGACTTAATTGAATGAAACATAAAGATTAAATCAAACGACTTGACTTAATTGAATGAAACATAAAGATGTAGACTCAATTGAATAAAAAGTATAAGTGATTAGGACCTAAATTGAAATAAACCTTTAACTTAAGTTAGCATAATGATAGTAAGAAGTTTGCATCATGGGTCCGCAACAGTAGATTAATTTCATGCAAGTTTCTTTAACAGTTACAATTGTTTACATTAATTATCTCCATTCGATATTACTTGTAGTTGTCTTATGAAATCCTTTTAAAGCAATGAAACAGGTTAGCACAGTATATGAATGAGACAACATACAGATAACAGTATAAGTTTATGCATTTTTATGAATAATACAGAGATATGCTCCAGCCTGAGATTAGGTAGAAACCACGTAGATAAGGCTATGTCGCGACATAGGATAGCAGATCTTTGTCCCATACAGTTTGGTACTCCGGCTACAGGCCGTTGAGTGGATATGATTTATATACGGGTCATAACAGCCTAGCCATACAATATTCATTCAGTTTCATACAGTCGTTCTTATCATTTCGGTTTCACTGTAACCTTATGGAGCCATACAGTTATGAAATTGTGTTATTTATAAATTTACGATGTTTAATAAAAAGTGCAAAATTCATATAGCATAATGAACAGTAGGTAAAATCATGAAAGTATAATGATATGTGTGCTTACATGCTTATTTATTTAATTCTTATTAAGTTAAGATATCCACTGAATTTTATTTGCTTAGCGAGTTACTTGTTTTAACTCGTAGGTTTTGAGTCTGGACCGTAGAGAGTCATCTTTACAACTGCTGCAGTTCATCTTTTGAAGACCCAGTTTTCAGGGTAACTAATCATTTTGATATTTTGGTTCTGTAGCATGTCTATCATTTTTTGATATTTTTTGGTTCTGTAGGCACGTGTACATGGCAACATGTTTAGAGAGTCATCTTTACAACTGCTGCAGTTCATCTTTTGAAGACCCAGTTTTCAGGGTAACTAATCATTTTGATATTTTGGTTCTGTAGCATGTACATGGCACATAGTTGGGCTCATTTCATTTTGGAAAATAGTGTAATGTCTTGTATATATTGAATAAATGTATGTATATAAATGACGTATAGAGCAACAACATGACATAATATTTAGCATACAGGATGATATCAGCATGACACAACATAAGTTCAACCAGATTGTAGCATCTCGGTTCGATTCATTCATGTTTATGGGTGGACCGGGAAAGGATGTTACAATTCAGTTGATGAAAGTAAAAATTCTCAGTTTTCATCCATCAAAACGCAATATTTTTAGAAATATAAATATTTTTAAACACATGGAATCAATATGAGAGCGTATATATTTAAGGTTATGCGAGTATACACATTTGATGTTATGCGAGAAAAAACTAAATTAAATTAATAGTAAATAACAAGCAACAAATAAATAATACGTAATATTCAGCTATTCATAAATAGCTAACCATCGTTCGGTTTCAGAACGCTATTACTGTATGAATTAGGATTAACAATTATTCCGTTTTTGTCCATTGAAGCATGACCTATTAATACAATTAAATAACATCATAAATACATTAATTAATTAATTAATATGAGTAATATTATTACACAAACAAACTAATTTAAAATATGTATGACTTTGTGTGATCTTATGTAATAAAAGTCTGAGATAGGGTTGGAAAATAGTAGATTCTTCAGGTTACTAGGGAATTTATAGGAAAAAGAAAATTACTCATTTGTCTAGCTTAATGATGATTGTTTGTGTAGTCTCCAAGCCGACAAGTGTACAGTGTTGTTTGTGTTTACACTTTTCAATTGCAGAGAGTTTATTAAAAAGAAATTAAAAAAAAAATTAATGAATTTTCTTTGGGTATTATTTTTCTCTTAGAGTCACACGGTAGACTTGTGTGCAGAGACAAGGAAACCAGGTTGCCGATGCTTCCAACACAAGCCAACTTGCAATAATTTCAAATCCGCTTGTCAACGAAAAACTGTACGGCGCAACTGTTATACCATGTAAATAGAATAAGTTATAATAATAATTTAAAAAATATATATTTTTAAAAACATAAAAATTCAAATAATTATAGTGATCAGATGAAAGTTGACAAGTGATACACAATATATGTTTTGTCAACACTCCCCTAAAATGCAGCTGGATATCGGAGCCGCTAGAACTGAATATCTAAACAGAATATCCAACGATGAAATAAAATTTGCTCTGGTACCATATTATAATTTTACACGAAAACAAGAAGACAGTACAATGCATATAGGGTTTGAGTGTCGAAATTACGGACACGTAATGGAAATACGTATACAAGCTAAGCTACATTGTCAAGAGCAAAGAAATTGCGCAGAATGACAGCAAGTCATTGATAAAAATAGAAAGCAAAAGGCAAATTGAATTAAACTGGATTCAACTAGGCACGAAGTTCACGTCCACTTCACAACTTAAGACACGCCAAGACAAGTTGGAAATTAAGATTGGAGTTTGTGTGTATTTGCATTTTCTTATTCTAATCCTATTTTAATTTCTAACTTATCGGAAATTAATTTAACTTTAAAAGTGATTATCGGTACAAATGGATGGTTAGATTAGCGACATTGAATTGTGTCTGGAGACGAACTTTATCTGAAAGATAAGAAATTTATTAAATCCAAAAATCGCTACAGTAAAAAATTATCGTGAACACCACGCCATGAGAAAAAAAATTGCGAGGAAACTTATTAAAATTTCATTTTTCAAGTAAAACTTTTCGTTACATTAGTTTATTTGAAAAGGGAAATTCTTACAAGCATATCCAATATTTGAGGAAGAACATAGAAAATTTGGCTTTTTGTGAAATTTTGACTTTTTTCACGTGTTACATATTCATGAAATTTTTGAAATTTTGTGGTCGGTTTCAACGTTGATAGAAGCAAATTCTTAGTAAGCTGATCTGAAATGGGCAACAATATTTTCAAGATTTAGAAGTGTCATTTTCATATTTGATAACAGAAATGATTTCCAAATCCAAAATATTTAATTGGTTTAATTGTTTATTATATACAAAATAAAATACCCACTTTGACTTTCAATTTTTGTTATTGTTTATATGTACTTTGGTTGCTGCCGTCCACTGTCGTCGTAAGTGAAAACTCAACATCATAAATCACCTAACTCCTATGTCGTTTCTGTTCCTTTCTTGTAATATACTTATGGCTCTGCCTCAAATTAGAACTTTCTTTTATGTATTATATTAGTAGAAATACAAAATTAACAACTAAGTGAACAAATTTTTCAAAAAAGAAGGAAAGAAAGAAAGAAAACAACTAAAGTTAAAAAAAGAAATTTAAAACAAAACTATTGGAATTAACAACTGCTGAATATTCTTTTTTTTTTTATCAACAAAATTAATTTATTTTATTAATTAAATCCAAGAAAAAATTTAGCAAAATCAAAAATTTAAAAACTCAGGCCATCTCTGAGGTTTCTTTTCCTTTTTGTAAACCCAACAGAGCATTTTGGAACAACCACCGATTGAAAAAATATTAGACAAACAAGTTAATTTCCATGGATGTCACATGTTCCATGCATAAATAGTATTTGCATTGGAATTCCTAAGTTGGCAGTAATTTTGGAACAATTCTGAGCCAAAATCATGAAAAAGGTTTTCAATATGTGTATAGTGTGCATATAACAATCCCACAATTCTTTCTTTTTTTCTATTTTGTCTTTAAATTGTTCTTTGCTTCCTTTTATTATCTGGATTCGCTTGCCCGAATCGGATTCATATCCCTACCAACGCAGCTGATCAATGAAAAAATATAATTTTTATTGAAACACGTGTATTTATGATTGCACGCTAAAAAAAATAAAGTAGAAATAATTTTTAAAAAAATTCTATTTTTATTGATTTGATCCATAGATAAGGCTATGAACTAGGTCCAGACAAACATTTTTCTTTATTATCACCCGTTTTAATTAATTTTTCTAATGATCCATTAGGTATAAATAAACTTAAAATGTGAAATTCGTTTATAAATAAGTTTTAGATAAATTCATTTGTAAATAAATTCTTTATATTTGGAATAAATTCAAATTTCGAAAATTCATTTACTTTTATTCCTAAAATTTCCTTGTAATAATAATTTTAGAAGGTTAAGAGGATTAATAGTTTTATAATAAAATTTTAAATTGTTTAAGTTTGTGAAATTGATTTGAAAATTTCCCACTATTTTTTGTAGAATTTAGTTTAGTTATACTCAAATCCATAGAATTGAATTCGTATAATTGAATTCTATTTTTTTTCCGAGCAAAACACAAAATTTAACTTTATAAATAAATTCCATAAAATTTTACGCAGCTCGTTTATTCCACAAACGAGATTAGTGTTCGCTAAAAATAAAAAAAAAAAAAGCAACCGTCGCTAATTCAATTATAAAAGAGACCCAAGAGCCGTGGATTATTCTCTAATCACTTATTTTGTCTTCGTTTAAGAATTCGACCGAAAGAGAAAACTGTCTAAAAATCTTAAACTTATGTCCAATCAGTGTCACCTTTTAGTTCTTATTATCCAAGTTCCAGTTCAGCCAATCCATTATTCAAACAGGACTGTCCACTTCCTAATTAAGTTTTATGAAAGCGAACTCATGATAAATAATTACCAATTTTTGCTTCTAGTTTATAGCCTCCTTAATGACTCTGTGTTAAGTATATAATCATGAAGAAAAAGAAAATTCATAAAGCTAGCTAGACACTCTCTTCTTTGAGAATTTATTTTATTTTTCTTTTTATAAATTTTCTAATTTCTTAATTATTTTTGAGCGTTTCTCTTTTCATATCTATATTTAAAATTTTCAAAATTTTTTCTTATCTATTTATATACTTATATATTTGTCAATAAATACACATCTATTTAATCAGTTTAAATAATTTTCTTTCAATTATTTGAGTTATGAACAAGGATCATATATTTAAATTTAAAATTCTTTACATTATTAAATATTTCTAAAATAAAATCTGGTACCAAAGCATTATGTGAACCGTCATCTAGTTGAAAAGATAAAATTTAATACGATTGGTCTATTATTTGTAAATTTAGTCAATTCAATAGAAAACATACCAAATAGGAAGATGCAAAAATGGAAAAATATGTATATAGTATCAAAAATAGACATATATGGAGTATTTTATGTATGTTTTCAGTGACCAAGGTTCTGAAACTGTCGGTCTCAATAAAGATCGCAAGTTTCAGTTTCAAATAAGTTCAAATTGAATTTATGAGTTGATGGAACTTTAAATTAACCTAAACCTATTTGAAAATTAACAACTGTTTCTGAAACTGTCGGTCTCAATTAAAGATCGCAAAGTTTCAGTTTCAAAATAAGTTCAAGATCGCAAGTTTCAGTTTCAAATAAGTTCAAATTGAATTTATGAGTTGATGGAACTTTAAATTAACCTAAACCTATTTGAAAATTAACAACTTATAAATAATTCCAAATATATATAGATATAATAATCACAAACTTGAGCTTCATGAAAAATATGAAGGATAATAACCAAGCAGAAAAATTCAATTTTTAGAACCGAATTTCTTGAATAATTGTTCAATTTCGGCATGATAACAACTTATTTAGACTCAATTTACGGGTCTATCTATGAATCAAATCAACGAAAAATATATATATATATTTTTCAGAAATGAGTTCTTTCTAACTATTTACTATGAAAAAAAAAAAGAGTAAAATGAGAACAATTTATTCATTTATTTTGTACCAAAAGATAATGTACAGGGTAATTATTGGCGGTTGAGCAATTTAAACATAATCAAAGACTTAATGCAATATTAAGTTATTGCATATTCTTAATCATTGACAACTCATTCTTTAGAAGTTTCTTTAAAAGTTTTGGCTATGTTTTTGTTTAGCAGGAACCGATCAACTCACTAATGTGAAAATTAGAAGCAAAAGTTCAAGAAATTAACACTGCAACTGCATGTTCCTAATTGGAGACAACGTTGGTGATGGTGATAGGTTATTTATTTAATTTCTTATCAAACAACGATAGGTAAATTGATAAGACAGAACATTTTATGCTACTGTTAATCCTTGACTACATTATTCTATGATTAATTATTTTACAGATAGAGAGAAAATAATGTCGAAATTTCCAAAATGTAGGAATTATCCAACTCTCAAGGCACATAATGTGTGGTTAGATAGATATAAATGTTAATTTGGATATAATTTAAATTTTTAATTATATTTTATCATATATTTATGTAGTATAGCAAAAGAAAAGATTTTGAAAGCAAAATTATTAAAATGCTTTACTTGAAATGGTAACTTTCTAATCCTAGTGATGATAAAATAAAATAAAAATAAATTTAAAATAACTTATGTAAGATTTATGTATAAAAATTCAATGGCAATTGCAAAAGGTAAATTCTAAATCTAAAATAAAATTTTAGTATTTTAATTTATTGTGAAAAAAAAATAAATTAGCCTTAAAATTACAGTCAAATTAATATATGAAAATCTCTATTTTTAAAAATTAATTAGAAAAACGGGATTCCTACTGAATTTTTTTTTATGAGCCAACAAGAAATATATTCTTTAATTATGATTACTGTTATATATATATATATATATGTTACAAGATGATTGTTTACATATGTAGAATGAACTATATAAGTAAACGTTACTGATTCTATGATAATTATCTCGTTCACATAATGTTTTATTAGAATGATTTTATATATATAACACACTATATTCTCAATTAAAGAAATATATTTCATGAATGAATTTATAGATAGAAACAGAGAATTACAAGGAATTTGTATGTTGTATATTTCTATATTAGCTAACTGAAATTAAAGCTAATTAAGATTAACTATTAAATTATGATTGAAGGTTCTGGAAAAATTGTCCTTAACAAAAAAAAAAAAAAAAAAAAAAACTGGAAAAATTGGTCCTAAAACAAAAAAAAAAAAAAAAAAAAAATAAAAAAAAAAAAAAAAAAAAAAAATAAATATATTAAGATCAAACATTAATATTTAACATGATTGGCTTAGAGAGATTGCAAGATTCTCATAATTGACACTTAATTTTCTTTGGAATTATATGGAAACTAGTCATAAATTTCGTCCAATAGTATTTCTCTAGAATAATTTTGTACGGGAATGTCCTAAATTCCACAAATATAATCGATTGGTCCATAAGAAAAAACTCAGTTTTCTTCGAATTTTCCTATTTTCATACTGAATTGTATCGTTTTGTTTTTTTGGCTCAATGCATAAATACACCGTATATTTTATGTAAAAAATTTTATAGCACCTTTAATTTTTATTTTTGATCTATTGTACACTTTAATTTATAAAATTATACCTATTGAATATTTTAACTTGTAAAAGTTATTCTACTAAATACTCTAATTTGTAAAATTAAATCGATTAAACACTAATTGGATAGTTGAAAAATGTGAAAATTATTGATTTAAAGATTATACTAACCACATATCAAGTGAATATTTTATATAAAAATATCAAAAACACCATAAATATGTTATTGCTAGTATAGAGAGAGGGTATAAGATTATAAAAATTTATAACTTTAGAGAAATAATGTCTCTCGCAAAGTTTGGAATGCCATAAAGTTGTTTCGTAAAATATACGGATAGATTTATGCATTCGGCATTTCTTCTTTCTATAACAAAAATATATAAATAAATTCTAATGATTCAATTGGGCTATTATCTTAATTTCAAAGTCAAGGTCTTCATTCATAAATTAAGTATTATCTAATAAAATATATGAAGCAATTTAGCTTAGCATTCTTTTCCACACCAGATAGATCTAGGTCTTTTTCATCTGTCATCTTCCAAATCCTTCAAGAACACAGCTGGTCATTCAACATTCTATTGAGCTTGGTCGAGTCATATATAAGCTCTAAATTGAGAAAATAATTGCTTGTGAAGGATATATATAGAAAATTGAAGAGGGTTTTTCTTTTTTTTTTTTTTTTTTTTTTTTTTTTTTTTTTTTTTTTTTTTTTTTTGAAATTTAATTAACCAACAAAACAAGAAACCTTAATTAATTAGTGATTAATCAATTTTTTTTTTTTTTTTTTTTTTTTTTTTTTTGAAAATTTTAAATTACCAACAAACAAGAACCTTAATTAATTAGTGATTAATCAATAATTAAGAAATTTAGCTAGAATTCAATCAATTAACTAAAAAGTCTGTTAACAAATTTTATGCTACTCACAAAATTCTGATTCGTTATATGTTGATTCACTAATAATTAGCTAATTCTTGTACGTTAATTGCAAGAAATAACTTTAAAATTAGTAGTATGATTTATCGCGCATGCGACATTTAATAGTTCGATAAGATTTGTTTCAAAGGCTGTAAAAATTTTCTTTTCTTTTCTGAAATACAATAATCTTCATTGATATACACACATATACAGAGAGATAAACCCCGCTATACTAACAGAAAAAATATACAAAGCTAAGGAGTTCACCCACCTTAAAATATTTTCATCTGAGAAGAAGGATTCAGTTTTTTGAGACTGAACCGTGTTTATAATATTGCTTAAAGCAATTTGAAGTGGGTACAAATTAAAATTTTCTGCACTAAATAGTAACTCATTAATTCTATTCAAAAGATCATCTTCTTGATGATGATCAAGAATGTCCTCTACTGATTGTTGCTTCAAATTAGGGCATTTTTTGAGTAAGCTTTCAATATAGGCTTCTAAATCATGAACATGAGACGGGTTTTGAATATTGAAGAAATCGACGAGTAATTCGACACCTACATGTGCATAACAAGAACAACTCCACGGGAATTCATATTTCCCTCCTAAAACCCTAAAATTTTCATTTAAAAGAACCCCAGGTAATTTTGTAATTGGGTCATTAACATTCACAATTCTCAGAACCTTAACCCCTAATTCCTCACATCTCTCTTTAAACCCAGCGTTCCCTACTCTAGGGCCTCCGAACGAAAAAACAGTCACCGGAATATCCCCTTTATGATTATTTACTCTATTCAATCCTATCTCGGAAATATCATAAGCAAGAAGAAGACCTAAAGAACTCCCCATACTATGCCCTGCTATAGATATACTAATTTCTTCTCCTTTGTACTTATTTAACAATCTTGACACTTCAGATAAAAGCTGTTGGCGGCAGCTTTCAAGACCAAACTTATCGTTGCTTTCACCCGAAGTGTACAAGTTTAAAAACCCTAATTCTACCTTGACTTCTGGGCGTGGATTAAGAGGGTCTAAGCGTGCAGGCTCGAGCGAGCTCATAAAATTTGCTACCCACTCTTGATTTGTCACCGTCCCTCGAAATGTGATCACTATGTCTCTTCGACCAAGCCTTTTAACTGTATCATCAGACGAAACAGCCACATATCCAATCCAGCGGCCACAAGAAGGAGTATCTTGGATTGGAATATTAACATCTGGGGTTACATAGATATATTTAGTGACTTGATAACCAGAATTTCCCATTCCAACTTGGTTTAACATGTTTTTCTTGCCATACTTACACGATAAGTATCGCGTAGAGTTAGGATCAAGATCAAAAGCTTTATAACACGCGGTCACAAACTCACCATATCGAATAATTTCTTGTCGGAGAAGATGGTGCAAGGGATCAACTAGCCCATCCCAGTTGTTGCAACCTTGAATCTCTCTCCAGAGAAGAGCTAATGGCTTCGAGTTACTGCTGCTCTTTTCTGAAATAGCAATTGAAGACGAAGATAACTTTTGTCTGGATAAAGAAAAAGATGAAGAAGGAAAAGTTTCAATACTTTTATTAGGCATACAAACTTGATTGGAAGAAGCAGAAATGGGTAAATTCTTTTTTCTTGGACAAGAGACATTTTTTACACTGTAACTGGAATTTGGCATGAAGAGTTTGGAAGCCATTAGAGAAGGAGAGAAGCTTAAAGAAAGAGAGAGAGAGAGAGAGAGAGAGACAGGGTATGGTTGGTGAAGCTAGAGTAAGGATGGATATATATAACAAGTAGTTAGGATGGACGGAAGGAGAGTAAATGCGACAAAAACCAAAGTAAAAAGGCATGTTTGGCGAGCATTTGACTAAAATGGATTGTGTTTTTTAAAGTTCTTTTTTAAGTTAATAAATATAATTGTATTTATTTTCTGGTTTCATAATTTATGTGGTCGGTTGGGTTTGTTTCACACAGTCATAGCTCTTTTTTGCTGCGTAATCCAGAAAATTTAAATAATAATTAACAATATTGTTAGCCTTTTGCTGCTTCCCTTGTATCTGAAGTTGACTTCCGACCCTTCAAACCATTCAAATTGAGTTCTCTGTACTCTCGGTTTATGTCTCCACCCATGAACTAAAGTATTATTGAAACGATAATATTTTTAATTATTCATCAGGAAAATAAATAAATTGAAAATAATTTTAAAAAATTTTTATTTTCATCAAGCTGGCCGGTTTATCTAAATTGTATGAATCGAGTCTAAATAAGTTTTATTCCGAACAATTAATCTGAAATTTATCGTTTTTAGATAGAGCGAGAGAAAGAAGAAGATTGAAATTTTTTTTTTCAAAAAATAATCATATATGTATGTTTGATGTTAGATTTTTTGTTTTTGTTTTTTTTTTTAAAATATTATGCCTTGGTGTGCATAATTGTTATTAAATATTAAATAATAATGAAATATCAATTTTTTTTGGTAAATGAGAGGCCCAATGGATCGAAATAACACTGTGGGCTACACAATAGGGGTAGCCTTCCTCTTTAAATGACATTCACTAAATTAGTGATAATTTTTTGTGGCAGACTCGAACTCGAGACCTCCAACTCTCTATATCTTTTATAAGAAATAAAAAAACCAATCAATCCACACACCCGATTGGCAATGAAATATCAATTTTACTCTTTAGCGCAGATACTTATGTTATAACATATTATACTAGTTGGATCAAAATCTTTATATCTTACAATTTAACAAAAATCTTTATATCTTACAACCTTCCGAAAATACAGTTTTTTAATTAACTTTTCAACTAAATTGTTGAAAATATGATAGAAAAGAAGGAAGAGGAGGATATTCCACCTAAGTTTTTAAGCATAAAATATTAAAAAACGCTTACTTACACTCGATGTATAAGTACATTCATACATTAATTCAATTCACAAAAACTATTTGAACAAACAAAGACATTTTGATCTTCGGAGAAAAAAAAAAAAAGGTAGTACGGTACTAAATTTTTGACAATTTTTCTTAAATGATATGTAGAAATTGGCTTAGAATGTTCTTGGATCATATATCATGTGTAAACAATTATTTAATTAGATTTTTTTGACTTTTATTGATTAATAGGAAAAGTACATAAATTCTAAAGAAATGAATTCATAGTTTGACAATTTAAAAATACAAAGACTATTAAATTAATTTCAAGCATAGAGATCCTAGATAATATAATTTAATATCTATAATACAAAAGCTAAATAAATTAAAAATAAAGATTCTGAATAATTTAATATGTTGATACCCCTATATCTTTTTTTGCTTGGTACTGTTAAGTTTTTCCTGAACAATATTAATATTAATAAAAAAATAATTGAATTTACTGATAAAAAAATATAATGATTTTCTTTTTTTTCTTAAAAAAATAATTTTATATGTACACATTCTCAAGCTTATAACATTATGATCCTTAGGCTGTCAATGTTTTTTTTTTTATCACTAATATATATACATATTCATTTTATTAATTTATATCTAGGAAAAACTTAGCATTTTTAAGTTTTTAAATCCAAACCATCAGGTTTCCAAATACATATTCATTTTATTAATTTATATCTATTTATCACTAATATTATACATATTCATTTTATTAATTTATATCTAAGGAAAAACTTATAGCAATTTTTAAGTTTTTTCCAAAACCATCAAAAGGTTTTCCAAATACCATAATTTCATTTTATTAATTTTTAAGTTTTTAAATCCAAACCATCAGGTTTCCAAATACATATTCATTTTATTAATTTATATCTAGGAAAAACTTAGCATTTTTAAGTTTTTAAATCCAAACCATCAGGTTTCCAAATACATATTCATTTTATTAATTTATATCTAGGAAAAACTTAGCATTTTTAAGTTTTTAAATCCAAACCATCAGGTTCCCAAATACATCTAATTTAACAAAGAGAAGACTTTCAAACTTTCTCTTTGTTTTGACATATATATATATTGAATTCTCTACTTTATATTTATAAATTTTTGATTGGATAATATTGTTAAATTTCAGAAATATGAATTAATTAATATGCATTTAAACATAATTATAAAAAGCAATTATTTGTTTCTAATTAACTGATAATATTGTTCACTAGTACATTTTTATATTTCTACAATTTCAAGGCTTTCTTAATACTTTTAAAATTTAATTATAATTTTGAAATTTTAATCTTTTTCTTTATCTATATCTATATTTTTCTTTTGAATTTTTTAAACCTATACCTATACCTATTTAAGTATAAAACAAACTTTCAATGCTCTTCCATCTCTTTCTCTTACCCTGTCTCTAAACACTTTCGTGTTCAAAAATCTCTCGCTTTCTCGATTTTTCTTGAGGTAAGCTCTTAATTTTCACTCTTCCAATTTCACTCTCAGTCTCCTTTAATATTTTTTCTTTTAATTTTTATTTATTTAATTATTTGATTAGATATTAGCATTCCCTTCTCAATTATTAACATAAGGCTAACCATCATCATTTTTTTTCTATATAGATCACATGCTTAGAGAGATTGCAAGATTCTCATAATTGACAGTTAATTTTTCTTTGGAATTATATAGAAACTAGTCATAAATTTGGTCCAATAATGTTTCTCTAGAATAATTTTGTACGGGAAGGTCCTAAATTCTACAACTATAATCGATTGGTCCATAAGAAAAAACTCAGTTTTCTTCGAATTTTCCTATTTTCATACTGAATTGTATCGTTTTGTTTTTTGGCTCAACGCATAAATTCACCGTATATTTTATGTAAAAAATTTTAAAAATACAAAGACTATTAAATTAATTTCAAGCATAGAGATCCTAGATAATATAATTTAATATCTATAATACAAAAGCTAAATAAATTAAAAATAGAGATTCTGAATAATTTAATATGTTTTATACCCCTATATCTTTTTTTGCTTGGTACTGTTAAGTTTTTCCTGAACAATATTAATATTAATAAAAAAAATAATTGAATTTACTGATAAAAAAATATAATGATTTTCTTTTTTTTCTTAAAAAAGTAATTTTATATGTACACATTCTCAAACTTATAACATTATGATCATTAGGGTGTCAATGTTTTTTTTTTTTTATCAGCAATATATAGATATATTCATTTTATTAATTTATATTCAGGAAAAACTTAGCATTTTTAAGTTGCTAAATCCGAACCATCAGGTTTCTCAAATGCATCCAATCTAACTCCAAAATGCTAAGTAAAAAAATATAGAAAACCTCAACTTATATAAGATTCATCTCTTCTTGAGATAAAAATATATAAAAAAAAAAAAAGTTTAAAATCACAATATTGAAACAGCCTAACAAAGCAAAACGAAGCTAAAAAATCATCAAATGCTTCAACACCCTTCTTTGCGAAAGAATCTCTAAAGCAAATTTATTCTCTAAAGTTATAGAATTGGCTATAATAATATTATTGATGGAAAAATATTAATTTTGTTGATAGAGAAGGACATTATGTGGAAGTAAAATAAGAAACTTAAAAACTTTCCTCTAAAGGATGAATAATGTTATAACTTAGGATACGCGACAGAAAACTAAACCTATATTTATGAAATGGAGAGCTTTTAGAGGTTATAAGGTAGCATTTTATAAAAGTTCTATAAAAGCTTAATACATATAATGTTTAACTTAACTTTTAGCGTTTTACGAAAAGTTTTTTACGAAAAGTAACTCAAACAGTTAAAACATTACTACAATAGCTGATAACAAGCAAAACAGCTAATTTTGCCGAACAAACGCTTAATCTACTTTTATATTATATAAAACAACGCTTAATCTACTTTTATATTATAATATATATATATATATATATATATATATATATATATATATATATATATATATATATATATATATATGTTTTTTTTTTTTTTTTTCAAGCTAGTTGTGAGTGGAGAAACCTAATGACTTAGGGTAGATTCCTTTTTTTTTTTTTTTAATTCTAATAAGAAAATATTATTGCTGATGAAAAAATAATAGAGAGATCTTTTTGTTTATAAAGTGGCAAACAGAAAGGTGGCTTTTGGCTTAAAAATATTTATTTATTTATTTATATTTATTTATTAGCTTTAATCAAGGTAAGTCTTCAAAATATTAATATATTAAAGAAAGAGTGTTTCCCTTTTTTTTTTCTTTTGACCTTTGAATTATGATGCATATTATTAATGAAAGAAATGATCGATACAGTCGGGAGCACTATCCCAAGTTTGAAAACAAGCCTCACTAGGAACTGATTTAGCCAACACATGAGCTATATTATTTGCTTGTCTTCTAATCCAAGCCAAGGTGACATAAGGCAATTGGACTAAGAGTAGCTTATATTCAGAGATGACAACTCCAAACTCAGATCAGTCGTGGGTAGAACTCTTCAGAGCATGATAAACTTGCAAAAAACTTGCAGACAATCGGTCTCAATCTGAATCTTCAAGCTGGAGTAGCCCGACAGCAACCAAGACAACACTGTTCTTAACGCCTGAGCTTCTGCTACTGCAGGAGAATGACAACCTTGCAAGGAAGACGTTGCTGCTGATACAAACCCACTATTACAATTTGAAATTACAGCACCAAAGGCTCCATGGCGGTCAGAGGGGAGAAGAGTTCATGCTTTGAATTTTAGAGTATGAAATGGACAGAAAAGTATTTTGCATGACTTTTACATAAACTACTTATCAAATAGAAGCGGTCTCTTTTCAAGCCTACATTTTTATAATTTCACCAAATCAATTGACATTTTTACTTTCCTTGATTTCCTCTCTTAATTTTAAAATTTGTATTTACACTCCATAAAGTTAAAAAAAAAATATATTAAATGATTAATAAATAGGCAAAATGCCAATATATATATATATACACACACACACATGTACAGACAATTTTATCATAATTTTTACATCATAAAGTAGAAAAAATAAAGTCAAATATGTAAAAGTCAAATTATTTTATATTTTTTAGTTAATATAATAATATTTTTGGAGACTAAGAAGAAAAGATATTTAGTAATTATAATATTGTATATAAAAAGAACTTTGAACTCCTTTTGTCTCCCAAATTTTTCTATATATATATATATATATATTATATATATATTAAATTTTTAAAGGGAATAAGATTATTTAGTATGAACATTTTCATTTACAAGACAAAATATTGAACTGCGAAAATTTATATATCGCTTTTAACTCTTACATATATATATATATATATATATTAAATTTTTAAGGGAATAAGATTATTAGTATGAACATTTTCATTTACAAGAAAAATATTGAACTGCGAAAAGTTATATATCAGCTTTTACTCTTACAGATGTAAATTTCTTATTGGAAAGGACTACGGTGAGGAATTTTGAGGCAATTTCATCCTGTCTCCAACTTGTTGGCCGAAAAGTGAACATTTGTTACTATTTCTGAATTGAATTTTATTTACAACATGGCGTATGAATGGATATAACAGTATGATAATATCTCTGTTTTGTTAAATTTAATATTATTTTGATTTTTCACCATAGATAAAAAAAGATCGAATCATATAATTTTTTTAAAATAAAAATAATTGAATAAATTACCTTCTTATAAATTTCTGTAATTAAAAAAATATTTAAATAAAGATAAAAGTAAAATAAAATAATTAATGCTATCTCGGTTTTTTAAAAGTATTATAAATGGAAAAAAAATAAAAAAAAGATATGAAATTTAATGAAACAGTGACAAATATCACACATGATGATATGATTGTTTATTTATATTTTTGCAAAACTTTAGGAAAAAAAAAAAAAGTAAGTAATGTTATTTGAAAATGAAGCAAATGATTTCGAACGCAAACGTAAGGGATGATGTCTTGAGATCTTTGTTCCATATTCCAATTTCCATCCCTATATTAAGTAATTATTAGTAATTTTCCACAAAGTTGAGTAGTCATTTTCAGAAGGGCTGCATATGGGCCATAGAAATTGCTCAAATTGCAGCGGGCAGCCCTTGCTATGTGACCCAACAGCAGCCCGTTCACTTATAGGGTCCATCAAATCTCTTCTATCTTTTCTAATTTTGAGCATGAAAGGACACTTTTGAGCAACTTGATGACCTTATCTTAAATTCATTGGTTGGCCTCAAGGAAACAACCTAGGTTTAAAGCCTTCAAACAATAATTAAGAAATTTCACATTTGAAAATTTGTCAATTTTTACTTTTTGGACTTATTTGTAGATACAATTGCGAGCTTTAATTTAATATATATATATATGATGATTTTTGAAAATTTTATATTTTTTAACTTTAAACTCGATATATGAGTATATATTGTTTAAGTTAATCAATTGTATTCATATTTTTCGATGGTCAGGTGTATTATCCAATTTAGAGAAACTCTTAAAAATAAATTTTAAAAAATAGATAAGATTTAAATTCATTATTTCATGCTCTATAAATTAAATACTTAAACATTAAACTATCAACTTAATACCATTATTAGAAATCGCCCATTGAAAATAAATTAATTGAAACATGAATTTTAAGCTTGGAGAGTGAATCCAATCAAATCAAATTAAATTAAACTTCGCAGATTTTAAGTTTACTGTAAATAGTCAAAACACGTAGGATCAGCATTGAGAGTTAGGCAAAAAGTTAAGCAAAGAAGAGTCATATTACAGAGGCAAAATGACCATTTTCGTTTGTAAAGCTCTTCTTTTCAAAAGATGTTTCAATAGAAACTACACCTCTACTTTATATTGGTAATGCTCTTTCTTTTGAATATCTAAGACTTAAATCTACTTTTTGCTCTAATGATATCAATCACCAAGTCTTTTTGAACTCCATTTTCTTCCAAAGATAGATGTAGAATTCTCAGTAAATGGTCTACTTCTCCATTGTATGTAGTCTTTCTAATTGCAATTTTTAAGGTTCAAAACCATAAATTCTATACCCCAAAAAGATTTCTTCTTACTTGGAACACGCAATTGCATGCTTTAAATGCGAAAGCATGAAACTAATAACACTTTCGGTAAGTTGAAAGGTCCCAAGATTTTGCTCCTCTTATAAAATTTTCCTGTTCTTTGTTCTGTTTCCACTATTTTTCAAAGCTTCCACGTAGTGAAAGAGCCGACAAAACATGGTCATTGGTCACTAATCACTTCCCTCTCTCTTTCTATACAGAATTTCTTTGAAGGTACTATTAACTTTCTACCATAAGTTCAACCATTAAGATTCTAGTAATTCTATACCTCTATTATCTTTTATGGGCGTAAAAATTCCTATTATCATCTATTTGATCCATTGGTGGAGTCATAAACTCGGTCTAGACAAGTTCAGTCCTTCGATTAATTAAAAATATATTTAAAGACTTAACATTGAGCTTAAAAAACTGAATTTAAACTTAACTCATTTAAAAATAGTTAAAGTTCAAATCCATTTCGAGCTCGTTTCATTTATATTACTCCCTCCGTCCTAAAAAGATAGTCCACTTTCTATTTTCACATAAATTAAGAAATATGGTTAAATGATAATTTTATTCATATAACTTTCCTATTCCTTAAAAGAAATAACACATGAGTAATTATTATATTGAAACAATAACTAAGAAATTAATGAGAGTTATTAGAAATAAGATAAATTTAATAAGGGTATAGTACCCAATTTAAGGAATAACTATAATACAAAAAGGGAAAGTAGACTATATTTTGAGACAAACCAAAAAGAAAAGATGAACTATCTTTTTAAGACGAATGGAGTATAAATAAGTTTGAGCTTCAATTGGTTGTAGTTTATTATTATTTTTATTATTTCAAATGACCCATTCCCATGTTTGAATTTGAGTTCAAGTTGATTTATAAGCTTGTTAACTCAATATAGGGCTCACAAGACTCATCAAATTTCAAAATTTAGCTCATTTATTAAACGAGTTTGGTAAGCACGTAAATTCAAATTCAGTGAATGAATATAGCCTTAAAAACAGTCATGAACAATTTGACTCGTCTACAATCCTAAATTCATCTTAAATAATGCATTTGGAGCAAATCATATTATGAATTTTAACCTCGTTTGGATTCATTTCACATTGATTATACAAATGAAATGTATATATATAGATAGAATGTAATATTTAGTATTGTCATTCATAGATAATATTGGAGCGTAGATTTGGAATACATATAAAAAAAAAAAAAAAAGATGAATAATTAGAAGGGATATAAAACTAAAAATGGTTTATATTGAAAAGTGAGCCAACTCATTAAGTACAAGAAAAATGAAAGACATGCAATGAGACCAAACTAAAATAGCAAAGCCAAGTTAGGGTATATGTATATTTTTGAAAAATATAAATAAATTTAGGAGAAAAAAAAACAAAATTTTAAAAAGTTTAGGGAGTGATGGCCTCAAAAACCAAACTTTATAATTATTAATCTTTTGCCCACACAAAGAAAATTTTTAAAAAAAAAACCTCAATGTTATTATTATTATTTTTTTTGTTTATTACGAGATCCAATAGATCAAAATAATATTATGGACTACATTGTAATATTGAATTATAAAATTTATAAAGATTTTTACAGTCGAAAGTATTCAAATCTGAGACCTCTTGTCTCCACATAAATGAGAAAATTAATTAAATAATACGTAATTGATATACGTCATAACCATTTTTTTAAAATAAAATAATTATAATTAGTCAATAATGATACTATTTAACATGTGCCATTTATATCAATTTTTTATATTAGATAAATAGTATAATATTAGACTTTTGTAACAAAATCTTTGACTTGAAATTAATTGAATGGGTGCAATTTCAATCATGATCAAGAAAGGTTGAAAAGGCCCTAAAAAACAAATCATGATTGATGTGTAATCATTGAGGTAAAACACGCTGTAAAATTAGAGTGAAAAGAAAGGAGTAGGTTGCCGTTTCATTGCCTTCCGCCGTTCGGCGTGAGGCGGTGGCATTACACGCAATGTGCTCATAATTGATATATTGTCTGGAAATTAAAATAATAATTACTCGCTTAATATCAAAATATAAATCGTTTTATTATATATTATAAAAGTTATATATATAATAAAATAATATTACTTGTTTTCAACTAAAACTATATAACATAATATTAAATAAGAGTATAATATATATATTAAATATGGTAGTATATACATATTATATGGTAATATGTATATATACATATTATAGGTAATATAATGATCATATTACACATATTATAATTGTAACGTAATATAATTATGGTATATAATATATTAAATCATATAGTATATACCATATTATATCGTCATATATATGTATAATTTATGGAACAATGATAACGTATATTATTAAAATATGTAAGATATAATTACGTTTAGTTTTTTAATAAATCTGCACTTGACTGGTCTATAATTAGTTATCATTTCCTACAAGTAATTTATTGTATAAAAATAAATTTGATTATTATTATTTATTAAGAAATATTATAGAAATGGTAGTATATACATATTATATGGTAATATAATGATCATATACACATATTATATGGTAACGTAATATAATATGGTATATAATATATTAAATATAGTAGTATATACATATTATATCGTATATAAATGTTATAATTTAATGGAAAATGAATAACGTATATATTAAATATGGTAAGAATATAATACGTTTAGTTTTTTTTTTTAATAAATCTTTCACTTGATTGGTTATAATTATATCATTTCCTACAAGTAATTTATTGTATAAAAATAAATTTGATTTATTATTATTTATTAAGAAATGTATTATAAGATTTATTATTTGATATAAAATAGAAAATAAAACTCATTAGAAATATATAATATGAAATTATGATATAGCACGTTACATAAGCAAACTAATCACACGTTGAAAGATTTTTTTTTTTCTCCACAAAAGACAATCATAAATTAATTATATACTCATAGACTTTAGCAAAAAGTAATATAATTAAATTATATTTACTAAATATGTAAAAATCAATGAATACAAACAACGTGTAATACACATTCGAGAAAACTAATATACATAAATGTGGAAATGGAGTGAGGTAATAATTGGATGAATAAAAATAATATTAGTAATTTATTAGTATTTGCTGCAAGAGAATGTACATTTAAAAAAAAAAAATTTCCATTTTGGTAAATAGGGGCTAACAACCAGATGTAAACAACATAGTACACCAAAAAGATCATGGAACTCTGTCAATTGTAAATTTATGAGTATGAACACCAACCGGCAAAATCTTGAAACACATGAATTCTCCTTGTACAGAAAAGCTGCATTATTGGTTATCTAATTCACACACAAATTAGCCAGCGTTCGACTTAAATATAAAACATGTGATAACAGTTACTCTTTTCTGTCTCAAATTGTAAGTGATTTAAGATTTTCGTATGGAGAATGAAGAAATAATTAATTCTCTTAATTTACAATAAAATTAAGAGTAATTTGATTAAATTATTTTTTATTTCTAAACTAAGAGTTGTCTTTGAAGATAAGGCGGTTATTGTATATAGGGTCTGTTTGGTAAAATTAGATGTTTTGATAGCTGTTATCTGTTTGAATAGCATTTAACTATTAGCTGTTTCAGTAGTATTTTATAAAACGCTAAAAGCTAAATGTTACATTGGTTAACTTTTCATAACACTACTTTAACACCTTTAAAAGTTAGTTCAAACACTATATTATCAAATACTATAAAAAATAGCAGTTAGCGTTTTGACCAGTCAAAATGTTAACAGCTATTTATTAAGCTATTGTCGACCATAATCCTAATATAAATAATGATAAAATTAAAAAAAATTATTTATTATTTTTTAAAATACTCAAAATAACTTATATTTTAGTATAAAATAATCGGTCTAAAATGATTTATATTTTGGAAGCGACGGATTAATCTAAGGCAAGAAGAATTATGTGAACTGTAAGCGACGACTTAGCATTGACCAAACACAGTATTGCTTTTTTGAATCCAACAGTGGTTTCTGGTAGACATAAATATAGTCTAACAAGACGTGACACGCCTTTTGTCCCATTCTTGGTTGCAAAACAGCAATACGAAGGACTTGAAATTTATGTGTTTCATATTTTCATAACAGAGTTCTGAATAAATTAAATTCAATTCCAATAAAAGTTTTCTCTTCTTATCCATCTTCATCATCACTACTGATCTTGTTCATTGTTGGCGTTCAAACTCTGCTCCTTCATCTTCAACAATCTCTTGCCTTTTTTCTCTCTCTCTCTCTTTTTTTATTTGGCTGAATCGATGGACGAAGAAAAAAAAAGTAAATCGCCACTCTTTTTGATTTGACATGTCCAGACATGGGATCATAAACTTAATTTAACAGCCCGTAAACAGAGTATGAACATTGAAAACGCAAGAACCAAATTTCTTAAATTTGGAAACTTTCAGCCGACTGCCAACTAACAATATTTCAGTACATAAAGAACACATCTAAAGAGTCATGTCCTGAATTGAAAATTGAAAGAAACAACTCTAAAACTAAAATTTCAATGGTCGGTTTGGATTTTATTAGTGTCTAGAAGTGCAGATGTTTCCTGCTTTGAAGGGTCAACTATAGTCAACTATAGTCTATGGATTTTATTAGCATTTCACTCTTTAAAGAATGGTTTGATTTTTCAAATTGTATCTCATTATTCACTTCTTGCAAATTGGAATATTGAAGTCCTTCGGACACATTAAATAATTGCAACTACTAGCTTAGTAAATAATCATATTTTAATATCTATATCATAATATTTAATGTTACGGTTAAAAATAACTTTATTTTTTTTTTATCAATTACTATTTATTTCCAACGCCATTATTTATAATTGATAATCACTTTAAAAATTGAAAATATGAACATTTACTAAGTTTAGTCATTTTGAATGAATATTAACCGACATTAGATAGTTAATTAATCTTGATCGGTGCAAAAAATCAATAATAGAAAGAAATACATGCAAATTTAACTAAAATAGTTAATTTTTTTAAAATTATTTGTAAAATAGGAAATGCATGCAAGTTATATTATGAGATGCATCTTTGAATGTGCATCTACATGAATTTCACAATTTAATCTATTTGAAAACCATGCTTTGATACCATATTAAAGATCAATGAAAGTTTAAACTTATACAAAGATGATATAAGTTTTATTGTATTTCAAATCCAAAATTATACAAAGGAAAATACATGATGAAGATTACAGTGAAGAATCAGTCATTCTCCAATTGGATGGTTACAATTGCTTAAAGTTAGAAACTAGAGCATTTTAAAAAAAAAAAATCAACTGTACAATTTTTCCTTTTCAAGCCCTGCGGACAAGTTGAGCTAATAGGATGAACTAAATGAATTCTGCATTATACAAGCGATAATAAATACAGAAGTTGCAGTCGATAAAGTAGGGATGATCAAAACACTGGGTCGGAGGCCATAGATGCACATAACCACAACTTATGGATGTATATTCGATTTCCTTTTATGGATTAATTACCTATGGATGCATTCAGCTTCGTTTCAGAATGGTATATGTGACGGATACCAGAGACCAAAAGAGATCTACTGCAACTTAGAATAGACTGTGATGAACATAGCTTACACCATCTGAGCTTCATCAAGACCTTTGTTATTTTGAGCTTCTAATACCTTTTGCATGGCATAGTGACATCTGAAAAGAAAAATACCAATTAGTAAAAGTAATGCACTAATTTCTAAAAAAGCAAAAAAAAAAAAAAAGGACAAGCGGTTGCACCTCCAAGGGAGATGATCAATGAACATATTTGGTGACACAATAATATCTTTGAAGTCTTCCCTATTTGCTAAATAACAATGATAACGTTGTATTCTCCATCTCTTCCACAAAGGCATACTTATATTTCTTTGCCCTGGTACTAAGTGTATCACAAGGCCAGCTAGAAACATCTCAGGTGGGTCTTCAGCTGATCTGTTTAAACTTCCGGGAACAGTTCCCAGAAACTGAGATACTGGATTCTCCAATGTATTTGCATCTGAACCTTCACTGTGGAAAGGATTTTCAAAAGTTCCATTGTCTATGTCGTTAACATTATTTGTATCTGATTCTTTCCGATTGTCCAGTTTATTGCTTCCTGCAGTGAGAAAAAAAAAAAAAAATCATAACATAGTGTTCGGAATAAATTTATATAGAATTCATTGATTTCATTTCAAAAAATCATTTGAAAAGTTTTCCGTGTTTGGATCAATCATATAATTCATCTTAAATATATAGCTTCATTGCAAATTCTATTAATTTTGGTAGTATTTAATCAAGTATGTCCATAGAATTAAGAATATAGAATTCCAAATGACTTTTCATTTGTAACAACAAGAAAATTTAGATTTGTAAATGAATTCCATAAAATTTTATGGAATTCATTTATATCAAAGAATCTCTGAGTAAAATAGCCACTATTCTATTATCATGAAAAACATTTTGTATCTTGCATTTCAAGTGCACAATATATTTACCTTTAGTCACCATAAGAATATGGATTTAACAATATTAATTTAACATCCTCTGACAATAAAATGTCAAAAATATTGATTAACCAATGCATATTCATCAAAGCATTTAATTGGAGTTGCCAAATGTTAACAATATGTTAATGGTGACGCCACAGATTTGTGGTAGTGTTGTTAAAGATTATCAGTTGTATAGTTTTATGCATCAGATGATATTGCAGCTAATTCTTTAAAATCATGTTAATCATTATAGCAAGTAAAATTGTAAGACAGACCTCTATAAACTTCATTTAGATCTTCTACTGCATTGGCTGGAGAAGCTAGTTTTGATGAATCTTTCTCCTCAATCCCATCTCTTTGGAACTTGCCGACATAGAGAAAGCGACAAGCAAGTCTAAAAATTAAGGCCGAATCAGTTTTGGAATCTTCTGAAAGTGCCATAATTGCAGCTGCTCGAAGCCGTAGAATTGACCCAACTGAAAGGCGTGTAGAAAATTCATTGTCGTGTACAATGCTGCAGGAAGCTCAAACACTTATAACAAAACAGAAATAAATGACAAAAAAATAAAGAGAGAACTTGCCTTCAAACTTGCAGTAGCATGAATGCCATTGAAAATTACCTTGTAACAAATTCTGAACAAGCATTTGCTATGACTGAATCCACACACGGAAGTGGCCCATATGCATAAACACGTAAATTTGGGTATCGTCTATATAACTGTGTACACAAAAATGAACCAGTAAGAATGTGTTTGGCATTGATGTTTCAACTGCTGTTGGGAAAAAAATTTGTTGAAAATGTTAGTTGGAGGTCATCTAAAATGTATTTTTAAGTTGAAATTCACATATACTGGTCATAAAAGTTAACAAACAGTTAAATAACAATCCAAAATTTTTTGTCTCAAAATCATTTGAAATAGAGTTTTCAAAATCAGTTTCAAACATAATACCAAACCAACCTAAATATGTTCTTTTACTCCAACCGAAACATTTAAGTACTGGGGGGCAATGTGTGGACAACTTAGTATGGTACCAGTTCTTTCATATATTTGAATATTCATGTCAATTTTCAATAGATCTTAGTAGATTGTACCGTTATTAATTTGAGAATTCATTTGCGAATTCTATTTTATTTGGCTAGAATTTGATTCAAGTATGACCAATTCAATAGAATTCCAACTGAATTTTCATTTACAGCAAGTGTAGATTTGTAAATGAATTACAAAAATTTTTATGAAATTCCAGTATGCCAAACAAGATATAAAATAAAGTTTAGATTCAAGTAGAACTCATTCTCCTATAGTTTAATGGAAAATTTATTGCTTGTAAAAATTATTCTGGAGAGAACATATAATGAGAAAATGAATTATTTTCCGTTGTATTTAGGGGAAGAGAGAATTACACACAGCTTTTTCAGCGAGAGCTGGTCAACATGTGGGTATGTCCCCATAGTTATTTTGTAGGTTCATCTTCAATTAATTTAGGAGAGTTCAAAAGCATCCCAAAAGCAAATCACTTTCATTTTCTTCCCCTTTGGCAAGGAAATCATTTTAGAGTTACCATTTATTTTTCTGCTGTATGTGAGTATACACCAAGGATTAAAAAATGCGGAAAATATTTTCCAAAAAATTGACAGGACCTAAGCAGGCCAATTTATTTCTCAATCATGGAATAAATCAGAATTTAGTTGTGCTTGTGAACATGATAGAGGCAATTATGATTCAAGGGTCAACAAAACCCCATTATTCACCCAATAACCAGGAAAACAATATATATTTTTCTAACCTATAGGGACAATCACATTGGTGCAAGAAAACATACTCTCAGTCCTAACAAAGTAGCAATAGCACCTCCAAGGGAATGCCCAACTACGTACAAGTTATATCCATCACACTCGCATCCAGCTCCCAGCAATGAGGAAAGGAAGCCATTTGATTTAGCTTCTGCATCTACTATAAACATTAAAAAAATATTTATAAAGCAACAATTGACAAGGACAAATGAAGCATTAACATTATCAGTGTCAAACCGAATGTAAAAGGTCATGAGCTCATGTTTCTGTTTTAACTCCACTAACTGTATTAGTAGTTCATTTGTGCATTCTAACATTTTTAGAAAATTTCTCGTCAAACATTTGCTTATGAAGCATTGGGAGTTCAAAACAGGACTCATGAAAACCTTAGAAGACTACATTAAAACTTATTCTTATTAGGACCAATAGTAAGTAGGGAACTTCTGTTTGCAGGGTACTCGGTCCTACAAAGAAATGCAAAGGAGAAAAAGGAAAGGAAGTAAAAGGGGAATGAGTTGGGGAGGCACCTTGATCTCCTAGATTTCCTTCAATTTGCATATAAAGATCCCGTGCTGCTTCAACTATACCATAGTGCCCATAGTGTGGGAAAGATAATTCCACATTTTGCTTCACATTAGGGTGAATATGGCTGCTGCTACTGCACACAAGCATAAAGAAAAATTTAGGCTAGCACCAAGCTTTTAGAAGATACCACTTAAAGAAGCATACGTGCCAGCTGTTTTTGATAATAGTGATGCAAACATTCAGTTCTAGTTGTGCGTGTATTATATACAGAAGCATCCAGCTTGACACACAAACCTATGAGAAATCCACACAAAACAAATCATCTTTCTTTATCATTTATTAATAATAAAATAAGGACATTGAATATAAGCAACAAAACAAAAATTCATTATTCACTATGTTTTTATTATATGGATAATTCCAAACATGTTTTTAAATAACAGAACAAGAAATGGAAAAGTGTTCTAGATTTCCTTGAATGAAACTGAATCAGTTTGAGTTGTCCGTTACTACAGTAAAGCTCTTAAGATCATTACTGAAATCAACAATAAACAACAATTTAATAAAATGAAAGTTCAAAAAAATTAATAAAATATGCAGGGTATAAAGTGACTAAGAACCTGAAGGTACATTTTATAAAATAATGTCCATTTCTCAAGTTTGTCTACTATTTACAGAGAGATTGGAGAATCAGTTGTTGAGAAACAGAAAAACATAATAGTGGACCAAAATTCCATTAGGAAATGGGCAACGCACTATTGAGGTTCCCATTATTTAAAATCTAGTCCCACAAAAATAATGACGTAGGTAAATTTTCTACCAAATAAAAGCTACAGGGACATTGAAAAGAAAAAAAGAAACAAAGATTCATTGATCAATTGAAAGAGAAAATCCTTTTGTTTTATGGCAATTAAATTTGTATATCAGCTACACGAGCTAGCTCTCATCTTGCCATAACTTCTCTCACCACCCACCTAGTAAAATTAGAACACAAGACCTACTAATCCTTGACACTATGTTATCACCTTGAGAATAAATTGCGCTTTGACTAATCTAGTTTGCGATGTCATGTTACTATAGTGAAATGCCTGCTTTGTTAACAATTATTGTGTGGGTGAACCAGTATAAATAATAGATAGATACATAAATAGATAGAAATAACAGAGAGAAAGAGAGAGAGAGAAAACATGCTTTATCAACCCATCCAAGTCCTCTGTAGAAAGGAGGCACTCCTTGCCTAAGCCATCGGTTATAAGGTCTTCAGGGGTCTCAGTTCCACGTACAACAATCAGTACAGATCTCAGATGGTGTAGAACAACAACAAAATATGCTGCTTCACACTTCTCCTGGAATTAGAATGAGGAATCACTTAGAAATATGCAAATTTTGATGATCACACATTCAAATAAGAAAGGACATACAAGCTGCAAGTATGAGCAGTGAAGAGTTCCAAATTACTGTTTCAACAGCATACTTACCCCAGTTCTTTTTGAATTTAGAAAGGACTATCTAAATTCCAAACTGATAAACATTATTGTGTTTTTCCATAGATATAAATTGGAAATTGCAGAACTGGTATCCATTGTCTTTAAAGTAAAGTGCACCATAAAATTTGTAGTTCCACAACATATTTAAAATTGGAAAAAATGAAATTCTGATTTTGTAATATATATGCCCCCCCTTTGGCTGCGACAGCCATTTTCTAACAAATATCTATTTGTTGGACATTTTTCTGAAAAAAATTGAAATCTCCACGAGTAAATACACCATGGATTGGATTTAGTTCCCATTTGCTTCTACATTTCTACTAACTGATGAGATAGTGCCTTTATTGTTGTCTAAAATTTTTAGCCTAACGCCTTTTCCCCTTAAGTAATTCAAAAAGTCCATAACAATCCTAACCTAGCATGATTCATTACACCCTTATATTTTTAGTTACCTGACATACACGACCTTTTCGAAGTGCTTCTGATGGCAACTTGACATATTTTAAGAAGGCTGCAGCATGACCTCGTAACCAGTTATCCCCTGTAAGTATGGGCCGCCTGGAGACATAAAAGAGGATTCTTATATCATGGTAGAAGATGAGCAAACATCATAAATATATACACCCAGAGAAGTGTAACTATATGCATATGTTGCTATGTGTGGGATCAACTTACCATTGCTTTTATTCTCCAGAATACAACTTTTATTCTGGAATAGATTGTTTAAAGGAACATGTTTAATAATGTAATACATTCACTATGCAAAGTGCAACTTATTGATACAATACTATTTGACCTAATACTCAGTTATCCCATCTATTTACCAAAAAAAAATAATAATAATAATTAAAAAAAATCTACTTGTTATGCATGCGAGAGGAATAGAAGCATATGGAAGCAAGAGATAGAGATTCATTATCTCTAAACGAAAGTTCTTAATATAAAAATCCAACTTAGACAAAATTCTAGTTTTCTTGTCCTTGTATAGATTTGACAAACACCAAGAAGGCATAACCAGGTCTTGTGGTTGAAAGTCATCCAACCAAATTGTTGAAAATTAAATAAATAACCCAATCAGGATCAGGCAGTAAAATACTCATTGTTCAATAGCCACCAAAAAGTGCATGTCCCTGACTGATAATTTAGGTGGAACTCAACCAGACCTGCTCAAGTCAAACTGGGCCTGTTCTGTTAGGCTCTACAAGCATCAAAGTTCATATAAGAAAAAGTTATTTTGAAAAAGGAAAACCTCAGAAGAAGTAATGGGAGTAATGATCCTAATATATGGCACCATTTATCTTGCATAATTGTGGCTCTTTCTTAATTCAATTCCACTCAACTAAGTCTCAATTCCAAACTAATTTAAGTCAGTTATATAAACTTGTCTTCTCCACTGCACTTGATTTAAAATATCACCTTATGCTTCCCCTTGCTTTCTTATCTACCACAATTTCAAATTACCTGGGTGTCTAAATCATTCAATCTCTCCTCTCAACTTTTTGTCAATAGATGCCACTTCCACCTTCTAAGATACTCGACTGCCACAGAGTAGAGAGCCTTGTTGGGATCCCTTGTACCCTCTCTCTCTCTCCCTGCAGATAGATAAGGGTGTTCATAGTTTGATTAACTGAGCGAGGTACTTCTCTAAACCAAAATAATACCACCAATTCACAAAATATAAAACTGAAATCTAACTGATGAACGCTATTAACCAGAAACATGGTTAATTCATTGTTTTTTTGGTTATAATGGGAATACAAGATCAGTACCTTGGCATAGCACCAAGGAAGATTTCTTCTTTACTATAGATGTAAGGCTAAGACTTCTTTCCATCCTCAGTGTAATGCCAGTCGTGCCCATATTTGAGGCATGACAGATAAACCAATTTTTAGATTTTTAACCAATAGTTTTGAGGCTGGATTTTGTAGACCCTTCAGATGAAGCTAAAATCATTAATTAATTACAAGTATTACAATACATTAGCTAGAAGAAGAGGCTCTAGACCATGGGCAGGCTATTCAAACTTCTTAGACTATTTAATATTAGACTTCACAATTTGACCCATTTCTTGAACTATGTTTGCAAAAGGGCTTTTCTCAAAATTCTACATGCATTGCAAAAAGAATTTCACCCAAACAATATAAGATTCCACAAATCAACTACGTAATAAAACAACAAAACAATAAATAGGAATGAGCATCACAATAATGATATGCCTAATCAGGGTACCTTACCTACTTTCTTAAAATAATAATTTAATTAAATATTGTAACAATATATATATATATATATATACATTTCTGGACAGCTAACCAAACTACTAACTTTTCTAATATATAAAAGTAAGATTAAACCAAGATCACAAGTTTGGTTTTTTAGTTTCGATTTGATTTTTCAGGTTTTCAGATTTTTTTTGATTGCCTGTAAAAGTACAAATATATAAACAGACAAAACAATAAATAGGAAATGAGCATCCATAATGACTATGCCTAATTCAGGAGTACTTACCTACTTTTCTTAAAATAAATAATATTAATTAAATATTGTAACAATATATATATATTATATATATACATTTCTGGACAGCTAACCAAACTACTAACTTTTCCTAAATATATAAAAGTAAGAATTAAACGCAAGTCACAAGTTTGGTTTTTTTAGTTTCGATTTGGATTTTTCAGGTTTTCAGAATTTTTTTTTGTTGCCTGTAAAAAGTACAAATCATATATAATATATAATAATATATATATTTGCAATAATGAATATTTTGAATGAATGAAACATCTAACCATTAAAGGTCCTAAATTTATATATTAAAAGACTGGACATTATATTTTATATAATGCACATCAAGCAGGAATATTTGATGGATATATAACCTGTTACGAAGTCATGGGGTTAAAAACCCTTGCCTATAGAGCCATGCACAAGGAAAAAAGATCATATATATTTGCAGATAATGAATATTTTGATGAATGAAACATCTAACCATTAAAGGTCCTGAAATTTATATATTAAAAGACTGACATTATATTTTATATATGCACATCAAGCAGGATATTTGATGGATATATAACCTGTTACGAGTCCATGGGGTTAAAAACCCTTGCCTATAGAGCCATGCACAAGGAAAAAAGATATTGTGTCTTCCAAAATCAAGTAATGGACCCTGAACCATGCAGCAACTGCCATTAAATATATAATAATAAACTCCAAATAGATGAATAAAAGAAAATTTTTAATTAAGATTAATATGGTTATATTGCCATACTGTATATGCAGCTTCTGCAAATTTATGAAAAGTAAAGGCCTCCTGAATCAATCCCAGAGGTGCCTCCGCAGCTCCATCATAAGATTTAGGTGATTCGCTACGCATCTGCAACAAAGCTAGCCCTAAAAAGATAATGTAATGGAAAATTTAGACAATACGTGCTTTTATTCACTTCATAATGGTCATACAAGGATATGCCATAAAGAAAGGTCCACAACAATATCAACTATCTATTACAGCTCTTATATGACCAATATGAGATTCACTCCTCCTAAATAACAATAACATGTGGTTCTAGCTCTTAAAGAAATCTAACTGATCAACAAATAAGCAATGGTCTCAAAGGCCCAAAACAGTGAAGAAACCCAAACCCAGACCATCAAAAAGCTTAGGCTACCAGTTTACTCGCACAAGAGATGTTGGACAATCCATCCTTGAAACATCTGATCACCCTGTATAGGCTTCATCAACAAGCACAATTTGCTTGTTTAAGAAGTAAGGTTCACGTAGCATTTAGAATATCCTTACACCTGGACTTTGAAGCATCTATCAAAGACCTAAGCCGTTGTAAAGGTCTTTGTAAAATATAAATTATAAGAAATTTTCTACAAAATTGTGTCAAATTACCAACTCTAACGACAAAATAAAATAATAGAAATGACACACACAGCCAAAATCAAGCATGTAAATGATGTAAATGAATACAAAAATGCCCAAATATGAAATTAGATACAAGCCAAATTTGCTATATTGCCATGGTGAAGTATCTAATCTAGCAGATTCGATAATTTACCCATATAGACTCTAAGGTTTGAACTCACACCAAAGGGTCTACTGATGTTGGATTCACTCTTTCTATTCAAACCAGAAGCTTAAGCCCGAATAGAACCCAAAAACACAACCTTGACCTACAACAAACTAACGATATCCTTCGATTTATTGATATGTGAATTTTGCTCAATCCAAAGACTCCCATGTAACAGCACAATTAAAAAAAAAAAATTAAAAAGGAAAGGAAAGGAGAAGAACATTTTTAAACCAACAAAAGAGAAGATCTAATGACCTATAATATATATTTAGCTATCCAAACAAACCTGCCAGGAGTTCCAAATGTCCAGTTCCCGATGCACGATAAGCAACAAGATCACCCAATAATCTTGCTACAGAATATACTTCATCTTCCTTAGAAACTCTCCTAAAGGAAATAGAGAAACAATCAGAAAGTTAATAAAAGTTCAAATCCAGCAGATTAAGTCAATGCACTAAAACCTACAAGTACTCAACACGTCCCAAACAACATAAAGCCTCACGAATTCCATGATCAAACACCTCATGGTAGTGAGCTTTCCACACATCATCTTGGGTTGAATAGAAAGATCTCCATCTTAAGACATCAAATCCAGCAAAACATTGCACCAACGGAAGAGAACAAACCATGATAAGAAACAAAATCAAAAGTTTTCGCTTCCAGTGGTTACCATATGAAGCCATCCCTACATCACAAACATTTTGGAGAGAACTGTTAAGTTTTTTTCACAGGATATAAAAAATTAACAAATATTCACATGAATGAGAAAAATGTATTCTTTCAACTTGATCAATAGTAGGACATGGTTGAATGCATATTCATTAATTTAGTTGAATTCCAACCCAAAAATATCAGTCATGGGATGAAGAGTATAAGTTTTGTTTGATATATATTCATTTTTGAGAATTTCCACCATCTTTCAATGTCAACATCCAGAAGTTAAGTCTTTTCCTTCCAAGTCTATCCCAAAGATAGCAAACCCATCATTATCATTGGAAAGAGCATTATGACGCACTTTATGCTATATCTTAATAGAAAATGGTATAGGAACATATCAAATAAGTCACTGTAACAAAAACTTAATCAACCTCTATACACATATTCAAAGTTGGCATCTATCAACTACTCAAGATAGAGTAGCAATCAAGCATAAAATTAGAACTAAGGAATACCACAAATTTCTCTAGGCTCAGGTAAAGATATAAAATGTTGACCTTGAGAAAAATCAAACTGTTAAAAAATGATGGCACCTCACTTGACCCTAATGAACATGAACTAGAAGTAGAACTTAATTCTTAAAGCTAACAGAAGTTACAACAAATAAAGCACACCTACTAAAACGATGGCAATATAAGATGAACAAAGACATTGTTAGGCATGCTTTGTACTGTTTACTTTGTGGAAAGGGAGAAACCAATGTGACATTTGAAACAGATCTAAGTCACATAACAGCCTCATGGATTTTTTTGCCCCAAAGTTTGGGGCCTGTTAGAATTGCATCCTTCCCTCTGTTTTTACTATCGCGCCCCAATTCAACAAGTTAGTTGCTTTTATACTCTATGGTCAAATTAGAAAAAAAGATAATAACTTTTTTAGGAATAAAGTAATTATTTTTCAGTTCCATCTACTCTCTCTCTCTCTCTCTCTCTCTCTCACGCAACCCCATTAGATAACCAAACCCTTCTTCTCAACCCTCTCCCTAGCACGCCAAACCTCTCTTATGGCCAACCTTCAATTTTGAAACAGAGCCATTTCCTTCATCAAAATACCACATGAACTTTTCAGCAAAATGATCCAGCATACTGCCAGATCAATTTGGAAGTTCGGGAAGATTTGAAAAGCCGCCAAAAGGGATAGTGTTTGGTGAGAAAAGATGGAGGCTGTAAGATCTTGAGGTTTTGTCTAAGGTGGTTGTGCAGTGTTGGTGGTGGTTGTGATTGTGATGCTGGTGGCAGTAGGGAAAGAAAGTCGATAGAGAAACAAGAGGCGGCAAAGCGGAGACAGAAAAATGGAGATGGATATGATAAGTTAGCATGGAAGGTGGTGGAGAACGGAGGGAGGAACTGTTAGTTGGAAAAGTTGCTAGAGGAAACAGAGGTGGAGAAGAGAGATGTAAGAGAGATAAAGCAGAGAAATTGGAAAAAAAAGGTTAAAATTAATTATTTTATTTTAAAAATAATAAATTATTATTATTATTATTATTATTATTATTATTATTATTCATTTTAACTGTAGTGTACAACTGAAACTAAGTTGTCAAATTGGGACATAATACTATAAAGAAAGTAGGATGCAATTGCAAGAGGCCCCAATGTTTGGAGTAAAAAATATATTAAGCCCATAATAAATGATTGAAGCAAGTATGGTTTCCTGCTAAAGGGAAGGGAAATGCTTCATGAACATACTCATATTTGGTGCAGTACTTCAATGGTTAAAAAGAAAAAAGAGGATATCCCAAATAAAGTTCATTGCAATAGAGAATTTCTCATAGGTCAAAATCCTTTTCTACTAATAAGTCCAAAAAATGGGTATTTTGAACAAGAGAATTGGAAAAAAAAATTGCTGCCATTTCATCATCCTAGTGGCTGATGTTCAGCATTAAATTTTTATGTTTTCAGAAAGTGTTAGGAACATGTCTTATTTGACAAAAGAATAAATAAATATAAGAAAAATGAAAAGGCAATTTCATATTAAAATATAGTTTAAGGATGATTGTATATATGGTCCTTTCTTCTTTCCCTTTTTGAAGAAAAATGTCAACCGAAGTTGTCATTTATAGTTTTCACCCATCAACCCCATAAAAATAGCTTAAACGTTAGCTTGCAGTGACAATGATAATGAAGATCATGTAAATCTAGCATATTAATTATTCACAACAAGAAATTTTACACAAGTTTTTAGACAAACAATCAAAAATGAAAATGAAAACAATTATGAGGATGAAAATGAACCCATTTTACCTAAGAGACATTCATTTGATGTTCCATCATGAGAAACATATTTAGCCACATTGAACACAAGGTAAATTGCACCGATAATTTGCAGCAAAGTAATTACCATTGCGAATCGGCTCCACCAAAGCCATGTTTTATACCTCATCTGTTCAGTAAGAAAAAAACATCAATTTTAAACTGAAGCACATCATCAAAGCAGCCACACTATATTAAAGAATTGAATCAAAATTTATAGCATCAAAAAGCCTGCAAGCAGGTTCCCTAGTTATATTTCACACTATCCCAACAGTAAGAAGTTAGGACAAAACTCACAAAATATGTTCTTAACAAACATTAGCCTTTTACTCCCTTTGTCCCAAAATATATTTAAGGTTTTTGCACAGAAATTAAAGGAACAATTAATTCTTCTAAATTACAACAAAACCAAGGGTAATTTGACCAAACTACCCTTTATATCAAAACTAAAGGTAACTTGTGAAGATATTTATTATCTCTAATATAATAAGGGTAACATTGGAAAAACATAATTTATTACTCCTTAAAATACTCGAAACAACTTATATTTTGGGATAAAATAATCACAAAAAAACGACTTATATTTTAGAACGAAGAGAGTACTTTGCATATCGTACACTATGCATTAGAGTAAGTTTGACTTCAATTTTTAACTCAATTTCCTAGATTGACCATATACAATATGGTAAATTATTTTTCTTCAGCCAGCTAGCCTATAACTTTTGGCTCTAACATATCTCTTCATTGGGGAATATGACTGGTCCCTAATTCGAATTGCCACTTATATCCCTCTATGTTTGAGAAATAACTATGACGTTCCTAATCTATGGTTCCATCTCATTATTAGGCAATTTCGTCCAAAAATTGAGCTTTTTACTATTAGTTAAACATACTTTTTGGACAGAATATGCTCAATTTTTGGCCAGAAAAAAGCACATTTTCTGGATGAAAGGACACGATAGTGAGACGAAGCATAAGTTAGAGAGCTCATAATTATTTCACAAATGTAAAAGGACTTAAGTGTTAATTTGAACATAATTTAGGGATCCAATTATATTTCAACCTCTCTTTATCTAAACCCACTTATGAAGCTTTAACAAGGACATTAAACCTCTCCAAAGCCTGAGGCCCTTAATCTTGCCTCAGATAAGACCCTTGGTTTCAGGATTCCTTATTTCCTTCAACAGTTCCTTATTCCTTATTTTTATCACCTTTTGGAGTTTCTTTTTAACAAAAAAAAAAAATGAAAGAAGAAAAGCGAAATGGGGAGAATAAAATATCCTTCTAGTATAACAAAAATAACAAATAAAAAATGCAAAAGAGCAAGAAAGAAGACTAACAAAGTAGCACCCCGTAATGACCCAAACTCTCAAGGACACTCCACTAAAAAGCCATTAACGCATAAACCCACAAGGAAGCTAAGAAAAACACCTTAAGAGATACAATTAGCATTTCTAATTAGCACATACCATTTATATCATAAAAAAGGCCCAAATCCCTGACCTTAGATTAAGGTTCCAAATTCGATTTCCCATGGGAATTACAATTAGCATGTGAATATCATTAGCACAGACTACACAATCACTTACAAGACAATGTCTCAAAAACCCTCTATCCCTATATATGTTTCTACAAAATGAAAGTTCAACTTTAGCATTTACAAAATCGAAAATTATTATGTTCAGAAAACTGAATTGGTTTAATATATACATTTTCATTCACACCAAACAAGGGAACCAAAAATCCAGATAAATTCACCAGATAAGGCTTTAGTTTTTACTTGTCAACCAAAAAACAATTACTTTGGAAGAGTCAATTCAAGTCATTCTTGGTCTAGCTTACAATATCATCACACATGTTATAACATAACAACTCCAATTTGTTACACCTAAGATCCCTTACCTTGTTCAAAGACTTCGTAGCACAAATAATTACTATCAATACCAAAACAAGGATTCAAACTTTCTAAATTCCCTTTTTTCATTTAAAGTCTCAATTTTTCTCCCAACAAACCATGCAAACAAAATATCAAAAGCTATAGAAGAAAAAATTGCGCATACCCGTCTAGTGAGGCGAATAACTGAGTCAAAAACAGCGCTCTCAGATAGAGAATCCTGAATAGTTTTGGCAACGGCTTCTTGGGCAATCCCTGACCGAAACATCGCAAAGATTCTAAGGACAGCGGCCAAAGAAACCGCTAGAATAGGCAAGGTAATTAAATTGCGATCACAGCCAGGAATTACAATAAATAACAAAATCCCACCAATCGTAACCACAACCAAATTGCACAAAACTAGTAATATGGAGGCAATTCTTAAACTCTTGAGTCTTGAAACCCATATTGCCATTGACATTGCCTACAGTGTGTTTGATGAAATGCTTCTGAAAGAATATGGTTTTGTTTTGAAGAGCTTGGAAGGGAAATTGCGAATTGTTTGATGGGGGAGAGATATTGGTGGGCATTGCATTTGGTTTCTCTTGGAATGGTAGACCTGAAATGGAATTTTGTTGGCATTGATATTCTAGCCATTATTCATTTGTTTTTGGCAAGATTGATTCCCATTGCGGACGGTAGAGGTTTTGCTTTGCTGGTATGGTTTTTTTTTCAGTATGCGGTGGTAGTGGCGCCCCATGTCTCATTTTTTGAAAATCTACGTGGTGATTGTTAGTAATCACTAACTCCAAGTTACAAAGTATGTTTTTAGAAAATCAAGCCCTAATTTTTTTTTTTTTTTTTTGAAAAAGAAAATCAAGAAAATAAATAAATTTCTAAAATATTTGTTTTTGCTGCCATGCTAAATATATTATACAAAATTTTCAACAATCTGTATATCTATATCTATCTATACTATATATAAATATGGAAATAGGAGAGAATAATGAGATTTCTTATATCACTCTTATTGAAATTTAAAATGTTCTAAAATACCATTAATGATGGTTAATTAAAAAATCACAATTTATTAATTGATTAGATATAATTTAAAATTTTTATTTTTTAAGTAAATCATGTGCGGTTTGATTGTCTTCTCATTTATGTGAGGATTGAGAGATCTCAAGTTCGAGTCCTCTCAACCACAAGTGTCTTCACCAATTTGGTTATTGTATAGTTTACAGTATTATTTCGGCCAATCATGCTGCTTAATGAATTCAAAAAATTATTTTGTAAATAAATACATATAAGTAATTAAGCATTTCAAAATTTTAAGTTTTATCTTTACTAAAATTATTTTTTAATGAATATATGCGATAATGATATTTGAAAAAAAATTTATATTTTATTTATTAAATATTTATTTCTTTTAGGAAATATATAAAAAAAGAAAGTAAATGTTTTTTCTTTATGTTTATATGAGGTGATTAGATATTTAAAAAAAATAAATTTTTTAATAGAATATATATAATATTTTATTTAAGAGAGAGACGAAAAAGAAGAAAAAAGTATATTATCTTTATAAATATTTTTTTTTCTTTATGTTTGTAAGATTTGATTGGATATATTTTTTAAAAAGTAAATTTTCAAATAGAATTTACATAAATGTTTTTTTTTTTATGTTTTATATGAGGTGATTAGATATTTAAAAAAAATAAATTTTTTAATAGAATATATATAATATTTTATTTAAGAGAGAAGACGAAAAAGAAGAAAAAAAGTATAATTATCTATTATAATATTTTTTTTTTTCTTTATGTTTGTAGAGAATTTGATTGGATATATTTTTAAAAAAGTAAATTTTCAAATAGATTTCTAATTAAACATTAGAGTGGTAAACTGTTGAAAATTTTAATTTTAAAAAAAAAATATTTTATTTGATATTTTATATAATCTAATAATATCATCGAAACGTTTTTTTTTTTTTTGTTAGAGAGTTTTTATCATTTGATTGTTAACACATAGCGCCAATAGTATTATTTCAGGCCATCAAAGCTTCCTAACAAAATGAAAAAAATAAATAAATGAATACATATATATAATTAAACATTTTAAAAATTTTAAAGTTTTTATTAATTTTATCTAATTTATTTTTAATAAATATATATGAATAAATGAGATATTTGAAAATTTTTTTTTATTTTATTTTTAATATTTAATTCTTTTTAGGATATTGATGAAAAAAAGAAAGAAAATATATCTTTTATTAATATTATTTTTTTCTTTTTAAGTTTCTTATGATACTTTATTAAATATTTAATTCTTTTAGGATATTGATGAAAAAAGAAAGAAAATATATCTTTTTATTAATATTTTTTTTCTTTATGTTTCTATGATACGAATGGATATATGTTTTAAAAAATAAAATTTAAAATATAATATATATTATATTTTATTTAGGAGAGAAGTAAAAAAAGAAGAAAAAAAATATTATTTTTATTAATATATTATATATTTTTTAAAAAGTAATTTTTCAAATAGAATTTACATAATTAAATATGAGATTGTAAACAATTTAAATTTTATTTATTTGGAGTCGATGGCAGGATTTGAAGAATAAGTGATGACTTGATTTTCTTTTTGAGTACCTATTAGGGTTTTAAAAATATGCGTTTATAAATTATGGACTAAATGATTATGTCTAAGGATCGAGTTGAATTTTATTCTAAAATCACTTCATTATATAAAAATATAATTATGTACATAATAAGTAGCATTGTAAGTAGTTTGTACGGCAAAATATAATACGAATTAATCACTTTTATTTATTTTAATCTAAATAAAACTTATGATTTAATATTATATAGATAAAAAATGAGTATATAATGAGTATGATCAATGTGCAACGCACGTCATACAAAATACTAGTAATACTCTAATAGTATTGGTATAAAAATATTCATTTATCAATTGTGTTAACTTTGAATTATGAAAATTTAATAATTAATTTTATTTTATAATGAAGAAATTATTTTGTGAATTGCTCAACAAACATTGTTACAGCCTAAAGGTAATTCTCTGAATACACAATACTAGGAATGAAGAAATTATTTTGTGAAAAGCTTCGAAAAATCTGAGTTCTTTTTGTAATTTTACAAAATGTGAAGAAAACTGAAACGAAACCGTTTCGTATCTGAAATACGAGAGTCTGCCGCTCTGCTTTTCCTCGACACGGAGGCGCATAAATAAATTCGTCACAACCTGCAACAATATCAGTCACCGGAAATTTCACCGTCGTCGTCTTAGCCTTTCTCCATCTCTCCGTAGTTATCGCCTGAAAGCCATATAAACTGTTATAGCTAATTTTAAATTGATTCAAGTTCCAGGTGAGGATTAGTTTGCTTCTGGTTAATCTCTCTTTATAGCTAAAGGCACTTCACTGTCAGGTATCAGCTAACTGTTTCACATTATCTTGTATGTGTTTAGGGTTTAGCTCTCAACAGTGCTCTTCTAGTTGTATTTGAATTGAACTGACAGTGTTTAATGGAGTTCAACTTGTTTTTCTATAAGAGAAATTTATCAAGTTAATATACTACTTTGGATTTTGGCTGTCAATTTTTTGGGTTCATTATGGTTAAAGATTGTCTTTTCTATCTATCAGATGGAAACACACAGCAGCAGTAGTAGTAATGATATAAATAACACAAATGAAACCGAGAATAAGGAGTGGAGAGCTGAAGAAGCAATTGCTGGGAATAATGCAGCCCTTGAAGCTCTAAGAGAACTCATAACTTTCCCTATTCTTTATCCCAATGAAGCGAAAAGGCTTGGTCTGAAAGTAAGTGAACTATACACACTTTTAACTTGCTGTATTTTTTTTTGGTATGAAAATTGCAAATTTTGGTTCTTGTGCTTTTTGTTTTGGCTTTAATTAACTAATCATTTGTTTTGCTTCAGTGGCCAAGAGGTTTGCTTTTATATGGTCCACCTGGGACTGGAAAGGTATTATTGTGATCTATATTGTCAAAACTCTGAGCAATGTAGGTGTTTTTAGGTGTTTGACCCTGCAAACTAGAAGATAGTTCCTTTATTTTGTTACACAATTGGTTTTCTATTGAAGAAAGCAGAGCCTTGGAGACATACATTTAGATAATGTATATACAGTTTTTAAGTTAAATATTCGTGTGTTTTACAAATTCTGCTCAATTTTGTAATCCAACACCATCTTTTCTGGGTATATGGTGCTGTTCAGTTTTATTTTATTTTATCTTATCTTACTTTGATTTTTAATGCTAGACAAGTTTGGTACGAGCTGTTGTTCGTGAATGTGGTGCACATTTAATTGTCATCAGGTAGTAAATTTACATTAATTCCTTTGTTGTTGTTCTCCAGTAGTTATGCTTAAACTATTGTCATAATTTTCTTGCCAAATGCCCTCCCAGTCCACATTCTGTTCATAAAGCATATGCTGGAGAAAGTGAGAAAATTTTGCGTGAGGCATTTTCAGAGGCAACATCTCATGCACTGTCAGGCAAGCCATCTGTGATTTTCATCGACGAAATAGATGCACTGTGTCCACGTCGTGATTCAAGGTATGGGAGAAAGATGACATCTGTTTGATTTGTTTATATTTATTGGTTTCTGTAATCTTTAATACTATGCTTTCTATAAGATGGAAAAAGAAAAAAAAAAAGCTATTCTTTTACTGGTAACTCTTTCCAGTTTGTCCTTGTTCTCTTTTGGTATATTTTACCTTGATTAGAGTAGGGGGGAAGGTAAAGTCCTCACAGATATTTAAATTAGGCCTTCAAATGCAGACGGGAGCAGGATGTCCGTGTAACCTCTCAACTATCGACTTTGATGGATGCTAATAAACGCTTGTCTACAAGTTCATTGCAAGTTATTGTGGTTACATCAACTAACAGGTTGTTTTCTCACTTTTACTTATTGAGGATCTGTTGTATTAAAGAAACTATCGGATGCAGAGATTTTCTTGTAATTTTTACTTTCTGATGAACTTAGATTTTATATATAAAATTGCTAAGTGAAAAGGTGGTGCCTTTTTGTTCCTTTTAAAGGTTTTCTACTGTACTTGTTATAAGTATATAAATGTTTGATTGTCTGAATTGCCAGTTTGATTTGTGTACTAATCTCTTAAGTTTAATGGCATCAAAATTGTTTCAGTACATTCAATGTTACCTTCTGATGGCATGTTTGAGGGATGGTTAAGAGGCACTAGCTATATTGTGCTACGTATGAAACTGCTTTTGTATATCATGCTTGAGAAATGTGCACCACATGGCATTGTCAAATACTAAGTCCTGTTCTTGTTTCCAATCCTTCTCAAATACGTAGCTAAATTGCTGGAGAACCCATAACTGGGCACTCTAGCTGAACAGTTGTGTGGGTTTAGCTAAGCTTGATTAGTTAGGCCATTTAAATGACTTTTCCATGACTGAACTTAAATGTTTGTTTCCAGTGTGGCTTGTAACAAATTATTTCTCTGTGCAGAGTTGATGCAATTGAACCTGCACTAAGAAGGTCAGGTCGTTTTGATGCTGAAATAGAAGTTACTACTCCTACAGAAGAGGAACGATTACAAATTCTAAAGGTTAAAAAAAATAAAAATTTGTATTTTGATTATGCTAATTATATGGGCCAATTTTGTGGCAACATGCATTAACCTCTTAAGGTTTTTGAATATTATACCATAGTGATTCCATAAAAATGAATATTATACCATAGTTATTCCATAAAAATGAATTTCTACTTCTGCTTCTGTTATGCTTGGAATATGGAAATGTATGAAATTCATTTATGATGGCATATTTGTTATTTTTGTAACCTCATAAAAATTCATTTGCAATTCTCAGGATTCAAATTTATGGAATTTGCTACACCGTTAGCGATTCTACCAAAATAGCAAATGAATTGTCCAACACTTGAATTATATATTGTTTGATTAGGTGAATTGGTAGTAATAACTTTCCTTGTTATTCCCAGTCTTTATCCTTAATTCCCAATATAAATTATAGAAATTCTCGTCTTGGTATATCTACCGAATATAATGATTCAATTACATTTGAATTCCTAACAGAATCCACTAGCAATTTTTTGCAGAATTATTTTTGCAAATGAGATCCACAGTAGAATTTGTTTGGAAATTAAATGAATTATATGCTAATTTAGCTCCAAACATAGCGTACAAGTAACTAGTATTGTTGCTTGTTTCTCTTGGATGAGGACTAATAAGGTAAGAGGTGTAATTTTGTTTTCTGTGTTTATTGTGTTCAGCTATACACTAAAAAACTTCCTTTGGAACGTGATGCTGACTTGCAAGCAATTGCTGCATCTTGTAATGGATATGTTGGGGCTGATCTAGAAGCTTTATGTCGTGAGGCTACAATGTCTGCTCTTAAGTCTTCAGAGGCAAATGAAAATGCTGGTGTGTTTCGCTTGACAATGGAAGACTGGAAGCGTGCAAGATCTGTGGTGGGGCCCAGCATAACAAGAGGTGTGACTGTGGAAGTCCCCAAGGTTTCTTGGGAAGATATTGGTGGACTGAAGGATTTGAAGGTCTATATATATTTGTTTTATGTCTAGACTCTTGCCGAATATTAGTGATGCATGCTTGTATATGACAGATTTGAAGTTTGTTACTATATTTTGTTGACAGAAAAAGCTCCAACAAGCTGTTGAGTGGCCTATTAAACATTCTGCTGCATTTTCAAGGATGGGTATATCACCTATTCGTGGTGTTCTCCTACATGGACCCCCGGGATGCTCAAAAACTACTCTTGCTAAAGCTGCAGCTAATGCTGCCCAAGGTTCATTTTTCTCCTTGAGGTATGGTCTTCTTCTAGCCTTAAAATGGAGCTTCACCATAATAGTCTTGGTTGGGTTGCATCAGAAAAAGAATACTTCCGTCAACGCAGATGTTTTTAATCATGAGAATTCAGCAATATTCCACAATTAATGATTCTTGCATGGAAGAACATCGGGGCCTGTTTAAATACTGATGATTGAACTTTGGTCATATCTTATCTAAAAATTCTGTGGTTCAAGGAAAAAATAATTTTGGGAGTTGATTTTTGTTTGCTCCAAGTAGAACCATTAGTTCGGCCCTGAATATCATATCTTGCATTCATGGGTTGATTTTTGCACCCTTTTTCCCCTTTTGGCTTGGTTTTTCCTCCTGATTAGGAACACTTCTATGAACGCGATGGTTAGTACTTTAGTACGAAAGTTACAAGCTATTCTGTTCAGGGTAACAAATCCTATTGTATGCTGAACGATGCTAGTCTTGTAGAAAAACTAACGAGGTAGGTAATCTATTCTATATTAATGCACCCAACAAAGTCGATCCTAGCAAAAGATCTGGCTAATCAATGAATACAAGAGGCCACTGTATAGAAAATATGAGAGCTTTCCTAATTGAATTTGAATGGCAGTTGGACCTTGTATTGGTTTTTTAACCATTCTATCATATTAAATAATACACCTTATTTCTTTCTAGACCAACTAATAGCCATTTTAGGATTGAGTTCAGAGTTGTTTTTTCGAAAATGCATTTTGAATTTTTTATATATTATGTATTTTTTTTTTTTTCAAATGCTTTTGGAAAACCATGGTTTAGGTAAACCTGATGTAGACTGGAAGCGAAATGGTGAATCATCTCATGCAAAAAGGTTTAGCTTTTTGCTAAGCCTTAAATAGTGCAAACACAGTTGGCCAGAAACAGTCCAACCACCAACACCAAACATACACTAACTATCACACTAAGAATTAATATCTTTTTTTAAGAATTCTAAGCACAAGAGACCCACAATGGTGTTGATTTGAATGCTTAAATTTTGTTTTTCATCTCTCTTCTGTGTTCTGTTGTCTTTTTTGAGGATAAAAGTGCTTGCCTTGACATATAAGTGCCTTTTGATATATGTTGTTTTGACCATGTTATTAAACTGCTAGAGACTTGATATTCTATGCTCACATCATCTGAGGTTTTTGTCGTCTGTTATTCTCATTGTTCTTAAGAATTCAGCTTCTGACTTTGTCAAACCCAGACAGATATGTGTCATTCTTACTTCTTGAGTACTTAGAAACTGTAAATCAGTGGTGCAGAATTATATTCGATGTATGTTGGAGAGGGTGAAGCATTGTTGAGAAATACATTTCAAAGAGCTCGCCTTGCAGCTCCAAGCATAATATTCTTTGATGAGGCTGATGTTGTAGCTGCAAAACGGTTAGTATGTTTTCTGTTTGTCAATAATTGTTCTGTGTGATTCTGTGTTTGTCTGTTTTGAGAGAAGTGACATTAGTAATGAGAATTATTTGGTTACCAGAATCACTTGAAAAAGTGATTTGAGATGTAACATTCACTTGTTTAGTTTCCATGGGAATTTACATTTCTTGGGTTTTTTAACTACTGCCCAACTCCATATTCCCATGTAGTGCTTACGTGGGCTTGTGATTTCCATCCTTGAATGGAAATGTTATACTGCTTTGGGAGTAGGAGAAACAGAACTCTGACCTATGCTATCATAGGCATTTGCTGAAATAAGTGGAATTTTCTCTTCATCCATTTAGGAATTGGGGTTTCTGAAGTCTTAACTCATTCTGAAAAGTCCTTTTGTTCAATGGCAGGGGTGGTAGTTCAAGTAATAGTACCACAGTAGGAGAGAGGCTTCTATCTACTTTATTAACTGAAATGGATGGTCTGGAACAAGCTAAGGTAAGCACTCATTACATGATTAAGCTTTCTATTCAACTTGAAACTATATGTGTGAGAAGTTGGATATGAATATCTACCTTGATTCTTATAATCTGAATGATTGTTCGAATCTATTAGGGAATCCTTGTATTAGCTGCCACAAATCGTCCTCATGCAATTGATGCTGCACTTATGCGTCCGGGACGCTTTGATTTAGTAAGAACTCTGACTTCTCTACTTCTCATATCCTTGGTGATTGCAGTAGACACAAACTTTATTTATCCTTTATTTTTCTCTCTGTAGTCTTGAAAATGAAAAAACAAGGCCAAATGATGGAAAAAAAAAGATCCAAATGTTGCCTACTTATTTGTGACTTCAATTGATTCTCATAAAATTTTCAATTTTCCCCTAAATTGAAAACTTAGTTGCAACTCTACTGAACAGGTCAAAATTGGAAAAAGAAAAATATTTTTGATTTTAAATAAATAAGTTCATATACATCATTTCTTTTTCTTTCACCACCTTTCCCTTTTCTCCTTGTCCCCCATCCTTCCTGCTCACACTTGGGTATTGGTACAAATAGAAGTTTGTATTTAGAACTTGAAATGGATTGATTTACAAGTAAAGCTTCTGCAAACATGAAGAAAGCCTCACTTTATAGGGTTTGAATTGCATTTCCACTGCCTTTCAACCATAGGTACTTGTAGACTCAAAAGTAATCTGCAATCCAAGTAATAGTAGACTTCTCAAATATCCCTATCTTAATTGACCGCTGGATTAATTAGGATTTTAATCAATCTTCAAACACAAGTAAATCGACTTTGAGTCAGAAATCATAGCTTACATCCTCACAAAACTATAAAATTACTGAATTATGAACAACAGCCCCATCCTTGTACTTTGAATGGTATTTTGCCAAAATCATTTATATAATTCTCATATGGAGTTCCCTTATTGACTATTGTTCCTCTTCCATCTAGTCCAATAAAAGGTAAAATTACTGCATATTGTTTCATAAGACTATAAATATTGATTAAGACATGGCTATTAAGACTGAAATATAATTTTTCTTTGATCAACTGTAAAAAAAGTTCTATAAAATTCACTAAAATATAAAAAAGTTCCTGACAAAGCTAACAGTGATTTTCGAAAAGAAAAGATGAAAATGATCTGTATTGAAATGGTCCAAGACTTTTTCATGCCCTTGGTTGTTTTACAGTGGTAGGAAATAAAGTTCAAGATATTAACTTGCAGCTATAGAACCGTGTTTTAAGTTAGTTTTATGAACTTGTAGGTGCTTTATGTACCACCACCAGATTTAGAGGCTCGGTATGAGATACTTTCTGTTCATACACGTAACATGAAGATAAGTAACGATGTTGACCTGAGAAGCATAGCAGAAGATACAGAACTCTTCACAGGAGCTGAACTAGAAGGTCTTTGTCGGGAAGCTGGAATTGTAGCTCTGAGGGAAGACATATCTGCAACTGTTGTGTGCAACCGTCATTTCCAGACTGTGAAGCAATCGCTGAATCCAGCATTAACTCCAGCAGATATTGAAAAGTATTCATCATTTATGAAACCCCAGATAAGGTCTTCTAGCCGGATTGAATCTAATGGAACAGACACAAGCAAGCGCAACTTGTCTGGTATAGCGCTTTCAGTTAAAATTGGTGTTTTGAGCTTTGTATTTCTTGCTGCTGCCAAATATTTCCTCATGTATACGAATAAAACTAGACATGGCCTATCAGCAACCTAACAAAGCCGCTTTTAAGTGCTTACATAGGTTCATGTCACATGTAGGTTTGTGCTATTTTTCAAAGCACCCAGTTCATGTCCATATAAACTGGGTCTGGGCAAAACATCATAATATTTAAGGTATGTAAAATTTTCGCAACATCATAGTATTTAAGGTATGTGATATTTCCAACTTCAAGATAGATATAAAATTTTACATTAATTTTACCAACTTAGAATTTTGAAAGACTTGAATGTGATTCGTGTTCATCTCTACTGCCATCTTCAGTCCTAAAATCACAGCTTAGCATTAGGCTACTTTTTTGGAAAAAGTTACAGGTTAGGTTGAAGGAATAGGATGAGATCTCTCCTTTAGGCAAAACAAAAATCTCTAGATGATCCTACACCATCATGACCATGTTTGCGTACCATGTTGCATGGAAACGGAAAAATATGGAATAAGAAAATGATATTTAAAATATAATTTTACATGGGAAACATCGTGGAAACGTGAAAATGAAATAGGAAAACGATATTTAAATATAATTTTACATGAGAAATAATGAAATAAGAAAACAATATTTAAATACAATTTTACATGAGAAATATTTTCGAAACGACGAAAATGCCTATGACTAAGAGTTTTTATACATCATAATTTGCCAATTTTCAGTGAAAAGCACATCGTTATTGGGGAGATTTTCAAAAAATTCCTCGCTATACAAGATAAGATGATCTACGAGACAATTTGTAGCCTGTTCACAGGCCGGGCTTGGGGTTGAAAAATGTCAAATTTTCCAGAAATTCAGCCGGCGCTATTCTTCACAAATTGAAGTCCACAGCCCAGCCGGTGAACAAATGCTTGATCTTTCACTGCCATTTGTGATGTATAGCGAATGTCGAGTTCTTGAATTATTAGAGCCCATTTTGCTAATCTGCCATAAAGAAAAGCTTAAGGATATGACTGACAAGACCAAACATTTTGCTAATATCTCAATTTCTTGGTAGCAAATATTAATAATTTAATACCAAATACATTTTGTATTGATGGATAGCTCACCTCGGGCTAAGTTAATCTAGATTTACTTACTTAAATTGGATTTATGGTCTTACCAATAGATTAAATCAATGAAAATATAATTTTTATTGATACAAATGTATTTTTAACCATATACTAGAGGGAAAAAAAAAAAAGATAAAATAAGAATAATTTTTATAAAATTTTTAATTTTATTAATTTGATTCACACGTGGAGCCATAAATTCGATATAGGTAATTGTTTTGGAAGGTGACAACGTGTACTGTCCTTTGTCCTTTGAAAACATTGTTGCACATCTCATTCCTTCAAAAGGAGTACTTTTTTTTCATCAACCTACTGAAATGGTTGACATCAACCAACCAAGTTGAGGATGAACTAATCTTGAAGTTACACTTAATAAATTAATAATTAATCATCGAAACAAGAACTAAAATTAGAAAGTTTCCGCTCAAATACTATCTCGATTATAATTCTTATCGAAACCTTTTGAATTGACTTAATTTTTAATCCAACAAAATTCTAAACATTTTAGTTAATGTTAATGATCAATTAAAAACTAATTTGGTTCTAAATGGTATTAATTAATTTAACACCAAAAACTCTGGAGGAGGTAGAGTTGAAAAGTTAAAAACATAAAAACCAAAAGCTCTGTCAATCGTACAAAAGATTTTATAAAGCCATAAAAGCGGAAGGTGAGAGTGGGAAGAAACTCTCTAAAGTACTAAAACTGTCACATTAAAACCCCACCGTGCGTGTCAGAAGAAGATTAAAGAGCAGCATGCAATGCAATGCATGGAGCCCAAGAAACTAGCACAGATCCCTATGCATCAGATTTATAGTATTTTTGTGGCTTTCCTTACACCCACTTCACTTCACCGATTCACAATCTCGTCTTCACTGTATTGTAGTTTCCCAATATTGGTTTTCTTTCTTTACTTTGTCTTGAAATGATGAAACCATAGAGAACCCTGAATTTCTAGTTATAATCTAAATCATCATTCAACCATACATGTACTTTGATAATAACTTCTTTTCTTTCACTTGGGTTCTCATCAAAATTACAAGAAGTGTAAATAGTGAAATGCAGGAGGATTTGCCTAAAGATGTTTTCTTTAAACAAAAAAAAAAAAAAAAAAAAAAACTTTTCACCGATTCACAATCGTCGTTCTTACACTTTATTGTAGTTCCCAATATTGGTTTTCTTATTCATTTACTTGTCTTGAAATGATGAACCATTATGAGAACCTGATTTTCTAGTTATAATCTAAATTATCAATTCAACCAATACATGTACTTTGATAATAACTTCTTTTTCTTTCACTTGGGTTTATCATTCAAAATATACAAGAAGTGTTAAAATAGGAAATGCAGTAGGATTTGCCTAACGATGTTTTCTTTAACAAAAAAAAAAAAATAAAAAAAAATGAAGAAGAAGAAGAAGAGAAAGCAAAAAAAAAAAAAAAAAAAAAAAAATGAAGAAGAAGAGAAGAAGAAAGCAATTGTTTTGAGGGTTCAAATCCAAAAAGTCATGCTTATTAAATTATATTCTTCACTTGTACCGATAATGTTTTTAGCTCTTTTATTTCGGTGTTAAGAGGAACCAGACAAATTCATCCCGAACTTAGTAGTTAAATTCTACTGCGATGAAAATACTGTAAGGAAAGTCCTGCAGAAAAATAGCTCGACTCCATGATACTAATTAAAAAGATTAACACTCTCTAATTATATTAATTTATATATTTTAACTAATATGGCGCTCTAATTTTATTTAAATGCGAGCCATTATTATTGCGACTTCGAGATAAAGAAATGATTAAGAAAATTAGAATCTATTTAATTACAGCAAGCAGTTATAAATACAAGCAACAACTTCCATAGATGCTATTTACTTTCTTTGATAATTACATCATCATCATAAAAAAAAAAGAAAGAAAAGAAAAAAACATGACTAGCTTAAAATCTTTATATATATATAAACCACAATCATTAATTCCTCCATCCAAAGTCACCATATTTTGCCACTTCTGCATAATTCTTCTCTATTCCATGTTCAAAATTAACATAATTAAAATTAGTTCAAGAGGCTTAAAGTATCGAGTGACTTAGTAGTAGAAGAAGGAGAGATTTTAGGCTGTGGGGCTTGATGGGTGGAAGGAAGGGAATGAACATACTTGCAATTAGGGCAAGAAGGTGAGGTTCTTGACAGAATTACAAGAAGATGGCAGTTCAAGCAAGCTAATGCCACCATATTATTATTATTAGTTCTTGATTGTGATTTTTGACCATTCTTTTTCTTTGAGCCTTCAAGAATGGTGAGATGTTGATTAGAGAATGGTGAAATGTTGAGTTCAAGGTCCACCTTTTGGTCCTTTGGCCAGTCCCAACTCCTCTTCAATGTCTTTCTGTTCAGATAATACACTCTACCTGTCTGCAAAACAATAATTAGTATTAATAGTTACATTATAAATAAATAATGCCCACATATACCAAACTTTTAACTACGAAACTGTATAAATTAGGTACAATAAGAGTTATTGTAAAGGTTTTAGCTACTTTGGAAATTCTATTTTCTCTATAACATCTAGCTAGTTTCTTTAGAAAGGTCAGAGAAGATAAAATCACAGAGACACATATATGCAAAGAAATATTTAAATAAGGAAAAGAGAGAGAGACTTCAAGATCAAGGCATTGCTCCCAATCAAGAGGAAGAGGATCTTTAACATGAAGATCAACGCTTGTTTGGATAGGGAAAGGCATTCCATTGTTATTACTACTCTTGAGCAAGTGATGCTCTGATAAAAACTTCCTCTTCTTGCTGCTTGAACTAGAAGAAGAAACATTATTTTCAGATTCTGAAGATGAACTATTTGAAACACGAGTTGGAGCCAAAGATAACTCAGTAAGCCCCATAACCCAAATAAACCCTTTTGATCTTCAACTTTTCAGTATATAAACATTTTATTTGCAGTTTGAAAAGAAGAGAAAAAAGAAAAGAAAAGAAGAAAGACCCAACAGAGAAAATTTTGTAAGGAAAAAGGAAGTGTAATGAAGAACAAGAACAACTAGAATTCCTAAATTCTTTGGAATTGCTAGGCTCATGCAAGAGAGTTGTGACTACTTAAGAGGGTTCTTAAATTGGGTTCATCAAACCCATTAAAAGGAGGGCCATGCATTTAAGGTGGCAAGTAGATAACACTTTAATGCCTCCCAAAAATCCCCTTCTACTACAAACAAACATTAACACATTGAAACCTAATCCTACACAACACACAACCTCTCAATTACCAACTTCTCTTCCCTTCTCATCAATTCAGTTCAGTTCAATTCAATTCTTCTTTTCAGTTTAATATTAATTTCTTAGTCAATACTCTCACTGTTCTACTTTAATAGTAACAAATAGATATTTTACATTGTTTCACCTTAAGTGCTCGTTTATGATTTTGAAAATATATTAAACTTTTTTTTTTTCAATTTTGCCCATATTGAATGTATTTCTCATACCATCTTCTTCTGATTAATTCACAACATAAGATTCAAATTAAAAATTCAGTACACCCGACCTAATTGCCAGATCAACTTTCTTGTGGTTTATTAATTTCTACACATCAAATTAATTTCAACTTATTAATTTTAATAGCTTTCATGCCATCGCAGCTATGAGATGCGTAAGATTATCTCTTACATGAGAGGTACGTGAGGTTAGCTTTGTTGCATTATTTATGATTCTTTAAAATAAATATTTAAATAAAATCATCACATTAAAATGATTTATATTTTATAATGAAAGGAATACAGAACAAAAAAAATATTAATAATTATTAAATTTAACGGAACGGAAGGAGTGCAATATCTAGCAGGGTTTGTGGGAAACCAACAGATTGATGCCAAGTCAGAATAGGGAACCCCAGTTTATGAGTGCACCGAAACACAGAAAGTTTCTGACTAGGCAACTAATTTTGTATTCGTCTTGTGGGTGAAAGCATTGATTGCCTTTTATCCTAACCCTAATTTGCAGTAAATAAGGAAGCTGAAGAGACTGCTATATATACGTACATCATGCAATATGGTATATTACGTACGCATTTCTTTGTTTCTGTCCGACACAAAAATAAATATATTATATATTATATTTTATAGGTTCCAATAGTAAATTATCCTCATCGTTATGACGGTCCATTAATAGAACAAGTCATCTAAGCATAACATTTTTAATGTCTAGCTAAGTTAGTGATTTGAAATTTCTATCCCTCTTTTAATTTTTTTTTTTCCAAAAATGTTTCCAAAATACACTATGTTATGCATTTTGCTTAGTATTTGTTCATATGAAATTGGAAAGTCATTATCTAACAAACCCTCTAACTTTTCAAATTTTACTAGTTCAAATTCTTCATTAACCGTGAAGAGCATAGTTACTGCAAGAAAAAAAAAAATCTTCTTCAAAAGAATTTATCTTTTGTTTCATAAAATTAAAATATCATTTTTTTTTTCTAAATCTAATTAAATCGATCAGTCAGGTTTGGATTTTTTTTTTGTTTGGTAAAATTAATTTATTTTCTATAACTGAATCAAAAACTAAAATCGAACCTAAAATTATAAATCAAAACTGAATTGATTAAAGCTGACACATCTCCATCAATTTTAAATTCGTGACCTATAGACATGAGTTTATAAGTGAATGAATGTTAAAACGCACTTTGTATGAAATTGATTGGCTTATACTAGGTCTACTGCTCATTCAATTATACTCTTTTAGTTATTCTATTGTTAATTAATTTAGGATTCACTTCTCAAGACATATGATTTTATGTTTCTGGTAATCTCCTATTGTAACATTGTAAGAGACTAAGTCGACATAGCTCCGATTGCTCATGTTAATCATATCGTTAAAGCTTCTTATATTGATAGTTATCCGAAATTCTCTACCAATGCAACGATGATACTTCTGACTATTCACCGGGAAAAAAAGGACAAAACAATAATAATTTTTTAAGAAAAACTTTAGAGATTAACTTGGTATACATACGAGACTACCTGCATAGCAAGCATAGGCAAAGTCTTACCCTAACATAAAATAGACTGTATTAATTTACATTTTTCAAGTCAATTATGTGAACTTTCTGTTGATTTTACATTTTTCAAGTGGAGTTTGCACTATGAAGGATCTACTAGCAAAAGAGATTCTTGGGACAAGATATAAGATTGGAAGACTATTTGAAACACCAAAGTTGAAAATTGAGCTCTAGCTTACTTATGAACATCCCTATTGAAACTTTGTCACCCACAAATATATATAACATACGATTGAATATAAATGTAAAAAATTTCAAGAGCTCAAAAATCTAAATTAGACCCATAAAATAAGGGTAACCCTTTAAGAAATTCCTTATACCCTACATGAGAAATACGATATGAGACTTCGATTGATCAAACTCAGGTTATAAGTAGGACCAAAATATCAGTAGTTCGAAGGATTAAAAATTTAAGGAACAAGAATTCAATGTAGTCTTGGAACACATTAAGTGCAGAATTCGAAATGAGCAGCATAATGAATAATAACCAAATGCTTGTAAAAAATTTTGAACTAATTGTGGGGCTATTTAGTGGGTACAGTTATTTGATATCTTTCAATTCAAAAGCATTTAAGATTCAACTAATCTAATATATTTACATTTAATTTTTTGCATGTATCAGTAGGGCATTTAAACATTAATCACACGTGAAAAAACACTTTATTTATTTATTTTTTAATTAAGTAATATTAGGAAGGGTTCTTTGGATCGTAGAGTGTAAATGTTTTTGAACTTCCCATCAAGTGCATTTCACTGAGTATTGAACTTGTATTTTCACCTTTATGGGGATTGAGATCACTTACCACTCTAATCAACACCTTATTCATTAAATAACACTTCTTTAAAAATTTATTGTTAAATATAAGGAAAAATATATAATAATTAATTTTATAGATGCCAGTTATCCATAATATTGGTGAATGGAGATCGTTAGTGATTATAAGATTATAATAAATTTTTTAATTTCCAAAAAGAATTCTCTTGTAAAAGGAGAAAGTCATTCTCTTTTTAAAATGACTTAGTTTTCTTTTCAACTAAGAAAATATTTTCTATATATTCACTAAGTTTTTTAAACATATCAAGGCTTTGTTCGGCAACTACTTTTAAAGCAATTTTAATTAGCATTTTGATTAGGTCATAATACTATTTTTATTAGTTATATTGTTCAGTAAGATTATATATATATATATATATATATAGTAGCATATTAAGAGAGCGTTTAAGATAATATAAAATCGTTCCCCTTACTTTTTTTTATTTTAATTTAACAGCTAATTAAACAATTATTTTTACCGAACACTTTCACTTTAAACCGTTATATAACAAATAAAAACTAATAATTAATATTTAATAACTGACGGCTAACAACTATATAACAGATAAAGTTACATAAATGAAGCGAAGGAATTATCTTCTTCAAAGCAGTTGGGTGACATTGTATCCAAATTCGTACTCAACATAAGTAGAAATTAATTAAATTTTCTCTCCAAACCAATTCAGGTGCTATCGAAACATTTAAGAAGTACCTCTTAGATACTATCTCGTGACAATAATAGTTAGTCGTGGCTTTACATTGCCAAACCAACATGTATAAGCATTAAAGAAACTTAATTATATATTTAATTACGAAACACTTCAAATAAATAAATAAGACCTTGTTAATAACATTTATTAGCTCATGTTTAATTATAATTACGAATTCTTTGTTTTTGTTTAATGAATGTACCGATTAATTTATGAGATTTACTCTCACTAATTGCTACATTTTAGACGAAAAAATTAAATCGAAACATATGTATCAAATAGGACTAAACTGCACCAATTCGGCTTGATTCAATTTTTCAATTTGAATTATTCGGAGTTAAACCAATTGGGTTTTTAGGATTTTGACTATTTTTTTTAAATCAAACCGAATGAATCAAAACCAGTATTCAATTGGATTGGTTGTGTCTATTATGGTCCAACCCTATGCTAGTTGCATTTGTGCAACCATGACTATTGCAATTATTTATTTAATTAACAAATATTTAACGTATGCTCTAAATAATTACAATGTGGTATTTTGAGGTGCCAACAAACTACAATAAATAGTTGCAATGCCTCTCTTTCTCTCAGTCGTTGGGGCATCAACCTTATTTAATGTCTTATAATTAATTTTAAATGTTGTTTTTCTCATCTATACCGACACCCTCTTTCTTCAACTATTCAATACATAACACAACAAATAGATAAGGCCCTTCAATTTTCACCAAAAAAAAAAAATTTATTGTACTTAGAAAATAATTTTTATGATTTTTTAAATTTCATTTTTGACCAATGAACGTTTTAAATTTTTGATAATTCCATACTTTGCATACTGAAAAATGAATCAAATTTAAAGTCTATAAGTATAGAAAAAATGAAATTCGGAAAATCTATTTCCAAAATTTAGAGATGGTAAAACTTTGTTTTACGAAAATTCAGGAGTTAAATTATATATTTAGACATAGAATTATAAAAAAAAATTATTTATTGATATTGAAGGTACTCATATATATATCCAATGACAATTTTCATAAATGCGAAATATAAATTCAATCTCTGAAAGACTCACTTGTTAAAAAGGTAAAAAATTTTTACGTTCTACGGGCTAAAATGAGTAATTATACAAAACACGGAAAGCTAATATTATTTTAGGATGAAAGTATTGGATGATAGAAATGGAAAATCCAATCTATGCTATTATAGGAATTGCGTGAGACCCATTTTCTCCGCACGCATTTAATGTTCAAAAAGTACTAATTTTTTCTGTTTTGTTATTCACATATTCTCCTCTCATTGTTCCATAATGCACAAACAAAAGACCAAAGTGATAGAGACTTGAAAATGAAATTTTCTAACTACAAACCATGTGCTTTTAAATAGAGATTTGTGAAACGATAAATTGCAAATAGCCTCTTGAAATTAAGCAAAATTTGCATTTGCACCCATACTTTTTCAAATATAAAAAATTAAGTAGTACTTTAATTTTTGGAGAAAAATATATTTTAATATGTCCATTGGATTTTAGCCCCTTAAGTTCGAGGGAAATAACATTTCAATCATTTGAAAAGGAGGATTTTAATTGAAATGTAATAGGGCGGATCCACATTCTGCCTTAAGAGGTCATCGCTCTAAGCTTTTTTAAATTAGAATTTTATATACTTCTTCAAAAATATTTATGTTTGCCCCAAAACTTTTCAAAATTTGATTTTCTCCCCTGAATTTTAGATATATTTTCAAAAACTCCACATTCACCCCTAATTTTACATTCAATTTTCTTTTATTTTTTTCCTATTTTTATTTTTTCCCCTCAAATACTCAAACTCCGATTCCGCCCCTAGAAAGGAAGATGACTACTAACAAAGGGATTTACTCTTAGGCGATGTCCAGTAATATAACGTTTAAACTAATTTTTAAAGATTAAAATACTATTTTATAAAAAGTTAATTCATATAACGTTTAACTTTTAACATTTTATGAAAACTTACTAAAACATTTTAGCTACTAAAATAGCGAACAACTACCAAAATAATTAATTTTGTCGAACATACCTTTAATTTAATTAATAGATAATATTAATTTGAAGATACATTTTAATGTTCAAATAAAAAGAATTTCAATAAACTTTCACTTTCAGAGAAATAAATTAACTTACATTTCAATGCGCTATGCAAATAAAAATTATCAACTTTAAATTTAAATTGCAATTACATTTTTACATATCATATATGTAAATGTATCTTAATGTCATTTTAAAGAATCATGAATAAAAACCAATCACATAAAATATTAAATTTGAAAAAAAAAATAATTCCATTAATAATAATTTTTCTAGAGAAATACAAATTAGTAGCAATTTCAGGTCATCTGGAGTTCGGGTCATGTCTTTTCATGAGTAGTTGCTTTGAGTTCCAATTCACAAATGGTTCAATTTCGGGTCGAGTTTGCGGTTTAGGTTGAGTCATTTCAAGTGGCTTTGCTGGTATTATTATATTTTTAAGAATTAATTAAGAGTTCCATTAATTAATTAGTACTGCATTTGACTAAATTAAATAGCTTAATTCAGTTTGACTTTCAAACAAAATAGTTTATTTTGCCATTTTATGAAAAATCATTAAAGTTTTTTTTCTCACATCGGTATATAGTTTCAGATAAAATAACTTTTGAAAAGACAGATATTAATAGACAGAGAGAATACATGTTTACACAAATAATGAGTCTCCTTATAAGGCAAAGCGATTCTTAGATTCTACTTTAGTTGGAGCGATTTGGTTGCAAAACTAATGAAAAATAAATTTTTAAAAATTAAGTGTCCAAATACTTTTTTTTTAAAAAAATTTAGAGAAATTAACTTACCGAGATCGTTCTATAGGACCAAAACTAATGAAAAATAAATTTTTATTGAAATAATGATATTTCTGAAAAAAAAAAAGGATAACATACGAAAAATATTTAAAAAACCTATATTCTCATTGGTTTAGTCGGATCCATAAATCTGATTTAGGTAAATCTAATCCAAAATATATGCATTTTCACTCCAATGCAAAAGAAAGAAAGTGTACATATTGCAATATTTCTAAAATTTTCAAACCCTATTTTAATTAGCATTTAAATAGAACAATTATTAATAATTGGAAACCAAAGCACCAAATCTTGGTTTTGCATTCCAATTACAAAATTTTAAAAATCAATTTTCAAGAACTATGATTATGAACAATTAAAGCACTCAATAAATTAACTAGTGATGGCAGGTAAAGAAAAAGGGGCCAATGCTAAACTATCTTAGAATTTTATGGGCAAACATAAATTTAAAAGTATAATCCATCTTTTTGCCTTTGAAATGTATAGTAATGAATGCATAAATTCAATTTGTTGTCAACCAAATGGTTGATTTAATTGAAGAGAGTGAAAATTAGGGTATAACCAATTCATAATAAATAAAAAACATAAACAATGGTTTGATAATTTCTAAGGTTTTTTCAATTATTTTTGTAAAACCCAATAGATTTAAGGTTAAACATCAGAACAGATTGGAATAAATTTTTTAAGGAAAACGAATTTGTTAATTAGGTTAAACATCAAGGACTAAATGATAATTTATCCTTTTTAAAATTAATTAGGTTGATATGTAAAATCCACTTTTAGTGAATCCAACAATGGATAACTCTATTCCAACCTTTCTATTAGAAAACCCAATAATAATAATAATGGCTAGGAAAATCGTACTATAAATCTCAACAACCTAAATGTTTTATATATTGTAATAGGAAACTTTTCAAGAACTCAGCCAATGTTTTCATAAATGCAAATCCTTTAATTGTAGTACATTAAAAAAAAAAAAGAGTAGCACATTTTTTTTTTTTCGTTTTATTTGCTATTTAAAAAAAAAAAAGGAAATATTAATTATTTTTTTAATTTTACGTAGCCTTATTTCTTGTATTTCTACTAAATAAATAATAATTATTTAGAAAATTGATAAAGAATAATTTAGTGTATTAATTTTTTTTTTTTTTTAAAATGAGGTAGAATAATTGTTTCTACTAGCAAAGATGTAGCATCTATCTATTTATCTACATTTATATATCTTTCTACATAAATAAATAAATAAAAGTTCAATCATATTTGCTGACATGGCATAAAGTAAGAATATTATTTTGCTGAATTGATTTTTTTTTTCATTTTAAAGGAAATTATTTTTCTAATATCATTGATGGAATTGAAACCAATACCAACTTGCCACTTGTATAAAACCATAACAATATGGTTCGGTTTGACTTGGTTCAAACCATAATTTGTGAAATCGGTTTGGCAGTATGTGATACTCCTACTAATTAGTACACAACCTCCTGTGTCTAAATTCAATCTTTTATCCCTTCAATTAGTACTATCACCTCTCTAATGGCTTCTCCCCATAAAAGGATGAATGATTGAGTGGCTGAAACCTAATAATCGCTTGAGAATAACATTGAAAGAGAACCGCGGAAATTCAATCACTTTTGCCTTCATCGGAAGAACTGGACAAAAATCAAACTTCTTCAAGCAGAACCACCCCTCAGTCGATCGAGAAGCTGCGATAATTGATTGATATTGGTTAGTTTTAGCTTTTTTGGCAGAGCTCTATAATTTCATGATAGAAGAGAAAAGGGAATTCTTTACAAGTCCATTGACAAGTGTGTCAAAAAGATGGTAATTTCATGAAAGAGGACCATTCAACAGGGACTTCTGCAGTAAATATTCTAGCATAAGGTCTAGGAAAAAAACAGCTAATGATTTTATAGATATTTTTGCCCTGAAATTAAACACAAAGAGAAGCTATTTTAATATATCATACTAAAGATTTTAAGATAAATACTGTAAAATGACACCCAGTTGCCATTACATGATTGGGAAAAAAAAAGGTTGATGAGTTTAGTGAAGTAGCATGGTTTTATAAGAGTAATTCTTAAGCATACCAGACAGTAAAAGTAATTGAAGAATTAGAAAGTATGACTCACCAGAACAGGATACTGTATAATCCATCCAATAACAGGAATCTGATAGAGGAATACCTTGACAGATGGCCAAAAGCCACTGGAAGAAAATCATCAAAGCAAACAGTTTAGGCACATAATGAGTATGTGATCGGGTTAGGTAAATTGTGATGAGTAACACAGAACTAACCCGAAGAGAGCAATACAGCCATATATTTGCAAGATTATACCAACTATCGGCCAACGAACAAATATGAAGAATAACCCGAGAAGAAAAGAAACAGAGCCCTGCAAAAGGAGATAATTTTAATGTCTGCATTTCAAATAAATTGCTTACATACTGCCATTCACACACGCAGGCATTTCTAACTTCATACTGAGCAGCAGATTAAATAGGCAACTAAAAGTTCAGTCGGAAGGTGTTTTTTCCAAAGGGAGGATAGAAACTTTTAGTAGATTTTTTTAGAAGATAAGTAAACCATAGTGGAACATAATCAAATAAAATTTCAATAGAATGATGAAGAAAAAATCATCCCCCCCCCCCCCCCCCAATCGCCCCCCGCCACCCCCCAACTCTTCAAAAGCAGTTAGCCTCAAGCATTGATAACCACCAGCCCACCCTATTCCTCCCACAACTTTTCCCTTCTTTCTTTCTTTCTTTCTTTCTTTTTTTTTTTTTTTTTTATTATTTTCTATTTTTTTTATCTACACAAATTTTTCTTTTTTTTTTTTTTTTATTTATTTTATTTTTTTTTATCTACACAATTATTTCTAATAGCTATATCAAAAGAGAAGGCAATGGTAAAATGTATAAGAGAAGGACAGTCAGGATATTCAGCAAATATACTTGTTCCCATTACCTTATAGTTTGCTCTGTTTGTAAAAAGCTTCCAAGTAGATTGCCAACCAAGTAAAATGGCTACACCTGTCAACCAAAATATCTACTTACAGAATCCCAACAGATTAGAAAATTTCTGCTTTTCTAGCTTTCCTTGAAAATAATGTCAACAAAATTCCTAAGCAATAGAAAACACTTACATTTCCTAGGGCAAGTAAACCCCTGTCGCAAAACAGAAGTACACCAAGAAATGTGAAAAAGATTCCAAAGCCAATGAGCCCCAATCCAATTTCTGCAAATTAATGCCAAAAATTGAGATTACAAATCAAGTTTTAATTCTCAATCAGAAAATTATAAATAGAACTCTGAGTAAGTTAAATAAATTCAGTACCATAATTTTTTTGTTTGAGTATTCAAGGACATAGAAAGGAAATTTTATCAGATATCTACATCTGACAGTAGATGAAGGACAGAAGGAGTATCAATAAAATTCAGGCTTCAGTAAAAAATTAGGATGGGTGCAGATTAGGCAAGTTTCAGGAGCTGCTGTGTTTGGGGTGTTTTTACTTAGTATATGTTGTTCTGTTTTTCTCATGCATAGCTAAGAAGATGGGAATCAGATTTTTACTAGTGGGCGCTTATTATTTGGTAGTTTCTAGTTCTATTATTGTAGTGGGTAGTTACCTTGTCTTTGCTTTTGAATCCAGTTGCTAAAAAGCATGTAGGTTAATGAAAGCAATAAGCAGAATTTTAACGAAGGGTTCAAGTTCCTAACACTAATTGTAGATTTCTATCAAATGACCCATAAGAGATTGTAGGGTTCTCTCTTAGTGCTATTCTAGCATTTTCTTTACAATGTATCCTAACATTAAAATTAGGCACAGTGAAGCTAATAGAATTTGTGTGTGAATGCACAAAATAACGAAAGTAAATATGATAAATAAGCACATGCATTCGCACAAAAAATTTAATAAAGAAACACTCATTGAAGCGAAAGAAAATTTGCTTACTCTTTTGTTCATTTAGTTCATAAGCCATCTGGATGGCTTTCAGGTCATAAATAACAGAGAATTTCTATGAATTTATTGTAAGGGATCGCAGTCACAGTCTCTTTTATTTGTGAATCAAAAGGAGATCACCTTCCAACAAGCTGCAATATACTGAGATGGTTATAAGAATAACAAGAATGATACAACATAAAACTAACTACAAAATGCCAGAAACCAAAACCCATCATACAACATACGAGATACGTGACGAAATTAAGGAAAGCCTTGTGGTAAAAGGTCAAGATATAGAATCAAACAAAGAAATATACAATTCAAGACATGAACTTCAATCACCAGCTAGTAAGAAAGGTATAAAATTTGCTTGGGCCATATTTTAAACAAGTATATGAAAAAGAAAAGAAATGAAATAATAAAGAATTGCCTAGTTTGGGGATCGAGAAAATGAATGAAACAAAAGAATAGCAATGAAAAGAAGAGCATTAAGTTCAGATTTCTTTATCATTTACAACCTCAAAAAACAAGAAACCCATTAAATTATGCCTAATAAAAAATAATCAGAGAGCAGTAAAAAGAGACTATGAGTTCAAATTCGTAGTTAAGACCTTGTAATGGGTTAAATGCTTACCCAATTTGAATTCTAAAAGATAATTGCAAAATTGAGCAAGTATCATTAATGCTAAGCGAGAGATAGAGATAGCCTTACAGGTTAACGGAGATTGCAGGAATCAACAATGGAGGGAAGAACCTAGCCCAGGTTCAGCAAAAATGTCAAACTCTCCCTCCTCTTCGCGTATACGGTAGCTTTCTGGTGTCCTTCATGTTTTCACCGGTACATGATAGGAATAAATCTCACCCGTTGATCCATGTTAACCCACTACTTGTTCAACCGGTCAAAAAACATATTTTGCAACAAATACCAAGTCTTATTAATCACACATAGGTACCAACAAATAGGCTTAGCAAAAAGGCCTATGAGTTGAATAAAAATACCACAAGATAAGCCCAGCCGCTGTATTACATACCAATACAGCGGCCCACTAATCGCACAATGTTCCTACTTCAAAGGCCCGGTAGTTGGAGGCCGAATACTTTTCTTATATATATATGCTTACACCAAAATAATGAAAATTAATTTTTTTTATTGTATTAAGAGTATTTTTAATAATTTAAGAGGAAAAAAAAATAATGCTAATTTTTTATAATATATATGGATATTTTATTATTTTTATTTTTTATACCATTAATCTCACACATTTTTTATCAAACGGATTAATCTCATTTCAGAAATCGTAGAAAAACCTTTTTTATGGCTGTTTTTCCATGTTTCCAACACAATCTTGAGAATTGGGAATTGGTAAATGAAAATTTCATAGTATAAAATATACATTCACCATTTGCTACTCAAAGTCATCTTTGACTTTGATTATGTAACGTAAGTGAGAAAGAGATTAATGTGTTTGTGGCTGTGAGGTTAGCTTCAATCATTGGTTTGCTGTCATCTAAGCTTGTTAATCACTATAATATAGAAAAACAAAGTTACTTGTGTTCTTGTGCCACCAAAATATGTAATATAGTAAAATTTACAACCATTATTTAATTTGAATAATTCTTTACTTTACTTTTTCTTAAATATTAATTAGTACACGCGTCTTGATCCAGCAGTAATATATATATATATATATATTGCGAGTAAAATCCACCGAATAGATCTGATAAGAGTATTTTAGGCATTTTGACTTGTTGCATTCAAGATCAAGTTGGTCCGACTCTTAATATTTTTTTAATGACAAAATATAAAAAACAAAGAATTTTACAATGCATATATATTAACCTATCTTTAACTTTTTTTTTTTTTTTTTTAAAGTTTTAAAACGTTAACAAAAAAGTGTGTATTTCATTAAGAATCTTAAATGAGTTTTGATGTATTTCATCAAGAATTTTAAATGGGTTTTGTTAATAAAAAATTATTTTAAACTCAAAGCAGGTTATTAGATTCCACCAAATCACATTGACTCGAGAAAATAAATAGTAGTAATAATAAAAGAAAATAAAAAATAGTGTTTATCCCTTAACTAATTGAATTAAAAGCTATTTTTATACAATAAAAATACTTAATTAAGTCATTAATTCAAAAAATAATAATAATTTAAGATTGATTCTTGTGCAAGCTAAGCAATTAAGTAAAACAAAGAAAATATAGAAGGAAATAGTTAAATCACTTGCTCTCTTCCACGTTACTAACCCTAATTAGTCAGAACATTATCACATGAAAAAAGAGTCGTTATACTGTCTATTTGTAGGTAAGCAGAATCATATTATTGTGTTGAAGTAGTCAGAAGAATAAGAGAAGCTTAAGCCAATGACAACCCACGAAGAAGACAACCTAAAAAATATGTTAATATTTTTAAATTAATATTCAAATATAAACAATTGTTAACAATTTTTTTTTTAATATTCAAATATTTCTTTGAAGATGATATGAGCAGCACTTATATGAATATGAAAGCCTCTCATATCCCAGCAGTTGCTACTTGCTAGCTAGTCGGCAAGATCTTGTTTGCCACATGGTTCTATTTATGAAGTCTCAATGTATAATGATAATATTTATTAAAATAAAATTAATTTGAAAGAGTGGAGTGTCATTTTGGCATTAAATATATAAATTTACCTTTAAATTTGATATGTTTTACGGTTGATTTGATAACTTAAATCTTAAGGGTGATATAGGTGTTGCTGGTTTAATACGCAGGGTGATAAAGAAAGCGCTCTCAACGAAATTTTTTTTATTCATAAAGATGAAACAATTGAGCTCTTTCCACTCCAACCAATTCCATTAATTGAATTATTATTATTATTATAAATATCCAAATCGGATCCGTGACTCATGTATAAATCAAACCAATCAAAATAGGATTTTTGAATTCCGGATTAAAAAAATCAAATCTCTGAATCTGATCGACTCAAACATATGGTATGACGTATATTATTTCAATGTACAGTATAATTTTTTCTATAGGTATTGAGATATGAATTTCTTAAAAAAAAATGTTGCATAGTGACAAAGAAAGTGATATTCTAACAAATAATAATAATAACGTGATCATATATTAAAAAAAAAAAAAAAAGGATATGACGTATATTATTTCCATGTACAGTATAAATTTTTTTCTAATAGGTATGAGATATGAATTTCTTAAAAAAAATGTTGGCATAGTGACAAAGAAAGTGATAATTCCTAACAAATAAATAATATAGTGATCATATATTAAAAAAAAAAAAAAAGGAGATGGTGGGCCATGCTTGTTTAATATATAGGCAAACATCCAAAGTAGTTTTTAAAATTTTATTTTGTCACTCCAATCTAATTCCATATCCTATTTAGCAATATTCGAATCTCAACTGCATTAATGTTGCTGTTAATATATAAAACTGTGAGTTCTTGCAAAAAGCAAAATGATTCTCCATCTTTTTTATTGGTTTAATAAAAAAAAAAAAAAAAAGGAGATGGTGGGCCATGCTTGTTTAATATATAGGCAAACATCCATAGTTTAAAATTTTATTTTGTCAACTCCAATCTAATCTCCATATCCTATTAGCATATTCGAATCTCACTGCATTAATGTTGCTAAGTTAATATATAGAAACTGTGAGTTCTTGCAACAAAGCAAATGATTCTCCATCTTTTTATTGGTTAAATAGGAAATACATAAGGATTAAGGATAGGACCGACACTTTCACAAAAATGTAATGATTCTCTTTTTCTTTCTCTCAATCAAGTTCCATTAATAAATTCTTTTTGAGCATTGGAGGAGGAGAAATTTGAATCACACACTATTGTTAGATTCTACGGACATTTATCAATAGACTATGTCTTAAACATGGTACTGTAATAATTTTTTAATTAGTTTTTAGCGTTTTGATAAAGTCAAAACTCTATCTCTATCAATTATAGTATTCGGTATCGTAGTTTTTATAATAGCTTTTAAGATTTGATGTAGTTTTTTATGAAACGTTAAACACTTTAATTTTTAGTATTTCACATAGATTTTTTTTTTTTGACAATCATATATATATCCGTTGTTTTTTCTCCCGAATTCAACTAATTAAATAACTAATATCATTTTTTGTCATTTTAAGTTAAATAATTATTTTTACCAAATACTTCTAATTTAAATCCTTCTATAAATAGTTACAAGCTCACAGCTACTGCAACAGCTACCAGCTATTAAAATAACAAATGTTGCTGAACATATCCTTAGTATCCGATGTACATATTATAATTGAATCCCTTTATTCATAGTCAAAAAATTATTATGTTTGTCATGAAAATATGATGTAAATTGTTTGACAAATACATGACAATTCAGGAATTTGGTTTGGTTGTTGAGATGATGATATTATTTCAAACAATTTGCTTTTGAATTTTGTTGGTAGATGGTGCCCAGTTTGTTATGAGCTTGAAAAGCACTTTGTTGTGTCGTGATTTATGTTGTCAAATTGTGAATGACAGATGGTCCTTTGAAATGTTAGATAAGCCAAATGCATGTATTATTATTCATTAGTCAATACTAGTTGCTTTAGTAGCTATTAATTATAGTTATGATGTTTAATTTCTCTCGGGCGGCAGCACATAAATTTTTTTTTTTTCCAATCTGGGCAATGTGTGGTTTTGGGATCGAACTTATATTATTATTTTTACGGGGATTAAAATTGTTTATCATCTCAATACCGATACCTTGATGGCAGTACATAGAAATAAATTATTAATTTGCTGAAGTTCCTAAGCTAATCTAATTTTAATTAGAAGCACGTTACAAGCCATCGACATCATACTTTAGGAAGATTGATTTTTCCTTTCAAAATCAAAAGCAATCTTTAAATTCCATATATGTTAGCACTTTTTTTCTTTTATTAGCTAAAAGAATACATAGTTTGAGTTAAAAATCTTTTTATAAATAAGAATAGTGCTAAATGAACCAATTTGAGTCTGCCACAATTTGTATTGTAAAAGGTAAAAAATGTTCATAATGCCTTAGCTGGATTTTGCTTTTAAACATTTTGACCCACTATTAATGAAATTGTACTAGATCCAAGTTGAGCCAAATAATTTTTTTGTATAGATAAATAGTATTATTATAAAATTCAAAAAATGAAAACCTTTAATTTAAAAATCAGTAATCAAATTATAGATTAAACTAAAATTTCCAAGTGGGTAGAAATTTCTCATAGTAGAAAGTGATGTTTGAAAATGAATGTTCATTAATTAGTTAGAGCATACCAGAACTGAACTTGAAAACTTCATCAAAGACAAATGTTCTTACCTAATCACTTTTGTACATTGAATTGCCCGAAACTTTTAGATTCATTTCCAAGTTAAATCATAGTTCTTGATGACTTTTTAATCCTCTTCTTTAACAATAATACTAACATTTACAATTTGAACTATATATGGGTCATTCTACATTTTTTATATGAGATTAATTTCTCTTCCTAAAAATAATTTTTTCGTAAATCAAAATGGTAAATTTGTAAAGATTGTATGTCGTGCTACTAGGTGAAGCGGTGGAGTGTTGCATCTTAAATGGCGAAAGCGAGAGAAACTTCATCTTCTAAATTTAAACATATCATATAATTTGAATTATTATTTATGCAATTTTCTAACTCTAAATGTGAATATAATAACTCAAACTCAAAATTAATTTAAAAATTTTAACTTTGATAAGAAACATCTCCTTCACAGGAAATTTTTGTGATTAGTTTTCATATGTAGAGTTTGAAGCTTCAAAAGTTAATCCTTCGTCATTATATTTTAAACTCAATTTAAGTTTATTTAGATAAGTCAAACCTATATATTATCTCAAGTCAAATCTGCCTAATCTCTCTCTCCCTCTCTATATATATGCATAAGAAAGAAAGATGAATTTAGAATTTCTCAGAAGTTGATGGTGAGATTTGTAGGATATAGAATATTAAAATAACAAAACACTCCATATACGAAAGGCAAAAGGATGTTTTTTTCTTATCTCGAAAAACTACGAGTCAATGTACAATATTCCATTTTAGCAGTCTCTTGATCTACTCACATACATTAATTGCGGAGGATTGATCATGTGAAAAAAAATATAAAAATATATATATAAAGAGATGTCAAATTTATATTTTTAACAACTGAAATGTGTTAATTTATTCTAAGAGTTGATGTACTTGTACTTTGCTTTCTGTAACGCAAACAAAGAAGCTTCCATTAATCACCGTATAAAGGTAAAAAATACTGTAAAGTCGAAGTTCACTTTTGGAAACGAGTATAAGAATAAGAAATTCTAGTAAGAGAATGAATTTCTATATTAGTTTGTCTTTTAATCTATTTAAGCGCTGTATTTTATTTAGAGACTAATAAAAACTTATTGTTCTTTAAAACCGAACCAAATTCTAAAAAATCTAAATATGAATGTATTCACTTTTAGATAATTTTTGGTATTTAATTATAATCTATTTAGAATCTATATTTTATATGTAGAACAAATAATATATTTTACAAAGAATTTGAATAAGATTAAGAGATCTCATTTTTAATGAATAAGCTAAAATTACATTAACTACAAAGTGGTTACATGTCTAAAAGCCCGCTCTTTATTCTCCCTTCTTTTTGTAGGTTTTTCAAATTTCTACATAAATGTTGCGGATCGAATGTATCTCTATCCATAGGACAAATAAATAATAATAATGGAGGAGCTATGAAAAACGAAAACATATTTAGGTTAACTTGAATGGGGTAGCTCAGTGGCAAATAGCATTTGCGATGTTAATTACCATAGATTAAGTGACGGGTTTGATCCTTCACAAGAGAAACTCTTTTCAAACTAGTCCATTTGCCTTCAAAAGCGAGCAAAAATTAGTCGAATTTACCGTGTATCTTAAGAATAGAGATCAATTCGAACACACGGTGACACATTTAAGTAAGATTCGGTATTGCACTGTTGAAAAGGACCAACAATTACATTACAAAGCAGAATAAGATGAGAGATATAATGTGGAATGTGAAGTCTATAGGCTCTAATAATAGGGTTGATGTAAATCTCAATCCAACTAATGATTTCTCCAAGCTTATTAATTATTTCCACTTACAATCACAAACAACCTAACTTCATATGTTTTGTATTTTATTAATTACCTCTAAAAATTACTGCCTTCTCTCACTGAGGTCACTTTCTAGACCTAACAAGCCAGCTCATGTAGTCAACAATGTACATTCTAATTCATTCAACTAACTTCCTTGAATTATCTAATTTTAGTCTTTTTTATTTTATTAATATTGAATTGTTCATCTATGTATCTAACTCATAACCACTGATTAGGTTTTTCCTTGAAATTTGAACCAAAAAAAAAAAGGTAAGTTTGGAATCAAATCAAATTGATTGATTTGATCAAACGATTTGATTTTGTAAGTGATTTGTAAAATCCGCTCCAACGATCAAAAATCAAAATTATAAAAATTGAAAATTAAAGCCAAAACTAAAAAGTAAATAACGAAGTAAAAACGGAAATAATTCAATTTAGTTCGATTTTAAATTTTTTTCTAAAGTTTGCTGACCTCTATAGTGAATAGTTGGTTTAATTTCATAGAATCACCGGTTCTATGATGTAGAATATTTCAATTTCAGAATCTGAATTGATATATATTTATACAGTATCAATTTAGTTTCGGTTTTGGCTGATTCCAGTTTCGACACGGTTTTAATTTTGGTTTAAAATCCGGTCCTTGACAGAATTTAATTAGATATATGGAAAATTATTAGTGTTTTTTAAATGATTTTTGTGATATATTGAAATTTCTAAAAATCGTATATCAGAATTTTAATTCTGTTATATAAAATAAGCACTCGGGAGCTACTCTTCTAATGTTTTTCTGTGTATATATGAAAAAACATATGTATAGAAAGAAGAAAATTGTTTGTATAGAGGACAGGACAGAGGCGGCTAACCGGATTTTGTCGCAGCCGTTGGCAAGGCAAGAATTAATGGAGTCAATAAAGCAACAGCTACTCATTCATTGCATCCCTCAACAACTCTCACGTGTTTGTCGGTTTGCTCCATTTTGTAGTTTAGATTTTTTGTATTTTTAGGTTAGTCACTAAAAAAAATTGCTAAATGCTAAACTTTTTTTTACAAATTTTAGGCCATGTTTTTATTTTTTAACAATTTATTTAAATCTAGCATGAGATAATTACATTATAATATTCTTATGAAAGATATTGTAAATATAATTAAAGATAATTAAAATTTTTTCAAAATGAATTTTAATAAAAAAAAATTAGTCTTATAACGTAATTAACTAGTCCCTTTTTCATTTTGGATAAGAAAATAACTTTTAAACTTCTTTTCTTATTAATTTGAACTCAGTCTCATATTTTTAAAAATTACTTAAATACTATTATTTCAAATGTTAATGATACTTACTATTTTATTTGTCTTTTTTTTTTCCTTAAAAAGACAAGTGTATTATCTCAAATAGAAATATAAACAAGCCAAGCTGAGTTTGAACCTGTTAAATTCGAAATTTAGCTCAATAAAATTTAGTTTGACTCAAAATTCTAAGAGCCATAAAACTTTAGGTTTGAACTTTATTCGAGATTTGCGTAAAACCTAAATTAAATTTTATAAGTAGATATATAAAAAAATATATTACAAAATTTTTAACTGAATATTATTAGACTCGTACTCGATTTGAGCCATAAGTTTTTTGAGTTGAGATTGAATGAGCCGACTGAACTCATTTGTCCCCATCATATCAAATCATGATATAATCAAATAAATAAATAGAATCTTGACTTTCAATTTGTACCTTACATTGTTTGGTTTTGGTTTGAGCACATGGTATGGCGAGGAAGGTAATTAGAACATTCAATGTCTCTTCCACTATTTGTTTCCCTCCCCTCTCTCTCTCTCTCTCTCTCATTTTATAAGTTAGATATATAAAAAAATATATTACAAAAATTTTTAACTGAATATTATTAGACTCGTACTCGATTTGAGCCATAAGTTTTTTGAGTTGAGATTGATGAGCCCGACTGAACTCATTTGTCCCCATCATATCAAATCATGATATAATCAAATAAATAATAGAATCTGACTTTCAATTTGTACCTTAAGTTGGTTTGGTTTTTGGTTTGAGCACATGGTATGCGGCGAGGAAGGTAATTAGAACATTCCAATGTCTTCTTCCCACTATTTGTTTCCCTCCCCTCTCTTCTCTCTCTCAATCTCTCTCTTCTCTATATATTATTATATATATATATATATATATATATTATATATATATATATTATTATTTTTCCTGCATCTAATATATATTATTTTTCCTGCATCTAATAAAGAAGTAATTCTGATTTTAAATCACCGAAATAGATTTAAAACGAAAAGAATAAAATATATTTATTAATAGTAACTTTTTTAATTTTGAAGAAACATAATTAGCAAAATCTAAAAATTTATGAGAAAATAAAAAAAGAATGAATTTTATATTGTATTAAATTCAAGTTGAACTTCAAAACCTAGAGTTATTATCAGAAAGAGTCTTATTTAAATACCATTTTAACCCGAATATAAAAATATATGTGAAAACTAAAAAAACAAAACCTTAATCTCAATTTTAAAATTTACGTGTCAACAGATGATAAAAAGTTTTGCTTCTTTTCAAAGGAAATATCAAATTAAATTTTTGACAATATTAAATTATAAACATTGTTTTTATTATCCTTATATGAGTGATAAAAGCTTGTCCTTGACATTGACATGGGGACTTTATTTTAAAGAATTATCTCATAAAAATATTGAAATTCTTTTATTTTATCTTTTAAAATCGTAAATTTTTTCAATTTTGCCTTTCTTAATTCTTAAATTTTTTTTAAGCCTTCTTTCCTAATTTTAATTCCTTGCTTTGTCACTTTTTTTTTTTTTTATAAACCATCGGTATCTAGATTTTATTATCAGAAATCGCCTAATTCGACTTGGGATTTAATTACAGTTAGAACTCTGCGCTCCTTTCTATAGATATTGGAAACTTCTTTTATACATATATATATAATCACTCTCTTTCTTCTTCTATAAATGTTGCTTTTTCTCCTAAAGTTTGAAGTTTAAATAATAAATAGAAGTTTTCCATTCCCTACTCTTTAAGCAATTTAATAGATTTATCATATCATATCATATATGGCCCAAAGGAAAAAAAAGACAAAATAATTAGTGTACATGTGAAAACTCGTGTGGTAGCAATTAGCAAATAATAAAACATTATTTTAATTTTTTAATTAATTTAATCACCAACAATTAAGGAATTAGATTATGATTAACTTGATGGGCAATCTTCACCTTCCATTTGCTAATATTGCTCAAAATGTTGGCTAAATGCACAAGCAAATGTTATTATATATTTATATATTGATAAGTCTAAATTAATTATTTTTAGCTAAGTGTTGCTTTGGATAATGAATTCTATATATAGAGTATAATGTTAACTTGTATCAATGTGGATATTATTTTAATTATTTTATAAGATTTTATTTTATTTTTTATTATATAAATTTTGAATTAGTTGGTAGGCCTATTGATCCTAATTTTTTTTTTTTTTTTTTGGCTTGGATAATTGAATTCTATATATAGAGTTAATGGGTTAACTTGTATCAATGTGGAATTACTCTATTTTAATTATTTTATAAAAGATTTTATTTTTTAATCTTTTTTTATTAATATAATATTTGTGATATATAAGTATGGTAGAGTTTATCTCCTATTGATACTCTATATTTTTTTCTCTCTTTTATTTGTGGGATCACAACTAATACAATATCTGGTTTTTTTTTTTTTTTTTTGGATTCAACTTAAATCTGGCTTCCAATCTACAAATCCGGTCTTCTATATAATGTTAAAAATGAGATTATAGATTAATTTATCTATAAACTTTGAATTAATATCCAATTAATTCCACTTTTTTATTATTTTTTAATCAAAATCATAACTATAATTTATTTTTAGGATGCAATTGCAATATATTAATAAATTCTGGATGCCCTAATTTATTTCTAAGATGCATTTACGTTTTAAAAGTGAATTAGGACATAGTTGTACTTAAAAATAATATATCGTTATTAACATTTATTACTCGCCAACAACTAACAATTTATCTGAAAATCAAAATAGATTATGACTCTAAACACAAATATTTGGCTCAAACATTTTCTTCATTAAATTTATTATTTAGACGTACTTCTATTTATCGACAATATCTTCTGTTTCGTTTAAGCAGAATCTGAAATATCCGCTTTATATAAGTGAATACGAAAATTATGTGAGTTTGTTTTATTTTAGAATAATTTATTAAATTTTAATTTGAATTTATTAAGAGAATTAATTTTTTTGTTGTGATAAGGTCACCATTACAAGATTTTAACATAACTTTAGTATGACAAATAGGTAAAAAACGTTTCTTACTTACTTTTGCAATTAATATTATATAATGTACTTTCTTATTAGTTACTACATATAAAACAAAATTGAGCTCTACAAAAATTTGACAATGATAATCTTATTGAAAGAAAAATATAAATTATATGAATTTAATAATTTACAAATTAAAGTTTTCTAGTAATAATAACCTCAATCATATCGATTCCTTATAATAAAAATTAGTTAAGAAACTACTGTGCCTAGTCCGAATTTGGACAAAACACTTTTTTGAAATTTCAACAAGGAATCAATAAAGAGATTGTTTTTTTTATTATTATTATTCTTTTACCTTCTTCAAAAGTTCAAGTAAAAAAAAATAGTAAAATGTCAAAATCCTTTCATTATTGGAAAAGAAATTTGTAAAATAAATTCTTTATGCAATACATTTGTATAATTAGATAAGAATATTAGCTCAGGGAGTCATAAGGATATTTTCACCCCTTCGGAGGGATAAGGTTGCTGTGTTGCAGGCTTGAGTATTGGAGGGATAAGGGTTAATTATTTAAATACATTATAATTGAATGAGTCTTGTGGTTAGGATTCTTAGGGTGATTAGTTCACTTACTGGTGATATTTTGCATTATTCACGCCTATTCTACGGCAACTTCTGTTATTAGTTTTCTTATTTAAAGTCGTTACAGTTATAATTGAAATGAGCTCCTTGTGGTTAGGATTCATTAGGGTGATTAGTTCACTAACTGGTGATATTTTTTGCATTATTCACGGGCCTATTCTATCGGCACCTTCTGTTTATAGTTTTTTTATTTAAAGTCGTACATGTACTGCTTTTAAGAATATTATTAAAAAAAATCCAATATTCTTTGCAATCTACGTCTTTCTCACTTGTCCATCGTGGTATCAGAGCAAGTGGACGATCCTTTTCACCATGACTTCTTCAACCTTGATGTTTGCAAATTTCGTCCAACTCTGAAACCTAAAACAACAACTACCTCTTTGGAGAGAACAAGTTTTGAGTTATTGCTGAAAGTCAAGGAGCTTCTCGATACTTTGATAAATGGCCTTCCCTGAGATCAGAAATTCAAACACTCTCTGCCTCCAAAAATCAGACGCACTATACTCTTAGAAGAAAACTACCATCCCACAACAGACAGAAAACTAGCTTTCAAAAGCTTGGCAAAAAGTCCGACCTGAATTGCTCTCGACGATGTATGTGATTTATGGAACATTAAGGTAGAGGAAATCACTTCGCCCCTGTCCATCGATTAGAAACAGTTATACGCTGTCTTTTGGAGCTGCGTTGAAAGATGCGGTATGCTCATAGTACTCCTCAGGAAGAGAGTCTTTACGTCATCAGACAAAAATCAAATGACCATAACTTTCCCGCATAGAAAGAGAACTGGTGTCTCATCACAGAACATCTTTCCGTCCTTTGTTAAGAGAGATTTGCAGACAATTTTAGCAGCAATCGGAAAAAAAAGTATACCCGCAGATGGAGAAACGGAGTTTTGTCATCCTCCACCAGTTCCTGGAGAACTCAATACTGAGACAATTCACAACAAACGATGCTCAGGCCACACGACGACCATTGGCAGTTAATAATGAACTAGTCTCGCACTTAAACAATTCATTGATCAGGACTCGTACTGCGCGGACTTTCCACACAACTGAAATTGGCTTGGAACAAATAAGCTTTCCCATGTGGCCTTCTTTTGGGAATCAACAGAATCGTCAACGTCCAAATCAGGCGCTCCCTATAATTTACAGATTTTAACTCCCAAGGGCGTAAAGCTTCCAAGCTCAAACAAACACAGGGACAAATCAAAGCAAGAAACGTACTACCTTCTCAACGAAACGAGACACTCCCTACGTGGCAGGGTGACGTGAAATAGAATAGATGAGAAAAAGCCGAAGCTTGAGAGCGACGAACAGTACAAAAATGAAGTTCTGTCAAGTACTGAGCGGCCAGACGCACGGTCATCAGTCGCAAAAATTTTGCTGGGTGGAATTCCACAAAGAGAAACAGAATAGTCTTCCTCAAGCACTCACACTGCAACTCACAAATCTATAATGAATTCATTGACATATGCTGATTGGGTTGGGAGATCCGGCGCATCGAATACATAATGACAGGTTAACAAAAAAACTATTTCAAAAACTTAATAATTAAACATGGAAATGATTCCATAACCATAAGGAGATGGAAACCTTTCTATCTATTGATGGTGTTTTTGGACTATGACCTTTCCATAGCAACAAAAAAACAAGTATTTACCTCTCTCTAAATTTTTTATCCTTGTTCTCTCTATACTCTGAAACAAAATTTGGCTATCTGTTGGCCAATTGGACCCGATGACTACCGCTGTAATTGTGAGTTTTCTAACGTTTCTATTTCCCTGTTAAGGATCGACAAACGGGACAGGCTCTTCTGCTACGAAGCGCTACCACGGAATATCTATTAATCTTTGAGATTCTGTCAGAATGGCCTCCCAAAGCGTTATTTTTCAGAATCCGATTTAGAGACTGCTAGCTGCCGGTAGGGCAGACATGTTGGCATATCGAGCTTAGGACATTACTCACTTCTTACTGCTAGATATTATCTGTTTTTTTATTAATAAGTAACGTCTAATTTGAAATTGTAAAAGGGTTCCTTGCACTCTAAATTTTTAAATTAGTGGATAAGACTGCCAATATTAAGGCAAGTTGAGTAAAATTACCATTCTGTTTTTAGTTCTCATCAAAAAGATAGTATCAATCCATGTTATGAAAAAAGTATCCAATATGTGTAATTTATGGGACCTAAGGCCCCTGTAGTGTTTCTTATGGCATAAATTAAATATTATGCTTGATTTGGTTTGTATGACTTATTCTAAGTATTCATTTAAGGCTTATATATCCATCTGCGGAAAAAAAATCTGAGTATTTAGTTGTCTCTTCAAGCTTTTTGAGCAAACTAATGTGGCTGTCGACAATATGGTAAGGATTCAAAATTTTCCAACACAGAGTGGCGGCGAGGTGAGATTATATAATTTATAATTACTTTCTTTATCTTCCGATTTTTTAGCTCTAGGAGAATTAAACATTCAAGATGTCCTGTCGCATAACTAAACCTGAAAAACAGGTTATGCTCTAAGAACGACTGACACCAAAATTCGTGTGTTTATCTCGTAGAATTGGGAATTAACTATGATGTATCAATAGCCAATATGCCGTTGACAGAATGTGGGGTAGAGGCAAATTTAAACAGCGGTTTTTTTGATAAAGTAGATTGCCGTAACAAGCCATGTGTTTGGACATGAAACATAATAACCATAATATTTTATAATTTATTGGCATGTAACTCAACATTATTTGCACCTATAAGGCTTCATTTTAACGTGTTCTTTTGGTTCCAAATGCTATACCAGTATATTTGGGTATGTCGAAACAACGTCATAAAAGTTCGAGTCCTAAATCGTGCTTAGTTGTGTGTTTTAATTAGGCCTATAGTGAAAAACACAGACGCAGTATATAAATGCTGTCAAGCTCTAAAAATACAAGAAAATTTATAATATACACGCAGATGTTGAGCTTTTATTTAGTGAGAATGTTTTTACCCGCAATATAAGTAATATGTCTTCCGTCGGATGATAGATGTTGAGTTTTTAGGCCTGTTCCAAAATATTGTTTAAATTTCATTTAAGTACTACCAAAATTTCCATCTGGCCAAAATGTAAAAAAGTAGAACAAAATAACACTTTTGGTGCTTAATAGTATTGTGCAGGTACTTTTGTCAATTTTCCGATACTTTGTTATGTATTTCAGGCAGGAGACTGGATCTATACAATAGAATTGCCACCAGAGAAAAGCAATACTTGACAACAACACCATTCCGCTCGAAGTGTCAACCAAAATCCTCCAATCAGATACATATAGATACCAGCGAGCTACTCGTCTCAGGGAACAACACAATCGACGAACACACGCTTGGCCCAACACCTTCGAACAGCAACCAGCAGCAGCCTTAACGATGAAATTTGACGACCTTACTCACTAGATACCACTAGTCGTGACGAGAGCAGGTAGCTCCACTGGAAACAAACCGCACAGCTGCATGTCGACCCAGACAGCAGTGCAACTCAGGAAGCCTCAAGCATGGCACACAAAACAACCACACTTGGTGCCTGTTACAGAAGCTGACTTCGCGAAGGCAACACATCAGATTGTCAACGCAGAACAAGGCGGGACATCATTTTCTGACATAAGCAGGACACAAGTTTAGCCTTTGGCCAGACAACAAAATTATGAGGAAATTCCAATGACAGAATCGCTCAATGAGCACCTTCGACATTCGAGTGGTAACAGGTTCACAGTCAAGGTAAATAACATCGTAAACAACAAATCCAAGTTTAATGCTTTAAAAATATGTGACAATTTCTTCCACAATACCACCAAGAGACCACAAACTGTTAAAGAGCGGCCGAGGAAGCCATAAAGGGGTGAGAAACAAGCAATGATTGTAGCAGGAATAGTCAAGCTTTAACAAAAGATCAAACTTGGCAATTTGGTTCCAACGACCAGCAGAGGTCAATATAATAGTGTTGTAAATGGGTCTATAAAGCTAACTCAATTCTGTTCAAAGGAAATTTTAGATAGGTAAAAACAAGACTTGTCGCTAAGCTGGATTTTCACCAACTCAGAATGGTAGTGGACCTACACCGAATACCCTTTTCTCCTGTCAATAAAACCAGGTAACCATTCGAATTAGTCATCCTCTGTAGAGCTTTAGTAAAAGAGAAAATATGTGGCGCCATATTACGTCAAATTATGGAATCTGTCAATAATGCCTCATTGCATGGGTTTAATTACTGAAATATTTATATGGAGCACCACCAGGAATGATAAGATCTAATAAACCCAACCAATGTTTGTAAACTCCAACGAGACTTTGTATGGACTCAAACAAGCACTCACACGCACGCTTATTTTGACTTAATCGTTCTTAACGTACCTTTTTTACCTTGAATTGGCTTATTTTCATTGGTGTTTTAGCTGATACCTTCTTTGTTTTGTCATGGCACACAAAACGGGTATCATTGGTGTTATACTAAATATATGGTGGATGATAATGTTTGTTTAACAGGAGTGTCGTCCATGGCTCTAGTTCAAAATTTTTTGCAGGTTCTAAGCCGGAGTTCTCAATCAAAAGATCTAGGCCCACTACATCATTTTCTGCGTATTTTCTTAATGTGCAATCCAACATTTGGTTTTACTAATATATGTGGATGATATGTTGTTAACAGGGTCGTCCATGGCTCTAGTTCAAAATTTTTTGCAGGTTCTAAGCTCGGAGTTCTCAATCAAAGATCTAGGCCCACTACATCATTTTCTTGGTATTCAAGTGCAATCCACAGGAACCGGTTTACATTTAAATCAAACACGCTATGCTCTTTCCATTTTAGAACGAGCTCAAATGTTGGACTGTCAGCCAATGCCGACTCCACAAGTTCAACGGCCGAATACCACAACGGATACAACTCCACTCAGTGACCCTACACATTTTCGTGGACTTGTAGGCTCCCTCCAATATTTAACGTTGACACGTCCGGACTTATCCTATAGTGTCAACTATGTCTCCCAGTTCATGCATCAACCAAATAAATCTCACCAGATTGGGCGGGTTGTCCAGCCACACGACGGTCCACAACAGGCTATTGTACATTTCTTGGAGCCAATATCATCTCCTGGTGTGCAAAAAAACAACACACCGTTGCACGCTCTAGCACCGAAGCCGAGTATCGCTCCATGGCACACACGGCTGCTGAGCTCACTTGGCTTGGATATCTCTTGGATGACTTACAAGTTTCTACCAAACAGCCGCCGGTCTTATATGGTGATAATATAAGTGCCCTGCACTTGACAATTAATCCAGTACTACATTCACGCAGTAAACATGTTGCTCTTGACTATCACTATGTCCGTGAACGCGTTGCTCAAGGAGTTTTGATCACAAGATACATTCCATCGGCAGATCAAGTCGCCGATATATTTACAAAATCAATGACAAAAGCTCGCCTAGCACAATTTCGACGCAAACTATGTCTAACCCCCGGACATAGTTTGAGAGGGGATATTAGCTCAGGGAGTCATAAGGATATTTTCACCCCTTCGGAGGGATAAGGTTGCTGTGTTGCAGGCTTGAGTATTGGAGGGATAAGGGCGCCTAGCCAACAAATTTTCGACGCAAAACTATGTCTACCCCCGGACATAGTGTGAGAGGGATGTTGTCGAGGGGTCATAGGGATATTTTTCGCACCCTTTCCGGAGGATAAGGTTGCTGTGTTGAGGCTTGAGTATTGGAGGATAAGGGTTATTATTTGGTACTGTGGTAATGTGAATGAGTCTTGTTGGTTAGGATTCTTAGGTGATTAGTTCACGTTGACGTGTGGATGATTTGCGGTTGGATTGAGCGCGGCTATTCTACGGCAAGTTTCTAGTTATTAGTTTTTATTTAAGTTTCGTACATGTACTGCTGTTAATAATTATTTAAATACATTATAATTGAATGAGTCTTGTGGTTAGGATTCTTAGGGTGATTAGTTCACTTACTGGTGATATTTTGCATTATTCACGCCTATTCTACGGCAACTTCTGTTATTAGTTTTCTTATTTAAAGTCGTACATGTACTGCTTTAAGATATATTAAAAAAAATCCAATATTCTTTTGCAATCTACGTCTTTCTCACTTTGTCATCGAAGAACTATTTGCATGTCGAGATAATGCACAATGATAAGTATATATATAATATGATAATTTATTTACATCTTAGTCTACCTTCCTTCATATTCAAAAAATCTAATAATAGTAATAATTTATAACTTAATTTAGACTGTATTCGGTAACAACTTTTTAAGTAGTTTTTAGCATCAAAATGCTACACACTATTTTTTATAATATTCGAAAATATAGCGTTTGAACTAACTTTTAAAGGTGAATATATTATTTTATAAAAAGTTAACTTATGTAACGTTTAACTTTTAACGTTTTATAAAAAAATCTAATATTAATAATTTATAACTTAATTTAGACTGTGCTCAGTAACAATTGACTAAACGCTACTAAAATAAGTAACAGCTACCGAAACATCTAATTTTGCCAAACAGACTCTTAAACAGCGTAATTAATAAACACAAACAACAAAACTAAACTTAATTAAATCATTCTATAATGGGGTCCCAAAGAAAGAGTTAAAGCATAGTTAATTCTAAAGTATTAGGTAATGATGACTTAAGATTACACTTATATAAACCTCAAACACCATGCATAAATCCAACATAGGTGGTCCAAAGTACTTTAAAACCTAAACAAAAATAGAAATTAAAATGGGTGTTTAACTCATTTTTCTTTTAATAAACACTTCCCTATCAATTAATTACTCTATGATTTGAACATTATAAGCCTTGAAAAGGACTTCAATTGGCTCCTTCTTCTCCTTTTAAGATTCTCTTTTCCCAATTCAATTGCCTTCCACTATAGTGGCTGAGGCTGCCTCTATTTCCTCATCTATAGCTATGCCAAGAGAAGTGTTTAACAGAATAAATAAAGAGATTTTTTTTCTATATTTTATCTTATTTTCAACTAATCCCTTTATGGCTTTATCTTCAATACTCTCTACTATGTGTTGTGACTTTGCAGAGGTGTTTTATCACACGGCATTGACAGTCACAGCAAGAAAGAGAAGAGGCATTAATGGTGGCTTAGCTTTTGAATTATATGCTAAATTTTAAAATTAGGGTTTGCAAAATATAGAATTGTTTCACAAAAGGGTACTACTATACGCAAAATGATATAATTTGTGCATTAGCAAAAATACTACAATTAAGAATTAATTTAAACTAGCTAGTTTTGAGTCTTGAGGCTTCAATTTTCATAATTATGAATGTTAATTAAGGGCGACAGCTACCTAATTTTAATCTATACAATGTACAATTTAATGCCAGTACAATAATTCTTTGCGTGGAGGATGACTTTTAAGCAAAGAGATTTATCTAGGTCGGAGAAAATCAAACTATCCCACGTGTTTGCTAAACATAATTCCACTATAGCTAGCATTTTGGACCCCCTTCATGTTAATAAGTTTAATAAAATATCCCATCAAAATACAATTTTTCTGTTTTGGAAGACATGTGAATTAGAAAAATTGGAATCCACCAATAAACCCAATATAAAAATTAAATAGGTGTCTGACTGTTTGGATTTTTCAGGTAAAATTCTTCAAATAAACGATTTTAGATTCACATCTGATCTTACAAATAAAGTTCGTGTAGAGATACGGTTCATTTTTCTTAATTCAACCAGTAAGATCTCAATTAATTTCATGTTTAGAATTAAGATAAAACCTTTCTAATAAAGCGATTTTAGATTTCAAACACCTAACTTTATAGTTAATTTTACGTTTAAAGTTTATTTAAAACCGTTCGAATAAAACAATTTTAGATTTTGAATATTTAACCTTATAAGTAAATTTGGTTTAGAAATATAGTTCAATTTGATTGATTCAACTATTAAGATCTGAGTCAATTTTTTATCGACTTTTAATATGAAAATAATAATTAAGATTAACTTTAACTTTGGGTGGTCCAAAGTTTACAGCTTTAGCCTATCATTGCGAGGGAAGTGGGGACATGTTCAAGTTCAAAGAAACTATATGCATTATTCTTTCTTGCACGAAATGCAATTGGACTCAGAAAAATAACTACTCTCTTTTACTTTTTTTTTTTTTTTCTTTTTCTTTAAATTTTTCTCCAGCTCAAAATAGCTGCAAAAGCTGCAATATCACTTGATAACAATTGCACTCTCATAATTGAGAAATCACATGATAATGATAGATTAAAAACAAATTAATTTCTATAGTCTTTGTTAGTGAAAGGAAGGTGCTTAGATGCTCCAAAATCTGAAATTTCAAACGAGTTCACTGAGTTTCGAGCGAGTCAAACAGGGTTGCCTGCACATTATGTATAAGTTATCCATGTTTGTGACAGCCTGTTTTCCCACAATTTGTTTATTATAGTAGACCAGTAAGATTCCCCATCAATATATATATATTTATACCAAAACAAAAAGTCTTATTTTAATAAATTCTTTTCTTTGATTGATGGATTATTTTCATAATTATAATTTTAAAAAAATGAAAAAGATTAATAATTTAGAAATAATGCTGTGTTTAATGAGCCATAATGAAAAATGGATTTTGTTTTATTGAGTGTAGAGGCAGCATAAGAAATGGGAGCTGCCATTTGGCAAATTTTTAAACCATTGGATAGTTTAATTGCAAAATCTGATTATTAATTAATAAACCCAAATCACAATTATATGCATATAATTAAGCAATTAGTAGGAAAAATTATAACATTCTTTTTTATATCGAGAGTTTCTTTTGGATCTCAAATTATGGAAGATGCGAAGGATGCAAAATAAAAAATTTTGGAAGGGTAAAGGAGTGGAATTATTTTAAATGCGAGAAAGTTGAAATAATTAAATAATTAAATTGAGTAGTTGGAGATTAGTTCAGTAATTAAAATTAAGGAATAATCATAAATCAAAGGACAGCTAAAAAAACCCATTTTTTTAGATTAATCAAAAGAACAATTTGTGGTTTTTTGGTCCTTATTGACAGCTCTCTCTCAACGACCATTTGTTCTATAAATGGTCTCTATCTCATGCAAAGCTAATTAACTCAAACCAAACCCACTCTCTCCTAAACTCTTCAAAGAGAAAAGCAAAAGCTAAGTTCGAGACAGTGGAGAAAGGAGCACAATTTTCCGGTAAGAAATGAGAAGTTCCGGCGGCGGCCCCGGGTGGGGTCGTCTTTGGCCTCACTTGGCCATAGCGTTGGCTGTAGTTTTTGTTTCAAGTAGTGTAAGTTCAGTATCAGGAGATGCTTATCCTTACTATTCTCCACCTCCACCTTCTCCTTCTCCACCACCTCCTTATGAGTATAAATCACCACCTCCACCATCACCTAAACCTCATTATGAATATAAGTCACCACCTCCACCTTCTCCTTCTCCACCACCTCCTTATGAGTACAAGTCACCCCCACCACCATCTCCTAAACCTCATTACGAGTACAAGTCTCCTCCACCTCCATCTCCATCCCCACCACCACCTTATGAGTATAAATCACCACCTCCACCATCACCTAAACCTCATTATGAATATAAGTCACCACCTCCACCTTCTCCTTCTCCACCACCTCCTTATGAGTATAAATCACCACCTCCACCATCACCTAAACCTCATTATGAATATAAGTCACCACCTCCACCTTCTCCTTCTCCACCACCTCCTTATGAGTATAAATCACCACCTCCACCATCACCTAAACCTCATTATGAATATAAGTCACCACCTCCACCTTCTCCTTCTCTCCATCCCCACCACCACCTTATGAATATAAGTCACCACCACCACCATCTCCTTCTCCTCCACCACCTTATGAGTATAAGTCACCACCACCTCCATCTCCTAAACCTCATTATGAGTACAAGTCACCCCCACCACCTTCTCCATCTCCACCACCACCTTATGAATACAAGTCACCACCGCCTCCATCTCCCAAGCCTCATTATGAGTACAAGTCTCCCCCACCACCTTCTCCATCTCCACCACCACCTTATGAATACAAGTCTCCACCACCTCCATCTCCCAAGCCTCATTATGAATACAAGTCTCCACCACCACCATCTCCATCTCCACCACCACCTTATGAATACAAGTCACCACCACCTCCATCTCCCAAGCCTCATTATGAGTACAAGTCTCCACCACCACCATCTCCCAAGCCTCATTATGAATACAAGTCTCCACCACCACCATCTCCGTCTCCACCACCACCTTATGAATACAAGTCACCACCACCTCCATCTCCCAAACCTCATTATGAATACAAGTCACCACCACCACCATCTCCTAAGCCTCATTATGAGTACAAGTCACCACCACCACCTTCCCCATCACCACCACCACCATATGAATACAAGTCTCCACCACCACCATCTCCTAAGCCTCACTATGAATACAAGTCTCCACCACCACCATCTCCTAAGCCTCATTATGAATACAAGTCTCCACCACCACCATCTCCTAAGCCTCACTATGAATACAAGTCTCCTCCACCACCCTCTCCTTCTCCACCACCACCTTACTATTACAAGTCACCACCACCTCCATCTCCATCTCCCCCTCCTCCATACTACTACAAATCACCACCACCTCCCTCACCATCACCTCCACCACCTTATTATTACAAATCACCACCACCACCTTCACCATCTCCTCCACCACCATATTACTACCAATCTCCCCCACCACCTAAAAAATCACCAGCACCAGAGCCATATCACCAGCACCTGAGCCATACTACTATAAGTCCCCACCTCCACCATCACCATCTCCTCCTCCACCATACTACTACAAATCTCCTCCACCACCCGAAAAGTCACCAGCACCTGAGCCATACTACTATAAGTCCCCACCTCCACCATCACCATCTCCTCCTCCACCATACTACTACAAATCTCCTCCACCACCCGAAAAATCACCAACTCCAGCACCATACTATTACAAGTCTCCACCACCACCCTCACCATATCATCCAGCACCATACTACTATAAATCTCCACCACCACCAACAAAATCACCAACTCCAGCTCCCTACTACTACAAGTCGCCACCACCACCTAAGGCTTATCCTCCACCATACTACTATACTTCTCCACCACCACCGGTTCCTCATCCTTACCCTCACCCTCACCCTCACCCCCATCACCATAAATTGGTAGTGAAGGTAGTAGGAAAAGTGTACTGCATCAGATGCTACGATTGGGAATACCCAGAGAAGTCACACGACAAGAAGCATCTCAAAGGTACATTTGTTTTTCTAAATCCTTAAGATTAATTTTTCGTTAAAATATTGCCTGCAACTCTCTATGTTTATTCCTTTTTAATCTTCATTAACTTCAGTTTTGATAGAGAATATGTTTCCTGTTATGCATGTGCTTTAAATGATTTATTTATTTATATTTCTTGTTTTTATTCCTTTCCTGTTCCAACTTACAATCATTGGCCTGTAGTAATTTTGTTTGAATTACCATTAATTATTTATTGTCACATGGTTTGACAATTATTTTATTGTATATATATAAATTGGAAATTTTTATAATTAAAAAAAAATCAATTTTTAGCATTTTATATAACATGAGATAAGACCATCAAACATTTTAAAATACTTTGAAATAAGAATTAATTGCTTTCCCAGCCTGTCCGCATCTAAATTAAAATTTTGTCTTTTATGGATTTAATAATTGATTTAATTCGTATTTTTTATTGTAAGTATAATTTACTTAAATTACAGTACCGTAATAATATATTTTGTACTATAATATCTACAATATTGGAAAAAAAAAAAAAAAGCTAAATTGCTTGTTTGCTTTATGCATAATGGTAAATTTTTTTAACCAAAATTGTAGCTTGACAAAGTATTTCATTGTCGTAAATGTCTATCTATGATTTTTCAAAGAAAAATAAAAATATAAGACAAAATAATTATTATCCTTTCTTTGACTTTCCTAACATGAAATTATTTTTCTTATCTGTTGTACAATGGATCAGGTGCTGTAGTTGAGGTGACATGTAAGGCAGGTGATAAAGAAATAAAGGCATATGGTAAAACCAAGATCAATGGTAAATATAGTATTCCTGTTGAGGGCTTTTACTATGGTAAATACGGAGCAGAGGCTTGCAAGGCTAAGCTCCATAAGGCACCCAAACACTCACCTTGTAACATCCCAACTGACCTACACATGGGTGATAAGGGTGCCGAGCTTAAGGTTAAGTCCAAGACAAAGTATGAAGTTGTTCTTCAAGCTAAGCCATTTGCTTATGCTCCTAAAACTCCTTACGAGGAGTGTAAGAAGCCTAAACCCGAGCCCACACCTGCTCCTTACTACTACACTTCTCCACCACCACCAGTAAAGTCACCACCTCCTCCATACTATTACCATTCTCCACCTCCACCAGTGAAATCACCTCCTCCCCCATATTACTATTTCACTCTCCACCTCCACCCGTGAAGTCACCTCCTCCTCCGTACTACTACCACTCTCCACCTCCACCGGTGAAGTCTCCCCCTCCTCCGTACTACTACCACTCTCCACCTCCACCCGTGAAGTCTCCTCCTCCTCCATACTACTACCACTCTCCACCTCCACCGGTAAAATCACCCCCTCCTCCATATTACTATCACTCACCACCCCCACCAGTGAAGTCTCCTCCTCCCCCATACTACTATCACTCTCCACCTCCACCCGTGAAGTCACCACCTCCTCCATACTATTACCATTCTCCACCTCCACCAGTGAAATCACCCCCTCCCCCATACTACTACCACTCTCCACCTCCACCCGTGAAGTCACCCCCTCCTCCCTATTACTACCACTCTCCACCCCCACCAGTAAAATCACCTCCTCCCCCCTACTACTACCACTCTCCACCCACCACTCTCCACCCCCGCCTGTGAAGTCACCCCCTCCTCCTTATTACTACCACTCACCGCCGCCACCGGTGAAGTCACCCCCTCCTCCATATTACTACCACTCCCCACCTCCACCTGTGAAGTCACCTCCTCCTCCTTACTACTATCACTCACCACCCCCACCAGTAAAATCACCGCCTCCCCCCTACTACTACCACTCACCACCCCCACCAGTGAAGTCACCCCCTCCTCCCTACTACTACCACTCACCACCCCCACCTGTGAAGTCACCCCCTCCCCCCTACTACTACCACTCCCCACCACCACCTGTGAAGTCACCTCCACCTCCAGTTTACATTTATGCCTCTCCGCCACCACCAACTCATTATTAGGAAACAGCTCCATGAGATACCACAATCAATCATGTAAGTAAATTTTCCTCAATGATTAATTTAATAACCATTCTCAGTTTTTAGGAATATAAATCTTATCTTCTGTTATTTTGTTCTTGCAGATTTTAATTTCAGCAATGTAATAAAGAAAAGCTCCAAGTGGAAAAGATGTGTATATCAAACCTCTTATCCAAGTCCATTCAATAAGGATCTGAATTTTGCATTAGCAGGCCACAACTTGAAAGATCCAGGCCAATTTGCTCCAATTTCCAAAATGGCAATTCTACATCTTATGCTCATATTATGCACAAGTAAAATTGGCTTCAAAGGAATAATTTTCGAAAGCAAAAATTAAGACGCTAGACCTTATCTAAATGGATCAAGGCTCGGATTTGGAAGGGGCTAGTTGAGTTTGGTTTTTTATTTATTCATCTTCAATTTGTTATTTTATGTATAGTGCATACACCTTTCGTATTGTTTGATTGGCTTCTCTTTATTTATTGTGAGCAATTGTTTCTTGGAGCTTCTTGTGCTTTGTGCACTAAGATTGTTAGTAATAAAAATACAAGGCATTTCTCTTCTACTCTGCAAAAAGTTTCTTTTGCTTCCTACAAATATGGGGAGAGGACAGGACAAGGGGAAATCGGTAGAAAATAAAAAAAAAAATTCTAAATATCCAAATAAAATTTAATGATTAAAAACATAAAAAATATGTTAGATCTTTATGGGTCAAATAACAATATTGCATTTATCAACATGAGATTCATACGATGATCTCCCTTATCTCTTTTTTTTTTTTTTTTTATTGAATCTCCCTTATCTCTTTTTTTTTTTTTTTTATATTAGCCACAGGTATCCCAATTTACTGAATTATAAACTAAATTACGTTCGCACTGCAAAATTTATTAATTGTCACTGGTATGTACAATAATGATATTTTAGTGGCAACTGTGTGGCTGACAGCTTTGCTTGTTAAATTCTTTCTGCACATTCCGTAAAAAAGAAAGAAGCTACAAGCAAGAAAAGACAGCCTTTTTTTTTTTTTTTTGATATTAGCACAGGTATCCCAATTTACTGAATTATAACTAAATTACGTTCGCACTGCAAATTTGATTAAATTGTCACTGGCTATGGTACAATAATGATATTTAGTGGCACTGTGTGGCTGACAGCTTTGCTTGTTAAATTCTTTCTGCACATTCCGTAAAAAAGAAGAAGCTACAAGAAGAAAAGACAAGCCTTTACAATATAAAGTATAGAAGACTTAGGTGTCCACCTACCCAAGTGAATTAACAATGGCAATAATTTAAAAGGAAAATAGACAAAGACGATGTAGAGTGCAGGTGAAGTGATTGAGAAATAGGCATCAACCCTAATTTATAACGTTATAAAGAAACACAATAAAGTCAAGAAAGAAAGAAAGAAAGAAAAATATATGATTGTGATATTTGCAATGCATATATAATAATTATAATTAGCAAATCAAACCAGAATTATTAAGGGATGTCATGAGTTGCTTGCAATGTTAAGGAAGAAAAATCGAACTGCTATCCAATCAAATTTTATTTCCTACTCAATATAATTCTTGTCAATTTGTTTTAACATTATTATATAAATAGACATGTTGATTAAAATAATTATTATTTATTATAATTTACATAATATTATTAAAAAAATCATATTACATGACTATCCGAACTGATCTTCTCGATCATCTATCTTTTACAGTTCCTTCCTGGCTTTTACATGATGTTAGAAGTGAACATATCTCAGACTCTCCTATTGGTTGTATTTTGTAAGCTTTACTCTCCTTATTTTTTGGTTTCCTAAGAGTATTTTTATATCCTTTTTGGGTATGAATTCATGTTTGTCTCTTTCCATAAGTGCTTTCGCACATTGAATTTCTAATCTTGCAGTGATTAATTGCCTATTGAATTCAAGTGTATCTTACTGAATGAATCATTCTTTATGAGTTAAATTTGCTCTCTTGATTTTAACAATAAATAAAATCTTGCCATCAAGGAGTGAGATGGAATGACAGAGATCTCTTCTCTCTTAACCAAAAATCTCGAGTTCGAGCTCTGGATATGGAGTCTCTTTAAACACTCGAGATGGAGAGTTTTGCCCTTTTATTAGTCTGCTAGACACGAATCCAAATTAATCGGGCCATGGATTTTCGAACACTGAATATCAATTCTAAATTAATTAGAGTCTCCTACACCAATACTTTATTTTTGCTCTATTTATTATTGATTAATAGTTTAATTGTACATATATATGATAAACAGAGATCTCTTATCTCTTAACCAAAAGTCTCGAGTTCGAGCTCTAGATATGGAGTCTCTTTAAATACTCGAGAGGGAGAGTTTTGCTCTTTTATGAGTCTGCTAGACGCGAATCCAAATTAATCGGGCCATGGATTTTCGAACACTGAATGTTAATTCTAAATTAATTAGAGTCTGCTGCACCAATACTTTATTTTTGCTCTATTTATTATTGATTAATAGTTTAATTGTACATATATATGATAAACAGAGATCTCTTATCTCTTAACCAAAAGTCTCGAGTTCAAGCTCTGGATATGGAGTCTCTTTAAACACTCGAGAGGGAGAGTTTTGCCCCTTTATGAGTCTGCTAGATGCGAATCCAAATTAATCGGGCCATGGATTTTCGAACACTGAATGTTAATTCTAAATTAATTAGAGTCCACTACACCAATACTTTATTTTTGCTCTATTTATTATTGATTAATAGTTTAATTGTACGTATATATGATAAAGAATAGTCAAAAGTCAATTTTCTAAGAGTTGAATACATGCATCTCTAACTAAACCTCTTTCTTAGGGTTTTTAATATGTGGAAAAAAATTAGTATGTACAAGAAATAGAACATTCTACATCTTATGCTCATATTATGCACAAGTAAAAATGGCTTCAAAGGAATAATTTTCGAAAGCAAAAATTAAGATGCTAGACCATATCTAAATCGATCAAGGCTCGGATTTGTTATTTTATGTATGTGCATACATCTTTCGTATTGTTTGATTGTCTTTCTCTCTATTTATTGTGAGCAATTGTTTCTTGGAGCCTCTTGCGCTTTGTACACTGAGATTTTTTTTTTTTGTGGTATTAGCAGATGTATCTCAGCCTACCGATTTATAACTAAGTCCTGCCGACAATAGTTCAGTCACTGTCTATTTTTCATAATTATATATGCAAGTTTGATTAAATTGTCACTGCCTATGGTATGATACTGATATACAGTAGCACTGTGTGGCTGACAGCTTTGCTTGTTAAATTCTTTCTGCACGTTCTGTCAAAAAGAAGAAGCTCAAAGAAGAAAAGACATGCCTTTACAATATGAAGTCTAGAAGACTTATGTGTCCACCTACCGAAGAGAATTAAAAATGGCAATAATTTAAAAGGAAAATAGACAAAGACGATGTAGAGTGCAGGTGAAGTGATTGAGACATAGGCATCAACCCTAATTTACAACGTTAAAAAGAAATACAATAAAGTCAAGAAAGAAAGAAAGAAAGAAAACCATTATATATATGATTGTGATATTTGCAATGCATGTATAATAATTATAATTAGCAAATCAAATCAGAATTATTAAGGGATGTCATGAGTTGCTTGCAATGTTAAGGAAGAAAAATCGAACAGCTATCCAATCTAAATTTATTTCCTACTCAATATAATTCTTGTCAATATGTTTTAACATTATTATATAAATAGACAATGTTGATTAAAATAATTAAAATTTATTATAAAAAATCATAATATTATATAAAAAAAATCATATTACATGATTATCCGAACTGATCTTATCGATCATCTATCTTTTAGAGTTCCTTCCTGGCTTTTACATGATGTTAGAATTGAACGTATCTCAGACTCTTCTATTAGTTGTATTTTGTAAGCTTTACTCTCCTTATTTGTTGGTTTCCTAAGAGTATTTTTATATCCTCTTTGGGTATGAGCTCATGTCTGCCTCTTTCCGTGAGCGCTTTCGCACATTGAATTCTAAACTTACAGTGATTAATTGTCTGTTGAATTCAATAGTATCTTTCTGTGTGAATCATTCTTTATGAGTTAAATTTGCTCTCTTCATTTTAATAATAAATAAAATCTTGTCATCAAAGGATGAGATGGAATGAGAGAGATCCCTTTTCTCTTAACCAAAAGTCTCGAGTCCGAGCTCTGGATATGGAGTCTCTTTAAACACTCAAGAGGGAGAGTTTTACCCCTTTACGAGTCTGCTAGACGCGAATCCAAATTAATCAGGCCGTGGATTTTCAAACACTGAATGTTAATTCTAAATTAATTAGAGTCTGCTACACCAATACTTTATTTTTGCTCTATTTATTATTGATTAATAGTTTAATTGTACATATGTGTGATAAAGAATAGTCAAAAGTCAATTTTCTAAGAGTTGAATACATGCATCTCTAACTAAACCTCTTTATTATGGTTTTTAACATGTGGAAAAAATTAAGAGAAGGTACAAGAAATAGAACATTCTGTCTTGCATGCTTCCATGTAGCAGGTGAAGTCACAGCTGGGAAGTCCTAATCATCATTTCCTACCCATTGTCCATTTCCAAATGGCCTATTGAATTTTAAGTATTTTCTGTCCTTTTTCTTACATATTGGTTTTGGTTTTTATTGTTTTACATTATCTATTTTTTGTTCTTTTAAATTGCTTTGTCCATTTCCATTTGCTCATCTTGTGTTTGTCAACACTTTGTGGAAGAAGAGGAGAGGTAATATGGAGTATGGGACCAAATAGACTCCTAGTTGTTCTTCTTAAAATAACAATCATATCTTGTAATAAGATATGGTTTTTGGTTTATCTTCTTATAAAGAATTAGAGATTTCATACAAATCGTCACTCAAATGTTATTTTTGCCATTCAGAATATGTTTGAGATAAGCACATTAGTTGTAAGTGCATATACGACTTGGCAAATGATCCAAATTCGAATCCCTCCTTTCTCAATACTCAAAAGAAAATCTGATTGAGATGCAAAATTTTTACCACAGGGATGGTCACCATACACAAATGCATAACCAAAAAAGAAAAAACAAGGTTAGTAACTTAATACTAAATTGCATTTTTAAAGTAAATTTGAAAGATCACAATAAGAAAATTTGTATTTATGGTTTTGATAATTGTGGATTTTCTTCCATTTACAGTTTATGGTGTTCTCAAATCAATTTGCATGCATAAAAATTAAGAAATTGTTTGGATTGTTAGAATTTAAATGATGGAATCAAAATATTTCATGAATTTTGCTAGATTTCTCCATTGTGCAAAAAAAAAAAATATATATTATGATGCACGAAATGAATAAATTCCATATTAATCTCAATTTACCACTTTAGAAGAGGGAAAAATTTCACATCATAAGTGAAATTTCCTTAATTCCATATTTTTTTTACTAAATATGACATTTAAGTCACTTATTTTATTTTAAAAATATCCTTTAAATTCATAGATTATGATTTTCAACCAAATAATGAAATGCAAAATTGAATTTTATAATCAATAAATTCTACATTCTATAAATTTATAATCCAAAGATTTCATATTCTATCAATCTAAACGACCACTCAAGTTACCTCTCAGACTGTTTAATCTCAGTTTGATGAATTTATTTAAGAATATAATTCTTAGAAATCAATTGGACTAATTTCATTAAGTTATAAATTTCTTTATATATATATATTAAGCATTCTTTTGAAAATCTATTATTATTATTATTATTATTATTATTATTATTTTAAGTAAGAGACAAGCATCCTAAAGAAGAAGAGAGAGAGAGGATAAAACATTTGAAAAGTCTTATGATATTACATAAAACAAGGAAATATGAGACAAGCGATATGATATTTTGTTTTGGAAGCATATATCTGTTTTCTCACATTTGCTAAAATGTCAAGAAAGATCCTATGTTTGTTTGTGTGTGGTGCCTTCCACTAAATTAATGCCTATTTTCTTCCAACTTGTCCTTCTTATTACTTATATGTATAGCTAAGAGACAATTGGCATGTTATTTTGATGTATTTTCATTTAAATATACCTTTAATTCAGTAATATACAATTATTTTTATATATTTTTGTAGGATTCATTTTTGATTTTAGGTCATAAATTTATACAAGTGTGACAAAAAAAATAATGCACCATGTGGGCTAAATAGTTGTTTAATTCAAATATTTTTAATGTTGCATAGTTTTTTAGCACGTGCCTGCACAATAAATAAAAATAATAAATAAATATTTTTTTGAAAATAATAGATTATAAAATTTTAAATTATTGGAATATAATGTAGATATATAAATTTGCAGCATGTGATGTCCCATCTGTTTATGTAACGAAAAAATTCACAGTAAAAAAATAAAGATTGTTTGGAATATAGTTCATCTTTACTTATCTATATTGTAATATGTAATTACAAATATTATGTAATTTTTTTATTGGTTACATTTTAATAGAGTGTATAATAATTTTAAGTATTATACAATATTTCTAAATGTTGTTCATTGCCTTTTGCATATGAGGGCGAGTCCTTTGCCTCCGAGATTAAGTGGAAATTAATTAGATTTATAAACTGTTAAAACAGATACGGATCTAAATACTTCGTGTTAAGTATAAAAAAAATATTGTTCTTCGCCTTTTGATGATAAGTTTTTTATAAAAAGGGGAGAGTCTTTTGTAAAAAGGTTACAACTTACAACTTAAATTGTATTCGATAATAACTTTTTTTTTTTTCTAAATATAGATTTTAATGTTTGAGTTTTCCTTCTATTTTGAGAAATGTAATCATGGTCCTATTTTGCTGACTGAAACGGTGAGTTTTAATTAAAACGGGGTGTTTTGGCATTGTTTAAAAGTTTGGTTCAAGTTTGCTGTGATAGAGACAGAGAGATCAAGGAGGGAGAATACAATGAAAATTACTGACTTAGAGTTTTAGAATGTTTAGTTTGTCTGATTTTCTTTGGATATTAATGAAACACCCTTAATTTTTATTTTTGAAACTTTTGAACTTTTATTAAATCAAAAATCTGAATTTTCGAATGTCTGGACTGCAAATACTGTTTAATTCTAATTCGAGCCCAAGTGTACGGAGTTGGGCTCAAGCCCAAATCATATTATTAAATATTTGTCGAGTGGAGAACCTTTAGAAATTTTTAAGAGTAACTATGGAGCACTAATTATTAAAAAAATATATATGTAATATGTGTGTAAATACTAATATAAATTAATTATATAAAAATCTATTAGTATTTCTATTATTATTTAGTAAATTGAGGGAAATGTTCTAGAACCTAACTAAAAGAATTCAAAATAATCAAATCGGATTAGGAAAACCAAGCAAATCGAGCCGAATCATTGAAATTAGACCAAACCGGTCGAATCGGAACCGGAATGGTCTAGGAAGGCTCCACGATTTCTCTTCTTTCTTTTCTTTTCTTTTTTCCTTTTTTCTTTTTTTTTTTTTTTCTTTTTCTCCTTTTTCTTCTTCTCCTCCTGGCGCCAGTACGGGGCGTGCGCACGCCCTCTCCTCCTCTCATTTTCCGATCACTGGAGACCAGTGCCACACCTTGCAGTCGCCTCCTCGCCGCAGCGGATTCCGGCATCCCTTCTCTCCTTTCTTTCGTTTTTGGCGTACGCAGAAAGCGCAGGAGAGCCGCGACATCCTTTAATAGGAAAGTCACGTCGAGCCTCCTGCTCCTCGATTTTTTGACGACACCAGCCTCTCTCTTTCGACGAAGAAGCTTGGGTCTCCTTTTTTGTGCTCCCTCCTCTCCCGTTCCGGCTGATGCAGCAAGCTGGCGGAGCTGCGATCATGGCTCGCGATCTGTACAGTCGCGTTATCTGCTCTCACCTTCAAGTTTTCGACATTTTCCAGCTGAGTAAGTAATTTCCTGCTCCATTCTTTGTGTTTTATGAATTATTTCGACTAAATTGAAGGATTTAAGCCTGTATTATGTAGAAGTGATATAAAAATAGAATTTCTTAGCTACTGTTATGATGATTAACTAAGAAATTTTGATAAATAAAAATATAAATGGAAGCTATAAATTGAATTTACATACAAAATAGTTAGATTATTGAATCTATTATGAGTTTTTGTAAGGAAATGATTATTCGTTATTGTAGGTATTATTGGGAGAAAGGAGTTCATTGGCCTGTAATGTACCGGCTATATTCAGAAATCTGATTTCTTTATTTTGGCAGTGGCTAGTTGATAAAATTTTATGAGTTTTGCTAAAATGAGTTCATATTATTGCTATATATATTTATTTATGATTCGTATTTAACATTGTTGTTGCTAAGGATGTGATTGACAAAGAAATGCTTGCAGCAATAAAGTTGGATATTGGTTAATACGCAAGTTTCTTGACGAATATATAAATGAAGGAATTAGTTTATAGAAATTGAAGGGTTGAGTAAGAACCTGATTTTTTTTTAGGATGGCCCAATATTGAGTGTTCCTATAAATTTTTGTAACGATTTGATGAAAATAAAGTTGTATATTAATTCTATAATAAGGAATGGAGTTAAGTAGTGTATAAATCATAAGCGTAAGCGGAAAACTTGAAGAGTTCTCATGGTGGCAGCAGCTGTGTGGCAAATTTGTTACTATTTGAGTTTAAGTAGGCCAAGATTAGATAGTTTGTCTCAATTAATAGTTAGTTAACTTTTCTGTAATAAATAGCAGAACTCTAGAATCGTCTAAATGGTTACCGAATTATTCAGCTCTCTAAATTGTAATATGATTAGAGACTGTTTAAGATTGTAAGTTGATGTTTAATTTGATGGGAACAAAGATATGATATCTAGCTAAAGATTTTTAATAATATATTACAAAGATTTTGATAATATATTAAATTATGAGCTTAAACTTTTTCTTAGGTATAGATTTGGCAAATAATGAGTTTAAGTTTTTGAAAGTGAGTTTGTTGAGCAAAGAGTAACAAATGATAATTGTTAATTATTGGTATTGCTATGTAAAGGAGGATGGGCATTTTAAATTGATTGATTGCCCGACGGATGGGCTGTGTGCATTGATTTGATAAATATATGATAATATTGTGATATTTGAGCAGGCAGATAGTCCAATTTAAAATCGCATTTAGAACTTAGACTAGTTTAAGTAATGCCCACACAATTTGAAATAAAGTCTATTTAGACTAATTTCTATAACTTAATAAATATTAAATGGAGTGCTCTAACTATTTAATTATTTTCATTATTATTCATCGGAATTATTCAATTAATTTATTTATTTATTTATTTATTCCATCATTGTTGTCATTGTTAATTTTTTATTTATATTAAGATATTTTTGCGTTTGGAAGAATGGATGTCTAATTGTGGCATTTCATTTACGATGTTCAACTAATCAATATGTCTGCATTGATTTGCAATGTTTGATTTAATTGGTGTTGTGAAATGGCTATGCTTTTGTTGGTGTGGAATTGGGATTGAAGTGACCACCATGGGTTTGTGAGGACGGTATGTGATACTGGATCCTGGAGTACAAATATGATACTGACGCGTCGGCCGGGGGAGAAATGGAGATCGGCGCCCTTGGCACCTGATGATTATAGAATTATATTGGAAAAATTCACCAGGATTGGCTTCCTTTGATTTGTTGGCGCCACCTGGATAAATCTTAGATTTGATTGCTTAGCCCGCAGGGTGGCCTCCTGTTGTTGAGCACTTGAATGATTCTAAGATTTGGATGGAGACCACCCGGGTTGCCTTCCTGTTGGTATGCGAAAAGAAAAAGAGAGAATGGAAAAAATAATGAGAGGAACTGGTCAGTGAGGATTAGACAGGTGGGGACCGTATGGGGATCGCTCCCTGGTGGCCACATGTAACGAGAGGGGCGAGCCATGTGTGAGGACGGCTCTTTGGGGTTCAGGTGTGCCACTGACTAATTTCACACGTGATGTGATTATTTGAAGGTCATATTGTTTGTGAGAGTGCTGGGGGTTGGAACATGCCAATTTGTGTGACTGCCTGCGTGAGCATATAAACTAGTTCGATTGATTAGATGATATATATATATTATAACATTTGTGTTTGAATGTGATGTTGTTGTTGCAAAATAGTTACTCCTTAGAAAGCTCACAATACTCTTGTTTTAATTTTTCAGGAAAATAAGTTTCTTCTTTAATTCGGTTAAAGCTATGTTTCTTTCGTCGCAGACTAAAAAAGAAAAATTCCTAGGACCAATAAAATATTTTGCTATGTATCTAGATGTATAAAATCTATGTATATCTTATGAGTTAGTGAATCCGCAGAGTTGTAGAATTACTTACATTTAGTCGTGTATTTATCGTAGACGAAATTGAAATTGTGAGCCCATATTAGAATTGTGATGTATTGTAAATTGGCCCCGAACTGTGGAATTTTGTAGAGATAGATTTGGGCCGAGATGTATAAAATCTTAAGGTTTATTTTTTTTGAAATGAGAAGACTGAATATTTAAAATTTATTATGAGAATAGCTAAATTTTTAGTGTTTCAGGGCTTTTACTACGGCCTTCGGGGCCTTAAGCTTACCTGCGGCCCTAGTTGCCGGTCCGGCCATGGAATCGGGTCGTGACACAAAGTTGGTATCAGAGCTTAGGCGTTAGAAATTTTAGGACACAACTGCGGAGCAAGGTAATTTCTTTATTTGCGGATCCGCCGTAACCAACATTAAGGAAAGAGGCCTTAGGAATTCCTTCTTAGGAGGGTGGAGCAACTTAACCCATGAAGGGAAAAAATCCATAATCTTGTTGTGTAAACAATGGTCTATAGAAAGAAGTAATTGACGGATTTGGAGTGAAAGAGTGGATAAATAGCGATGAACCCATCGCGATTATAGGTGCTAGAGTGGTTGTCAGCCCTTAAGCTAGGGAACAGAGTTATACCTGATGGTAGTGGATTTGGCCTGATCACCCAGTACAACTAACTTTTCATGTAGAGCCTCATGTGAGCTCTATTCCTACAGTAAATAGGATAGTGTAGAGAATAAATAGGTTTTCCAATTGTATAGTGGATTGATGAATTTTGGATAATTAGGAATCGGTATTTTAGTATTCAGTTTGGCTACTGAATTTCTTTAGAATTTCTTTTTATTGTTTTATTTACTTGATATTTGATATTTAAATTTAAAACCCTGTTTTTTATTTTGAATTTGAATTGTGTTATGATAAATAATTTGAAATTGATTATTTATATAGAAAGTATTTTTGAATAGTTGTCTATTTATATCACGGGGCCAATTGGATTAGAGCATAAAATGAAATGAGTACGAGGATAGTCAAATTTGAAAAGACGATTGAAAAAAAAAAAGAAGGGGGGGGGGATTTGGTGGTGATAATAATAAGTAAGTAGACAATTAGTAGTCAAGTTGAGAACATGAACGCTAGAAATGTAGTGTAGCCGATTTTGGTATAGAAGTTAAGTGGCGATTAGATTTGGAATATAGGATTGTTTAATGTAAAAAAAAAAAAAAAAAAAAAAAAAAAAAAAAAAAAAAAAAAAAAAAAATATAAAATATGGAAGAAATAACATTAGGAATGAACTTGGATAATTTAAGGGTATAAGGAATGAAAAGTTATTAAAAATATAAGAGCTAAGAGAGACGAAAGGTGTTATTATGAAAGCCCATGAGATGATAAGTTTTAGGGTAACGTAAGAGGTTAAGTTAAAGAGAAATTGATAGTTAAGTTGAAAGCATTAAAAATCTTTGTAGAGGCATGATAACTGGGGGTACAGTTGCACCAGTCTATAGTAAGAATATTATAGGGAAAATAGAAATTGTATAGATAAGAACTGAGAGAGATAAGATATAGATAAGAACTGAGAGAGAGTGACCTCGAGTCGCCCCGTGATACTAAAAGACAACGAAGGTTATAAGACGATTTTTCTTGAAAAGTTTTGGATTAAAGTAGCAGTTTCTGAACTTTTGATTAAGAAAAGTTTTAGTAATAATATATATAAATTAAACGAGTTACTTCTTATTATTATAAACGAATTAAATTTCAATTGTTTTGTGTTTGAAAACTATGTGTTAAGTTTTCATGAAGAAATGTCTCGTGAAAGGTTAAATATTTGTTTTCTTATTAAACCCAGTTTTATTGTAAGATTTTATTCAATAAAGATTTCTAAAGATTTGTAGCTATCTGAAGATAGTATTGGAGATTTAGGTAATAACTCGTTTTTTTTTTCTAAATATAGATTTTAATGTTTGAGTTTTCCTTCTATTTTGAGAAATGTAATCATGGTCCTATTTTGCTGACTGAAACGGTGAGTTTTAATTAAAACGGGGTGTTTTGGCATTGTTTAAAAGTTTGGTTCAAGTTTGCTGTGATAGAGACAGAGAGATCAAGGAGGGAGAATACAATGAAAATTACTGACTTAGAGTTTTAGAATGTTTAGTTTGTCTGATTTTCTTTGGATATTAATGAAACACCCTTAATTTTTATTTTTGAAACTTTTGAACTTTTATTAAATCAAAAATCTGAATTTTCGAATGTCTGGACTGCAAATACTGTTTAATTCTAATTCGAGCCCAAGTGTACGGAGTTGGGCTCAAGCCCAAATCATATTATTAAATATTTGTCGAGTGGAGAACCTTTAGAAATTTTTAAGAGTAACTATGGAGCACTAATTATTAATAACTTTATTAAAATATATAATGTATATGTGTGTAATTAACTATATAAATTAATTAATATAAAATCTATTAGTATTCTTATTAATTATTTAAGTAAATTGAGGAGATGTTCTAGAACCTAAAAGCTAAAAGAATCAAAATAATAATCAAATCCGGATTAGAAAACCAAGCAAATCGAGCCGAATCAATTGAATTAGAACCAAACGGTTCGAATTCGAACCGGAATGGTCTAGAAGCTGTCACGATTTCCTTTTCTTTCTTTTCTTTCTTTTTTCTTTTTTTCTTTTTTTTCTTTTTCTTTTCTCCTTTTCTTCTTGTCCTTCCTGCGCCACGCCCTCTCCTCCTCTCATTTTCCGATCACTGGAGACCAGTGCCACACCTTGCAGTCGCCTCCTCGCCGCAGCGGATTCCGGCATCCCTTCTCTCCTTTCTTTCGTTTTTGGCGTACGCAGAAAGCGCAGGAGAGCCGCGACATCCTTTAATAGGAAAGTCACGTCGAGCCTCCTGCTCCTCGATTTTTTGACGACACCAGCCTCTCTCTTTCGACGAAGAAGCTTGGGTCTCCTTTTTTGTGCTCCCTCCTCTCCCGTTCCGGCTGATGCAGCAAGCTGGCGGAGCTGCGATCATGGCTCGCGATCTGTACAGTCGCGTTATCTGCTCTCACCTTCAAGTTTTCGACATTTTCCAGCTGAGTAAGTAATTTCCTGCTCCATTCTTTGTGTTTTATGAATTATTTCGACTAAATTGAAGGAAGAAGTGATATAAAAATAGAATTTCTTAGCTACTGTTATGATGATTAACTAAGAAATTTTGATAAATAAAAATATAAATGGAAGCTATAAATTGAATTTACATACAAAATAGTTAGATTATTGAATCTATTATGAGTTTTTGTAAGGAAATGATTATTCGTTATTGTAGGTATTATTGGAGAAAGGAGTTCATTGGCCTGTAATGTACCGGCTATATTCAGAAATCTGATTTCTTTATTTTGGCAGTGGCTAGTTGATAAAATTTTATGAGTTTTGCTAAAATGAGTTCATATTATTGCTATATATATTTATTTATGATTCGTATTTAACATTGTTGTTGCTAAGGATGTGATTGACAAAGAAATGTGAACTATAGTTCTTGCAGCAATAAAGTTGGATATTGGTTAATACGCAAGTTTCTTGACGAATATATAAATGAAGGAATTAGTTTATAGAAATTGAAGGGTTGAGTAAGAACCTGATTTTTTTTTAGGATGGCCCAATATTGAGTGTTCCTATAAATTTTTGTAACGATTTAAATTTTTGTAATGATTTGATGAAAATAAAGTTGTATATTAATTCTATAATAAGGAATGGAGTTAAGTAGTGTATAAATCATAAGTGTAAGTGGAGAACTTGAAGAGTTCTCATGGTGGCAGCAGCTGTGTGGAAAATTTGTTACTATTTGAGTTTCAGTAGGCCATGATTAGATAGTTTGTCTCAATTAATAGTTAGCTGACTTTTCTGTAATAAATAGTAGAATTCTAGAATCGTCTAAATGGTTACCGAATTGTTCAGCTCTCTAAATTGTAATATGATTAGAGACTGTTTAAGATTGTAAAGGTTAGCATTGATTTTTAGTGGCTAGTTTGGAATTTAACTTATCGATGTAAATTTTATTTATAAAGTGTACATTCATTTGATAATTAGGTAGAGGACAATTAATAAAATCATTGGAACATGTTGGAGGTTATTATAATTTGTAGATTTATTTAGTGAACGTTAACATACTTGTACTGAAAGGGGGATGGGACTTAAATTGTTGATTGCCCGACGGATGGGCTGTGTGCATTGATTGATAATTATATATAATATTGTGATATTTGAGTAGGTAGATAGTCCAATTTTTTAGGGGAGGTGCTGCCGAAATTTCGATAGAACTTAGACTAGTTTTAAGTAATGACACAATTAATAAGTCTATTTAGATTTGGTACATAATTTCCCTATAACTTAATAAAATAGTTAAATGGAGTGCCCTAAGACTAATTTATTATTTTTCAATTATTATTCATCGAATTATTCAATTATTTATTATTTATTTATTTAATTTCAATCAATTGTTGTTCATTGTTAATTTTTATTATTTATTAAGATATTTGCGTTTGAGAATGGATGTCTTAATTGTGCATTTCATTTACGATGTTCAAACTAATCAAAATATGTCTTGCATTTGAATTGCGAAGTTTGATTAATGTGGGGGGGGGTTTTTTTTTTTTGTGATATTGCTGTGCCTTATTTGTGTGGAATTGGGATGAAGTGGGTCACGATGGGTTTGTGAGACTGATTCTGTTATATGGATCCTGATTCTGATTCTGTTATATGGATCCTGATTTTGATTTCTGTTAGCTGGGTAAATGGGAGATTGGCGCCCCCGTGTGTACCTACTGTTCTGATCTGTATGTTCTGGAAAACCACAGGATGGCTTCTTGTTGTTGGCACCTGATAATCCAGATTTGATTGTAGCCCGCAAGGGTGGCCTCCTATTGTGAGCACTTGATGATCGAGATTGGATGGAGACCACCGGGTTGCCTCCTGTTGGTATATATATATATATATATAAGAGAAATGGAAAAATAATGAGAGGACTGTCAGTAGGATTAAGAAACAGTTGGCCGTTATGGGGGATCGGCTCCCGGTGCACATGTACGGAGGGCGAGCCATGTGTAGGACGGCTCGTTGGGGTTTTCAGGTGGTGCCTACTGCTAATTTCCAACGGATGTGATTATTTGAAGGTGAATATTGTTTGTGAGTGCTGGTGACATGCCATTTGTTGATCTGGCGCGTGAGCATATAACTAGTCGGAATGACTAGATTGATATAGTATTATATTTATACAATTGTGTGAGATGTGGTTGTGTTGTGGCAATATATAGTTACTTACCTTAGAAAGCTCAACATACTTGTTTAATTTTTCAGCGAAATAAGTTTCTTTAATTCGGCTTAAAGCTATGTTCTTTCGTCGCAGAGCAAAAAGAAAATTTTCTCTAAAGACAAATAAATATTTTTGCTATGTATCTAGATGTATAAAAAATCTATGTATATCTATGAGTTAGTGAATCCGCAAGTTGTAGAATTTACTTAACATTTAGTCGTGGTATTATCGTAGACGAAATGAATTTGTGAGCCATATTAGAATTGTGATGTAATTGTAAAATTGGCCCGAACTGTGAATTTTGAAGATAGATTGGGGCGAGATGTAAATAAAATCTTAAGGTTTATCTTGTTTTTTAAATATGGGCTGAAAATATTTAAAATTTAGAATATTTAAAATTTATATTGAGATAGCTAATTTTAGTGTTTCAGGCTTACTACGGGCCTCGGGGGCCTTAAGCTTACCTGGGCCCTAGTGCCGGTCCGGCCCATGGAATCGGGTCGTGACATAGACGAACTAAAACAGCTTTGTGGGAAAAAACACTTAACATGTCCCGTGATTGATATTGTTAACCAATGCTGTGTATTGTGTAAAAAATGGATTTTTTTGGGTAACAGGTGGCCAGAAGCGAGCCGATCACATCTTGATTGGGCCTAGCATCGCCATGGGGGCGGGGTCTTAAACCCGGCCCATTTTCAATTTTGTATTTGGGTTGGGCTTTAGCTTATTTTGGAGGAGAGGACGATTTGGCCTCCTATATTGATCAGTCTAGAGACACAGGGTCAGCCTTTCTTCTTCAACCTCTCTGACGAAAACCCTAGAGGTGCTTCTCGAAGCTTGTCTTCATATTAGAAAAATTCGATTTATTTCCATCGTCAACCTTTCTGCAGTTCCGTTTATATTATTGTATCGAAGGCTTAAAAGAGTTTGATAAATCACGTCGATTATATTCAGCTATGGTGCGCTTCTCTCTCTTACTATCTCAATTTTGTGCCATATGTTTTTATTGCTTTTGTTGTTTTGTAAAGAAATGATTTTTAGGTCATTTTCTTCCCTTTTTATTTTTATTTTTTTTGTATAATTTGTAGACCATTCCAACAATTTTCTAATGTTATTTTTGCTCTCCTGTTGCTATATATATATATATATATATATATATGATTATATATATATATATATGGCAACATTCTGATTCTTGAAATTCTCCGGTGATAAAGCTGTTTTCTTTTTCTTTTTTAATGTCTGTTATGCGATTTTCTCTTGGTGATGCACGTTGGTCGTGGTACAATTGTGGTGATCAAAATTTCAAAGATGTCAAATTTTCAAAATTTTCGTTAGAAGCGAAAACTGGAGAATGAATGAGCCAGGTCTGTTTTTTCCTGTTGAGTTTGGATTGTTATTGAGAATGCAACAATGTGTAAATCCACCTCCTTGACGATTATATATATATATATATATATATGAACATTCTGATTCTTGAATTCTCCGTGATAAAGCTGTTTTCTTTTTCTTTTTAATGTCTGTTATGCATTTCTCTTGTGAATCACGCTTGGTCGTGTACAATTGTGTGATCAAAATTCAAGATGTCAAATTTTCAAATTTTCGTTAGAAGCGAAACATGGAAATGAATGAGCCAGGTCTGTTTTTTCCTGTTGAGTTTGGGATTGTTATTGAGAATGCAACAATGTGTATCCACCTCTGACGATAGATTTTTTCTGTTGAGGCTCTTTTGAAAGTTACATTCCTGCATTTGTGTTTATTGCTAAAGACTAGGCAATTCAGTTAAGGTTTCCATTTTATCATAAATTTTGATATTTGTGAAATTTGTGAAACCACTGTGAGGAATTTGGAGTCTGCAGGTTCTCCCAAAGATTTTCTAGTCTCAGGAGAGAAGTCTAGTTAGTGAAAATAAATACTTTGGTGAGTGTCTAAGATGAAAAGGGAAAGTGGCCTATAGTTTTGAACAAATAAGAAAAGAAAGCAAGTCTATCTTTTTGGGACTGATTGAGTATTTTTTTTGTATTTATTTAATTACTTTTTTTTATTTTTTTGGGTTATGTGTGTGGTTTAGGATTGGAATTAACCTATAAGACAGTGTGTTTGCAATTTATATCATATATTTTTATAATTTTGATAACTGTAATGGCTTGTAATCATGCATGTCATCTTTTTCCACAGGCAGCTAAGATTCTTGCCAACTTAATTGTAATGGGATCTGGCATTTTGGCTCGGGCTTTTGTTCAAGCCTACCGTCAAGCACTTGCAAGTAAGTGTTTTTCCTTTCACAGTTTGACTATCTGGCATTGGTTCAATAGGTTTCCATTGTAGATTAATCTTCATTGTTTTAGATTGGCTTTGTTAAGTTTGAAAATGCCTTCTAATCTTGGTGTTCTGAAGAAAGATAAGTAATAGTGCTTAATTGCTTATTTACTTGTGAGCTGAGGATGAGCCCATAAATTAGTTTATTCGCTGAATCATGTCAAACAGTAATTGCATAATGCGTTTCTCATTGAAGTTTACTAGAATGTCAAATGGCAAGATACTAGTTATAGTATCTGATAAGTATAATCTCAAGTTCGGTGGTGATTACATTATTGCCCAAGTGGTATTCTCATCACAATGATTTCCACTATGTGACAAGCATTAGATGGGAATAATTGGGCTTCCATAGCTTTAACCTGGGAAAGTTAAATTAGAGGCCCCAAGTTCAAATCATTTTGCAAATTATTTCTTTTTCCATGACCACTGCCCTTTCTAATTATGGGAAAAGGTTGGTGAGATGGTGCCAGATTCTTTGAATCTACTAATATAGGATTGAATAGCAATATCTTTAGCATAACCTTGATTTTTAGCGAACTATTATTGAAAATATCAGCAGTCAGCACTATTTTTCATGGCCATCTACGTCTACATCTATCTTTAGCATTACCATTTTCATTATTAGCATGATTAGATGCATACTGAATGTCTCCTATTTTTTCCTCTCTCTAGTTTTTGAGATCTTATTGTATTTGGGATTGTAGCATAATGAAAACAAATTTTGGAGCTGCTCATAATCATCTTATTATGGTGGTCCTTCAAGTTTCAAATCCCTAGAGATGCAATCTTTTTATTTTCTGGCTGACATGCAATCTCAATCTCTAATTGCGCCATACTAGTGAAAGGTGTTCAATGTGCGTAGATGGTTGTCCAGACATGCTTCCTTTGAAACACAACCTTTCTAAACTCCAAAACATAAGCCACTGTTTTTTTCCCCCATCTCCATTGTCTTCCTATTTACCAAAATAGCACTGCTATTTCCCGTGTCACTTCTTATCTTTCATTTGGACTTGAACGCAAAAATTGAATTTTACAAAATTTTAGAAACAACAAAACTGCGAAGTTAAAAACTAAGAGATGAATTCACTTCCTTAAAAAGAGTAATCGAGGTAAATATTTATTTCATGATTTTTTTTCTTTCTCCTTCTTTGTGGTGTGTATCCTGTCCAACTTTTCTAAACCTCCTATTTCTGTATTGCTTGTGCGATAATCTAAAACTTCAAGGGGCCTACGTATGCAACTTGGTATTTGCTAAAAGACATGATTTTGAACTTTTTGGGTTGAAATATATGGTTTTTTCTATTGAATTCCAGCTGTTGTTTCCATTACAGATTAAAAACTTTGCACTTAATAAATAGTTTGTTATGATATGAATCATGAATGAAAGGAAAAAAAAAAAAAAATCTTCTGAATCTAATTTATTAGGCAAGGGGTAATTTTGGAAAGTCAATTTTTATTTTTAGATTTGCTACTGGATTATTGCATTTGAACCTAATGGTGGGAATGCATAATTGATGGAAACAAAACTAATGGACCATTTAGTTTGATCATAAAAGCAACCGAACTGTATTTTGGATTTGGATCTCTGTTCTAATTAACAAATTTAGTTACAATAACTGCCATTCACTTTGTCTAGCTCACAAGTAGTCCCCTATGTTTCTTATGGTATTTCCTTCAACCTGTCCAATCTCTTGACTGGTTTGCCTGTAATCTGCTATTCCCGGATTTAGTAGGCTGCAAGTGTGCATGGGGATATATTTTTGCCGTTTAATCAGTAATTGTTGTCTAAAATGATAGGAAGATATTTTGAATTGTTCATTTGACATGATATACCCTGCAAATAATCTTGTTAAAGGATAATGAGAAAAGCATGGCATTATAAAAACATAAAATCCTCTTCAAAACATTTGACACTTGGGGTCTGCCGTAGCAGCTTTTCTACAAGTTTCTGATTAAACTCTTCTTAAATGATTTCTTGCAGGATCTTTGATCTTGAAAATATCTGTGTCAAACATTCACATCAGCATTATTTTACCGGCTTTGGTATATTTGCCAAATTTAGTTTCTTTGACTAAACCCTAATGTTTAATTCTTGCGCTTTTGTGTTTATGAAGTTTTCATTTCATTGCGAGGAGTACTCCCTTTATAAAGGGCATTCAGTTCTGCAGTATAGCAATTTCTAATTCTCTAATCAATTTTGGCATGCATATTCCGCACTATTTTGGTAAAAAGGCATGATTTATTGCTGCACTCATTTTAATGATAATTAATGCAGTTAGTGTCTATCTCTACATTGGCTTGTATGCAGATGCCTCAAAATCTGGTGTTGCCCAAGAGACAATTCAAAACACTATCCGTAAGGGAAGCAAAGTCATGACAGAACAAGAGGCACGACAGATTCTTGGTGTAACTGAGGAAACTGCTTGGGAGGAGATAGTAAAGGTTGGTGTCTCTTGCATGTACATTTTTAGATACATAATTTGGAATGGTCTAAAAACATGTTTACCTGTGCAGAAATATGACACTTTATTTGAGAGAAATGCCAAGAATGGAAGCTTTTACCTTCAGTCAAAGGTTCACAGGGCTAAGGAATGTTTAGAGGCTGTACATCGAGGAAAAGGCGAGGGTACACCTAGCTGAGAATTTTTTTAAGGCCCTTCTGTTGCACATACTGACCTCCTGTATTATTATTTTGATCCAATGAAATATCCTAAAAGGTTTGAAAAGAAATGTGATCTTACGACCTGCCATTTATGGAAAATTAACCTAGTGATTGCTAAGTGATCTCAAATAATTTGCACTGTCAAAGCCATAGGTGTTTGCCTTTATTTTATCGAGTGATGAAATTGTGTAGATGTAAAAAGCATTTGTCTAATCATTCTGTATGTGCACTCTTGTTTAGTGCTTAATATGCATAGGAGTGATCATTTGATCACAATTACAAAATCAAGGAACCCCAAGTGAGGAATATTTTATAAATTATGCTATAATTTACATATCCAAAAGAAAATTCCAATTTGATAGGACTTCTGTGTTTTGAAAATGTCTTCTCTACATATGTGTTTGTTTATCGTGTTGGGTTTGGATTGTTATTTTTGGGATTCCTTTATTCATAAAGCTCGGGGCTTCTTGAACTTTGAAAATGACAGTAAGCTCCTAAATATCACTTTTTGGCTTTGTGAATCTACTGACTTTCATTTTTTGTAATAACTTTATACTTGCAGAATGAAAAATGAATCAGTTTCAGAGAACCCTGCGTACAGAAAAAAGTGAAATTTAGGGGGTGTATAAGGTTATTTTGAAAGTTTAATTGTCAGAATTTTTTTCTGAATATTCATGGTTTAAATTATGTGTTTGGCTTTACTTAATGTGTTGCTCTGCCATTTTTATATTCCATGTGTGTATTGGAAGAAGGTAAATATTGGTGTATAGTTGCTTTTGGAATGCTGTAATATAAGATTTTATAAATGTATAAAGGAAGCTTTATAGAAGTGGTGTTGCTTTTGCATCTTTTGCATTGATGAGATGGTGATTCCTTCCATCTTTCCACTATCATCTTCATCTTGACATGCCATCTGCCTGCAATTCTTTCCACCTCTTTCAAAAGTATACAGAAAAGGCTAGGGAAATGGCTATTCCATCCTTCTTTACATAATCATGTAATCAAAAGGCTCTGCTTACTTCATTTTTTCTTTTTTTATTACTTTATATGAACTTTTATTTTGGTAAAAAATAAATGTAATGATTGGATTAGACCAGACAAGTGAAACCAATTACAATCAACCAAAATAAAATTTTACCTTTCATAATCTAATTAAACATTCTTTCCTTCTAATTCTGAATTATTATTCAAAAATGACATTTGGTGAAGAAAGTGAGTATAAATTATGATTATAACTAAATTTGAGGGATTAAATAGTTATTTTCCCATAAATCTTTCATCTAGTAGCAATCAAAAACAAAAGACGGGCGGATAGATATAGAGAAGCAAGCAAGGTCAGAAATGGCAGGCCGGTATTTCATTTGTATATTGGTTAAGAATTCAAAGATGCCAAGGAAGCTTCCAATGTTAAATTCTCATTGTGTCTTCCTTTCTAGAACTTGTTCTTCTCCTTCTTCCTTCTTTCTTTCTTTCTTTATTTTGTTCTTTTGTTAATATTTTCAACATGTGCAAAACTAAATAAAATCTTATTTTTCTTAAAATAAAAAAAAAGAATTTCAATGACTAAACGCATTGCTTTATGCAATATATGTACATAGAAAAAATAAAATAAAATTGCATATATTCACTTAGATTATATGGAGTTGATGAAATTAAATAAAAAAATTTTAAAAAATATGTAAAAAATGTCTAATAGCAAATCTAATAGTAATATATAGAAAAAATATAAAAAAATTTATGTTTTTACACAAAAAAGAAAATGAAGGAATCTCAAGAAAATATTTTGCTTGTTTATCTAAGAAAATATAATAATGAAGGAAAATTATAGCAACTATTGCATTTGCATGGAGAAATTCTTATCAATCCAAATGATTATAAAAGCATGGAATATAGCAACTTTCCACCTCCTCTACTTTATCATTATACAATGCAAAGAAAAAATATTAAAGAATAAAAGCAACATTAAAAAAATTAAATAAAAAAATGACACTAAATAATTATTTAGTTCTTTAATTTTGGCTTAATTAACTACAAGCACATTAATATGTTCTTATTCACATTTTTATGGTATGAAAGTAATTTTGTTTTTATTCATAATTATTCATATTTTTATGGTATGAAAGTAATTTTGTTTTTATTCATAATTTTTCATTTTCAATTCTCGTAAACGAGCCAAGCTAAACTCAAATCTATCTAACTCAAAATTTAGCTCAAACTTCATTTAAGGCTTGAATTTAATTTAAAAAATTTTCAACTCAAAACTCAAGTAAGTCTAAAATAAATATTATATATGTACATATAAAAGTTTGACGAGGCTCGATGAGTTTTTGAATTAAGTATCATTACACTCGAGTCTGGCTCTTACTTAATTCGAGCTTTTTTGAAATTCTTTCGAGTTTGAACATCCCACTGAGTCGGCTCCACTGATTTGTATCCCACTATTACATATGTTCTTGCCTTTAAAAAAAAAATAAATGAAATTAAAAAAAATTAATTTCATTTATGATCATAGTTATCCTTCTCAATTTATATAAATATTTTTTTCACAAATTCAATCATTACTCTTGATAAAGATTATTTTTGTTATTAAGTACTAAAAAAAAGATAAAAAGCTTCTAATTAATAATTAATTAATTAATAAAAAAACATTTAAAGATCAATCCCTCAATTCTATGTGCTTGTAAGTTGGGCTGTCTTTATATAAATTTTATTTTTATTTACCTTTTACATAAATTTAATTTTTAATTTTCAATTTTTAATTTTAAAATGTATGAAGAGAGTAGAAAGTAAAAATTAACAAATCACCAAACTCACCTACACAGCTGCCTTCCAGCACCACCAGCGACATTAACAACACATACATGTCTCTCTGTTATTTGGTATTTTTTTTATTTAATTATTATTATTTCTCTACAAAAATATTGTAATTGAATGCATCAAAGTAAATAAAAAACAATAATAATTATAATAGCCATGTTTTAGGAGCAATTACGCGCTTTTTTCTCTTCTCTCTTCCTCTCTAAATTCTCTAAAATTTTTTCATTTTTATTCTCTCTCTGTCTCAAACAGAGCAGTGCCAGCCAATTAGCTATTGAAGCGTCAGATCTGAGCTTTGCCTTATTGGGTTTTGATTTTGATCTTCTTTTGTCTACATCGGATCTGGGTTTGTTTTATTTCTCTATATTTCCTCGTCCTTCTCTTATTTCAGATCTATGCGTGTCTCTGTTCTGTTTGTTTAGTTTTTTCTTTGGCTTTGGAAAAAGCAAACCCTGCTTCAGTTGGTTCTAATTTGCGGCTTCAATTTTGCATTTGATTATGTTCAGCTTTACTATTTTCATTCGTAGGTTAGTAGGTTCTGATTTTTTTTTTTCTCTTTTGGTTAAAGGATCTAATGTTGATTTAGTAAATGCAAATCGGTAATGTGAGGCACATTGGAAAGGTTTCTGTACGAACTGTATCTTTGGGATGATGATTGATCTGTTAAGGATTGTTCTTATTTGTAGAATTTAAAAGCTTAAATCTTTCATTTCTTTTTTTTTTTTTTTTGATTGATTTTTTTCCTCTTTTGGTTAAAGGAATCTAATGTTGATTTAGTAAATGCAAATCGGTAATGTGAGGCACATTGGAAAGGTTTCTGTAGCGAACCTGTATCTTTGGGATGATGATTGACTGTTAAGGATTGTTCTTATTTGTAGAATTTAAAAGCTTTAAATCTTTTCCATTTTTCTTTTTTTTTTTTTTTTTGATTGGCTAAATCTGTAAATCGTGTTGGTTTTTGGGGTTCCATTTTTGTTAATCTTTCATTTTTTTTTTTTTTTTTTTTGATTGGCTAAATCTGTATCGTGTGGTTTTGGGGTCAATTTTTGTTTTTATATTGTTGATAATGTTTATTGTGTTGTAGGTTTACTTTTATTGAGCTTAAAAGCTTTTGATCATTGGGATTTTTGTTCTGCAGTTCAATTTCTTTAAAACTTACTATATTATTTGTTCTTGATGTTTAATGTGGAGATTTGTTTTTTATTTTTCTTTATTCATTTTCTTCTCAAGTCAAAATCAAATTTAAAAGAAATCTATGATTGGCCATAGTTTCTTTTATTAGCTATGATTATGACTAGGATTCTTGATTCTACCTTGGTACTTTGTTAGAGAGTTAACCTATTTTTGGAGATACTGGATCACTGTTATTGTTACTTTATATGTGGTGTAGGCTTGACTTTGATTACTTGATCCTATACATGGCATATAGGAGTGCTAACCAAATTTAAGTAATGTTATATTATTTTTGTTGAATTTCTTTTGGCTGGAATCTCTATTGGTCTACATTTAAAACTTATTTTGTTCTCACTATGAAAATCTTATCAGTTAAATTCTTGTCAACAGTGCATTAAAGGGGTCTTCGAATTGGACTCTGTGTCTTTTCAATACTTCTAATAGAGATCACTGCTTGTGACAATGAAGAAGGTCTTTGATCAAACTGTTAGGGACCTGTAAGTATGACTTTTTTTTATAGCATTTAGTGTCTTTGTGGTAAATGACTTGAATCTCCACATTTATTGATAGCAGAAGCTCATGTCTAAAGACGGTTCTGAATCAGGATGATTCCAACTCAGAACTTTGAAATATTGCATCCAATTGAACTTTACGAGCTTTCCTATGTTAGTTCTCCTTAATTGTATAACATTTGCTTAATGATTTCTTCTTCTCTGTGTTTTTCAGCAAAAGAGAGGTTAATAAAAAAGTGCTTAAAGTTCCTGGAATAGAGCAGAAGGTAAATATTTTCTTCCTTTTCTGTAAATTTTCTTGATTTCAAGGATGTGAAAGTTATCCTTGTTTCTCACATGGAGTTTAATTTATGATCACACGAACTACTATCTGTTCTTAGTGCAAATGCTCGTACAACATATGATTCTGTTTCCTTTCCTTCAGATTCTTGATGCAACTAGCAATGAGCCCTGGGGTCCTCATGGAACACTTCTTGCAGATATTGCACAGGCTACCAGGAATTAGTAAGTTTGTCAAATTAGGTTACTGATGCGTTTCATTATTTACATAGTACAAAGTAATTAATTTTAAGCATCCAATGCAGTCATGAATACCAGATGATCATGGCTGTTATCTGGAAACGACTAAATGATACTGGCAAAAACTGGCGGCATGTCTATAAGGTTTGAATTGTTTTCTGTGTATTTATTTTATGAAATATGGTATGCTTTTTTTTATTGTCTTTGTAAAATGCAAATAATGTAACTGCTACATGATCGCCTCAGGTGATCCTGTTTTTAGTTATGATATGAACTCTTCATTTTAAATGGATTCATAGTTCTTAATGCTATTAACCCTTTATATTGTTATATGTTACTTTTTTTCCAGCATTTCTTTGTAACGGATAACTGAATACTTGTGCCTGGCTTCAGGCTTTGACTGTTCTGGAGTATCTGGTGGGTCATGGATCTGAGCGTGTCATAGATGAGATAAGGGAACATGCATATCAAATATCAGTAATTTTCCTGTCCCAGAATTCCATTTTAGAATTATATTTTTTCGGCATTTATACATAGCAAATGTCTAATCATGTGTAATACTAATAATTTCCTTCTCCTGCTTTATAGACGTTGTCAGATTTCCAGTACATTGATTCCAGTGGAAGGGACCAGGGTAGCAATGTAAGAAAGAAATCTCAGAGTCTTGTAGTCCTGGTGAATGATAAAGAAAGGATAATTGAAGTTAGACAGAAGGCTGCTGCCAATCGGGAAAAGTGAGTTTTTTTCCCCTATTTTGGTACTAAAAATGTCATGTTTATTTGTTTTATCTTTTATTTTTATTTTTATTTTTATTTTTTTTTGGTGGCTTGCATCACCGACATAGTTGCTTAGTTCTACACTGTATTTTATGCAATGCTATTCTTATTGCATGATAGTCTGTTTCATAACATGAATCCTTCTAGAGAGCTTGAAAGAACATAATTGAATAACATAAGACTTCCCGAAGAAATTTCTGTAATCAAGATTGTCTGTTGGGGTTTTGATAGGTTCCGCATTGCTTCAGCTGGTGGAATGTATAGGCCTAGTTCATATTCAAGTACAGGAGGATATGGTGACAGATATGATGACGACCGTTATGAAGGTCGGCATGGGAGCAGGGATGAAGATCGAAATGGATATGGCTATGGAAGAGAAAAAGAATACAACTATAGGGATGATGATCGATATGGTAAATATGGGGACTCATATAGTCGTAATGGAGATCGATTTGGCAGAGATTCTGAAGAACGCTACAGCAGGGATGGATACAGGGATGATGAATTCCGGGGAAGAAGTCCAAATGTTGATGATTATGGATCCAGAAGCAGAAGTTCTGATAGAGATCGTGATTTTGAGGATGATGGTCATTCCTCATCTCGGTACTGTGTTTCTTTTTTATTCCGTATTAATATATGTTTACCATTTTAGCAGGTCTTCATGACTTAAATTGATAATGAAAACCTAGCCTATTAACTATTACTTAATCATAGATATCAGCTATTTTAAGATGGTCAGGACATTCTGTCTTGGTATCTTTGTTTTTTCTTTTCTTTTCTTTTATTAAGTGCATGCGGGACGAGTACAAACTTTCAAGGTTGGGTATTGAATTGAGTCATCTTGGGTCATTTTATTTCTATAATGGTTGGAATGAGATTGATGAACATTACCCATGAACATTATGGATCAACACATAGAGTTTAGGCTTGACATCTAAACTAAGTCAGGCATTAAAATGAAGGTCCCAAATGCGTAACACCTAGAGGTAGAATTGCATCACAAAACACAAGAAGCACGACCGGAGGTATTTTATTTGATAGCACAGCTGAACTAGAGGCATTACAATCATAGTTATTTTTACCAAACTATTAAACCTATGTGATATTGGACTTGTCAACTACTCCAAAACATCTAAGAATTAAGAATCTCAAAGTCCTAAGCCAACAAGGACTCTAAATAAGGCTTAAAAAGGATAAAAAGATTTCTAAGGAACTCTTGATAAGTTTTTAGTAATGTTTAAATTGAACCAAAACTAATTTATTTAAATTAAGAATCTAAATGGACCAGAAAGTATTCTCTATTGCTTCCAAAACAAACCTAGTATCACATCTTACCTTAACTGTAGGATTCTTGAGTGTAAAACAAACTTGAGCTGTTTTTAGTTTCTTTTTGCCTATGTAAGTATTGAACTTCGAGGGAGAAAACCGCCAGATAATTAAATTGAACAATCATCTATACCTCTGTGTAGATAGTCTAAATGGATAGCTCTACTTTGAAACGAGTACATGCATTCAAAAGATGTGTGGGAATAAATTGAAGTTTGATGCTTCAAAGTTTTTGAATCTATATGATATTAGATTATGTTTTTGGATGATTTCAACGTGTCAATATTAATTAAACATGTGCATAAATAACTAAATTCAATGTGTTCAAAGTATATTTTTGAATTATTTCAAGATGACAAGAAATCAACATGTTCAAATGATTTCAAGGGGATCTGCTGCAATTAGGAGAGCCATTTTGATTTGAGGTTCTGTTCACTTCTTTTAACATGCCATCTTGACTTATTGCTCAAGTTAATTTAAAAATTATAGTGATTGACGGGGAAGTATTATGAGAGAGCCTATTCATGCTAAGAAGATATTTTGAGAAGGTATTAGTGACTCTGGAGGGAGTGGTCCCTAACTCAATGCCTGAGAAATAAGTGACTTTTAGCAGGCTATACTGATGTCACAATAGGATGTCTAAAACAGCTCGTATACTTGCCCATGAACTTCTGCTTTCCTTTTTAACTTTATCAAGTGCTGCACTTGTCTTATATGATATTGATACCTGAAAAACAATTTATTTTTGGATTACCTTCTTGCAGTGGTAGCGGTACCAGAGCTGATAATCATCCACAGGATGGAAGGTAAATCTTAGTGGATTTGTTATTAACTTGCTGAATTTTTTTTTAACTAAAGTTGGTAAACTGTGCAAGATGTTAAACTACTTGTGTGCATTTCCAGGCAACTTGAGAGAAAGTTTTCTGAACAAAATATTGCTCCTCCTAGTTATGAAGAGGCTGTAAGTGAATCCCGAAGCCCAGCTCACAGTGAAAGGTATTAACTTTTGGACCATGGAAATGCATTAAGAATCTTCTCTACATTGTGTTTACCAATTTATTTAATTCTGATACTCTATTCATGAAAGGAATGGAGAAACTTCAGCGACATCTGTTCCTGGAATTTCTTCTCCATCAATTCCTAAAGCTTCTTCCCCACCTGTTCCTAAAGCTGCTTCTCCATCTGCTAGCAATAATCCAAGTCAAGCAACCACTGCTTTCAGTTCATCAGCCTCTCGTGTAGGACAGGGAGTTGAGGTGGCTGATGAATTTGATCCACGTGGTCCTGGTTCAGGTACAGAGACTTATAAATACATGTTCCGTGCTAATGCTGATAATTTTATGTTCCATTGACTGTACTTATCATGATCAAAATCTTGTTTGCTAAGATGGCTCATTTAACAGGGGTGCTAACGTATTGGGCCTAATTTCATGTCATTTGAACTATCAAAAAGTCATATTTGTTCATGTGTTGATGTTAGAGATCTATGGCATTGAAATGAACAGAAATTACCTTTCAGTCATAATAATGCTCTAGGCAAGCAACTAATTGTGTATCTTGCGGGTGTCCATTCATATGTAACCCTTTTACCATTGTATTGATTCATCTGTATTTGCCAAATATGGATGTGATTGAACATCCATTTGCATATGTTCAGGGTATTTAAGTGTGTATGTGCTGAACCATCTCAATTAGCAATAAGCTAGAGTTCCTTGATGCTATGATTTGGTTAGAAAATTGATTCTGAAACTTGTGTGTGAAGTCACAGAAGAATTCGACATTCTTTAACAAATATATCAATAATTGTGACAGGACGGTTAATTTTGGTTAAAATGCAAGGTTGGTCATTTAGAATTGCAGATGATTTCACCTAGGCCATAAAACCGCAATTGGTTCCAATTTCATCATTGAACTTTGATATTGTATAACTGTAGTTACTAGTTAGGGTGGACATCAGACTCAAGGCTCAATGGGCACTAGGTCCAGTGCCTGTACTTTTGTGGGCAAGCTAACCCATGCTTGCTTCTATTTCTTGGCAGAATGCATAATACAGTGCTTCTAAAATTTTTTCTATATTCATAGAAGTTCTAAACAATTGAATTTACAAAACTCTTTAGCAGTTGATCTTTTGAAATCATTTACATGTATTGCCACTTGTGTAAACTCTGAGGAACAGTTCTTTGTGTCAAAACTATAGAACCCTACTTACTGTGAACTGAACTAGTCTAAATGATAATGCACTGGGAAAGCTTTGGAGCTAATGATTTTTAGTGGCAGCACTATGATCCTTATGTCCTTACCATAAATCACAGCTTGTATTTGGCATGCTAGCTTCTTTTGAACTGCTGATAGGTTGCAACTGGGGCATTAGAGGTGGGGGATTGGGATTAGAGGGTAAAATGACTGGAATGTATGCTTGCTTGGAGGCTGAAGTGTGATGAAGACTGGTATTTGATGTGTGGAAAAAAAAAAAAAGGATTCTTAGGAGCTAAAGTTGGGCCTTTCTTGTTGTCTTCTTGCAAGAAACATATTCCAACATGAGCAACTAACATTTTTAATAATTTTTATGACAGCTGGCTTCATTGCCACTGCTGCTTCTGCTGTTGCTACTACCTCAAACAGTGGTGAAATGGATTTACTTGGCTCTCTGTCAGACTCATTCGCTGCAAATCCATTGGCCATCATGCCAGTGGCCCCTGTTTCTGAAAGTGAAAGCCAGGCAAACTTTTCAGGATCCACATTTGCTGGAACACAGCCGGCAGCTAACATTGTAAATCAGGTAACCATTATATGTTAACATTATAAATATGTAAATACCACATATCTTTCCTTTTCAAATTGCATGGACTCCAATAAGGGCTGCTGTTCAACTAGTAGACTCGCCAATGCTATATATGAAGATTTTGCCATATTTTCAAGTGCCAGTTGAAGTTGGACATGACTGCAATATGATGTGCTCTAGGTGGCATAATACATACATAGAAAGATGCCATGGAACATGTCATGGTTAGGATAGAAGTCTTCTGAAGTCTGGAATATTATTCTTTATTGTGGGGTGTGCAAACAAGATTTATTTGGTGGATGGATCCTTGTGTTGTCGACCCCAATCAACTTGAGTGAAAACTTTAAAAGTATATATTACACAAAAAGAACTTAAGGGATTTTAGTAAATTAACTCAAGTTATAAAAGAAATAATGAAATAGGGGGTCACTTTTGTATTTTGATGTGAAATAAGTAAAAAGTATTCAAATTGGGACTTTTTTTAGCCTCATAATTAACTCCCTCCATCTAAGAAGAGAAGTTAAATTGGTTCAGCTATAATTTTTTTCTTATTTTTCCATATATCTCCTTTATGTGCCTTTCAAAATAGGTAACCATTATTAATTGTTCACATGGAAAAGTGGAAAAAATATTTCTAAAAATATAAATGGGACTATTATTTTGGGGCACCCTTAAAGGAAATTGAGACTATAATTTTGGGGTGGAGGGGGTATAATTTTATGTATTCGGAACTTTTTAAGATTTCTTTTATGGAAATTATATTTAAATTTAGCAACTTCTTGATTGTTTGCAAATATTCTTTGAGACTGATTATTGTTTAATTTATACTTTGAATTATATATGTGTCTTTAGGTCTTATTATAGTTATTTATAAGTAATTATTTTCCATTGAAAATTATAAATTACAATTATAAATCGACTGATTGAATAAGTGATTCCATTGAAATAAATTCTGGCTCTGCCATGCAACCGTTATGCTTTTTGATTGGCTCATAATAATTAGGAAGTAAGCACGGTATCCATCGTGCTTGTAGATCATCTTGTCAATGTTACGTCTGCCGATGCTGTTTCTGGTTTTTTGTTTTCTTATTTAAAGAATGTAACAGTACTATGGCCTTAGCCTTTTCATTCAAATTGATGTTTACTGGATCACTCTTTAGACACTGATATGTTTAATACCATTATGTAATGAAGCTCATCTTTTTATCATGGTTAGATATTGTTTTTTTATGTTCTAGATTTTGCAATTGTAATTGCACAATATTTGTTTGATGCAGTCTTTTGAAGATCCATTTGGTGACTCTCCTTTCAAGGCTATCCCTTCCACAAATGATTCAATCTCAGCTCAGCAGACTGCAGCCACTGTTCAGCCTGCTATGCATCAAAATGCGGAAATGCCTCACACAGTGCCACAAGACACCATAAATAACTTTGGCTTTGGAGACACATTATCTGGGATTACTTATTCGGCACCTAATGTTCAACAAGCCTCAGCAAACTCACAGTTTATGCCTCAGGAACTTTCAACTTCTCAACAGGAAACAGATATTCTGGCAGATATCCTCCCACTGCCTCCTCCTTCACCTGCTTTAGCTACACAGACTGGTTTTTCACCGCTGGGAGGCCAGCCTGTTGAGGCAGGTGCCAATATTTATGGAAACTACAATTCAAAGGCAGGACCTGTGGCACCCGTAGGTCCAAATATGGGTCCTCAGGCTGCACAATTCAGCAGTGGAAACTACCCCCTGCAAGGAGTATCTTCAGCTCCTATCCCTTCAAACATGGGTCCACAAACCCTGGCTGGCCCAGGGACGCAGTTTAACAGTGGAAACTTTTTTCCACAACAAGGTTCTGTAACTGGATCCTCTCCACAGTTTAACAATGGAAACTTCCTTCCACAACAAGGCTCTGCTGTCCCAGTTGGCTCAACACCAGCTCAGCATCCTGCAACTGGACTGGTTCCACAGTTCAGCAATACAAACTTTCTCCCACAACAGGGCAATGCTGCACCAGATGTCTCACAATCTGTTCACCATAATGCTACTGGACCAATTCCACAAATCAACAATGGAAACTTTCTTCCACAACAGGGCTCTGCTGCCCCAACTGTTTCACAAGCTGCTCACCATACCGCAACAGGACCAACTCCACAGTTTAACAATGGAGGCTTTATGCCACAGGGCTCTGCTGCTCCAGTTGTTTCACAAGTTGGGTATCAAACTCCAAATGCCTCTACTGCTCAACACAATGATGACATCTTGGGCAACTTATTTCCACAAGGGCCGAAAGTTTCATCTCAGCCAGCTCTTACTTCCTCGACAGGATCACTTGCAACATTTCCACAACCATCCAAGGACAAATTTGAGACCAAGTCAACTGTTTGGGCAGATACACTGAGTAGAGGGTTGGTCAATTTGAACATCTCTGGACGTGAGTACTTTAAGATTTTTTGTATAAAGATATGTTTCAAAGGTCTTTTGATAATTAATTAATATTTTGTTGTGCAAGATGTAACATTTGTGCTTTTCCATGTGCAGCAAAAATCAATCCATTGGCTGATATTGGAGTTGATTTTGATGCCATAAATCGCAAGGAAAAGAGATTGGAAAAACCAACAACAGCTCCTGTTACATCTACTATCACAATGGGTAAAGCTATGGGATCTGGTTCTGGCATGGGTCGAGCCGGTGCAAGTGCTCTTAGGGCTCCTCCAAATCCAGTGATGAGTCCTGGCATGGGAATGGGTGCAGGCATGAATATGGGCATGGGTATGGGTGGAGGTCCAGGTCCTGGTGCAGGCATGGGCATGGGGGGTTATGGAGGCATGAATCATCCCATGGGGATGGGCATGGGAATGAACATGGGCATGAATACGGGTATGGGGATGAATATGGGAATGGCACAAGGTGGCCATATGCAACCTCCTGGAACGGCCATGCCTGGTGGTTATAACCCGATGATGGGCACAGGGGGTTACCCTCAACAGCCTTATGGTGGAGGTTATCGATAATTGTGAACCACTTTGTTATATTAAAGTGTAATCAATACCAGCTATCTTTGTGAGATAAAAGAGATGGCAATGGCACCGAACGTTACAATTGAACACAGCATACTAGTCTCATATACAGTTCGAGAATGCATATTTGGTCTATAGTTGTAATCTTTTTGACGTGGTGCTTGATGTGTATCTATCATCTCTATAAACTTTCTCACTATTGATTGCGAATCATTCATTTTGGGTCGGAAGAATCGATTTAGGCGTATTTGCTGATTCAGCTGTTGTGAATTTGTAATACGGTGAGCATAACCTTTCTTAGGTTGTCGACCCTCTTTTAGCTTTTCGCTTATATTTTTTTGTAACTCCTCAGATTTATGCTATGCTTGGCTGTTCAAAAATACAATAAATCCGAAAATTCATTTGTCTACCCATTTATTTATTTTGTGCTCCATTTCCTGGAACGAACGCAGATTTTAACATGGTTGTTTGTTTAGTTATTTTGTTCTTTCCTTTAGAATGAATGGGAGGTACTTGAATGATTAATGTGGCCTGTTTGTTCTCTTCTTTTCCTGGAATAGTGGCGTACTTTTCTGCTGATTCCCAGATTGGTCAGAATTTGGGAATCTGAAGGGGATAGAGGTCAGAATTTAATGACAATTTATGTGCTAGTCATATATTATTATTTGTTTTAATTTTTTTTATACATTGGAAGGCCTGACGACTTTATGCTGTGAACTCGTTAAATTAGTAAAAACAATTGTGGTAAAAAAGATTTGAAATCACACTTGTAATTGACAAGATTCGAATTCAAGATTTTTTCACTTTTCATATGAGTAAGAAGACTAATAAGATCAAATCTGGTTGACATTATTTGTTTTAATTTTAAAACTATATGGAATATTTATAACTAAATTTTGCAAATAAAATGCGATTCATACACATGGTTTATAATTTAAATTATAAAGATTTCACATTTTATTTTTTTAAATTTTTTGAAGGAAAAATTTTATTGTCCAATAAATGAATATATGTATCCTTATCACTGCTTAGGAAAAATAGTACTTCTTTTGAAAAAAAAAAAAAAAAAGAAATTAATTATTTTATTTTGCTAAAAAAATTTTCTTGTTTTCTCCCAAATATCATAATAGCCGCTCATCGGTTCGTTTCGAAGTAAAATCAGAGTAATTTCGCTTCGGAACAGCGGCTGAAATCGTCAGTTCACGGAACGGACCTGTTGTGAACCTTGTTCGGTTTATCCCCTGATCGTTGAGATTGAAATCGACTCGAAGACGAAGAAAAATGAGATTCGTTGGAACCGAACCTCATCGGAACTGGTTTGAAACCATATCAGAATCGGAACCAGGAGGATCCACCAAGTGAAATGAAGGGGTGTAGTTGATAAGAAGTGAGGTTGAAATATGTTGTCATGTCCTGATCAATTTTTAGCATTAGCAAGATCAAAGAAAGAGTAACAATTAAAGACAATGGCAATAAACCTTCAAGCCATTGGAGCCAGCAGAGATTACTCAGTCTCTCTTCCTTCTTCTTCACTCTCTGCTTCAAATTTCAAAAGCCAACGGTCATTTCTCATTCATAACAATCATAAAAACTTAATCTTGCAAAAATCAAACACCAATCTCTCACTTTCTGCTTCAAATTTCAAATCTCAATGGTCGCTTTTTACCCCTAAAAGTACAATCTTTCAAAAATCAAATACCGTTTTCAAGGTAGTTAAAAGCAGGGTAACTTGCTCTGCTGATAAAACTTCTCCGGCAAAAAAGTTGCGTCAGATTCTTGAATCGCCTGGAATTCACCAGGGTCCAGGTTGTTTCGATGCTCTTAGTGCTAAGCTTGTGGAGAAGACAGGGTTTGATTACTGCTTCACTAGTGGTATGTGCTTTTTTGATGTAATCAAAGAAAAAAAAGAAGGGTTTGGTTTGTTTTGAATGATAGACTGTTAAGGTTATTGTCTTTGGTAGTTTTTTGATTGTGGTTATGGATTCTATAATTATTTTTTAATTTTTAAGAATGTAAATTTGTGCTTTTATTGATATAATCAAGGAAAAACAAGAAATGGTTTGGCTTTATTTGAATGAGGAACTTTGAAAGTTCTAGTTATGATAGTATTAAATTTTGTTATCGGTTATTTCCCCTATAAGATTTGTAAGTTTCTATAGAGGTCAGATATATTAGCCATAAAATGCTTTGATTAGAATACTCGGGTTTTGTTAATTTTTTTTACATGTGTATATTATAAAATATGATAGCTCTAATTTGGTTGAAGCAATTGGAATTTGTAAGTGTGAATAATATTTCTCTTTCTACATTCTTGGCCTGATTTTTTTTTTTTTTAAATTTTGTATGGGTTGAATTGTTGTTTAAGCTATTTTTTGGATTCTTCATGCGATGCAAATTACTTTAATGTAATAAACTGAAAACACATATATGATTGATTTAAGCATATAGAAAATATATAGATAATTTTCTATTTTATTCTTTTATTCTAATTTTTTGTTTAGAATTTTTTTTATAATTTATTTTGCATTTGGTTACTTTATTTATATTTTCAAAGAGATAAACGAGTTTGTTTATTCCATGTTGTCTTTCCATTAGGATTTTCAATATCAGCTGCCAGATTGGCATTGCCTGATACTGGCTTGATTTCCTATGGGGAAATGGTGGATCAGGGGCAACTAATTACTCAAGCTGTGTCAATTCCTGTCATTGGGGATGGTGACAATGGTTATGGAAATGCCATGAATGTCAAAAGAACTGTCAAGGGATATATAAAAGCTGGATTCGCAGGAATCATTCTTGAAGATCAGGTTTTTATTTTTTAAATTTTAAGTGCACACAATCTCATGCTCTTTGTTTGGTTTTAACTTAGTTCTCAAAGCCCCTAAGCAAACTGGTCGAATTAGGTTTCATGTGGAACGTGTCTTAAGAGTTGAAATGAAAAATGGGAAAATGGTTTTTGTGTATTTGCCAATATCATCTAATTACTATGAAAAATTATTGTAAAAGCAATGAATAAATGCAATTCAGTATCTTTCTAAAGTATGAATAACTAAAACTTGAATAACTAAAGTATGAATAACTAAAATACTTGTTGCAGCCTAACTATTATGTGGGGAAAAGTGTTTGACACATGGTAAATTGTCCCTTGATTCTTATTACATTTCAAGTTAATGAAGAAGTAGGAGGAAGAAAAACTCAATTCATTTTCATCATATGGGAAAATATTATCAATTTCTATGTATACATGGTGATACTGATTGTAGTTAATATGGATAATCTTACCATTGTTTTGTCACCCTCTTGGTGATAACTCGAATAACACTTTTTGGTGTCTTCAAGCTGTTGCTTCTTTATAATGTCATAATTTGAGGACTGACCTTGGTTTCAAGAATCATGGTTTGAGTTTATAACTATACTTGGAAAATCTTTTTTTTAGCATGCTTCCTTCATTAACAATTTCTTTAGTCATTTATTAAGCTGCAAATTGCTGCTGTCTAGATTTCTGTTGCTTATAAATCTGGCTATGTAAGGTATCTCCGAAAGCTTGTGGCCACACACGTGGTAGGAAAGTAGTGTCTAGAGAAGAAGCAGTGCTACGGATAAAAGCCGCTGTTGATGCTCGGGAAGAGATTGGCTCGGACATTGTTATTGTTGCACGAACTGATTCTCGACAAGCAGTGTCCTTGGAAGAATCACTTTGGAGGTCAAGAGCTTTTGCTGATGCAGGAGCAGACGTTCTTTTTATTGATGCACTAGCTTCAAGAGAAGAGATGAAGTCCTTTTGTGAAATCTCTCCCCTAGTTCCCAAAATGGTATTGTTTCTCTTCTTCAAAACAAGACCAAATAGATTTATAAGATTATGTGAAGGTCTTAACCTTGTCCTTTTATGTCTATGAAATGATCATATAACACCTGAGAAAAATAATCAGTTGTAAGTTGCAGTTTTTATTTATACTAGTTTTTATGCAAAGCACATGGGATCCAACTTTAAAAAATTTGATTTATTGATGTATATATGTCAACAATATACTTTATAAATCAATTGAAGGTAATATCCATTAGCTATATTATATTAAGGTGTAACACAAGCCTCCTTATATTAAGGAATGGATATATAGTCAGGTTATACCTTTTGCTATAATCTGAAAGAGGGATATAAAATTTTTATTCATGCTTTTCTGCATAATTAAACAATTAATAGCATTACACAAAGTGCTTTACTAGTGTTGCTCATAAAATCTCTGCATTTCTGCTTTTCTTTCTCGTGTTTGTCTCAACTGCATGTTTTGCAAGTATTTATTCTGGTATTGATTTTCATGAAGCTAGCATAGCTGCTTATGATGGTAATGGTAATTTTTTCTTTTCCTAATATGTTTAAATGCTGATGATGGTACAACAGTTTGATTCCTTTTGAAAGTAATGTGAAGGATGCATGCTTTAGAGATTTAGAAATCAAAATTTAGTTTCCTTTTATAGTTCAGCAGATGTGTCAACAGATTATGGTCTTCTTCAGTCGATCTCAAAAGCAGCATTATGGTAAATGTCACACAGCACTGGCTAGAGATATCTACACTTTAAATAAGTTGTTGTTTAAATTAGTTCTTCCTGTTTCCATCTGTGCCCTTCTTTTACAATGTAGCAACATCATAAGACAAAAAATTACCGTGGATGAGCTGCTCCCGTAAATCCTCTGAATAACTTGCTTGCCAATGCTGCAAGGGAACCACATGCTTGAATTTTTACTGTATAATTTTTTTTCTAGTAGTAATAATGGAATTAACCATATTTAGCACTTCATATGAGTACCCTGGTAAAACCAACAGAAGAAAAGGGAAAAGTTCATTAGCATAGTGAAAACTTGAATTGGAAATCGAAAAGAGTTATGATGTGCACTAGTGCATAGTTGCTAAAACTTTTATATTCTTTATGCAGGCCAATATGCTTGAAGGAGGGGGGAAGACACCTATACTCATTCCTTTGGAACTTGAGGAAATTGGTTTTAAACTTGTAGTTTACCCTCTTTCCTTGATCGGGGTATCTATACAAGCAATGCAGGTCATATGTCTTCACTTTTGAAATAAAAAATAACATGTGAAAATGTCAATTAATATTCTTCTTTGATGACTAAACTTTGGCAATCCTGATTTCAGTAGATTAAAAGTGAAAATCTTCTAAAAACATTCATGATTACTGATTTTTTTCTTTTGAAGTTCTGACTTATTCTAATAATAATGCGTTAACATTAACTGCATAAAGAAGTCAACATGCATGACTTGGTGCTACTCTTTTCATTCCACAAAGAATAAGGAAATAAATATCGATAATTTCTCTAATACTTGATTATGGAATTCTGTGGATCTTAAGTATTGTTTTAAGTCATTGCTGTAATTGAGTGCAAAAGTATGCATTTCTTTGGGGATAACTGTTTTGGAAAGAAATTGAAGAATTTCAAAGCATTAAAAATATTAAACCTATAGCTCAACGTCCTAACTTTTGTCACACATTTGCAGGATTCACTAACTGCCATTAAAGGAGGTCGGATTCCTCCTCCTGGAAGCATGCCATCTTTTGAAGAACTTAAGGAAATCTTGGGCTTCAACACTTACTATGAAGAAGAGAAGCGGTATGCTACCAGTACCAGCCAGACACTTCGGCCAGGAGGTGGGTGAGAGTTGGACTTCTTACACCTTGAGCTGTCCTTTTTGTATGTGTAGTAGGAAATTTGCCAAGATATTTTTGCTTGCTAGGCGACTAATCATCAAACTACGCAAACTGTTTTTTTGTTTTTTATCATTTTAATGATATCTTCTCTTGAAGTTTACTTTTTGTTTGTGAATACAACTAAGTGGAAGTTGGATGTATTTTAAAGACTCCAACATAAAAGCTTAAAATGTTGTTTAGACAACATGCTCAAAACACTCTCTTACATTTAGGCTAATGGAAACAGACACATTAGGCTCCATAATTTAAAATGGGTTTCTGGTTACAAATAGAACTAAACTTTTGAAAAAATTAGAAAATCCAAACCTAGAATTTAAGCTGTTAGTTAAGGGGGTCCATATTCTACACTTTAACTGAAATTGGCTGTTTAAATAAGCCTTATGAACCCTTTAACAAACAACACACCTTACAGGTTTCTTCTGTTGCTAGTTGTTTAATAAACAATATCACCCTATTCTAGCCTGTAACTCAGTCCCATTAGCTGCTGAGAGTGGTTGTTTAACTCACTCTTATGAGCTCTTTGGAAAAAAGTATAGGTGTTGAAATCTTTGTAATTAGTGTAAATATTGTCTTTACTAGTTTAGGTTTATTCCTATTTAGATTACTTCCTATATTGGAACAATCTTTTGAGTAGAGATTGGACAATAACAACACAATATAGAGAAATACAACTCTCTTTTGAAAAACTACAATAGGTTCAAGGTTTCTTATTTGGACAATTCCTAACAACAGCATTCCAGGGAGTTCTTGTGAAATCATTGCTTTTGGATTTTGACCAATACTATCTTCTTTAAATTTCCTATATATAGACTTTATATAGGTTTGCTGGTTTCCTCTATCAACTTGCTGCTTTGCAAGTTTGACAAGTTGGATTGCCATCAACTTTTGCTAATTCTTAAACATATAGGTTATTCATCAACCAGCAGTTATGTGTCCGATATACAACAGAGGACTCCAGATGTTACAGAGCAGAGAAGTCAAAGTCCTCAAGATCCTGTTGTTGAAGTCATAACTCCTGATGTATACAATAACTATGGTGCAGATGGTTCGAGAAATCCTTTTTCCGGCATCTGGTCTCGGACACTGAGAGTCAAAATAACTGGAAGAGATGGATTTGAAAAACTTGACGTTAGAATTCCTGTGAGTCATCTTCCCTTACTGGTGCTACTACAATATAATATATCTTTGGTGTTTTGTTGGATTCCGTTTCAATATTGCTCTGTCTCACTGTCTATATTATAACTGCATCATACTTTTCCTGCCTCAAATGAAATCCGATTGTTTTCAGCTTCGCCAACTATGCTTTTCAGATGATTGGCCTAACTGTCAGAAATATAACCTTTTTTAATACTCTTTCTGTCTGCAATTATAAATCATTTTATAGTGATTTTTGTCCATATATATTTATATATATAAGTGTCCAATTTTGCACTTCTATATTAAATACATTAACTATTTCTATAATTTTCTAAAACTATCTTTAGTCAAATTAATGATGTGAGATAAAAGATATTTTAGTCAAATTAATAAATATTTTGTTATAATTTAGGGAAAGTAATTGCTTCTTTAATCACCATGCAAAAATCATAAATGACATATATTTGTGGACAGAGAGGGTACTTTTTTTTAATGAAGAAGTGCGGTGCTCTATACAAGCCTCCCCTATTTGACTAATTAACTAGACCAACACTTATCACTTGAACCATATTTCATTTTGTTTTATCTTTTTCTTTATCCGCTTTCCTTTCGTATAAATGAAAGTATTATTGATTTCATCTTCGCTTAAATTCTCAAGAAAGTAAGGCCAATGACTTGATGTATGCTAATTTATAATGGAAATTTTGTTTTTTGTAACACCATAGTTTTGATGTCCCAATAATATTTCAAATGTACAAATAAACCATATCCTGCAAAAACCATGTTGACTGTACATAGATGCATGCCCATTTATTTTGTTTGGTTTAAAGGAATTTGATGCTAAATGGGATTGATGCTTGACAGTTTGATTACATGAATCATATCCTCTGCTGCTCTAATTTTTCTTTTTCCTTGGATTGTATAAGAATTATTTATTCATCATTTTCCAGTCACATATTATTACCTTCAGTTTTCACATTTTTAACTAGTATTTCCATCATGCTCATCATAATTAATGCTTCACATTTACTGATAAATCTCTGCATCAACAATAAAGATGTCCTGGAATTCGTTTCATAAAAGAAACCATGTCCTCATAATGTTTCTTTCTCTTATGCGTATGTTGGCAGGCTGGGTTTTTGGAAGGAATTACAAACATCGTTCCAGGTATTATCCATGTCAAAATCAAAATCATTTGGAATCCTATTTTAGATTAGTGTGTGAGAGGTATGAATCAACTGTAACTTTTTCTCCTTTTTGATACACAGCTTTAGGGGGTGTCAACATTAAAGAACTCCTGAATGATGCGGCTGGAGAAGTAGGAGGCAAGTTGTTGTTGGATTTTAATGATACAATAGGTGACAGGATTCAAGTTTTCCTAGAATAAGCTCGTTCATCGAATAAGGTACCTTTATCTGCTGATAGTTTTAATACTCGAACTAAGGAAGTTAAACCATCTAAGTGATGTAGAACCCTAAGTTCTTACTCCAAATAAACTTAAGAGAAAAATGATGAAATAATGAACAATTTGGGCAAGAATGATGTTTTCAACTCTTTAACCACAAGATTTCTTTTTTCTTGTTTAATCTTTTGTAATGATCATATGGCAGAGAATTAAAGAAGTGAAGTGGGAAATTTTTCAAGTGGATATATGACCTGCAAATCTGTCAAATGCATAGCTGAAGGCTTTACGTGCACTCTAAATTCTGGAGGGTTCCTTCACATTCTTCCTCAGTTCAGCAACCAATATGTAGTAGCAGTGCAAAATTTCAAAATTCACCCCATATTTCGATTTTGTTCTTTATTCTAGTCTGATGAATTAATATATACATGTTAAAACAATAAATTTAAGTACACTTAATTAATTTCTCTCATGGTGAATAAATAATTAATACCTATGTAAGCTTAACTCCATTTCTCTATTATCTCTTTAAAGAAGCACAACCTCTATTATATTTTTGCTTGGTGGTTTCTAACAGAACAAAATTCTTACAGAAAAGGATTCTAACATGAAACAAAATCCTTACAGTGTGTTTATGTGTACTGTTTATCTACTACAACCTAATAAATGGAAAAGGAGAAAAGGAAAAAAAAAAAAAAGTGGGACTGGTATTCATGCCCTTAAAATATATGGAGTAATAAATTTTATTCTCAGTAGCCAATAAGAAGCTATTACCAACGAATTTTAATTTCAGTCACTTACCTTTTGTTTGGAAGAAAAGAAAATATTGGAGGAATGAAAATAAACAGTAATTTGGAACTAGAACCATAATTCAGTTCTTTTTAAATTTGGAATCCAAACCAGAACTTCGGAATCAGAGTTAAAATTGAATCGTAATTCTGTTCAATTCTGCTTCGGTTTGATTTTTTTTTGTTTTTTTTTGGTTCTGGTTTCTGTAGTTTCTCTATTAAGAATTAATATATACTATTCTCCATTTCAATATCATATTTTTAAACTAAAAAGAATTCTAATATGAAACTAAAATTACAATATATAATAATTAAAGAAAACCATTTATAATAATTATAATAATATATCATACAATACTAAATTATGATTAATAATCGATAAGTATTAATAATTTTTTATTTTAAATAATAAAATATTGAAAATTTATACTAAAATTACGTAGTCTTAATGTTGGTTAATCTAAAATCAAGTGATGGTAATATGTGTGTATGAAGGTAAGTTGTTGACTATGTGTGAAAAGACACTTAAAAACATTATAACGGTAGTTTGAATGATAAACGATCAAGTAGCAATAAAGTATTTGTGTCTTTTCATTGGATAAATAAGAATAAAATAGTGATAATCATTGTTAATTGGACACATTTTGTAAACAAGTTCTCAACTTTTACTTTAAAAAGCTGAATTTCAACTGCTAAATTGCATCGGTTAAACAATTAAACTTGCAAAATCATTCTATTAAACGCTTATTTTTTTTAATTTATTGAAGGCTTTTATGGATTGAAATAACAACGCGGACTACAAAATAAGGACAGCTCTACCCTTAACTTACTAAATTGATGAAAACACCTATAGTCACTTCTCGCATAAATAAAAAGACAACCGAGACCACCATTTTATTAGCATAAGTAAACAATTATTAACTAGTTGAAATATGCAAAAATTATTATTTCAATTATTAAAAAATATATATTTTAATAATTGTTGTTGTTACCGTGGAGATGTGTAATATTTGTTACAAAGTTTAAGGATTGCAACAGTTGGTGATGTGAAATTTTGTTATTTTTAAATTTTTTAATATTGCTATTTAATTATCAAATTTGAAGAGATTAAATTATAAAACTTTTCATATTCTGTATTTAATAATTAGTAATCATATAATAAATTTATTTTATTAATTAAAAAATACTTCTGTTTTCTTTCTTTTACAATAATTAATGATCCAAAAAATAAAATTTTTTATTAATAATAGAACTTTAATTAGTTTTTTCAATATTTAATAACCACATTATGAATTCATGGAATATTTTATTATTTTATAATTTAACTATCCTCTAATTTTTAAAATTCTTAATTTTCTTGTGAGTACTATGAAATAAGTACTACATCTTCTAAATTTATCATGCAAATTCTTGTTTTCTTTTTTACGTTCAAAATATTTTTAGATAGCAAAAAATATTAATATCTTGAGCAAAAGATACATGTTATTAACAATGTATGAAGTTTCTTTATTTTTCCATTTGGTTTGACTAATTGTTTTAATTTATAAAGCAACATTTATGTTTATTATTCTTAATTTAGCGAAGAAGGTGAATTTATTATTTTTAGTTTATTAATTTTAATTCATATCAATTATTTATAAGTTTAACCCGCAAGGTGCTCTCATATAACTAGTCAAAAAAAATTATTTTAAGAATTGTTGTTGTTAGTATGAAGATGTGCAAGGTTACCAAATTTAAGGGTTGTAATAATTTTTTAGTGAAAAGTACATGAGTAAATTTATATATTTGCATATTGTTAAGGGTTAAATATTTCCAGGTCCCTAAATTATAATGAAAATAATACTTAGATCCTTCAAAGTTTGGAGAATTATCTTGAAGGACCCAAATTATGCTACTGTTCAACATTCGAGTCTTTCCATCCAAAAAGCTATGTATGTTCCGTCAATATAACTAAAAAAAGATGATAATAACCTTTACTTATTTTCTTCCAAACCCTAAAACAAGCGACTCTGATTTCTACATCAAATACCAAATTTACAGAAGACGATCTTGATCGTTGATTTTCTCTGTTTCATAATCCAATAGTTCATTCGCAAAGTATGTGCATATCTTCTAGCATTTATTCAGTAATCAGCTAATAAAACTATTTGAGGAAAATATTTTATTTTTGAAAGGAATCCAAGGATTGATGCCTTTCCCATAATAAGCAATGTCTTTCTCAGGTTTTTCATGATTTAAGATTCATGGATATTAATACTATATTTATAAATACTCTTGTTTTGGCTCGAATCTTATACTCTCCAATTTTGCAATTCTGTGTTTTGAAATATTATTTTCAAACCTGTGTTTTATTCCAATGGCTACTCGCACCTCTTTTTATACTTTTCTCATCGTGGAAGGATTCTTATCAGTTCGGTTATTATCCAAACTAGAGTAACGACAGACATGTTGATCTCGACGATCAACAAGTCCAAGTAATACAAAAGCAAAATTATTAGGAAAAAATTCCATAATTTGTCGTTTAAAAAAAATTTCTCTCTCATCTATATTCCAATTTAATGCCATATTAACGGAAAATATACAGTTTTCTGAACAGAAGAACTTCAAAATTGAACGTAGCATAATTTAGATCCTTCAAAGTAATTTTTCAAGTATCGAGGGATTTAAGTGTTAGTTTGGCTGCAATATATGGACCCAAAAAATTTTTAACCCTATTGTTAATTATTGGTTAGTGTATGAGTGGTTTATATCGGGAGTAGGTAAGGAATTTTCAGGACTTAAAAGCTGGAATCCCGATAGAGCGAATGGAACTACCTAGCTAGGGTTATCCTAATTATCTACTACAAAGGAGCAAAAAGAAAAAACCATCGCTTCGCAGCTATGCATCTACCGGAGGATATCGGAAGAGACATTCTTTCAAGATTACCAGTTAAATCATTAATAAGATTCAGGTGCGTACAAAGATCTTGGGTCTCCCTCTTCCAAAACCCTAATTTCATAAACCAACACATCGATCGCTCGATTTCCTCCAACACTACCACTTTCATATTCAACCGTGGTTGCAAAGGATTATCCGTTTCAGCTATTTCTAACTATAAGCTGTCTGTAACTTCTTTTAATGTTCAACACCCTTTTTTAACCTGCGCAAATATTATGGGTTCATCTAATGGTCTTGTCTGCGTCTTCCTCTATTCTTCTCGTTACCTATATTTATTGAACCCAGCTACTAGAGAATATATCGACACTGCTTGTCCGTTTCCAGATGATAATTCTTCGGGTGTTGTTGGGTTTAGTCTTTTTGGGTTTAGTTTTATTGAGGAGCTTAATGATTATGTGATTGTGGCAAGTTTTTTTCGGAGCAATGACAAATTTATTGTGTATAAAAGGAATAGTAATTCTTGGGTAACAAAAAAAACCTCTAAGTTGCAATATGATGGCATAGACATTGCGTCTGATACCGTGGTTAAGGGATCCTTTAATTGGATAGCAAGTAAAAAAGATATTGGGAAAGTGATATTGTCCTATAATGTTGGAAATGAGGATTTTGAAGAGATAGAATTTCCTGATTCTCTTTGGCAAATAATGCATATTACAAAGTTGAAGGATTCACTTGCTATAGTTAGTGCTTATCGTTGGAATAATGTGCACTATGACTATGAGATTTGGGTTATGAATGAATATGGTGTAAAAGAGTCATGGACTAAAAAATTTATTATTGATGGGATTTTTGGATATAAGCCGGTGTTAACATGTCAGGAGAATATTGAAGGAGAGATTACTCTCCTAACTCAAAGACACAATCTTCCAGAGTTTGTCAAGTATATCCCCAAGAAACAAGAAGTCATAACTTTGAGCGGTGCTCCGAATTATATCTGGAGAGCTGATGTTTATGTAGAGAGCCTAGTTCCAGTTAGAATATCTTGATGGAAGAAACTGATTAGCGAATTGCCATTATCCATGTAAGTTCCAATAAGAAGGAGATGTGTTGGTTTTAGGAATATTCCTTCATGTTTGGCATTGCTTTAGGCATTGCTTTTAATCTTATATGTAACAAACTGCATGTATGTTTTGTTTAGTAATTAATAGTTTGCGAATCAATTATATATTATGCATATGAAAATCGTAATGAATAGGAGTTTTTCATACATATTGCGAAATGTGAGTATGTGATACTAGGATTTTCATATCTTTATCTTGGATTATTGTTACAATCTCAGACCTGTTGATTGCAATTTGAGGAATTTGATTATGTTTGTGACATAGCTGAAGTTAAGCTTTTGATTTAGGGAATTACTTGATGAATGTGTTTGAGCTGCAAATACATTTGCTCTTCTTCTCTAAGTTATAACCTAACTAAACTAGCTCTTCTTTGAACCAGGCCATTCTATTTGATTACGTTTGTGTTGTAGCTTAACTTAAGCTAACTAAGATAACTTATTTGATTTAGAGAATTACTTGTTCACTATGTTTGAAAATTTCTTTTTGCTGCAAATATATTTTGCTCTCTGTATTGATTAGCTTGCTGCGATTGTTGATTCTTCCTGCCTTTGTAAAGAGAGATTTATCTTTTACTAACAACGGGTATTTATCTTTTACTAACAACGGGGAGGATACTGTAGATACTCGTGACCAAACTCGTTTATTATAACGATAATAGGTTACAGGTATCTATACATCTACTTTCGTACCCTCTTTGTTATTAAGTTCACTAAACACATCTATCCCAAATCTATTTATAACTGTTCATATCCTCATTAAATTGATCGAAGTAGGGGTAGGGAAGGAGAGAGAGGAGTATCTTAAAATACCTATCTTGCTTCCATCTCTATACCAATGACTACATCCCTAGCCCTAAAAACATCCCTAGCCCTAAAAAAAAAAAAAAAAACTCTTATTTTATTTGTAGTTGATATATTCTAAAAACACTATCTTTGTTATATTATCTATATAATTTCTGTAACTATCAACTATATATATTCTCTAGAGAAAAATCATCATAAAGTTTATTTGTTTTGACAAATAAATTTTATTTTCTTTGACTATTAAGAATTTGTTTAATTTTCGCTATAAATATTTTGAAGATATCTTGTATATTAGTAATCAATTTTTTATTTTTCTATTTAAATATTAAATATTTATATTTTTAACTAATTTCTAATATTTTAATAAAACAATAGAGAATAATAAATTGTGAAAAATATTTTTCAAAAGTAAATTTTTCGTCCGAAAATAAATATAGCCTTATATTTGTTGTTGTTTTGTGCTTTACTGAAGGAAGACCGTTACCATTCGATGGATAGATTGCTACGTATAGACATAACATGTTGCTAATAGTAAATCAATGGACAATTAATTGATATATATATATTTTACTTTTCATTCATAGTACTCAAATATAAGTTGATTTTTCTATTTTTGATTAATAATTTTTATCTATATTTTTGAAATAAATTTAATACTCTTAAATAAGTCGGTTAATTTTTTATATTTAGTTATAACATCTTGCTATTACTTCTTTAAGAAATTTAATTAGTATTCTTCATTAAGGTTTCGGATTGAAGGAGGTGAGGATAAGGTTAAAAATCAGAAATAAATTGGCTCGAGTACAAAAAGAAATGCTTTTGGCTAGTTTAGATGCGAAAGGTCTCAATTTCGTAGTAAAATTTGTCGCAATTAAAAAACTATAAGTTTAGATACATAGATTTTATGAAATTCAATGATTATATATTAAAATTTTATATAAATTAGATTGTTTTTAAAATTTTTATATTGAGTACATGCATAATATAGTTTGAATATAATATTTGAACACCAAATTTTCCATTCAAATGAATTTACTATCGAAAAATTAAGAAAAGTAATAATAAATTATATCAATTAAAATTAGATTTTAAAAAATAATAATACAATATGATATAAAAGAGTAAAAGAATAATTTAAGAGTAAAAACAAGTAGGTATATATAGAAATATAAAGCCCGATTAAGCTAGGGAAATACCTAGAAAGGAGGAAAAGAAAAAAACTTTGCTACGCAGCTAACTTAATGGCAGATATTGAAAAAGAGATTCTTTCAAGACTACCAGTTAAATCTTTGATGAGGTTCAAGTGATTTTAAAAAATAATAATACAATATGATATAAAAGAGTAAAAGAATAATTTAAGAGTAAAAACAAGTAGGTATATATAGAAATATAAAGCCCGATTAAGCTAGGGAAATACCTAGAAAGGAGGAAAAGAAAAAAACTTTGCTACGCAGCTAACTTAATGGCAGATATTGAAAAAGAGATTCTTTCAAGACTACCAGTTAAATCTTTGATGAGGTTCAAGTGCGTACAAAGATCATGGCTCTCCCTCTTCAAAAACCTTAATTTCATAGCCCAACACCTCAATCGCTCTATTTTCTCTGACAATTCCACTTTCATATGCAGCCGCGGTACCAATGAAATCTTCTCTTCATCTATTTCTGACTCTGAAGTTATTCTATCTCCTGTTATTCTTCATATGCCTTTTTTACCCAACACAGTTTTTACATATATTGTGGGTTCCTGTAATGGTCTTGTCTGCGTCTTTTCTTATCTGTCCTTTTATTTATGGAACCCAGCTACCAGAGAATATACGAATATCGCTCTTCCGATTATGGATTATCTATCTACCAGATTCTTTAATGTTGGATTTGGTTTTTTTGCGGAGCTTAATGATTATGTGATTGTGGCAATTATTCGTTGGAGCTATGACAAAGTTATTGTGTATAAAAGGAGTAGTAATTCTTGAGTAACAAAAACAACCTCTGAGTTGCAATATGATAGCATAGACATTGTGTCTTCTACTGTGGTTAAGTGATCCTTTAATTGGATAGCATTTAAAATAGGTATTGGGCGAGTGATATTGTTGTATAATGTTCGAAATGAGGACTTCCAGGAGATAGAATTTCCTGATTCTCTTCGGCAAATAATGCATATTACAAAGTTGAAGGATTCACTTGCTGCAGTTAGAGCTTATCGTTGGAATTATATGCATTATGACTATGAGATTTGGATTATGAATGAATATGGTGTAAAAGAGTCATGGACTAAAAAAATTATTATTCGAGGGATTTTTGGACATAGGCCTGTGTTGGGATGTCAGGAGAGGTTATTCTCCTAACTCAAAGAAACAATATTCCAGAGCTTGTCAAGTATAACCCCAAGAATCAAGAAATCAGAACTTTGATCAGTGTTGCTGCGAATTATATGTGGAGAGCTGATGTTTATGTAGAGAGCTTAGTTCTAGTTAGAATATCTTGATGGGAGAAACTGAGTAGCGAATTGCCATTATCCATGGAAGTTCCAATAGGAAGGAGATGTGTTGGTTTTAGGAATTAATATTCTTTTAGCATGTTTGGCATTGCGTTTATATGTAACAAACTGCATTTGCAGTATTTTTTGGTTAGTAATTAGTCGTTTGCGAAATCAATTATTATGCATGTGAAAATCGTAACGAATAGGAGTTTTTCATACATTATTGTTATGTATTTGTCATATCTATTGCGGAATCTGAGTATGCAATATTAGGATTTTTCATGTTTTGATCTTGGATTACTGTTAACATCTCAGACATTTTGAGTGAAATTTCAGGAATTTGATTATGTTTGTGACGTAGCTGAAGTTATGCAAAAGGGCACAGAGGATAAATTATTTGATTCAGGGAATTACTTGATGAATGTGATTGAGCTGCAAATATATTTTGCTCTTCTTCTCTAACTTATAGCCTAATTAACACTTCTTTCAATCAGATTATTTGCTCCATTCTATTTGAATATGTTTGTATTGTAGCCTAGATTAAGCTAATTAGCATGGAGTCAAGGAGATAACTAACTTGTTTGATTTGGGAATTACTTGTTGACTATGTTTGAAAATGTCTTTTTAGCTGCAAATATATTCTGCTCTCTCTAATGATTCTTCTTGCCTTTGTAAAGAAAGAAACTTTGAGGTAAGCCGAAACTGTGATAGTCTACAATCACAGCTAATAACTACTAACGCTGGGGGTCTGCAAACGGGTGATTTGGTTTTGGATCTAACCGAAAATCGAAGTTTACTTTTTGTTGAAACCAAACTGCACTGAAGTAAGTTTAAAAACTGGACTGAATAGGTCAGTTTTTATTCAATTAAATAGTTCGATTTTAATCAAAAAATAATTATTTTGCAATAACCAATCTAAAGACTTGAGAATCGAAATTATAAAAGATTGAAAACCGAAAACAAAATGAATAACTGAAACCAAAAACCAAAAATAATTCAGTTTGGTTTGGCTTTCAATTTTTTCCAAAGTATGCTCATCCATAATTAAAACATATAATATTGCTGAATAACGGAACAATTTTATTTAGTGTAATTGACTAAATCTCCGAGACTGAATAGACGTTTTTTGTGTACAAATTTAGCCTGAATTGAACCCATTTTGGGTCTGCATAGGTGTGGCTAGACTTGAATTTCATGCTTTGAGATCAGTTTAGCTTGTTGATTAGAAAATGCTGCATTCTGATTTTAATTATGTTTGCTACGGTGCGTTTAAACTTCAATATAATTTGTTATTAATTTTAATCGAAATATTAATGTTAGGGACAGTGAAACCTCCGTAGCTCTAAAACACTCGAAGCTATGTGGCGATTAACCAATACATGATTTAAAAATTTTAATAATTAAATAACTTATTAAGAAAATAATATATTTATAATAATAAAATGTTATTATAATTTGATAGCCAAATTTTCATGAAAATAAAATTACTTATTAGACCAATACATGATTTAAAAATTTAATAATTAAATAGACTATTAAGAAAAGTAATATATTTTAGAATATATATCATAAATTGTTATTGATAATTTGATAGCCAAATTTTCGAGATAAATAACAATTACTTATCAATCAAAAATTTTTCTTATAACCAGATTTAAAATTAATTACATTATAATTTTATATAGTATATAATAATACATAAAAATGTTAACTAGTTTAAAACTATAAGACAACAAGTATTAGCTAAAGTAACAATTAATATGTGTTAATCTCATGTATTTTTAGGAGCACTCATTTGTAATTTTTAATTTTTTTCTTTGTTTTACTTTTTGCTAGAGTTTAGTTAAACATATAATTAATTTTATACGTTTTTTTTTTCTTGAAAGAAAAATTATTTCAATATATTACATGGTTTACATAATATAACGATGTTATATATCTAGTATAGTATAAAGTATATATAATATAGTATATAATATATATATATATATATATTATATATATTATATATATATTTCTACGTGGTTTTATTTTATGTTTTATATCACAATATTAAAATTTTTAATAAATAATCATAAATTACTAATGTTTTATATCAAATAATAAAATTTTTAATAAATAATAATAAATTACTAATTTTTAGAATAAATTACTTGAAAATAATTATGAGCAATCTAATTAAAGATTTATTAAAATTCATAACTTATTAAAAAAATAATAAATTATTTTTATTTTTTCTACCAATCAAATTTAAATCGTTAATGACATTTTTATGAATCCATAAATTCAATAGGAGTTTTTTTGAGGCCCCCAATATTTCCACATATTCCCATTTTTATACATATTATAAATATAAATAAATAGTAAGTGCAGTATGAAGTCTGCTAGAGCTAGGAAAATACGAATACCTGAAAGGAGGAAGAAGGAAAACCTTTCTCTACGCAGCTATGTATATACCAGAAGATATCGAAAGAGACATTCTTCCAAGATTACCAGTTAAATCATTAAAAAGATTCAGGTGCGTGCAAAGATCTTGGCTCTCCCTCTCCCAAAACCCTAATTTCATAACCCTACATCTCAATCGCTCTTCTTCCTCTAATAATTCTACTTTCATATCTCGTTACAGTGATTGCACTGAATTCTTCTCTTCATCTTTTTCTGACTCTGATCTTAATATTCTAACTACTGTTATTCCTCACCACATACCTTTCTCACCCAATACGTCGTTTATGTATATTGCGGGTTCATGTAATGGTCTTCTCTGCCTCTAATTCTTATTCTAACTCCATTTATTCCTTTTGTTTATGGAACCCAGCCACTAGAGAATATAGGCATACCCCTTCTCCGATTCCTGATTTTAAATATTTTAGTCTTCTTGTGTTTTGTTTCTTGGAGGAGCTTAATGATTATGTGATTGTGGCAGTTACTCGTCATGATTATCGAAGTTATAGCAAAGTTAGTGTGTGTAGAATGAGTAATAATTCTTGGATAACAAAAACAGCCCATAAGCTGGAATGTATTTTAATGTGATTGTAGCTAATGCTGTGGTTAAGGGATCCTTTTGTTGGTGGTTAGCACAAGAATTAGATTTTATTCGTAATGTGATCCTTTCATATGATGTTCTAAATGAGGACTTTCAGGAGATAAACTTTCCCGATGTTATTCAACGCTACAATGAGGATGTTCCAATTCTACATTTTACTAAGTTAAGGGATTCGCTTGCTGTGGCTGTTTAAAATTTTTCAGATTATGAGGGAATGTATTCATATGAGGTTTGGGTTTTGAATGAATATGGCAAAAAAGAATCATGGACGGAAAACTTTACTACCCCATTTCCTAGATATAAGTTCTTTTTGGCTTGTCACGAGAATATCGAAGGAGAGCTTATTTTTGTAACCCAAAGATTCGGTGATGATCGTTTACAAGAGCTTACCACGTATGATCCCAGAAATCAAGAAACAAAAGCTTTCCCAAATACTGGGATTTCACTTCAGGCGCCTTTTATTTATGCAGAGAGCTTAGTTACAGTTAATATGTTGATGGAAGAAACGAATTAACGAATTGCCAGAAGAGTTCCAATCGAAGGAAGATGTGTTGATTTTAGAAATATTGTTTTAGCCTAATTTGCATTGCGTTTTAAACTATATTTAACAAACTGCATTTGCTGTATTTATTGGGAACTCAGCTATTCTGCATAACAAATCACAACGGAGAAGAGTTTTTCGTATATTATTGTTATAATTTAGTCATATCCATTGCATATTTTATTATATTATGCTTGGCCAATTTGCTACTAGCTCAGCTTTCGAGTGTTTACCTCAGTGTTAAAAAATTCAAGAATTCAGATATTGATACATCTCTTTGCAAATTTTTGCTGTAACAAATGAATAAATATCTGTAGCTATGGAAAATTGATTGAGAGATAAAAATCTTTTCAAGCTTCTTAAACCTGACACAACATTTTCATCTTTTTGTTCTTGGATTAGTCTAAACATTTTAGACACTTTCGACCAAAATTTAACAAATTTAACAAATTTAACAGATTTGGCTAAAAAAGGAGTTATTTAGCAGATTGGTGGAAAAAATTTAACAGGTTAGAGTTTGTGTGCAAAGGGATTTTTTTGGCTTCGCTATAAAGAGATTGTATTTGGTTTTATTTCCAACTATTTATTTTCTTATCTCATCTCAAGAGAAATAATAGTTGTCCTTTATGAGTTTTGTACTGTTTTGGTTCCATATTTTTTTTACCTAACATTTTTGGATGAGATTCGGTTGTTTGGGATGAGCCTATTGACTTAAGTTTAGACATTTGAAAAATGTTAAATTTTTTCTGCATTTATAAAAATCAAAATAATTAAATTGCCTATAAAAAAAGAATGAGTTACTGGTGAGAAAACAAAAAAAAAAGATTTAATCAGTTAATTCTAATTTTAATAGTGATGTGTGTGGCTAATTGTAATCTCTTTAAGATTTTAATTCATGACTACATTCGGCTCGAGTACTACACAGTCCATATAGGGTCGACTCTCTGGCGTGGCAATTTCTATATTCAGAGCTCGAATTTTATATCTAAAATTTAAACTCAAGACCTTTAGTTAATGGAGATTTCTATATTCAGAGCTCGAATTCTATATCTAAAATTTAAACTCAAGACCTTTAGGAGATTTCTATTATTCAGTTTAAGCTCCGAGATGTCTTATATCTAAAATTTAAACCAAGTGAACCTTTAGGTTAATCAGGAGAATTTCTATTATCAGTAGCGTCGAATCGTATTACTAAAATTGTAAAAACTCAAGGACACTAGTTTAATGGACTGAATTTCTATATCAGAAGTCGAAGTTTTATATTAAAATTTAAAGCTCATATATCTAAAATTTAAACTCAAGACCTTTAGTTAATGGAGATTTCTATATTCAGAGCTCGAATTCTATATCTAAAATTTAAACTCAAGACCTTTAGTTAATGGAGGAGTCCCGACCAACGTTAGTTAATTCATGTGTTTTTTTTATTTAAGATAATCATTTAATTCTAACCGCAATCCGAGTTAAATAGAAAGATCCTAATAGTGTTATATATATAGGTTATATCCTTGAGTTTTCAGACATAAAGAGAGTGGCAAAAGAAAATAGGCAGCTATGAATTTATTGGAGGATATCGTGAGAGACATTCTTTCAAGAATACCAGTTAAATCGTTGATGAGATTCAAGTGCGTACAAAGATCATGGCTCTCCCTCTTCGAAAACCCTAATTTCATAACCCAACACCTCAATCGCTCTGCTTCTTCTAAAACTCTCATATTTTGCCATTATGACTACGAAATCTCCACTTCATCTATTTCTGACTCTGATGATGATATTCTAACTCCTGTTATTCTTCACAAACCTTCTGTTCTTGAGGGTTCAGATATTCTGGGTTCATGTAATAATGGTCTTGTCTGTCTCTATGCTCCTTCTGGCTCCTTATATTTATGGAACCCAGCTACTAGAGAATATATAAACACTGGTTATCCGATTCCAGATACTAAATATTATTATTGTGTGTATTATGGACTGTTGGGTTTAGTTTTTTTGAGGAGCTTAATGATTATGTGATTGTGAGAGTTATTTTTCATGATAATCGAAGATCATATGACGAAGTTAGTTTGTATAAAAGGAGTAGAAATTCTTGGATAACAAAAAAAAAAAACCTCTAAGTTGCAAATTGATGAAGTTGGTATAGATTTTGAGTCTAAAGCTGTGGTAGAAGGATCCTTTCATTGGCTTGGATTGGAAGAAGATAGACATGGTAAAGGTATGCGATTCTTTTGTTTAATATTCTAAAAGAGGAGTTTCAGGAGATAAATTTTCCTTATTCTCTTCGATGGGAATTGCAAGAACTGGATATTTTCAAGTCAAAGGATTCATTGGCTGTTCTTGTTATGATTGGTAATGTTCATATGTGAAGAAACTACGATGTTTGGGTTATGAATGAATCTGGTATAAAAGAGTCATGGACGAAAAAATTTACCATCGGATCATTTTTTGGATATGAGATGCTGTTGGGATGTCAGGAGAATATTGATGGAGAGATTATTCTCCTAAATTATACCCATGGAATAAATAATGTAACAGAGCTTGCCAAGTATGACCACAAGAATCAAGAAATCAAAATTTTCAAATTGAAGGGACTTCAGTTTGGACGGCTCTTACTTATGTAGAGAGCTTAGTTCCAGTTACATCATGTTGATGGAAGAATCCATAGAAATAAGATAAATGGAGCGTGCTTGTGTTATATATATATATATATATATATGTTATATATATATATATATATATATATATATGTGTGTGTGATATATATATATATATATATATATATATGTGTGTGTGTGGGTTAGCATATATACTTTGTCAAAATTGTCGCATTTTTTATGGAGGTTTTGTCTTGTCCATGTCTCATGTTTATGTTATGTTTTCTCTGCAAAAGATAAAAAAACGTAATGCCATGGAAAGAAGATGTGTTGATTCTAAGAATATTGTTTTAGCCTGTTTGTGATTATGGAAGCCATGACAAAGTTAAAGTTAATGAGTATTAATGGAGTAGAAATTCTTGGACAACAAAAATAACCTCTAAAGTCGAATTCTATATTTTGAAGTTTGATTCTTTCGTATTCGAAATGGGGAGTTTCTGAAGATAAAAATTTCCCGATTTCTTCAAGAATGGGAATCAGAGAGAATGCTTATGCTGTTCTTGTTTGTAAAGAAAGAAACTTTGAGGTTTGGGTTATGAATGAATATGGCATAAAAAGAGTTACGGACTGAAAGTTACAATCGAAACTTTTTTTGGATACAAGAAGTGGTTAATTAGGATGTCAGGAAAATGTTGAAGCAGAGGATATTGTCCTAAAATTCTACCGATGGCTCATATAATGTAAGAGAGGTTACCAAGAATGACCCCAAGAATCAAGAAATCAAAACTTAGCCAATTCTTGGGGATTTGATTTAGTTTTGTCGACTGTTGTTTGTTGTGTAGAGAGCTTAGTTACAGTAAGTTGATGGAAGAAACCAATAGAGTTCTTTATACATATTTGTTATGTTCTAAATCCTAGTCATATCTATTGGTTTGTTGTAGAACATTCAAGAATTCAAATATATAAAGCTTGCATGCACCTAGTGTATAAATCCACCCACATACAACAATTCAAAATTTTCACCTAAGAAAACTGTCATACTATTTTATCCTTTTTTCCAGTTTAAAAACAGTTAATATATCATACTTTATACTCATGATCTATGATTTATCAAAATACCTTAAATACATTAGAATGGTAAAAGAAATTTTCACAATCAAGCCTTGCTTTTTCAAGTAAAATTGAGGCTTTTGTATTTAAATGAAGTAATCAAATTCATTAAATATTACTAAACCTTATATCATAAATACAGGTAAATGATTATTTGATGGAAGTCTTCATAATAAAGTCAAGTAATTATCATTAATAAATGAAAATAATAAAATATTGTCAAATAAACAAGTGTCTTTTGTTAATAGACATCTACAATAATAATTTAATATTATTATTATTATTATTATTATTACATAACTATTTAATAGAACTTTACTTGATAGAAATACAATCAAAACAATTTTTTTTAGGAAACAAAATACACTCATCTTTTTTCTTTTTTTTTTTTTTTTTTTCTTTTTTTTTTTTTTTTTTTTTTTTTTTTTTTTTTTTTTTTTTTTTTTTGTATTTTTTTTTTTTTTTTTTTTTTTTTTTTTTTTTTTTTTTTTTTTTTGTATTTTCTTATCTTGCTTATGTTTTACCCAGCTAGCCCTACTGCATAAATTGAATAATAGAACACAAAAACAATAATAAAAACAAAAAACGAGCCCCTGAACATTTCACTCCGTAGATAAAATCTCAAATTAAAATACAAATTATTCAAGAAAATGAAGCCAAAGACCATTAGAGAGTCCGAACTGTAAACAGCAACTGTAGCTAACATTCTCCCCATTTTTACAGGATCATGCAGAGACTGGAGTCCTAACTGTAGAAACCGTTTTTGTCGTCGACAACTGCTGGCTATTAACAGCTAACATCTTATTCAATGCACCAATATAGGCCTTCACACTTGAAACAACAATGTCCATTCCAGCACCAGATCCACTAAAGTCCAAAAAAATAAAATATTTATTATCGGTATATTAATGCGCAAAGTAGTTTTACCAACTTAAAATAAAGCTTAAGTCATGAAAGTGAAATACCTGAATGTCCGTCGAGATGGTTCACCTGTTATAGCATCAATTTTATGGTTGTCACCACAAATTAAAACTCGGGTTGTGGCTATAGCATCAATGCCTCCAGTAACAGCAGTCATTGAGTATTCAAGGAGTTCAACAGGTTCCTGAAACATGGAGAAGCAGACACAAATGAATCAATTTCGCTAAATAACTTTCGCACTCCAGCAGAAAGCAGATCAAATATTTAAGTGGGGAAAGGAAATCAAATAGATGAAATTTGCAGGTGCACTACACTCTAGTGGGGAAAGGAAAACATAACAATCGCACTGCTAAGATTTGACCTACATTTTCAACATCCCAGACAATTACAAGTAATTTTAAAATTCACTAAGGCGCCTATTTGATCAGTTACGGTGTTCTACAATAATCAATATTGAATCCTACTTTTACACTTCTTGAACTCTAACTCTCTCTTACTCTAGTAAGCTGTATCAGTTACAGACTTAGTTGATTTTCTGCAGAATACCAATTCTAATCCCACTTGAATAAACCTTATAAAAAAAATCAATTGACCTACCAAAAACCATCATTTATTAAACCTTTAAGCACCTACTTGTGCATTTCTAGCCAGCTAGTTTTGTTCACATCAATCAGACCAGAAATATTCACCATCCAAAAATCTGTGCCCATAGATGAAGTCAACTCCACTAACCCCCAGTCTAGATGGACATGCCTATCTGCTTAACACCTCACTTTAGTGTACCTGTTGAAATACGGATTCCTACTCTACCAAACAAAAGCACGGCTTAAATCTTGTGTAATATTATAATACACACACAGACATACAAATCGCACATATTTTTAACATTAAACCAATTAGTTTCCATCCAAGAACCGCAACCTAAGCTTTTGGTTTCAAACCTAAAAATCTAGGTTGAACCATAAATCATAATTCTGACACTGGAGAACACAATACTCCCCTATGGCCTTGGTTTGATTATGGATTTTCTGGATCTGATCCATGACTGCGACCCAGTGATTATTCATGAAAGTTCTCAGCCAATCTATTTAGAGCCCATTTAGCATTTTGCATTGCAAATAACAGATTTTGAGAGTAACCACATTGGCCCAATAGATATAGCTACTTGCAATAGAGTTTTCTATGGGCCCAAAATTAATTTAGGGGAAGTAACATTTGATCTTTTCCCAAAATAAGTTTTGGATCCATAGAGAAAAATCTATTACAAGTAGCTACATCCACAGGCCAATAATTGTTACTAATTTTGGCCTAAAATCAGCTACTTGTAATAGCAATGCCAAATGGAAGTATTTTTGCAGGCAAATTTGTACTTAACCTTCACAATGAGATCAACTGCCTTGTATGCTGCATCTACTGGCCCAGTTCCAACTGAACATGCAATGTGCTGTTCACCATTGGCATCAATGAGCTTAACAGTTGCAGTAGAGAGACCAAGTGTTCCGCAAGTAATCTATATGTGGGGTACATTTTAGTAGAAATAACTTATTAGAGAAGTGAAGTGGCTATGATAAAACAACACAAATGGAGAAATAAAAGAAATTTACCTGCAGATCACCAAGCTGCCATACAATTTCTGGCTGAAAAACTTCATCTGATACTAATGCTAACAGGTCAGCATCAGTAACTCTCTGGGACATGAGCAATTCAAGAAAGTCACCTCAACAGATAGAACCAAAAAATGAAGAATTCCACCACAAAAAAGTCCTCCAGCTCATGGTTTGCTTTCAAATCAGAAATTGAAGCAATCCAATTAATAATTTTGATTACTATACCTTTATATATTTGTTATGATTTTCTTGTTTTTATTTTACAGGCATAAACAGCTCCTCTGCATAAAAGTAGGGGGAAGGCTGTGTACATCAACCCTCCCCAAAGTCCATACATGTGGGATGCTTCGTGCAATGGGTAGCCCTTTTTTTACTGTTTTACAGGAATAAATCATGTCGTCTATAGATTTTGATAGAAAAATCTCATTGGATTTAGGCTGCGTTTGATACAAATGAGTTGCACAAAAATTCATAGAATTCACTTGGAATTCTAAGCTTTCAAGTTTGGTATAACTGAAAACTTTCATTTTACTCCTTAAAACTAAAATTTATTGAATTCAACACAATAAAGACAAATTCTATTGATTGCAAATGGCTTCTATAGTTCAAATTAATTTATACCCAACAAGGGAATAATTCAATTGAATGGTCAAAACCAAACTAGCGAATGAAACAAACCATGGCATTTTACATTGATTTGGTTAAATACTTCATCCAGTTTGAAAAACTCCCACCAAATTGCAAATTAGGTAATGCATCTCTCTCCACAAAATTCCGAGAGAGAGAGAGAGAGAGAGATGTCAGAACACATTCACAGTGAAATCATGAAACTCAAAGCTCAAAGTGCCTATGGTTAACATGTTTATCCAAGGCAGACTATTACTATAAGACAGCTGCATAATCCTGGAAAACCTCCAAGACATCCAAAGAGCATACAATACATGCAAATAAAATAAGAGGAAAATAAATTCAAGGGTTGTCCAATTTTATTTTTAGTTCTAAAAATGTAGACGATTAATGGATGTCAAATACTCAGAAACTTTATACTACCGATGAATTTGGTGGATAAGAAAATAGGGCGTTAGGACTCTGGAGGTATGCTGTAAATATAACATCCACCCATTTCCATTACATTCCAAAATAAAATCCAGGAAAGGTTAGAATGACAGCCTCAATTTTCTTTCCTTCACCCGTGGTCATTGAACTCACTGAATGTATAGTGCACCTGGTGAACTTCAAATTTCTATAAACCAGGTAGCTCAACTTTAACTTTGATTACGTTCCAATAAAGTCTCTATTGTCAAATTTTTATACGGATGTTAGTCAAAAAGTTTATGTCCTAAGTCCTAACTAAGAAAGAACCTATATCTAGTACTAGCGTAATAGAAAATTTATTTTGACCATTATATCAAAGATGTCGGATGGCATTGTATGACCTTAATGAAACAAAAATTGGTGTTAAGAGCTTTCACTAATAAAAATAAAATTAATTTATAGTGCTGAAAGAAGTAACGAGTACTATAACCATTGGTGACATTGAGCACAAAGAATGTCCATAGTTCATCTTTACCTTTTTGTTTTCAGCAACAGACTTGAAGCGCCAAAAGATATTGCCAAGTTGCTCATCACTCAACTCATAACCAAGCTGAAAGAAACAATAATATCAAATGGTTAAAGCACAACGACTACGAGGAGAAGAATTAATCAACTCTCAAATGTGTGAACCTTTATTTACCTCTTTGAGTCGATCTTTCAAAGCATGGCGACCACTTCACATAAAAAGCGAAAAGAAAGCAGGAAATGTTACAATATGATTAAATTTGTAGAGACTAGAGAACAAGTTGCAGCCAATAAATACCCATGATATCATCCATCATAAACAACATATATTTAAGTAAAGCAGCATATGACAAAGAAGAAGTCATTTTTTTGGTACATCAGAAAGTCTTATGAGGGGAATGGGAAGCTAGGGTTTGAACCCTTAAACATTACAAAACGAGCATTCGACTACTAAGCTACTAGCCCAACAACATCTATCTTCTAATTTTAAGTGACGGATATCATTTATTTCCTCATTTACAAGACCAGTAAATCAGCTACCTCTACTCATAAATTAGTCAAAGGAGAACCAATACCAACTATGAAAATTAGAGTTAATACCAGATGCGCACAAACACACATTGGAGAAGCTCCTAAAGCATAACGAAAAGTACTTGCCTACACTGTACATATATTCCTCATAGATACCAATCACCCTAATGATCTAATGGCACCGGCAGTAGAGTTCAATGTGACCGTATGCAGAATAATAAATGTTTCAAATGTAGTCATTATAAGAAATAACAAGAGATAAACAATAAAAGAAAGACAAAGTGTTGTATTATAACAATGAAGATGAGCGATACCTAAGTTTTCCAAGGACAATCCCAGCATCATTGGCTCGTTCAAGCCCAATATCTTCAGGGGACATAATCTCATAAGTACCTTTATGTTTTAGCATTCCATCCTAGAGAACAGAAAAAATATATAGAAACGTGTGTCATTAAACAATAAGTTAAAAAGGAAAAGACTTCAATATACCATTACTAAACATGGGATATTTTGCATGATAGGCAACTGCCAACTGGCAATGGAACTCCATGCAACAATAAACAAATGGGCCAAGTATTTTATGCAAGTACATTAAAGTTCCAGACAAAATATTATTAGAAAACAAAAATATATCATAGACAAACCGTGTACACAACATTACATAAAGGTGTCAAATAATGTTCACAATATTACTAGGAAAAACAAAACTCAAATGAAGGCTGTGAATGTAACCTAATCTCTGCAATATCAAATATCAACATGCTTCTTAACAAAAAGGGCCCATATAAAGATTACAACAAGAAATGTTTAACACACACCAATTATATGATCATAAAGTAAGCTCATAAAACAATAAACTCTTGTTGTTTGCAGTTCAACCTGATGTATGCCACTTTCATGAGCAAAAGCATTAGCTCCAACAATTGCCTTGTGTGGCTGCACGTGCAAACCAGTATATTCTTCCACCTAAAAATTCAATGACAAGTAAGAAGAATAACAAAAATCACATTCACTAAAGAAGAATCACATATTCTGAAACAAGAAAATATATTCTCAAAAATTCTTACCATCTTGCTTGCCATAGTGATGTGTTTAGAATTAATTCCAGTATAAAGACCTCCTAAAACATGCTCTCCACGACATTTTATAGCCATTACAACCTGAATACTTGCAATTAAAATAAACACAAAACAAAATATAAATTCAAAAATATTAGTGAATGAAACAATTGAAGCAGAAAGGATGTGATAAGAACATATGAACATGAACCAAAATAAATGCATCAACACCCATTAAAGAAGTGAACTCTGAATGACATAACTTTAGAAATATGACCCTGCTTCAGAAATGCATTACAGCGCAACTCTACAGACACACGAGCTTATATAACTCAGTTACCTATTCAAAGAATCAATGCAAGAAATCATAGGAGGTCACAAGCTCATTGCACAACAACAATGATTGTTTTAGGCAACAATTTAAAAGAATAAAGTCCAATCACTTTATACAACTGTGATTGTTATACTAAGCGTCGGTTAGGGCAGAGATCGAAGCAGTTATTGGAGTTCGTTGATTCTAAGTACATGAAAACATGTTTTTACATCGATTGCTAGTACAACATTTAAATTTCCCTCCCCTATATTAGTCTAAGAAGCTCTCTTTGGAATGTTTTGGCTCCATCCGAGGGTAATCTTTGGCACATTTGGTTGGATAGGAATGAGGTTGAGAGTGAAAAAGTTAATCAATACTAATTCTTTTAGACGAAAGATGAATCAGACATTTCTAGTGGTTCCAGCTAAATAAATTTAAGGGAGCATGCTGTAGCGTTAGTGTGACTTCCAAGCTACTGATTAGGATAGCTTAGCATCACCTTTTGTTATAACTGGTCATGGAAATTATATTTGGACTTCTTTTTAACCAATATTAAAAGAAAGAATGGCAATAAAGATGCAAGGCCAAACAACTGGCAAACTACTTTATGAAGCACTCCAGTGATATAAAGCTTCATTTTCATTTAATAAAATGCAAGTTCGACAGAAACACTAATATCTGTGCACAAATAGACACTCACCTCCTCCAATGAAGCATTACCAGCTCTTTCACCAATTCCATTGACTGTTACTTCCACTTGTCTGGCACCTGCATATGTCCCCTGAATTTAGTAAAGTACGAATGTGAGTGCTTAGCTTCCATTGCAGTGAGCATTAAGTAGAATTTAGAACAATGACATACTGCTAAGGTGTTAGCCGTAGAAAGTCCAAGATCATTTTGGCAGTGTGTTGAAATAATGACATTTTCAATTCCAGGCGTATTAGCTCTTATATCAGCAATCAACTGTCCAAATTCACTAGGCAGCGTTATACCAACAGTATCAGGAATGTTAAGAGTTGTAGCACCGGCCTTGATAACTTCACCCAAAATATGGTACAAGAACTCTCTGTCAGATCTGGTAGGCAATTCGGAAAAACAAGGAACACGAATCAAAAGAAAGCATATGAGCAAACATATATTCATATTTCTAACAAGAAGTTTGTCGCACTTGGGTTTACACTTTAAGGAGTCATGTGAGCATAACAATAACATTAAAATTGCTAATTTATTAAATAAGACGAGCATCCAAAATGAAACTGTAAGGTGTAAAATTAAGAATCAGCCTACAGTTAAAAATTACTGCTCTTTAACAGTCATGGAGAATCATAAAAGCAGAACAATCACATCACCAAAAAAGAAAGTTAATGCCAGGCTCAGTTCAGAGATCCCAAGTGTTAAAAGATAGATCAATGTTCTTTTACATGGCAATACAGACAAAAAATAATTTCAAGTAGCATATTGACTGATCACTCAAGACGGCAATCTGAAGTTTTGAGAATAATTATACTTGCTAAAGAACCAACCAAGGAATATTATTAGTCCTCTTAACCCAAAACAATAAGAAATTAGCAATAATATATAATTACTGTAGAAAAACAGCCCTACGTTCCTATGTCGAACATAATACCATTTTGCTCAAGTGGATCCGAATTCCAAGTAAAAGATACCTTCTTTCACCTGCTATCACTAAAAACAAATATAATTTCCTACTGTTTAACCAGCTGTTTCAGTAAAAGCATAAAGAGATCAGTAATCTCTCTCCTATCTCAACTCATTTACTTGCTTACCCAGAAAAAGGAAAACATTTTTGAGAGGAGATTCAACTCAACTTCGCCCAATATCCTTTCCTAAGCTCAGGAATGAATGAAATAAAACATATTGGGCCTACTGCCTGTTTAGCTGATGCTACTACAAAATTCCATTAGGATCGAGTAATTCCAGGACTCTTATTCCAAAATCATTTTTCAAATTTAAGAATATCCTAATATTCCAAACCTGCCAGCATCTTCAGGGCTAAATTCGACGTCATCACAACCCAAACTCCTAGCAAACTTAACCATATTTGTAGCGATCTCCACCACCTCCTCTTTACTCTTCCTCAACTTGTACTGCATATGGATCTCACTCGTCGCAATGAACGTGTGAATCCTCGGCCTCTTGGCATACTTCACAGCCTCCCAGGCAGTTTTGATGTCCTTCTCATTGCACCTCGACAATCCACAAATAACCGGTACGTATCCCTCATCATCCACCGCATTACCCACTTCTTTAGCAATGGTTTTCACAGCCTCAAAATCATCATTAGATGCCGCAGGAAATCCAGCTTCTATTATGTCGACGCCGAGCTTCGAAAGATGGCGAGCGATGTCAAGCTTTTCCTTGGAGGTGAGAGTGGCGCCGGGAGACTGTTCGCCATCGCGGAGAGTAGTATCAAAGACACGAACATAGAAAGGGTCTGGGATGTGGTTAGGTATGTACTCTGGACGGCGGCGGCGAGGGGCGGCGGGAGAGGGAGATGGTACGGCGGAGGATGATTGGGAGCAGGAAATGGTGGTTCTGAGGAGGGACTTAGAGGATGGAAAGGAAAATGAGGTATTTGAATGGAAATCAGACCATTTAGAAGTGAAATGGAGGAGAGGAGGAGAGAGGTTTGAAGATCTGGAAGTGATTTGAGAGACGGATAATTTTGGCGTTGTGGAGATGAAGGTCGCCATTGTTGAACCCTGTGAAAGAATCAACATAACGATGATAAACCCTAGACTAGAGTGTATTTTAATGGCGAGGTTTAAGTTTAACCGTTCAAGCGAATTTTTTAACAATATAAATAAAATTTTCTTCCGTTGCTAGTAATATAAAATAAAAATAATAATAACTTTTATTTTTCTAATTCTCTTACATACTTTTGTATAAAATATATATTTTCAAATTATTAAAAAATAATTATTCATAATAATCATTAATTAATTAATTTTCACAAAAAGAAAATAGGTCCAAATTTACAATTTAAGATAATTATATAGAATTTTTTGTAACATTAATGTTTCGATATCTATAAATTAATTCAAGATGTGCAGTTAATTTGTAATTAAATCATATCTAGAATTCATTCGTAAATAAATTCAAAAATTAAAAATTCATTTGCTTTTATTTTTTATATAGATATTTTTGATATAAGGCCGTGTTCAATAAATACTATAAGCCATTTTTTTTCCCCATGGCTATTTAATAATCATCTGCTAGTTTGGAAGCAGATAAATGAGGGAGATAATCCTTTGTTTATACCATTAATGCACTCTCCTGTTTGGGTCCAAGTTCATGATCTACAACATGGGTTTATGTCCACAGAAATGGCAAAGCAGTTAGGGGATTTTATAGGGACTTTTATTGAATATGACCCAAAAGTATGTGTTGATTACGATAATGAAAAGTTTATGAGAATGAAGGTTGTGTTGGACATTAGAAAGCCATTGAAGAGAAGGAAAAGATTGGTTGATGATAATAACTTAATGTTTTATGTTCGGTTCAGATATGAAAAGATGAAAACATTTTGTTATCTCTGTGGAATCATTGGACACACAGATAATTTTTGTGTGGTGAACTGCGATTGAAGAAGAGAGGATGAACTGATCGTAATGGCTTGGGATGAGAGTTTGAGAGGCTACAACCTTCGGCCGGAGCAGCCGGAGCTGGATACGGAATAGGGAAGGAGGATTTTTAGGCGCAAATCAAGGAAATTTGAATGAGTAAAATCTGGATAGGGATCCAATTATATCACGTGATTATAGGAATCATCTTACCTCTGGTCAACTATATTTGGGTATGGGCAATTCACAAGAAAAGATGGACTGTGATTTAGAGGGTGATGAAGTGGGGCCAAGTACATCTCAACCCATTGACTTAAATGAAGACATGCCTATGCAAAAGTCTAAGGAAATAAAGAAAAGGCAACGTAGCTTAAAACAAATAGCAGATGGTGTTTCTTTGCACACTCAGGATTCCTCATCAAGCTCAAACCCAGTTAAAAATATGGCTGGTATTCAGGCAGCGGCTGATCCTGCATTGCAGGATAGCCGAATGCAATGAGTCTCTTGAGTTGGAATTGTCGGGGCTTGGGCAATCCGTCGGGGCCTTGGGGCAATCCCGGCGCAATAAAGGGCATATGGATATCATCTGGTACTTATAGGCCTAGATGGATTTCCTTTATGTGAAACTTTAGTCTGCAACGTATCGAATGGAGAGTGTTGAATCGTTCTTGTTGGGTTTGATAATTGTTTTACGGTTGATTTGTGTGGGTAGGAGTAGGGGTAGTCTGCTTTGGATGAATAGATTTTGAAATAAATGTGACTAGTTTTCTAGCAAGTTTTATTAATGCGCTTCAGTTAAAAGTTCAAGAAAAAGTAGTGGAGAATAAGCTGGCTTTATGAGCTTTCCGGAAAGGCTCAAGGCGACGAGCTTGCATGGAATTTGGCTGTCGTAGCTTTAGCTAGCATTAGATAGGCAAACCGTGGTTGTGCTTGGGAGATTTTAACGACATTTTGACAGCGGATGATAAATTGGGAGGAGCAGCTGTCCAACGTCATTTGCTGAACGGTTTTTCTGATGCAATTTCAGACTGTGAATTAGTGGATATTCCTTGGGAAGGTTTTTGGTTTACGTGGGAGAAGAAGAGGGATGGGGTTGTGTATTGCAGGGAGAAGCTTGATAGAGTAATGGCAAATATGGGGTGGTCTTCTATGTATGTGAATGCTTTAGCTAAAATTATTACAGCCCCTATTTCTGACCATGCCCCATTATTTATTCAACTAAATTATAGACAAGTGGACAATAATTATAGAAGGTTTCGATTTGATAATAGTTGGGTGGGGGAGAGGGAATTGGATCAACTTGTCAAAGATGTTTGGTGTAATAATGATAGTGAGCCATTGTTACATAAAAGAGATGTTTGTATTAAAGAAATGGAAAGGTGGGGTCGGCAATTTAATAAAATATTTTGGAAGCAAAAAAGGATATTAAAGCAACGTATAGAAAATGCGAGAGATGGGTTTGATGATGTCACTGTTCAAAGACTAAAAAATGAATGGAATACTATTCTATTCAAAGAAGAGTGCCGAATGAGACAAATAGGGAAACAGAGATGGCTTTCTTGGGGGGATCAAAACTCCAAATATTTCCATGCTTCAATAAAAAATAGAAAAAGGAGAGCTAAAATTCTGAAGTTGGAAAATGAGGATGGCGATATAGTTCAAGATAATGACAGTTTGGAACAAATTACATTGAATTATTTTTCTACTGTTTATACTACTGAGTTTATAGTGCAGAAGAATGCAGTCGGGCATTGAAAAGTTTAAATCTTGTTACAAACCAAAGGTGACAGCTAATCCAGATACAATATTTTACGACTCCATTTACATTGGAATGAGATCTTTGAGAAGCTGCATTTTAATAATGCACCTTGACAAATCACCGATGGACCGGATGGCCCTACATCCAGGCGTTCTTTTCAAAAATATTTTGGGCATGTTATTGAGAGATGTCCGGCGTTCTTTCAAAAATTTTGGCATGTTATTGGAGATGATATTTGGAGGGACTGCAAACAATGGCTTGACACAGGTACTTTCCCAAAAACTTTGACAGATACCCATATTGTGTTGCTTCCTGTGATAATCCTATGTCGTTAAAAGAATATAGACCTATTTCGCTTTGTAATGTTTTGTATAAAATTGTAGCAAAATCTTTAGCGAATAGGTTGAAAAAAATCCTTCCTTTAATTATTGATGAATGTCAATCTGCTTTTGTTCCGGGGAGATTAATTTCTGATAATGTGGCAGTGGCTTTTGAATTAATTCACAATATTAAAAGTAGGAAGAATCAAAGGGGTGCTTGTGCATTAAAAATTGATATTTCGAAAGCATACGATAGGGTCAATTGGGAGTTTTTGAGGGGTATGATGCTAAGAATGGGTTTTTGTGAGAAGTGGGTGCAATGGACTAAGAATGGGTTTTTGTGAGAAGTGGGTGCAATGGATGATGTTATGTGTAACAGATGTGAAGTACTCTGTGTTATTGAATGGTAAGGAGGTGGGTCCTATTCGTCCTGGTAGAGGTTTGAGACAGGGCGATCCTTTGTCGCCTTACTTATTTTTATTCTGTGCGGAGGGTTTGTCTTTATTATTTCAGGATGCTAAAAGGAGAGGTAGATTGCAAGGTGTGAAGGTGGGAAGAAATTGTCCGAGCATTACACACTTGCTTTTTGCGGATGATTCTTTTTTCTTTTTTGAGGGTTTTACAGGAAGCAGAGGAGGTCAATGATATTTTGAAGAAATATGAGAGAGCATCGGGTCAGGCCATTAATTTGAATAAATCGGGTATCTTTTTCAGCCTGAATATGAGTAGAGAGTTGATGACTAATATCTCTACTATTTTGAATGTTGTTGATTCAATTGGTGGGGGTAATTATCTTGGTCTTCCATCTCTCATTGGCAAATCGAAAAAACAGGTGTTTGGCTTCCTTCAAGATAGATTTGAAAAAAGGATTGGCAATTGGTCTAATATTGAAAAAAGGATTGGCAATTGGTCTAATAGATTCCTCTCTAGAGCCGGAAAGGAGGTATTAATTAAGTCGATTGCGCAAGCTATTCCTACTTACTGTATGAGTGTGTTTAAAATACCTCTTTCTATATGTGTCACGATGCAAAAAAGAATGAACAAGTTTTGGTGGGGGAAAAAGGAAGGAGGGCGTAGAGGGATTCATTGGCTAGCGTGGGAGAGGATGTGTTGTAGCAAAAGGGAAGGTGGTAGGGGTTTTAGGGATCTTCACTGTTTTAATATGGCCATGCTAGCGAAGCAAGGGTGGCGCCTTATGATGGAGCCCGATACTCTTTTTTCTAAACTTTTCAAAGCCAAATATTTCCATAATAGGGATTTTTTGGACGCTCCTCTTAGTAGGCGTCCTACTTATGTGTGGAGGAGTATTCATGCTGCTATGGGGGTATTAAAACAGGGGGTACGATGGAGAGTAGGGAATGGGGAAACTATCGGTGTATTATCACATCCGTGGATGCCTTTGGATCATAGTTTTTGGGTGGAGGATAGTAGGGACTTTGTTGATCCTACTATGAAAGTGAGGGAGCTTTTTGTGGAGGGGGAAGGGAGATGGGATGTAGGGAAGGTGATGACACTTTTTAGCATGAGAGAGTTTAGAGCTATATTAGGGATTCCTATTAGTATTAATGCTAACAGGGACCAAATTATGTGGCACTGGGATAAAAAAGGCATTTATAGCGTTAGGTCGGGGTACTACGTGGCAAGGAGGTTGTTGAGGGGGAGGGTGCATGAGGGGAGGGTGCATAGATAGATGGGTGGATGGTGGGGTAAGATGGTGGTGTTTAGATGCTTCCCCTAAGACAGAAGATTTATGTGGGAGGGCTCTAAGGAATGTGTTGCCTACGAAGGAAGAGATTGAGAAGGAGAAGGGTGGAGGTTGATATTGGGTGCCCTTGTGTGGGGAGGATAGAAGGATATTAAATCATGCAATAGTGGTTATGTAGTAAGAGCCAAGGGAGTTTGGAGGCAAGGGGGGTAATGAAGTAAGGTGATATAAATAATTTTATCTTTTACTAACTTCTTTTGTAGGTTACTTGCTCATGGTGATAAAATAAAATCCCAAACATTTTTTTTGGTGTATGCTAGATATATTTGGATGGCACGAAATAATGCTCTTTGGAACAATATAAGAGACACGTGCTACACTACATTCTTGAAGGCAAAAGAATACATGATTAGTTGGGAACATACAAAATTGGCGCAAAGAAGCATGGCTAGTGAATCTTCAACTAAAAGTCGGCAAAGGCTTGCAATATTTCCACCCGGATGTCTTGTCTTAGCAATAGTGGAGATCAATCATGGCAAGCTTTTGTGGATGGTTCTATTTTTGAGCAAGAAGGCATGCAAGGATTTGGAGCGGTGATGGAGTCGGAGGAATGCATTTTTATTTAAGCAGTTTCAGGCCACTTTACAGGTGGTACGGACCCTTTCATTGCGGAGGCTCTAGCTCTTCGTAGTTTTTTATTATTTCTCAAGCAAAATTATTTTGAGCATGGAGGTACTATTTTCATGGACTCGCAGGTTTTAATTTTTGCTTTGAGTTTTTGCTTTGAGCTCCTCTAGTTTATTCCGATCGGATGTGGGGAGTATTATTTCTGATTGTAAGAACTTAATTTTAGAACTCCCTTTGGTTTCGTGTAGATGGATTCGTAGGCAAGCGAATTTAAAGGCTTATACCCTAGCTCGAGCTTCTATTCGCTTTGCGCATCTACGAATCTGGAATTATATTCCTCCTTGTTTGTCCGAGATTTATGCTAATGAATGAAATGATATGAGTTTTTTACTCTTTCAAAAAAAAAAAAACATTTAGCTTTTAGATTTATGAGAATCTACACAAAAATAACTAAACGCTACTACAACAGTAACAACTACTAAAACAATTAATTTTTTTGTATAATTTAATTGAGTCATATTCAAATCCATAAAATTGAATTATTCATTCTTTTTCATACTCAATACAAAAATTTAAATTTATAAATAAATTCCATAAAATTTTATAAAGTTTATTTATTTTAAACAATAAACAAAAGAAATAATATTTTATCATTGGCTTTCATAAATTGTAAAGCTACTTGAAGATCTTTTTCCAAACATGATTTTATTATGTTAGGACATAAAAATCCATGGATAGTAAAACAAAATAAATATAAAACATGTATGAACTGAAAATTGCCGTTGTGGGGTTAGTTGGGTGGGAAATAAATTTTTGTCGCGAAATCATATGTAGTGAATTGATTGACTGTAACTAAAAATAATAGAACACAAGTATGGCCTTTCTTATCTTTATCTAACCTTCTTTTTTTTTTTTTCAGTTTTTTAAAGAAATGTTAGATATGTTTGGCAAATGACGCTGGCATGAGTCGGTCTCGATAAGACTGGCCATGATCAACATTCAACACTAGAAAAGCGTCGTATAATTCTCTCTAACCCACCCATTAAATGTGTGACGTGGATGATTATCGCCGATAAGTACTCCGCCGTCTCATAATTCTTCTTCTAATTTCATTTTTTATCTATTTTAAATTATTATTTTATTTTTATATTTAAAATTTACTATTTTATTCTTATTTAATATATTTTTTATCAATAAATATAATAATCAGATTAATATATTTTTATTTTTTTATCAATAAATATAATAATCAGATTAATATATTTTTATTAATTAAATATCGATATGAACTGAATTAAAATATAAACATTTAATCTTCTAATAAGAACTCTATTTAATTAAATGAATGAGGTTTTCAGATTGATATAAAAGTCTATTTGGTAAAATTAACTGTTTTGATAGCTGTTAAGTGTTTTAGTATTTAGTTGTTAGCTATTTTTGTAGTTTTTCATGAATCTGTTTTAATAGCCGTTAGTTATGGGATTCATGAAAAGTTACTAAAACAGATTCCTATAGGTCGCTCAATAATAGGTTACTCTTCTCCGTCCCTTCACACTTCCAGTTAGCTCCCTTTTGGTATCAGAGCCTAATTCCTTTAGGTTGTAGGGGTAAGGTAATTTTGGTATCAGAGCCTAATTCCTTTAGGTTGTAGGGGTAAGGTAATTAGAGATTTGACGATTAATTATTAGAGATAAGATATTAGAAATCTACTAGTTAAGCCATTAGTAGTCGTAATTACGAAGCTATTGCATTATTGTTGGTCAGCCGGTGTAAGCGTTGGTTAGCCGTGTGATTGGTGGTCTTGCAAAGGTGGTCCCAATAATCAGTAGTCTCTAATTACGCTTATTAATTGCAAAATGAGTAGATTACTAAATATTCTTTCTAATAATAAGTCTTTAAACATTAATGACCCTAGTTCTAGCCTTAGTGATTTGAATACCCAATAAATAAATATCGCTCATGTAGAGAATCAGCTACATAACTGGTCTATCTCGAAACATGATGTTAATATTATCTATAAAATTAGTTCATTTGATTTTCTTTCTGATTATTTAATTAAACAAACCAAACAATCTGTTCCATTAAGCCACATAATTCTTCTTCTAATTTCATTTTTTATCTATTTTAAATTATTATTTTATTTTTATATTTAAAATTTAATTTACTATTTTATCCTTATTTAATATATTTTTTATCAATAAATATAATAATCAGATTAATATATTTTTATTAATTAAATATCGATATAAACTAAATTAAAATATAAACATTTAATCTTCTGATAAGAACTCTATTTAATTAAATGAATGAGGTTTTCAGACTGATATAAAAGTATGTTCGCTAAAATTAACTGTTTTGACAGCTGTTAAGTGTTTTAGTATTTAGCTGTTAACTATTTTTATAGTTTTTCATTAATCTGTTTTAATAGCGGTTAGTTATGAGATTCATGAAAAGTTACTAAAACAGATTCCTATAGGTTGCTCAATAATAGGTTACTCTTCCTCCGTCCCTTCACACTTCCAGTTAGCTCCCTTTTGGTATCAGAGCCTAATTCCTTTAGGTTATAGGGATAAGGTTATTAGAGATTTGACGATTAATTATTAGAGATAAGATAGTAGGAATCTACTAGTTAAGCCATTAGTAGTCGTAATTATGAAGCTATTGCATTATTATTGGTCAGCCGGTGTAAGCGTTGGTCAGCCGTGTGATTGGTGGTCCCGCAAAGGTGGTCCCAGTAATCAGTAATCTCTAATTACGCTTATTAATTGCAAATTGAGTAGATTACTAAATATTCTTTCTAATAATAAGTCTTTAAACATTAATAACCCTAGTTCTAGTCTTAGTGATTTGAATACCCAAGAAATGAATATCGCTCATGTAGAGAATCAGCTACATAACTGGTCTATCCCGAAACATGATGTTAATACTATCTATAAAATTGAAAACATTGATGTTAATACTATCTATAAAAATTGATATCATTTGATTTTTCTTTCCTGATTATTCAATTAAACCCAACAATCTGTTTCTATTAAGCCACATAATTCTTCTCTAATCTAATTTTTTATCTATTTTAAATATTATTTTATTTTATTATTAAAAATTCTATTTTAATCGCTTATTTATTTTTATCAATAAATATAATAATCAGATTAATATATTTTTATTAATTAAATATCGATATAAAATAAATTAAAATATAAACATTTAATCTTCTGATAAGAACTCTATTTAATTAAATGAATGAGGTTTCCAGACTGATATAAAAGTATGTTTGGTAAAATTAACTGTTTTGACAGCTGTTAAGTGTTTTAGTATTTAGCTGTTAGTTATTTTTGTAGTTTTTCATGAATCTATTTTAATAGCTGTTAGTTGTGGGATTCATGAAAAGTTACTAAAACAGATTCCTATAGGTTGCTCAATAATAGGTTACTCTTCCTCCGTCCCTTCACACTTCCAGTTAGCTCCCTTTTGGTATCAGAGCCTAATTCCTATAGGTTGTAGGGGTAAGGTTATTAGAGATTTGACGATTAATTATTAGAGATAAGATATTAGAAATCTACTAGTTAAGCCATTAGTAGTCGTAATTACGAAGCTATTGCATTATTGTTGGTCAGCCATTATTAGAGATTTGACGATTAATTATTAGAGATAAGATATTAGAAATCTACTAGTTAAGCCATTAGTAGTCGTAATTACGAAGCTATTGCATTATTGTTGGTCAGCCAGTGTAAGCGTTGGTCAGCCGTGTGATTGGTGGTCCCGCAAAGGTGGTCCCAGTAATCAGTGGTCTCTAATTACGCTTATTAATTGCAAATTGAGTAGATTACTAAATATTCTTTCTAATAATAAGCCTTTAAACATTAATGACCATAGTTCTAGCCTTAGTGATTTGAATATCCAAGAAATGAATATCGCTCATGTAGAGAATCAGCTACATAACTGGTCTATCCCGAAACATGATGTTAATACTATCTATAAAATTGGTTCATTTGATTTTCTTTCTGATTATTCAATTAAACAAACCGAATAATTTGTTCCATTATGCCACATGCATGAAAATATTCAATTGTTTTCTCCTCAAGCTATTATGTAGCACAAAGAAAAATATATATTTTTGCATATAGGTATGGTTTAAGTTACAATTAAACCCTTATTTCGAGTTGGTTTAGATATTCCTGTTTTTGCATATTTGCGAGATGCAAGACATTTGAATTTTTCAAATTCTCTTTTAATTATGATTGAATCCAATTTAGCTAATGGTCCTATCTATTTTAATTGTTATCCAAAATTTTAAGATGCTTTTAAACTTTAAAACAATTAAAATCTATAAAATATGAACTTTCAGATAATACTAGATCTATAGCAATTATATGGAGAATTTACCTATAAAGTAAATGACCTACCCCTAGAATCCTAGATCTAGACACACTTTAACTAGAAAAATGAAAATAATATTTTTTTGAAAAAGCCAATCCGACAATACAAAAGTACACACACCTAAAAGGTTAAAATGCATGAAATTAACGCCAATAAATTCAAATGGGATCTCCAAGAAATTAATCATCCAGTATCTAATTGATTGAAAATATTTCTACTTCCTCTAGTATTATCAAAGATGCCGATGGAAGTATTCATGTTCAATTTCTTCCCTTAGAAAATCCTACTAGACAAGTATTTAATTGCAAAAATACTAGATTATCTATATCTACCCGAACTCCCAATATTCAATTATAAAGTGTAGATTTTAACAGATCTATCCTCGACCTATATATCAAGAAGTAGAACAACCAGTTAACTCTTTACCTTTCTCTCCTACGAGATCTTTATCCCCTACAAGATCCGCTATGGAACATATATCCCAATTAAATGTTATTAGTGAAAGTGAATTTTCAATTAATAATGAATTTCTTAGGAAAGAAATGACAAGTGATTATAATTTAGACAAGTGTCATTGGTTTTTTGAAAATTATTTAAAAGAACAAAGAGAGCAAATTAGAGAATTCTATTATGGTTATATGAATCAATATAAAGTTAATATTCCTTTCTTTCAATGGTTTTCTATTTATTCTATTGAGAATAGCATAGAATACCATTTTCAAGAAATCTTAGTTAATCAAAAGGTTACTAAGGAATGGATAACTACATCTAACGATGTTATTACATCCGTTCATCCTCCTCTAGAAGAAATTAAATTTGGCCATCAACATCAGATAGTTATAAGATCTCATTTTAAGATGATAAATACAGTAGATGATGATAAGAAAAATCCTACATTAAAAGACATAAAAATTGTTCAATCCCAAAACAATTACACAAACTAAATACTCAACACAATAGCGTCACAATTAGATAGATTGGAAATCCAAACTCCAGTATCTTATACTGCTCCTGCCCAAAGGCCCTTACCCATTACTAAACCAGAAGTTCCAATATTCAAACCCCATGAAATATCTGCCGAACAAATAGTTAAATTAGATAAAACAGAAGACATGTTAGAAAAGATACGAAATAGATTAAATTATTTAAATATTTCCTCTTCTTCTAGCATTAAGGTATTAAGTAAAGACAAACAATTTGAAGAAGAAGAATCTGACACAGATATTAGTCAATTAAAAGAACAATTTAGTGAAAATTTTATTGTTCAAAAGATTCATAATGCACCATTACCAAAAACTATTGTATTAGTGAAAATTTTATTGTTCAAAAGATTCATAATGCACCATTACCAAAAACTAGAAATTTTTACCCTAGGCCGACACCTCCAGATATACAATATGAATATAGATCTGCCATGACTCAAGCTAGATATGATAGAGAATCAATTAATGAATGGAATATAGATGGATTATCAGAATATCAAATAATAAATATTTTACAAGAAATGATTATGGCTTCATCAGCCCATAAGTCTAAAGGTAATACTGATCCAGCTGTAGCTCATATGTTAATCTCAGGATTTATTGGTCAATTAAAATGATGGTGGGATAACTATCTTTTTTTAGAAGAAAGACAGAAAATATTAAATGCTATTAAAACTATAGTTAAACAAGAAGATCAACAATAAATACATACAACTGTACAAGATGCAATTAATACACTAATTTTTACAATTACTAAAACCTTTATAAGTGAACCAAGAGAATATCAAGCTAGAGCCTCTGAATTATTAACTAATCTGACTTGTCCAAGGTTACAAGATTTTAGATGGTATAAGGATGTATTTCTTATCTAACAAGGTATTTACTAAGGCAAGATGTAGTTCATGCTTTTGGAAGAAAGATTTATTGGTAGATTACTAGTTTTTTGTTGAAAAGGTACGCTCTAGAATACGAAGGGAATATGGTGATTTTATTACAATTACGATACCCTCCACTTATGGAGAAATTATTAATTAATGTAATAATGAAGGTTTAGCCTTATGTACAGATCCTTAAGTTAAAGGCAAAAATGAATGAAGAGTGAGTTCCATCAAAGTAGAAAAGAATTAGGAAGTTTTTGCAGCCAGTATGGATATGAAAGGTTACATCCTCCTTCTGCTAGAAATAAGAGGAAACATAAGAAAAATCCCTATAAGAAACCTTTTAGAATAAGAACTTTTCGAGACAAAACTCTTAAAGATAATAAACCCTCTCCAATTGCTAAGAAGAAGATAGTTAAAGGAACAGATAAAAGACAGATAGTGTGTTACAAGTGTGGAAAGGTAGGACACTATAAGTCACAGTCCAAGATGAGAGAAAAAATAAATAATTTAGATATATCGGATAAGTTAAAGTAGCAAATGATGAGTTTGCTTCTCACTGATACAGACACAGATTTAGAAATAAGTGATAGCCCTGAAGATTGAAGATTTATATAAAATAGAATCTAGTTATTCAAATGATATAGATAACTGTGAATGCGATGGTCCCCGTATATGTAAGATAAATAGTATAAACGTAGTTACTAGAGAAACAGATTTTTTTTTAGACTGTATAGATAAGATCGAAGATAAGGACGTTAAAAGACAATATTTGTTAAAACTAAAAGATTTCAATATCACACAAAGATGAAAAACAATATGAGCCCTATGAGTTAAAAGAAATATTTAATAGGTTCAATACCAATGAAGAGAAACTTTCCCCTTCTTTAGCCGACCTACAAGAAGAAATTAAAATAGTGAAAAGAGAGATAGAAGATTTAAAGCAAGAAAATAATAAAATTAAACAAGATACTATTCAGTTACAAGTTAATAAAATTATAGATATTCAAGCGGAACTCTCAAAAAATAAGAAAATAAATAATTTAAATTAAACATTGTCTTATGATGAGTTTATTAATAATGTAATATCCGATAGTAAGCTTTTAGAAATGGATAGTTTTAGTTTTTAAAATAGTAGTTAATAATGATTTTCAATTTAACTAACATTACATTAGTTGACTCGGTGCAGATGAAAAATTTGTTTATAAAATAGTTAATAATGATTTTCATTTAACTACGATTACATTAGTTGACTCTGGTGCAGATGAAAATTGTTTATAAGAAGGATTAATTCCAATTATTATTATGAAAAAACTAAAGAAAGGCTATACACAGCTGATGGTAGTAAGTTAAGAATATAATATAAATTAACAAAAGTAAAGATATGTGCTAACGGTTTTTGTTTTAAAACACCTTTTATTCTAGTTAAAAAACTTACTATAAGAGTAATACTAGGAACACCATTTTTAGCTACAATCTATCCCTTTAAAGTATATAATGAAGGATTAAAAATAAATATCTTAAATAATCAAATATGTTTTAAATTTATGCAACCAATTAGACAAAAGGATTTAAGTGCTATACAAGATATCTCTATATATAAAGAAACATTTAAATTCCAATAGTCAAATTTCACCCATACAAATTATATTAAGCACGATAGAATGTTTAATATAGTTATTAAAGTATATTTTTGATAAAACATATTAAATAATAAATTGGTACATTAGTCTATAATCTATATCTCTCTATAATGAATATTGTAATAACAATAATATAATTAATAATTATTATGAGAATGATGGGAATTATGGATATAGGATTATCCTTAATTGTGGTGAATTAAAAAATTTTAATAAATTAATAAAGAATTTTACTTTTTTTTAATTTTATCGTCCTACTTTAATAATTGATTCAATGTGTTTTTTTAAAAATCTTAACTTTTAAAATAGATATATAAAAATAATTAAGACTTTGAAAATTTTCAATTTTTTTCTTTTTTTTTTATTTAAGTGTATATTAGACCCTAATGCTTTGTGCACGGAATGTAGAATGACTTGCTGAATTGAAATTGCACATCCTAGTTCGCTTATCCCCACCGAACGAGGTTAGTGTTGTTAACTGATGACCGTTACTTTAAGTTATCTATCCCCGTTTAAAAAGACGGAAATTGTTATTAATGAATTTAGAGTGTACGTAAATATTTAAATACTTGCTATCTATTTAGTCATGACTATTCATCGGAATTTTATTTATTATTAATAAAAAATATATTTTAAATAAATTTGAATTGATTTAGATAATTTATAATTATAAATACTCTATTTATTTAAGTGATACTGTAAATAGATTTAAAATAATATAAATTTAAAATAGATATAAAAATTATTTTTTAAATGTTTTGAAACGGATAAAGACAGTAAAATTATAAAGACACCGGCAGTCAAACTTCTGCTAAGGCTCACCGATTAACGCGAGTGACGAGTGTTAACTGGATCACCGAGTCATCTTGTTCACAGTTAATTGCTCTTTCTCCAAGTCTCCACCAGGTTTCTTATAAGGATTCCACATCTATATCCAACAAGGTGGGAATCGTAGATAACAAAGAATCTTGAAATAATCAATCGTTTTAGGGCTTTGAAGTTATTCTTTCTCAATTGAAAGTTCACAAGTTAGGGTTTATTTTCTCTAGTTGTTACATTTTTAATTGATTAGAATCTGCGATTGGATTTAGTGATGATTGATATTGGGATTTATTTCTTCCATTGATAACCATCTGTTTACGTAATTCCTGACAGTTTTATGTGCTAGGTTAATATTAGTGTGTCTTTACCTAATTTGAGATTTTTATTTTGTGTTATACAGATGGAAAATTCTTTATCTGAACTTACATATAAAGGTTCTATTCCTGAAGCCATACTTGAATCCAAGAAGCAGAAGAAGCTTTTCGTTGTCTACATATCTGGTAATTTAATTTTAATTGAAGCTTAAAAAATTAATAATTATTTTTAGTTTTTGATGTTCTCTTTTATTTGGTTGCAGGAGCTGATTCTGATTCAATCGAGTTGGAAAAATCCACATGGACTGATTTGAAAGTAAATATTACACAAAGAATTTTTCGATATTCTGATATAAGTGACCTTTATCACTCGTTCTTATGTTTGTGCACTAAAATCAGGTGGCAGAGTCACTGTCAAAGTACTGCATTTTGTTGCATATACTCGAAGGAAGTGCTGATGCGGCAAACTTTTCTGCAATATGTATCCTCTGTTTAACTTGCTCCTGTTCTTTTGAACTCTGGAATTTTATGACAAACGTTTAGATGTGCCAATAATAGGAAAAACTTGCCTGTTATTACTTCTTTATGCTCTTAATGTTGGGGATGCATTCTTTTTCAAATATGTTTGAGCTCTATAGTGTTTGCATTTGTTAAGTGAGTAACTTGTCTCTGTAACTAAAGACAAGACATCACCGATTGGAGAGAGAGAGAGTTTTGGGTGTTGCTGCATTAGTGCATTATACGTATCAAAATGGACAAAATACATGAATTCTCTTATTTACATCTTTGTGCCATGAACTTTAGGCATGCAGTCTATTCCAAATGGGTTAGAATCCTGGGGAGGTATGCATAACTTAATGTCATGGTAACTATTGACAGGACACTGCTAGCAGAAGGGAGGAAATTAGGTAGGGGAACATATTTATTGGACTTGATAAAACTCTTTGAAGTGGCTTGGCCTTTTTTAGTATGAAGTTCAATTTCCTCTTATATAATTGCCATTTTTATAAGGTAATGGCTTCTTTGAACATTCCAATTTGCTCTAAACTGACATTGGTGCAGTCAGTGTTCTATTTACTAGTTTAATATGTAGCTTATTTTCAATGTTTTGAAATCAAGAAGGTACCCTTGCATCAACTTATTACAGATCCACAAAAATCTTTCCCTTCTATAACAGCTATTGGGTACAATGGAGCTCAGCTTTGGTACAGTGGTATGATACTTAAATTGTAACCTATGTCTTGGGCAAGAAATAGAATGTGGCATTTGACAATTTTCTAGAACTTTAAATATCTTTTTCTAATTCTGCAGAAGGGTTTATCAGTGCTGAAGTTCTGGCCTCCAGTTTAGAAAAGGCGTGGTTGAGTCTTCATATACAGGTATGCTGGTGCAAGGTTTTTCTTAATTCATATGCTCCTACTGTGAACAATATATCATGCTTACGTGGTCAAACCTCATTTGGAAATCAATTGCAAAGAAGTAGAATGTATAAAATGTTAGGCGGAGGCACTTTAACCTTAACCACTGTACATAAGGTTTCAGAAAATTCCAAATACATCTTGTGAATTTGCCACATAGCCATATTCTCACTTTTACTTTTGTTTTCTAAATGATTGATCTTCTCTCAATCAACTTTCTTTGCTATGCTTTTTTCACCTTTTTAGGGAGGGATTGCTGTTTTTTTATCAATGAGGGCAAGCAGCTTTCATTTTATTTTAATAGTTTGGTAGGGCTTTAAAGAGTAGGCGGTTCGTATGTCTTTATGACCCTCAGAATAACAAGTGGGAGGATACACAGAGCAAGAGCTCTTGAAGTCTACCGGGGCACAACTTCTTAATTCATCCATTTAGGCCCTACTAGGAATATGTTGATCCTGGGAACCTGGCTCGGGAACAGCTTCTTACTAGTATAGCAGGGGCTAATCACAGTAAGAGAGTTCAATCTCTGAAATAGAGCTTAGTCTCTCCGAGCTGGCTGCGGGAAACAGCTCTTACTAAGTATATGCAGGGGGCTAATCACAGTAAAGAGAGTTCAATCTCTGAAATAGAGCTTAGTCTTCCCAATAGTAGTACAGATAGGTAGAAGGCGTAGGTTATGAGTTAATCCAATAGAGTCAGAACACCTTTCTGTATAAATAGTGTGGCTCGATGAAACGATCTAAGACTCCTAACACTATGCTTGTGGGCTGGGGAGAGAGCTGCTCTGCGAAAGCTGGCGTTCAATGTTCTTATGGAGGAAACCATATTAGAAAAATAAAATAGAAAAGGCTTCAAAAAAAGAGCGATAGAGTGAATGGGCAGCCTTTAGTCTAATATGTTGCTGTAAGCCGCTAACGTACAGTTTTGCAAACAGTAACTGGCGGCAAAAGGATTCGGTCCTTCAGCTTGGACGATGCGTTCGCGAGTTGACTCGCTCTCTTGCCACGCCTTTTCACTCACTCGCTTGAGTCGGACTCAATTCACTCTTTTTGTTTGGAGGATGCTTCGTTCTTCGGCTCTCTTGGGCTTCTTGCCCAGCAGGGAGCGGCAGCACCAAGGGTGCATATTATATATAGAAACAAGCAAGCCATAGCGAATCACATAGATAACCCATAACACGGTGAATCAGGCGGGCGGGCGAGCGGCGAAAAGGATGGATGTCCTGAGCGGTTGAAAAGAGTCGGTTCGTGAAAACGAAGTATTGATAGGAAATACGGGGGTTTCAGAATCCTCTCCATCGCGAAGTCATAAGTTTTCTCAATCTGTGTTATCTATAGATATAAGTAAGCATGCTTAATCTAAGTAACTATTTTACCCGCTTCGAAAGATTTTAAGTAAAATTAGAATGCTCAGCCATACTCTTCTTCCTATCTCGTTAATTTTATCTTTTTTTTTTTTTTTTTTTTTTTTTTTTTTTTTTTTTTTTTTTTTTTTTGAGTTAACTTCTGTAGGTCAAGGTAATTTGAAAGGCACTAGCAAGATTGAATTCATAAGTAATGCATATGATCACTGTCAATACTGTTAATATATTGGATTCTTTCAATACCTACAAAAATGCTGGTCACCACCATTGGTTTTGGTTTATAAATCTTGCAACTACTGCACTGGCAATCCTGGTATTCTATGGCCTATGCCACATCATATTGTTGCTATGACTTACTACTATGCCTCTGTGACCATCACCACCTAAAATCCAACTTAATATAAATGGCTTTCAATACCACCTCATTATGGTCATTATATCTTTGCCATATTATCCAAAACAGCTTTGTAGTTTCAACCATCCTTGTTCAAAGTATACCGCAATTTGCTTGAAACTCAAAAACCAAAATCCTAAGAGAAACTCTTTTTTATTCTGAAGCGAGTTTCATTCATGATGTGCAATTGAAGAGCGGGTTCCTCTTCCAATTTTATTTTAATATGTACAATCCACTTGCACACATGTGGAGGATCCCCAAAATCTAGAGGAAACTCCTTTTTCTAGTTGCTGCATTAGAAGAATTTTCTAAACTGTGGAATGTGTTATCAACATAATATCTCCTGATGTTCAAGGAGGTCCATCTGTATGTTTTTTTTTTTTTCCTCCAAATGTAGGAGGTCCTTAAGTTTTATTAATAGCTGGTTAGTAGTTCATGTATTCTGGGCTTAAACATGCTGACATACAGATGCAAGACATCCTATATCTTAGTTGTATAGTTATTTGATTCTCTATGTCTGACATACAGATGTGAGACATCCTATACCTTAGTTGTGTAGGGATTTGATTTTCTGATGTCTGACATTTACAAATATGGCCTTTTTTAATTGGAATTTTTCATCACTAATTGCAGGAAACAACTGCCACTGTCCTTACTGCAGCACTTGCTTCAAAGAAACCTGAACAATCTACCGCTGGATCTTCTGAGATTGGCTTGTCTGGCCAAGGGAGTTCTTCGGGTACAGTTGTTCCATCACCTTCAGTGGAAAAACATGTAGGATCCTCAGAGTCAGATGCTAGACCACCAGTCAGTTGTGAGAAAAAAGAAGAAAAAACCAGTTATGAACTTGCCGTGGAGGTAAATATTAAGCAGTGACCACTATTGTTTTAATTGATTTTAACATTTTTAAATACTTCGCTTTTAAAATTTACATTTGCCTGTTGTCTTTTATTCTTAATTGTTTTGTCATTATTTGAACAGGGAAAAAGTACTGAAGCTGATGACCATGCATCTTCTAAATTATCTAATTCCGATGAGTCGCTGAATGTTTGGGCTGAGCAATCCACTTGTCCGAGTGAAGAAGCCATGCAATTACCAAATCCTTTGATGCGAGACCTAGACAATTCTGTAGCTGTTAGCATGTCTTCTAGCACTCAAGATGGCTCCCCTACTCAAAACAAGATCATTAATCATCATCATTCAGATGTTCCTCACAAAGATTCACGATCAGATATTACTGAAGCAAATGAAGCTTTACGAGATGAAGCGAATGACTCTTTTGATGATCGGAAAGCTGACACGTTAGGTAATACTACGAGTGTGAATGCATTGAGTGATGTTCATTTAAACATCCGATTGCCCAGTGGTGTTAGCTTACAAGACAAATTTTCTGTGGGAAGCACTTTAAGGATGATCAAAGACTACGTGGACAGAAACCAAGAAGGTAGCATTGGCTCATATGACCTTGCTATTCCTTACCCTCGCAAGGTGTTCAGCAATGAAGGTATGGATATTTGTTTATCCAGTCATCTTTCATGTGTAATAAATGTTTTAGCTTGGTCAATTTTAATGGTTTTTTTATTGTTGAATGTCAGTGCACCTGTTTGTGATTGATTTTTTTTTTTGAACGAATGATAAATTTGTTTTTAACCATTTGCAGATTTAAGCAAATCATTGTCAGAGTTGGGTCTGTTCAACAGACAAGCGTTGATAGTAGTCCCTCATCAAAGAGCCACAAGCTACAACAGAGGAGGCTCTTCCTCTGACCATACTACAAGTGATTCATCGACAGCGAATAATGGGGGATATTTTGCACATATCAAAAGTATGTTGTCTTACATCAATCCTCTTTCTTATATCGGTGGTAGTACAAGCTCATCCAGTTCTGGACAAGCACAACCTGGCATCTGGGAGTACAGTAAGCACCACATCTTGTTCTAATGACAATTTTTTAATTTCTGATAGCTGAGATGAAAGCCTCTATTAAGGTCACTTTTGTGGCCAGAATATTCCAATATATGCAACCCATACTATTTGCATATATTCTTTATGGCCAATGTTCTTGATGTGATGATCTGGCAATTAATCTGTGTTCACAAATAGTATTCATTTTCATTTTACTGTTTTTTGTCCTTTTATGTAGGTCCAAATCCGGCACTTCAGAATAACTTGGCAAGATCAGAGAGGCCCTACACCGGCTCGACACCAAATCAAAGCACTCCTGCAGCTGGCAGAAATGATAACAGAAGCAAACCACCAACAGTGTCCCATTTTGGAAGCAATATTCACACACTGAAACGCGATGAAGATGATAACCAATTCGGTGACAGAAACGCCTTCTGGAATGGAAATTCAACTCAATATGGTGGCAACAGCGATGGTAAATAAGGCTTCTGGTTGGGTTTTTGCACTCTGATCACCGGTTATTAAGCGGGGAGCTCTATTTGCGGTTTCCTACCAGTCACCGGCTTTAAAATTATTACTTGTCCTGATATATTATTCTAGAGGAAACATTACTGTCTAAAGACGTTATCGTTAATAATACAAAGGAGATGACTTATTGGTAGTTGTAAATATTTCATTTTTACCGTTTGGATATATTCTTACTGAAGAGCCTACTTGTAATTTTTGCTCTTAAAATAAATTATTGAATTTTAGAACCTTGCTTTTCCTCGTTTGGTTCATAGAATATGATGAAAATAAAATGATTATTTCATTTGCATTACTATTATTAGTTCTAAATTAAAATTTTGAAATACGTATGCTATAGAATACTTGTACTGTCCCTTAATCTCAATACGGTACATTAGATAGATAGCATATAAACTAAAATGTGAAATTGAATTTAGCATCAAACTCATTTATTTTTTCAACAATTGACACTTGCAGTGTAAATATTAATCCCATCTTCATTTCAAATACATAAATCCAAATTGGACTTAATTTAAAATCCTATTTGCTGAATTTGGTATAAATAAATTTCAAAATTTTGTAAAATTATTTAAGAGTTTCATATGAATAATTTTAGTGATTCCAAAGAAGACTAGATGACAATAGGTACATTGAAATGCAAGGATTCATTTCCAAGCATAACATCAACAATAGAGCTTTTCCATTTTAAAGAAGGAAAATTAATAAGGGGGTTTCATTTATAACTAGCTAGAAATAGATATTACTAGGTATAATGCAAATCCCATCAGAAACTTTTATATCTGGCTTATAGAGGCAGTTGTAAGAAGCATTATAACATGCATTGTAAGAAGAGATTATGCCATTCCTGATAATTTTACAATGTAATTTAATTTGATTAATGCCAAATTACAACTTCTAATTAATCCACTTGGTGGCTCTATTAATCAAACATTCTACACCGAGACTGATGTGAAATGGGAACAACTTTTTAATGATACATTTCTTGGTTTAGCCAAATGATTAAAATTACCTTTGGCCGTATATTTCTCAGTTAGAGCCCTTGGAGTAGCTATAGTTATCTGCCTAAACAAAAAGAAAAGAAAAGAAAAATGTTTCAGGTTCGACGTAAAACGCCCATATAACTACAATGAAAATTTTGTATCAATACAAAGTTGCAGAAAATATGAATATGCTAACCTTGGAGGAGATGATTCTTGCATTGTTGTTTTATTTGATAATATAGAGATCTTGTTTAACTATGGAGTAGCATCCGATGACGTTTCCTTGTTCCATAATGAACTGTTCCTGAAACGTGCCCATGCGCTTGCTAGGAATGTCGATCGAAAGATCTTTGAAATTAGGCAATCCTTCTACTTGTAAACCATCCCCACATATGAGAAACTGATTTCCAATTATAAAGGATCCAGAAACACGAATAGCCACTCCATCTTGACCATGAGCACGGCACTGTAGTTTTTCCACGACATGGACAAGTCTTTCAGGTGGCCAATCACCAGCTAATGTGCTTCGAATGTTTGACAAGGTTGCGAAGATATCTTTAGGGCCAACAGATTGCTTCCCAGAAAAACTACAAGAAGGCCATAGGAAAAAAGAGAAAAAAAAAAAAAAGAAGCTATGTTAGCCTATTGGCAAGAACACACAAATGACCTGCAGTTTCAAATTTAAAAAATAATAAAAAACTCTCTGCTTTGAATAAAATAAGAAACTATAGTTCCTTAGTTCAGTACCTAAAAATTGAGCCTTCATTATATAATGTCTTTGTGTGCTGCCAAAGCTCATCCGGTCCATCAAAAAGTAAGTAGTAGTGTATTGTCAGCATCTGGTCATGAAAGGAAATACACATCAAAATCCAATAAGCAGTAGCATGAGCGACATGAGCCGCTTCGAGAATTATTAATGAACGTTCGGATTCAATTTACTACTGTTAAGACAAGACATACTGTAAGATAAAGCTAGATGGAAAAAATATGTTGCAAATCCATCTAAGATTAAATAAAACTTGTCACAACTCATTTGATCAATATGCATATCAACATGAGTGATTACTTTTGTTTCAAAAACTGATTATTCTTTTAACTTTAAACATACTCCACTGTGAACTCATTAGAGGAACGAACAAAAGATCTGTCAGGTCAAATCTGAGATCAGATCGGTAATATCACATGTTTTTAATTGACCAATATAGAGAATTTCACAAACAAATTCAAGTTGGCACATACTTACATCTGCTAAATCCTTCAGTTTTTGTGTCGGATCAAAAACACTTCGGACAAATGCTGCAAGGTCTACGCTAGTTTGTGCATACTTTGTAATAAATTCATGGGAAAGGAGCTGCAGCACAAGAATACCAAATAAATCACAACAAATTTGAAGAAACTTGTCTTTATTCAATTCAAACCTTAAATATTCAATTATGTTTTAATTGACATGGGGAAATTAAAAACTAGCAAAAAAATTAAAATGTGCTTTTTGATCAATTTGAGTATTCAAAGCAAGGAAATATATGTGTATCTTTGTGTATGGGCGTGTCTACACATTTCAAACCCACAAACCCCATCAATTATTTGCTTACCTGCTCTGCTGTTGGCCTAGCATCTGGATCCTTCTGGAGGCATGCATCAATAAATGAGCAGAACTCTGGAGAAAAATTGTGCTTTGATGGTGATGGTGATGGATCTTCCAAGATCTACCATGAACAAACAAAAATTTAGTTGCACAATAGCAAAACAATGCATGGAGAAGAAAAGCTTCAAGGCGACATAGCTTTCACGCATGCACACACGACAAACACACATATATATAATCAAATGGCATCAATATGTCACCTCACCTGCAACATAAGATTCACAGGTCCTTCGCTAGCTGTGTATGGGAACTCCCCTGTGCCACACTCAAAAAGGGCAAGACCAAGGCTCCAAATATCAGCTGGATAAGAATAGCTGTCATTTCGTATTCGTTCGGGTGACATGTATGTGACGGTCCCAACGAAAGTAGCACACTGGAAAATTTCATATTTGGAAATAAAATTAGCAACCGCATATCAATTTATAATAGATATTTATATCTCCGAGTAACACAAAGTGAGAAACACCACTTGAAATTGACACACAATGAAGAAACAGTTGAAGACATAAAAGAAAGCATGTATTAGGTAGCATATACTAACCATTGCCATTGAACTCTCAAGGCCAGCACTTATGCCAAAATCTGTTATTTTTGGCTCCCCCTTGAGATTCACAAGTAGATTTGCGGGTTTTATGTCTCTGTGAACTAAATGTCTAACTCCGTGCAAGTAGCTTAGTCCCTTGAAGGAGAAAAAAAAAAGCATTAAAAAGGGAAAAAAAAAGTCATAAACACAGCCAAAAAATAATGAAGCATGTAGCAGTCAGATTCAAGCTGCAGTAACAAGAAAAAGAGAATCCAAACAATCATAATTTCCTTACATGCAGGAGCTTTTGAAACATACATGAAAGCACTGGTTCTGGTATTCTTTTCCGCACTTGTAAGATATCTGCCAAAGATCCTCCATCCATGTATTCTAAAGCTATGCTTATTTGCCCAGAGTCGGCAGTATAAAATGCTCCGTGGAATTCCACAAGACCCTCATAACAAGGTGCCTCGCACAGTGTCCTTATTTCAGTAAGAAGCTGTTGTCTTTTCTCCTAATAAGACAAAATAATATCAATCGTATAAATCAGCAAGAAAGTAAAATGTATTACTCATGGGGCTTCTACAATGAAACCCTCCTATCTTCAACCTAAATTTGTTGGGCCTCCACAGTATTAATTATGCAAGTACAGGAACCTGGTGGCTACAATTCTGAACATCCATTGTTGAAATAGATATCGAAGCATATACATTTGTTGCAAAATAATCAAAGCAGATAAAGCTAGAATATCCCCCATGATGATATCATGGTATCTATAATGCTGCTCTTTAAAAATAATGAGTGTGCATGACATAAGTAGTTAGATGCATATACGAAATGAAGTGTCATTTCTCATCATTATCCATATAATAGATGCATTCATCATCAACTGTTTACAAAATTCAAAGGGAAACAAACCATCTAGGATACTTGAAAATCTTTAAATGGTAAGGAAATTTTAGCTTAAAAAAATAGATATTACTAGGTAGACCTTGCAATGGAGTTGAAATGTATATCCTCCCATCTAAAGAATTTGATACCCAAAAAAAAGCCTCCTTCATTAGGGACAATGCATGAAACAAGTACTTGAACTGAAATATGTTATTGCTGTGGGGGAATGTACAAAGTACAATTCAAACAAAAATCCTTCTCCTCAAATCAAGGCGCTAACAGAAAATAAGAACAAGTAATAGTAAGAAATGCTGACCTTTTCAAAAATATTAATTTTCTTCAGGGCAATAATTCTATGAGTTGGAATATGAATCGCTCTTTGAACAACGCTGCTAGCACCACTGCCTATAGCTCCAAAAATTCTCATCTCGTGGGAGGCACATCGATATGTTTTCTCACCATGGTCTGTTTCAGTTTCTGGCGAAGAAGTACATTTTTGCAATCCTAGCTCATTTATGTTGTACACTCCATATGATCTGCTTAGTAAGTTAACAGTTCCACCATCTGACAGCTTCAAATACCCAACAATATATCAGCATAATACCAACCTACTTAACCTGCATAGTTTTTTTTTATAACTGAAACTTACCATGTAAGAATCACTGGGGTCCAATGTTGACCCAGCTGAGAAGCCTTTCTCAGCATCAAATAATGGTGCGAGCTTCTTTCTTAATTCCTCCAACCCGGCCATTATCACTTCAATTGCAGAAACATTAATTACTTCCAATTTGTTCTGTCTGCACATAAAGAAACTTGTTCATTACTATTTCAATTGGAAAAAAAAAAAAAATGAAATTGCCAAATTCAGCATAGAAATTAAACTTGGTAATGTGAAGTTACAAAATCTTAATGATGCGAACAGACATTCCAAAGATCTCGATGCAATGAAGCCACTGCATAACTAATTGAAATCGAAACATAAGTTATTCTGATTATACTGTTATCAAAGCACATCTGTTATGATTCATTTCTACAATTTGCTAAAATTTCTTAAGAATTCATACAACTGAATCCATCTAAGTTGGCATCAAGACTCGATCAAGTAGACTATACATATTCGTTCCATTTTAGCCTAAGAGAATGCATTGCGATTAATTAACCAACTTGGATAATTATCTCCAAGAAACACTAAAAAATTCCCAAAAAACATATTCTGAAACTTCAATAAAGAATCTTATACTTAATAATATGTGATCAAATTTGGTATGTTTAATTATTAATTAAGACCATAAAATTCAAAACTTTACGATAAAGTAGAAGACTAATTTAGAAATTAATTCAATCCCAGGACAAAATTTCCAAAACAGCAATCATAGAAAGCAGTCAAAACCCAGATGTATAAATGAATCAAGGAACTTGAACAACGAGTATTATGATAAGAAAATTAATAGCAGATGCTTTGGAAAAAAAATAATGATAATTTCAAATAGAAACCTATGAAGAAAAAGGAAAGTTCAATAATTTAAGGTGCGAATCTCTTACAATTATTGTTCCTGCGGAATCAAACTGTAACTGACTGTACTTTCGTTTAGCTTGTTGCTTGAGAAACCCATGACGATGTTGCTTTATGGGTGGTTTGGTTTTTACTTATATACAGTTTCAATCCGTCTGGTTCTTACTTTTGGACATCCAGAAAGCGCCACGTGGAGGAGAATACATGTCAAATATTTATTCTTTTTTCCCTATAACAAATAAATTCCAAAAATTCTACGAAATCCATTTTAAATTCTACATTTATAACATTAAAATTATTATTTTAATTTTACAAATTGAATTGATAAAATATAACTAAATTAAAATTTACCGATATATATAATTTTCAAATAAATTTCACAGAACTAAAAGCATCAATTAAAAAAAATGTTTATACTATTCATCTCTTCCTGCTTTTCATTTTGACTCCTGAAAATTAACGTTGGAATTAGGATAATCAGCAGTGGCCTCCATCTTTTTTTAATTTTAAAATTTTCTAACATTTACCTTGTAAAAAATATAGAAAATTTCATATTTTATTTATAAAACAACGTATTATCTTTTAATTTCGATCTCTTAATTTGAAATTTTTTGTTCGTCCTCTCATATATATTTTTTAATTTATAGAAAAATATTTCTAGCGCTGCAGGATATGATTGATTGGTTAATATTTCAAAATTGAATCTTGGTTCATTGGCTTATATACAGTTTCAATCCGTCTGGTTCTTACTTTTGGACATCCAGAAAGCGCCACGTGGAGGAGAATACATGTCAAATATTTATTCTTTTTTCCCTATAACAAATAAATTCCAAAAATTCTACGAAATCCATTTTAAATTCTACATTTATAACATTAAAATTATTATTTTAATTTTACAAATTGAATTGATAAAATATAACTAAATTAAAATTTACCGATATATATAATTTTCAAATAAATTTCACAGAACTAAAAGCATCAATTAAAAAAAATGTTTATACTATTCATCTCTTCCTGCTTTTCATTTTGACTCCTGAAAATTAACGTTGGAATTAGGATAATCAGCAGTGGCCTCCATCTTTTTTTAATTTTAAAATTTTCTAACATTTACCTTGTAAAAAATATAGAAAATTTCATATTTTATTTATAAAACAACGTATTATCTTTTAATTTCGATCTCTTAATTTGAAATTTTTTGTTCGTCCTCTCATATATATTTTTTAATTTATAGAAAAATATTTCTAGCGCTGCAGGATATGATTGATTGGTTAATATTTCAAAATTGAATCTTGGTTCATTGGAACAATATAAAGCAATACCCAAAACTCCCATTAATAAAAAAAATTGAACCCCCTGCCATATACAAAATAAACTTTGCAGCTGAATACAGATATTTCTTTCCTCCTACATTGATAGAATTAGATAAATGGAAATTGATTCTAACTCCCACATGATAAAAAAAGTAAAAAATCTTGAGAAGAAAATAATCCTATTTGACCAGTATACATTGCTAACATCAGAAATGGAATAATCGGGAATCCCAATTAATTGGCCGAGCCGCTAAAATAGTTAAAGTAGCGATAAATCCTGTCAATAAAATCGGTCCTAAAGAAAATCCATCTATTCTCAATCTCCAGTAAAAATCAAAAAACTTGTCACATTAAAAAATATTCATCATTGATTGTAATAAAGATGTTTTAGATATGTTAAGTCCAAACTACATTAACAATTAATCATATTTATTAATAATAGGAATTTATAGAAAGTCACGTTTACCTTTAATTAATAATATTTCTTTCCTATTATGAAAGATTCAATTTTTTTTTTTTTTTTTTTTTTTTTTGTGGGGATGAAAGATTCAATTTACTTATAATTAAATTAACCAATGTGAGATTCTCCATTTACTCATTATATATTCCAACACTTTCCTTTCAAGTGAGAAAATGGTGAAAGCTTAGGTGTCGTTTTGATAACATATGGTGGCCAAATATAATATTTTTTTAATTTTATATATTCTTTATTACCATGGAAAACTATATTAGTATTATTTCTTATTATTTAATGTAATGTTTGACTGTCATTGTTTTAATAACGTCAGGTATATTAGACTAGTAAAATCTAATCATTTTTTTTATCAGCAAATATTTTTTTTTAATTTTATTAATATAGTCCAAGAAAAACTTGTTCATATTGAAATACAAATCCAAGAAAAATACAAATTGTTCATATTGAAATTAAAAAATAAATAACAATTGTAATTTTCGAGGACATAAGCACTATATTATGGGATTTAAGCAATTACAGAATCTTATTTTTTGCATATAATAATAATAATTAAATGCAGGAATTCCTCTGGAAAAAAAAAAAAAAAAAAAAAAAATCAATGAAGATAAAAAAAAAAAGAAAAAAAAAAAACACTAAGCAGGTCAAGCAAATAGCTGGCCAAACTTGGGTTTTATGTTGGAGGACTTAAACTTAAGCAAACATAATTCAAGAAGGACCATCAAACAGAAAGTGTAACTTGTAATCGAGGATGATAATTTGGATGCCTCCAAGTTCGTCTGAATGTAAGTTCAAAGCTCATTTGAATCACCCCCTTTGATCGAAATATGTGTGTGTGCTCAAAGAAATTGCCACAGTGGATTCGTTGGTCTGGGGTTGTTGTAGGGCTGCACACAATAATGCGATCAAAATATAATGTGTGAACATCTCAAATTCTTAGCCTTGGCCGACCGGAACTACTCAGCAGAAATACGGTTGATATAAATAATTAACAATGTCGAGCACCGAAATTGAAATTACAAAAGTAAGGGATATAAAAATATCCTACGAAAAACGGCGTTAGGTCATAATATGTCATTAAAATGACATTTTATGAAATATAATTTTTATCACGAATAATAATGTGTATATAATTGATATAGAGGAAACTGATCACTCGTGAAAATTGCTTTGAAACTGCGAAAACGACTGAAAAAAAAAAAAAAAAAAAAAAACACTAAGCAGGTCAAGCAAAAGCTGCCAACTTGGGTTTTGGAGGATTAACTAAGCACAAATCAAGAAGACCATCAACAGAAGTGTACTTGTAATCAGGATATAATTTGGATGCCTCCAAGTCGTCTGATGTAAGTTCAAAGCTCATTTGATCACCTTTGATGAATATGTTGTGCAAGATTGCCACAGGGATGTTGTCTGGGTGTGGTAGGGCTGCAACAAATCAATCAAATAATTAATAATTCAAATTCTACCTTGCACCGAAATAGAAACAAAGGGATATAAAAATCTTGCACCGAAATGGAAACAAAGGGATATAAAAATCTAGAAACGACGTAGTAAAATGACATTTAAAATATAATTTTACACGAAAATAGTATTTTATTAGAGGAAATGGACACGTAAAATGCTTTTGAAATGCGAAAACGACTGTGACTAGAAATTTCCATTCACCATAATTAAAAATTTCTTACTTAAACATATATAGTAAAAAAGCTGAGATGGTGATTATAGAAAACTCACTTTCAGAAAGCTTGACAATTTCTTCCTCAGGAACATGAATTTTCTTGAAGGTTCGTCCAGTTTTTGTCTCCCAGGAAGAAATTAAATCTAACTGAGACACAATATTTCCTGGTGGCCTGTAAATAATAACACGGTTGGCTACTCTTGGATCTATTGCTGCTCTTATGGTGTAGGCTGCCACATCTTCCTCATAATTCAACACAGCTTCATATGCCAAAGAAGAAAACAAATTAATTAATTATTCATTAATTACGAATAAAATTACCACATGCTACTTGACTAATTTAGATGTTAATTTATTGTATTTATGAATAAATTATTTTAGACGTCTTTGAACTTTGTGTCCATTTTTATTATGATAATGACAAAATTTTGTACCATTCAAATTTGATTTGCTGCAATTATAATATTTTGACTTGCGATATTAAAATTAAGAACTCTTGCAAACCGTAGAAACGGACACGAATCTGAATGGGTACGGATTTGAACATCTCGTAAAAGTATTAAAAAAAAAAAAAAAAGTGTTAAGAACTCACCCTTGGGTTCACCACTCCCATAAACAACAAGTTCTTCACGTTCTTCATGTGGATGGAGAATATAATCCACAAAATATGCAGCAAATGAATTTGCAGAAACATAAGTATGGCAGATTCCAGCTTCTTCTATCGCCCTTCTGATCTTCCTTTTGTTTTCCAGTAGAGCTTCAAAAGGTGGCAACCCACTTACCCTATCTACTTCGTTTCCAAATTCTGAAGGTATAAACCTCTGCTATTACAGTAAATTAAATAATTAGTAAATGTTAAAAAAAGAAAGTAATTAATGGCGTCAAGTTATTAATCTTTGAATAATTAGATTAAAAAATCATTAAGTAGACATCATTTACGTTGATAAAAAATTCATGAATTAATTTAAATTAATTTATCATCTCATGGTAACAAGTTTCCAAATGTCAATATTTTTTTTTTCTTTTCTTTATTTTAGTTTTAGTAATACTTCTAAAACTATCCATGTCATACGTATATTTTAATTTATTTTTTAAATGTATTTATGTGTTAAATAGTATAATTATTGAAAATTTTCTAAAAAAATTATAAATTATTAAAAAGTCAATGACCTCTTGTATCTAATTGAAATCTTAAGTTAGAGATTCTGATAATTTTTTAGCCATTAATTAAACAAGAATTATCAAATAATTTAAAATTAAAAAAAAATATTAAAAATCATAATTCTAAATGCTAATTCAAACACCAATAGCTATGCCGTTCTCCATATATGACTATATGTATTCACATGTCTCAAGCCAATTGCTAATAACTTAATTATTATATTTCTTGAATATGCTATGCATTAAGATCCTTTTTTTTTTTTTAAATTCATTAACAGAGATTATTTAATATATAAATTTCACGTGAATATGAGTAAATCATGCATTATTTTTATAAGACAAATACATAAAATAAATTATAACGTAAATAAATCTTAAATTTGGAGATTTCAAAGTATTAAAAACATTAATTCATGCAATTACCTTAATATTGCCTGCATCTTTAATAGCAGCAATTAATTTAAGTTGGTCTAAATGTTGAGGAACTGCGAGAGTAGAAATCACCACATCTACTTGTTTAACGACTGAAACAAGCTTCTCTTGTTCCTCCAAATCCCCCTGCAAATAACAAGTTATTTCACGTAATTAGGTTCTTGAAAACAAAGAAAATATCATATCATAAAAACGAAAAGGAAGAACATAAATATGTATATACCTGGAAAACAGTGACACCCAAAGACTGGAAATCCTTGTGAAGCTGAAGCTTTGAAGGATCAGAATTTGGTTTCAATGGGCGAACGTAAATAAAAGTTGGATGACCCATTGAAATGCTTGCTTTCACCATGTATTTTCCAAGATACCCAGTTGCTCCTATTATCAGTATCTTACTTTTCTCTCCTGCCATCGTTAAACCTTACTGTTATGAAGCTAGGTTTGTCACCCTTTTTCTTATGAAGCCAGAAAGCTTTGTTTGGTTATTCTTGTGTTCTTGGGTGCCATTATATAGAAAAAAATTTACATGTATGCCTATTAAAATATTCAAGCAACTTGTATTGCTTGTCATGGCATGTGAGACACAAAAAGCGTCAGCTCTGGGTTTCTTCTTATTTAATTCCCAAATGCAAGTTTAGGTAACAACATATATTTTAATCACCTTTTTCAACCTTCTATCTCACGTGAATAATCTGTTTTTTATTGGATTGAGATGGTTTAAGGTCGGTTCGGCAATATCATGTGTTGTAATAGTTATTAGTTGTTGTAGTAACTATTATCGATTTAAATTAAAAATGTTCGGTAAAAATATCGGTTTAATTTAAACTGACAAAAAACAATATTAATTGTTTAATTAGCTGGATTGGGAGGAAAAAATAATATGGTTTGTCAAAATAATTTAATTAAATTCTAAACGCTAAAAATCTAAATATTAGAGTGCTTAACGTTTCATAAAAAGCTTACTCAACATTTAAAAGCGATTATAAAAGTTATGTTATTGAACACTATAATTAATATAGAATAGGGTTTTGACTTGATCAAAAAAATAAAAGTTAGTTCAAAGGCTGTTAATATGATAATCGAAATCAGCGGGCGCTGAATAAATGTGAAGCAGTTTGCAAAGTTGTAGTTCACAATATTATTGCATTCCTAGAATAACTTTGTGATTGAAAGAAATTACATTTTTTTATGATAAACTCACGAGGGAGATTTTTCCAGTGGTCCAATATATATGTTGTTTCACCTCCACACGTTCACTGACTGAAAGGAATTTCATTTTCCTTCACGTTCAAGAAAATGACACATCAAATATGAGTCAGACAATGTTTTTTTTTTTTTAATTAATTTGGGGAATTTGATGACTTTGGCTAAATTAATGTGTACTGGATATTTGATTAAAAAAATTCTTAAGTTTGATGAATTTCTATGATTTGAATTTGGGATTTTTGATCTAAATGAATAAAATTGAGTTATAATCATATTATTAGAGATACGTTGAAGCTTGTAGCGTGATTTAATTAACGAGGATGTGTGATATATGTTTGAAGTTTGACAAAAATATCTTTTCTAAATGCTTAAGCTAAAAGATTTTTCTATCAATGGAAAGTTGGAACTTTGATCAAATTGACTGAAATAATACTAAGTGAATGCTTAATAGTGTAATTAGAGATTAAAATAATATTATAATATGCTTAATTGATGGTTAATGTCTCTTTTGGAAAGTTTATAATATAAATTCTAAAACAGTTGACGTGTTTATTTGATTAAGCAAATGTAAAAAACTTGTATTTATAAATTTGAAAAATGACAAAAAAAATTAATTGTTTAATTAAAATTTAATTATGATTGGGTATATGATTATTAAAATAATGTAATTAAAAGTTAAACGATAAATCTAAACATTATAGTACTTAACGTTTCATAAAAAGTTTCATCAATTCCTAAAAACTATTATAAAAATTATGATATTGAACGCTATAATTAATAGAGATAGAGTTTTGATTTAATCAAAAAAATTAAAAATTAATTTAAAAATTATTGCCGAATATAATTTCAATATGAAAGTCGATTAGATAAACAGAATACGAAGGAGTTTACAAAGCACTAGCTCACAATATTATTGCATTCCTAAAATAAATAAATAAATAAAATGTGAAAGAAAAAAAAAATTACATTTTGCTTTTATGATGAACTCACGTGGGAGATTTTTCTAGATTGTTTCACCTCCACACGTTCACTGATTCAAATGAAATTCATTTTCCTATAAATTCAAGTAAATGACAAATAAATATGAGTCAAACAATGTATTCTTTTTTTTTATACACACTAGACACATGTAATAATTATTTAAAATTATATTTTTTGAATAATTTATTTATTTAATTATTATTGTTAAAGCTGACTTGACGTGTAAATCTTAATATAAATAAAATAAAATAAAATAAAAATTACTAAAACATATTCCATCTACCTAAAATAATCCCACTTGATGACTTTGGAAGTTTCATAGGAAAATATCGAAATCTATACACATTGATGTCCTCCTTTGTAAGGACAACCAATCTTAGTTTAAGGATTGATCATTCTGCAAAATAAAAAACTATATAGTTGACCCAGTCAAACTAAATGCAAAACAACCGGCTCTGAAATAAACTTTTAACTAAGACCGAGCCAATTAAATTAAATTGAAATGATTCGATTTGATTTTTTTACAGTTAATTAAATTTCAATTTTAATAAAAAAAATTGAAAATTTTTAATTGGGTTTGATTTTGTTAAACTCAATAATAAACTTACATTTATAGAAATATTAAAATTGAATTAAATTGAAAATGACGACGGTTTTCAGTTTGATTTAAAATTAAAAAACTTTTAATTTATTCAATTGAATCAATTCGATTTGGTTCGAATCAAATTGATTGAATGTTGACCTCAACTTTTAATATTCTTTTTTTTTTTTTTTTGGGAAATAATTTATCTTATATTTAATTTAATTAAATGTAAGGTCTAGGACTTTGCATCGTGTGTAAAATCTTAATATAAATAAAATAAAATAATTAAAAAATTTACTTAAAACAGTATTTCCCATCCTACCAATAATAAATAATCCCACTTTGGATGACTTTGTGAGAGTATTTCATAGTGGGCAAAAAATATTCGCAAATTCTATACACAATGTGATGTTCCTCCTTGAAGGACAAGAGACCTTCTTTAGTTTTAAGGTATTTTTTTTTTTTTGTTCATTCTTGGACACAAATAAAAAAAACTAATATTAGTAACCCGGTCTCAAAACTTAAATGTGCTAAAAACATTACTCGCTTCTGACCATATACCTTTTATACCTAGCGACCCGAGCCAAATTATATATTAAATTGAATATGATTTCTTATTGATTTTTTTTTACAGGTTAAATAAATTTCAATCTTGCTTTTAATAAAAAAAAATTTAGAAATAAATTTTAAATTGGTTATGAAATTTTGTGTAAACTTTAATAGAAAATAAAACTTTTGTACACTTATATAGCAAATATTAAATTGAATTAATTGCCAAAAATGACGACGGGTTTTCCAGTTTGATTTTAAAATTAAAAAACTTTTAATTTATTCAATTGAATCAAATTCGATTTGGTTCGAATCATATGTTAGAGGAGATAATGGAGTGATTGATCCTCATAACTTTTTTTAATATGTCTTTTTATTATTGTTTATTGGCATTTGATAATATGTGTAAGTTGTGTCTGAGGGATTTAACTTATCTTATCTTTCCTTTATTCATATCATATAGATTGAAATTCAGGCACACTCTTTTATTTGAATTATTTTTTAGAGATCAGAAGTAATTAACAAGTTTTGTCTTGCCTTTTTTTAATTTTCTTTCTTATTTACTTTTTTCCATAATCATGAGAAACACTCTTCCTTCTTTAGCATTTTTTTTTTTTTTTTTTTTGGGCATGAGATTATTTAATGGTCATTTTCTACTTATTTCTTTCCTTTTATCATATCAAAAGATGAAAATTCAAGCACTCTTTTATTGAAATTTAGAAAGAAAATTACATTTGTCTTGCTTTTTATTTTTTTATTTATTTTTCCATACAAGACACTCTTCTTTAGCATTATTAATTTATTATATAGTTCACCTGTGCGCTTGTCCATGCCAACTTGTTGTGCACTCCTTTATTGTCAAATAATTTTGAGAGTAGGTTGATATCTTTCTCTCCTATGCTGTTCACTCTATTTAAATTTTTTTTTTTTCCATTATTGACCAAATGAAGGAAATATAAAACACTTTTTCCTTAATTATAAATTGGAATAATATTATTTTAATTTCATCAATTCAATTTTTAAGTCATTAGAAAAGAAAATCAAACACGAGTTTTGAAATTGATTTCAATTAAGGAAATATAAAACACGTTTTTTTTCTTAATTATAGATTGGAATAATATTATTTCAATTTCATCAACTTTGAATTCATTTTTGTAATCATAAGAAAAGAAAATCAAACCCAAGTTTTGAAATTGATTTTCAATATCATGTATGATTTTATTCCATTTGTCACAATACTATGGCTTACCTATTAATGATATTTTATTTTTTTTTTTATAAAAAAAAATATAACAATTAAAATAATGCAAACGATTTGCATTTTTTTAGATAATTTAAGTATGCTTAGTTAATTATTAAATTTATAATTTTTGAAATTTAACTATGAAATATTTTCCTATCGCTTGATATACCTATAGCATTTTTCTAGAGGTTAAAGTAGCGTTTTAGAAAAAATTAACTCATGGAACGTTTATTTTTAACATACGTTTTACTCAAATAACTAACAGGTAAGTGCTATTAGTAAAAATAATAACTATCAAAAGCTAATTTTGCCTAATAAATCCTTATTTTCAAGGGTGTTTATCCATAATTGCACAGATTTTATCGTAATTTGAAAAATTACATACAATTAATCCTAGGCTAAAATTGAAAATTAATTTAATTTTGGAAGGCTGGAAGATCAAATGAGGTATTCAACATATCACCATTTTGTTGATCTAATCCTTAGGTTTAAATTGAAGTCAACTGAATTTTTAATTAAAATTTGTGATTCATGAACTTTATAAATTATTATTAATCAAGCTAATGACTCTATTGATCCGGCCAATGTGACAACTAAAGAATTCAATTTATTTATTTTATATATATATATATGTCTAAGGCCATTTTTGTTATAGAAAGATGGAGATGATGGTATATATTCGAAAATATAGAAACCTGACTTATTAAGTTCTTTTTGACTATTTCAATAAAATTTAAACGTTTTTGCCAATCAAAAAATATATTTGAAAGTCCGCTATTTGGCATGACTATGGCTTTTACTTATTTTTCATTTGGACATCACTATCATTTTCCATGTGCAGTGGACCAAATCAAAAAAATTCAAAAAAATATGTAAATGTACTTTCACGACTATTTCCTGTAATTAATTAATTTAGTTTCATCAATTATATATTCAATTTATATGGAAATAAATGAATTAAAAATATAAAATTCATTAAAAATCATCGAATTTTGTTTGAAATATAATTTAAAATATGAAATTCAATTGAATTTTAAATTTTTATCATTCCTCCGTGATTCATAGGATTTGACTCTGTTACTACCAGGTCTACCGTATTTTTTAGTCTTTCAGTTAATAATAAAATAATATTCAGCAATATAGTTTAATTAATTAATTAGTTTCATCATAGTAATAATTATTTCTCAATAATTATATGGAAAATAAAGATTGGAATTTATAATATCCTTATTAAAGTGTGCATTAAAAATCAGTTTCGAATTTTGTTTGAATATTAATTTGTGAGAAATAAGTGACAATTCAATTGACATGATATATTGTGTAAATATTTTTATCATTCCTTACCCCGTAAACCAGATGTTCATGCGATTGACTCTCTCTGTAATTCTACTACCTATGAAGTCTACCGTATTTATTTGTGTCTTTTTCAGTAAATAATTAATAAAAAGATATACTCCTTTACAGACAAAGTGAAATATGACTTATATTATATATAATGACCTCATGAATATATTTGACTACCTATATATATTTTCCTTATACCTACCATCGTACAGTGTCTCTATAATTGAATTTGGTCCTCTATTTCCAAAATAACCCCTTATAAGAAAGAAGCGTCGTAAATTCCGTCCAGTGTATATTCGTATGGTCTTAATTGAATTGGCTTATTCAAAATAGACCCCTTATAAGAAAAAGCCGTACAATCAGAGCTCCCCAACGTATAAAAGGGGTGGACAGCTGAAACGTTATCACTATAGCGTTCTCCAATCAGAGCCTTTCTTCCTAGATCGTCTATATTTATGACAGTGGATTTCGATTCATGTAGTGTCAGGCTAAGCCGTAACTCAGGGGCAAAGCTCTTCGAGTGCTAAAGGGGGCCAGGCCACCCCAATAATTATTTTTTTAAAAAAACTCTTGTAAAAAATTATATTTTGATCGTTAAAAATATAAAAAATTATAATTTGACCCCCTAAAAATTTTCAAAAAATGCATTTGACTCTCCTAAAATAATTGTTTTAACTTCTGCCTCAACCCCAATTTATTTTTTATTGTTAATGTTTATCATATCTTATCTTATTTACGTTTGGTCACTGGCATTTCCAGTGAAGCGTGGTGGTGGAGCGAAAACATTTTAGCAAATGGGGGACAAAATTATAACACAAGTTAAATGGGTTAAGTGTTAAATCTGTCTTTGAATGTTTCAAAGGATAATGGGAAAAAAAATCTTTTACGTGGATACGTTTTACAAGTTTTGGAAATTCTTTTAGGAAAAAATTTATATTTTATGCTTATGTAACAATATTACGGGATCACAAATTGCTGTTATTATGATATAATCATTTAAATATTTCAACTCCAGCTAACTCAGGCGGGAATTCAGCTGCGTTGGCTGTGGCCGTGACGGCAATGGATTTAGTTACCATTGTAACTACTGTGGTTTTCATATACACACTTACATGTGCTCAATACCCACTTTCAGTTTCTCATCAATCTCACTCTCATATGCTGCAACTTACTTTTGAATCAATAAAGGGTTTTCTTGTGATATATGTCAAAAGATAGGGACTGATCATTGGCTGTACAGGTGTGGAGCTTGCGAGTTTGATGCTCATATGGAGTGTGTAATGCTCAACAGATTGGTCAAAGTTTTGTCCAAAGTTTTATAGGTGGTGGTGGTGGTGGTGGTGACAGCAGCAATGCTGATCCTAATGGTGGTGGATGTGATGGTGAAGATCTAGGATCTTCAATTATTAGCATTGTGTTTGGTGATTCTGAATCACAAAATTAGACTGTTAAAAAGACTCATTTCTTTTGTTTGCTATTGAAGAAAAAGAGCTTTCAAAAACTACTATTTTTTGGAATGCTTTCCGACAATATTTAACCCCAGTTGATAAGAATAAGAACTTTAATCCTTTTCAACTGAATTCCTCACATTGCATTAAAGATTCATCTCTGATGAAAAAAATAATGGATAAAAATCTCTTGTATTGTTTTCTCCATCAATAATAATTTTCACAGTTCTGTCAACAGTGCTTGTTAAAAGAATGATCATAACTCTGCCAAATGACAATCAACATGTCTTGTCTACTACTAATCTATAAACTGTTAGCAACAACCATGCTTTTACTTACTAGTTATATCATATGCAATCGCCTGACTCTCGAGTTGTTTATCGAATCAGTCATAAACTTCATTAAGATAGGTAAACCAGAAACGACTCCTCCGAGAACTGTATATGAGAATTTCATCTCCTACGGCTTAAACAGGACCACCCAAATGCTAGTTGATGTGTAAATCAGCTGTTATATAAGTGAATTACCTTGACTGTGACATACTGAGGCAGCTGATAGTCTTTTTCTAACACCAATTTAGCTGCAAACACTGCCACACCAACACCAAAACTGCGATTTAAGACATTGGGAACAACTAAAAGCTGTTTATAGAATGTTTAGAATGTATGGATACTTATTTAGAATTGTCAATCAATAGTATCTTCTCAGGATGAAGGGGTCCATTTTCACTATGTAAAACTTTGCCATCCCATCTCATCCTGTCTGTAATGCCTTTCAATTTCACAATGATATCGACATGATCTCTTATTATAACAGCTCCTTCCGGTCGAAGAATCCGGTGCATTTCCAGCAGGATATCAATAATGTCACACCTGCATTAAACATTATAAATTCAAACTGGACATAAGTTTTCATACAAAGAAAAGAATCAAGAAAACCAAATTACTTACTTGTTCAAGTACATGCTGAATACACCATATGCATGTATAAGATCATATGTTCTAGGGTATGTATCAAAGGATTCACACCTGCAAGTCAGGATTATTGAACTATTTAGTAACTTTTACCTTCAAATAAACAAGAATTTATATAATGTTCTGAAGAAAACATCTGTTCTTACCAATCCATGTAAGTTCCAATAAGGCCGCGCTCGTACACAATGCTAAGATTATTCTTTTTTGCTTCAAAAGGAATGACATTCATCACCCAAACTGGATACTTAATTAATGCTGCAGCAAAACCACCAAACCCAGCATTCATATCCATTATATTTCTATATTTACCTTGAGAAAGTGATTTTAGTATATTCTCATAATGTCCAACTCTTCTTTTCCATAACTGATTGTCTGTATTATAAGCTTTGACTGAAATTCCTTCGGTTCTAATCCTAGGCGGAGCAGCATTCAACCTTTTTGGCCATTTTAGCAGAGCACCTCCAGATATATCATGGATATCTGTCACATTTGGAAGAGGAGTAATGCATGGTTCCATCTCTTTATACCTGTTAAACCATGTAAAGATTCAATTATGTTCAATTTTGACAGAAGATTTTTAAATCATAATAGTAGTTTGCTTAGCAGAAATTATGTCAATGATCATTTCATACAGGAAATTAGAAATGGACTTTATGAAAATTTGCATCAGACAGAAATGGTTATGTTTTGTGGGCTAAAGTTTCCATTATAACTGAATCAACAAACTCACCAACCAGCATCAGGATCAGTGTTAATGCAGAAAGAAGGAGATTTCCAAGTTCTTGACATTTTTATGCAGTTAATATGATTAGTTGGTTTTTGCCACACTGCAAGACGCCCCCTTTCTGCCACTTTCTTCCAGCATAGCCGCCTAGTATGATCTTCCAATCTGGCTTGCTCTTTTTCCAAGTCCTTAGTTGTTCTCTCCCAACCTTTATAGCTAGTCCTCCAACTTATAGGCGGTCCAGATAATACCCAATATCCACCAGGACGCAACACTCGATCAATTTCTATCAGATAAACTCCACCTAGACATTTTCAAAAGAGGCATGTTTTGAAATAATTAATTCCACCAAAAATGAAACAGTTTTGAATAAAACAACACCATACTCTAGTTTATTTCTTAGAATTTTTAGTTCCTCCTATAATTTCATAAGCATCTTCTGCTATCAAAAGCTGTAAGGTGAAAATATCAAAACTTTATTGCAAGTTATAATAATATTATGATGGCAGACACTAAACTTAAAGAAATAATCAGAGTACCATAATTAATCCATTGCACCAGGCATCTTGAACAGTGAGCCATGTCAAATGATCTTGATGGAAATGGCAGTCTATGGGTGCTAAGTATACCAAGCATAGCTGGAAGACCTCTTTCTAAGGCAAACTGTACTTGAGCCTCATGTATGTCTCTTGGAGCAATTGACATTGTCAAGATGTTATAGTCTATTAAAGAGGCCCCAAAGCTTGCAACCTGTGGCAGCATGAAATGAAGTTTTATTCATTGTTCATCACAAATTTACTTGAATCAGCTTCATGAAAATAACATTTTAAATTTGAAGACAAAAGGTCTAGAAATTGAGAACAGAGTTCGCATAATTTCATTTGAAGCACAAACTTACAGAGAATTGCAATTATGGGACAATTACTATTTGCAAAACAATTTTCTAATGCTTATCAGTAACAATAATGCATAAGAAAAGACAGATTTAAACAAATCCAAAAAATATACCGTAAAAAGATAAAAGCAAGAATGAGAAAAAAATCCTAGACATAAAATGTAAAACAAACCCCCAAACAAACATCACAAATAGTCTAAAGATAGCAGTCACTTACACCACATCCAACATCAAGAACAGTCCTTATAGTTCCAGATTTTAAAGGCACTATACGTCTAATCTCATCGACATAACTCTTGGCTCCTTTTACGAAGGAAGTCCCACCACCTGGAAAAACAAGCAAATCACCTTCCAATCTAACCCAATTCTGTGATTTCTTCGACTCACTCAGTTTCTTGGATGGCACATTCTTAAACCAAGCGTAGTCTTTGCTCTTAGGCCAGGAAAATGATTTCTTGTATCCCAAAGGCCTTGGAACCAAACACCTAGGTTTCTCACTAGGTTCAGGACAATGCCTTTCTCTACTGTAGAATCTTTCAGCTGTAAAAAGTATTTCCCTTGATGGGTCATGGCAAGGAATGTAATCTGTGAAGTTATTAGGACAAAAGTTAAAGAAAGGCAGTTCTTTGATAGTTTCTCGAGGGAAAGAGAGAGAGTGGTGTACTTCGAAATCAAGATTAGGCTCAAAGTCAAGGTTAGGCAATGAGATGTTGAGTTTTGTACAGTTAAGTGACTGTAACTGGTTTTCAGAAACAGGTGGAGGTGCAGGAGTAGTAGAATCAAAATTACTTTTTTGGATGCCAAGAAGGTAGGCAAAAGAGAAAACAATAATGCAGAGGAAAAGTTTCAGTAGAGGGTTCTTGAATATATTTGGTTTTACCATTCTTGTTCTTTTCTGAAGAGAGAAGTTGTTGATTTAGCTTCATTTACTGTAGGAAAATGCAGAGGAGTTTTATTTATTGTTTTGTTATTACTTTATGCAACTTTGCTGACTTCTTTGTCTTGATATGATCAATTACAGCTCCCGTTAACAGGAATTTCAGGGATTTGCTAAAACCAATGCACAACTGTACTTTGTTAGGGGTCTTTATACTAAAGAATGCATTCCTACAATAACCCTTTTTAGGCTGGAAAGGTGTTCCACCGGAGGATGACTGGATAAGATTTTGTAACTTAGTTTCTCTTGAAGTACTTTTTCATTGGATGCTCTCTCTGTGAAAAAAATCATGATATTTTGAAGTCCTAAAGTTCCCACTCTCTAAAAGGTTCATTGGTCAACTCAGCAAATCCTTTATCCCACCGACAAATGATTTCCCTTTTTTCAATGTAGTCACTAAATTGTTGACCTTATAATTTAATTTTGCTGCAATTGCATTCCAGACTTAGTTGTTGAAAATTAGTGAATAGCACCAAAATTATGTTCTTAGACCTACATTAAATACAGAAATTCATAGCCTGTCCAAGCAAAATCATACAAAATTAACTTTGAAGCATGGAATTCAAAGACCTTAATTAGTTGAAAGTTTAGTGATGATCTCTCACCAAAATGACAATTCATTTACAAGTTTGTCTTCTTTGTTTTGTCTGTCGTGACAAGGGAAAGCTTTATCTAATGGTCCAGATGATGAATCAGAGAGAAATATAGAACAAAACCACCAAAGAAAATGTGAACTGAGCAGCAGCAAATCCACATTTACAAGCATGTATAGGAGCAAAGTCCATAAAACACAGAGAATTGAATCCACAATCAAATGCAATTACAGATTTTACAAGTTGACGTTCAAAATGTTAATTCTTACCCAGATGGACTAGTCTTGCTCAATTGAATAAAAGATCAAACATATCTTAGTTGGACATTAATGAATGGGCAGTTTTGAATTTCTTGGTATTTCTTCTAAGATAAGATTAATTTCTTGGACAAATATTCACTGTGAGCATACCATATTTCAATAGACTGGCATGAATTTCCATCAAGATTGGTTTTTTTAGCAAAATTGGCCTAATTGTGGATGGAAAATACATTGATGTCTTTGTAACAGTGCACATCCACCATCCTTTCAAACAAATACAAAATTTTACCCTACAGGCTTCACCGTAACTTTTCACAGTAGGAGAAGAGCCACACAAGCGGAAAGTAAAAGGCTGAGAAATACCAGTCCATTGAAAATGAAAATAAAACAGGTCAAATAACATCAAGCGTTGTGGATACATGATTCGTACTTCATCCGCAAGTCACAGGTTTGAAATCCAAGCTAGGACTAGAGACAATTTGTTAAAATCCCTACTTTTAGATCCTCAGTAGAACATTGCAATACTAGAACCTAAATGGGTGCTAAATCCTGCTTTTCAGGTTTGTTATGATTCTTTGCAGAAGCTAAATTAGAGCTATTCAGAAGCTCTTCCAACTTTTTTAAATGGGGACGTGCAGTTTTGCCATCTGCATCATCAAATAGGGCACAAAAATATCTAAAACTACGAAACACACAACAGCTTGTCAAAAAATATCTAAAACGTACGAAACATACTTCGATTTTATTTGCACTTTGCACCTAAAAATCAAACGTTCATTTAAATGATTCTTGAGCTTGTCAAGTGGAGCAAGCTAAAGTTCAAACTCTGTAATATTGCACATTTCATGTATTAATATATCCAATTCATAACCAAACAAACAATCTCACAACCCAGGAAAGCTGTGGGGATCAGATCGCAACAATCCAAGTTTTCAATCCACCAAAGTAAACAAGCATGGATCTTAATGTCACGCCATCCCTCATCAAAGAGAAAAGAGGTCACATTTAGTCACCATTATGTAAGAATTTTTTGAATCAGTTCACAGCAGTCCAACATCTAAACCACGAAACACACGACAGCTTAACTCCAATAGCAAGGAACAAAAGTACTCAACAGATCCCAGTATCCATATATAGCACAAGCGGAAGGACAGTAACAATCTAAAGAAAACAAGAAAAAGAAACACAATAAAACGCAAGATGTTATAAAATAGTAGAATTCAACTTGATAGCAAGACAAACTTACTAAAACAAAAGTCTGAAATTTAAAAGCAACAATGGCCAGGGAACACATAACAGGCCATTTCAAAAAGAGTTCAACTTATTCAAATCCATTTAACAATGCCCACAACCATACAACAGTGTGACCCATGAAAAACAGTCTGCAAGACCCATAGTTTAAAAGTGAAACGCGTTAGCACAACATTAGAAGCCTCCACGGAGACGGAGGACAAGATGCAGAGTGGACTCCTTCTGGATGTTGTAATCTGCCAAAGTTCGGCCATCTTCCAGCTGCTTCCCTGCAAAGATGAGCCTCTGCTGGTCCGGGGGAATTCCCTCCTTGTCCTGGATCTTAGCCTTCACATTGTCAATGGTATCAGAGCTCTCCACCTCCAGGGTGATGGTCTTCCCTGTCAAAGTCTTCACAAAAATCTGCATACCGCCTCTGAGACGAAGCACCAAGTGGAGAGTGGACTCCTTCTGGATGTTGTAGTCGGCAAGGGTGCGGCCATCCTCAAGCTGCTTCCCTGCAAAGATGAGCCTCTGCTGGTCCGGGGGAATGCCCTCCTTGTCTGGTCCGGGGGAATGCCCTCCTTGTCCTGGATCTTAGCCTTCACATTGTCTATTGTGTCAGAGCTCTCTACCTCCAGGGTGATGGTCTTCCCTGTCAAAGTCTTCACAAAGATCTGCATACCACCTCTGAGACGAAGCACCAAGTGGAGGGTGGACTCCTTCTGGATGTTGTAGTCGGCAAGGGTGCGGCCATCCTCAAGCTGCTTCCCTGCAAAGATGAGCCTCTGCGTCCGGCGGAATGCCCCCTTTGTCCTGATCTTGGCCTTGAACATTGGTCTGATGTGTCGGACTCTGCAACTTCCGGCAAGGGTGCGGCCATCCTCAAGCTGCTTCCCTGCAAAGATGAGCCTCTGCTGGTCCGGGGGAATGCCCTCCTTGTCCTGGATCTTGGCCTTGACATTGTCTATTGTGTCGGAGCTCTCAACTTCCAAGGTGATGGTCTTGCCAGTGAGGGTCTTCACAAAGATCTGCATACCACCTCTGAGACGAAGCACCAAATGGAGGGTGGATTCCTTCTGGATGTTGTAGTCGGCAAGGGTGCGGCCATCCTCGAGCTGTTTGCCTGCAAAGATGAGCCTCTGCTGGTCCGGGGGAATGCCCTCCTTGTCCTGGATCTTGGCCTTGACATTGTCTATTGTATCGGAGCTCTCAACTTCCAAGGTGATGGTCTTCCCGGTGAGGGTCTTCACAAAGATCTGCATGCCACCTCTTAGACGTAGCACCAAGTGGAGGGTGGACTCCTTCTGGATGTTGTAGTCGGCAAGGGTACGGCCATCCTCAAGCTGTTTGCCAGCAAAGATAAGCCTCTGCTGATCTGGGGGAATGCCCTCCTTGTCCTGGATCTTAGCTTTTACGTTATCAATGGTGTCTGAGCTCTCCACTTCCAAAGTGATTGTCTTGCCAGTGAGTGTCTTTACAAAGATTTGCATTCCACCTCTAAGACGGAGAACCAAGTGGAGGGTTGACTCCTTTTGAATGTTATAGTCCGCAAGGGTACGGCCATCTTCCAACTGTTTGCCAGCAAAGATCAACCTCTGCTGATCAGGGGGAATCCCTTCCTTGTCCTGAATTTTGGCTTTTACGTTGTCAATAGTGTCTGAGCTTTCCACCTCAAGGGTGATGGTCTTGCCAGTAAGGGTTTTCACAAAGATTTGCATCTATTCACATAACAACCACAGGACAAGATCAGAAACGCTAAACAAGGTTCATAATTTTCATAGCCACCAAATCAATTTCAGTTTAAAACAGCTTACCACCAAAAAATTTCTAAATTTCTACATTTGAGTTGAAAATTTGAACAAATTAAAATCAACATAGATAAGTCATCACAGCTGAATAAATAAAAACATAAGGGAGTATTCAAAACAAATAATATCATATAATTACAATCTACAAAACATAATCTAATCAAAACAATCAGCCTATTTCATTGAATCATTCTTAAATACCTAATCAAGAGCAAAAGAAATAGGTTCATAATTGAAGCCATAACTAAAGGAAAAAAAACCCTAATTTACAAAATTCAAGAAATTACAGGAAATCATGAAAAGGTAAAATCTTTTATCGCAATAACTCAACAAAGAAAACGATCAAGCAACGATTCGGAACAAATTTAACCAAAGAAGATATAAAAACAGATCTTACAAAAAAACGAAGATATAATCGAAAAAAAGGAATCAAAAAATCCAATAATTAAAATAGCAATTATAAAATCAATAAACTAAGAAATTGAAAAGAGAAAAACACACCTTAAGAGAGAGAAAGAATGCTTCTGAGGACTTCTATCGATTGAAGATAATCTGAATTGTGAGGCTTCCAAGGCCGAGCTCCTCTATTTAAATTGGATTTCGCCTGCTGAAATGACGAAAATGCCCAATTCAGCTTAAAATAGCTGTCCGCGGTTCTTAAGCCCGAGAACACACGCGCTCATATCATTGGGTAGATGGAGATATTTTTCTTTTTTCTATCTTTTTGTGCGGTTTCCTAATTAAACAATTAAACATTGAATTTAATAATAATAAATGGAAGACACGCGCGAGAAGAATGAGCGTGAATCTGACTGACATCATCCGTGAGATATGTGATGATAATTGCGAAATTATAGTTTTGCCCTCCTTTCACAACCGACCGGTCCGACCTGGTTAAATGATTTTCGTCCTTGCAAAACAAGCGGCCGAAGTAAAGCATCTCGTTAACAAATGGATTTGTTTAGATGGGTACGGTAGTGTGAGATGGGTTGGATATTTATATGGATACCCACACCCATTTAGCCCAAATAAATCCCTATCGGCCCATCCATTTTACCGCTTACTCAAGTCCAGCAATATCACCACTCCATCATAATTCCTGGCAGGGGTGGCCACGGTTCCGGAACCGAACCGAAAAATTAACGGTTCCGATTATAGTTCCTCAATAGTTTTAAAATCGACGATTCTGACCGATTTTTTGGCCAATTTTTTGACGGTTTCGATCGATTTCAAACCGGTTCTGGCCGGTTTCGGACGGTTCCAATCGATTTCAGATGGAACTAGAACCTTCAGTTCCGACTGAAGCTGGAAACACCGGTTCACGATTCCAAAACAGGTGGAATCAGAACCGAACCGATTTGGACCAGTTTCGGTTCAGACCTGTTCAGATTCCCAACAATTCGGAACTGACGGCTCTGGTTCCGAAAACCGGATTTTGGCCACCTCTAGTTCCTAGGGATATTGTGTTCATAAACCAATCTAAACCAATTCAAAATCACTCAAAACGAATCAAACTGTATTCATAAATTTAACTCAATTAAAAAAAAACTCTTACTCTATCAATTTATAATAATTGAAATGAGATAAAAATATATATCATAAGCCTGGTTAAATAATTAATAAAAAAATATATAAATTCGATTATGGAAAGCACACCGTATACTTAATGAAAATATTAAAAATTAAAAAAAATTAGTCCACATAAAAAATATAAAGAGACACCTCCTACTTTAAAAAAAATGAAGATACTTTTTTTCCCTTCTTGGGGAGAAGAATGAAGATATCTTTTTAGGTGGAAAAAAAAAAAAAAAAAAAAAAAAAAAATGAAGGATACTTTTTTTTGCCCTTCGGTTGGGTGAGAAGAATGAGAGGATATCTTTTTAGGTGGAAAAAAAAAAAAAAAAAAGAAAAAAAAAGCCTGAAAAATCAAAAGATTGTTGGTGTGGACATCCAAAAAAAAAAAAAAAAAAAAAAAAGCTGAAATCAAAAGATTGTGGTGTGGACAGCAACTCCCCACAATGGACGATGGTAATTCTATCACTAAACGGCGCCACTTTGAACGAGGCAAAAGTGCAACCTGAAAAGAGTTAAAGAAATAATAAAAAAAATATCCCAGTAATTTAGTTCACACAATCTTTCTTTTGGGAGTCAAAGCTCAGAAAATGGAATCTGTCAAATAAAAAGAAAGAAAGAAAGAAAGCCAATAACATATATATTTTACAAAATTATAATGTATTTATTGATATTTAGAAAACAAATTATTCTTTGAAAAAGGAAGTTATTTGGTCATGTTTTAATCTATATTTATAAATAGGAGTGAGCAAATTTTGTGAAAATCGAATTAAATAAAATTATTTTCAATTTTTAGTTGATTATTTAATTTTCAATCTTCTGTAATTTTGATTTTTTACTTTTAAATCATTTATTATAAAATAATTATTTTACGAGTAAAACCGGCGATATTCAAGCTATTTTGGTGCAACTGCAAACACTTATAGTAAAGCAAATGGACCTTTAGGTCCTTCTCTCAAAAAAAAAACAAAGAAAAAAAATTTTTAGTTGCGTTTGTTTTTGAAAACCATTTTTTTAAATAATTCATTTTTTTATTTATTTGAAAAATTAAAATTAATTAAAAATATTTAAATTTTAAAATATTTAAAATTAAAATTTTACTTTTAAAAATTCGTTATCGAATATAATAAAAAATATATAAAAATGATAAATTACAATGAGTGCTAATGAGCAATGATTGTGTTTAGTAAACCATATTGATTAGCGGTGGTTGGCAATATTTTTGAAGAACTTCCATTTTTTTTTTTTTTTTTTAAAAAAAAGGAGGAGGAGGGACTGACATTTTTTTTTTTTTTTTTTTAAAAAAAAGGAGGACTGACATCGAGTATTTTTTTCTGTTCAATAGTTGAAATTTTGAAATAGACAAATCACTAATATTCGATTAGCCATTATTAATTAATTAAAGCTTTTAAAACAGTCTTAAAAAAGCTTGAAGCTATTATGAAGTGCTCTCCTTTTTCTCTCTAATTTTCTATCCTTAATTTTAATTTGGGACTACCACCGATGCTTTTTACTATCTTCTCCGATTTCTTTTGCTTTAATAAATTCGTATCTATTTTTTTTATAATATATTTATTTTTGTTTGTTCGTCTGTTATTGTTGGTTTGTCTCCTTATTGAAATTTTTTTTCCCTATTTTTGTGAGGGCAGTCTCTTTTTTTGTGAGGCTTTATTACTAAATAAAATTATAATATTTAATTTTATTTGGTTAGAGATTTTAAATTTTGATTTGTAGATGAGAAATTTCGATCAATAAAGCTTAGTAGTGCATATTTGAAAATATATGTAAATAGTTATTAGTTAGAAGGTTATTTATGTAAAAGTGTAATAACTAGCTTAACTAGTTGTAATAGCTAGGATTCCTTCTGTCTAATTTACTTTTTACATAATAATGAAACTGCAGAGTATTATTTTTCTCCTCTATATCTTTGTTTGTTCAAAATTGTTCCTCTGCTGATGTTATTGATGCACAGTGATAGAAAATTCATAAGTATTTTTTATATGTTACAAATTCTTGAAAAAATAATCCAGTTATAGAAAATCTAGAGGAATTACTATTTTAACATCCATATCAATAGACTAGGTAAAATTTATATCTTTTATCAAGATCAATTTCAACCGGAGAGATATAATATTATATTTTTTAATTTTAATTTTATTATTCAAAAGAAAATGAATTATTTTAATTTATTAAAAGATTAGCGAATCCCATTAGCCACTAAAAATAAAATTCTACATCTAGTTTATACAAGTGTTTATAATTCTTAATATTACTATTAACGAATTATATATTTAAAAAAAAAAAAAAAAAAAAAAAACTATTAAGCGAATTATATATTTAAAAAAAAAAAAAAAAAAAAAAGCTTGAGCTTTCAACTTAAAAAAAAAAAAAAAAAAAAAAAGCTTGAAGCTTCAACTTTACATATGCAAAGATACAATGCAACAACCCACTTACCTCATACTTACCTCATAAAAGAGACTTTCTGTCCCTTTCTTTTGTTCTTTTTATCTTTTTTTTCCTTTGCCTCTTGGGAAATGGGAATCAAATGGTCAAAAGGATTATCCATTAAGCTTTTGGTCCACTCACATTTGGGTCTTCTCTTACACAAATTCTTTTTATTTTATTACTCAATTATTATAATCATATGTCTTTTGTCCATCCAAAGTCTAAAGTCTTTCAAAAAATAAAAAATATTTTGTCCTTTTTAATTTTTAATCCACTTAAACCCCTCCGTCAACTATTTATTTCAAATTATTATAAATTAAATAACTAATTAAATAATTATTTTTATCGAATAATATTATTATTCTAAGTAGCTAATATTACTTAATATGATCTAAATCTATCAAAAATCTAAGACGAGAAGCGAGAATTAAAAAAAATATATATCATACATGATTAATTAGTTCTAAATTTTGGTGATTGAGGAAAAAATTTCAAATTGAAGTGTTGTTCCTTTTCTTGAATTGTAAAAGATTTTTCATTGTTACGGCTAAAAATTTTTTGAAAAAAAAAATAAGATTTTGTTGTTTTCAAAAGTAACTTGTCTAAAAAATATTTTTCAAATTTTCCGAGGTTTGAAATATCAGAAAAATTAGTCTATTTTATTGATTAAAAAAATTAAACTGTTTTAAGAAAAATGACTTTATATTTTTTTTTAAAAAAATATTTTTGGAATATCGATAAACTTATTACTATCTTATAGATATACATTTATTAATTTACTAATCACTAGTAACCACTGGCTATCACGTGTCACCAACATCATTTTTATACATTTTCCCTCATATTTAGTAATAAAATTTAAAATATAAAATTTATAACTAAATTTTAATACTAATAACTAATTTTTAATATTGTAATCAAACTATAGAAAATGTGTTATTTGGATGCTAAATTAGACAAGTGCCTAAATAAAAACTCAATTAACTTGAAATTAAACAAAAATTATCATCAATTATTCTCACAAATCTTTGAATTTCCTCTCCTAAATTTGTTTATATTGAAAAAAAAAAAAAAAAACATGTATATTTGAAAAAAAAAAAAAAAAAAACTATGGATGAGATGGCCGTACGAAGTTAACCTCCCACAAAAAAAAAAAAAAAAAAAACTATGATGAGATGGGCCGTACCGAAGTTAACCTCCCAAAGTATTTAATCAAACAATAGACTTCGTTTAGTTCCATTGTATCTGTCAATGAATAGAGAAAGAAGGAAAGAAAAAATAAATAAATAAACAAATGAAAGAAAGCATTTGCCGAAATCGTGAAATTCGCAGACCAAATTCGAGTGGCCAGAGACATTCTCGCAACAGAGAATTGGTGAACTTTTTAGAGTCATATTTTTGTATTTTGGAGTTTCCAATTAGAAAACAAACTCTCCTTTTCACTCCCCATCACTTGTACATTTCACCACCAAGCTTTTGCTTTTGTTCTTTGTTCTTTGTTCTTCAACACTATCACTAACTTCAACTGAGTTTTGGTTGTTTGGGCTAAATTTATTCTCTCTACAACTAAAAAAGCGATATAATCAATGGGTTGTTAGCTTTTTGGTTATTCTTTTGCTGGGTTTGTGACGCTTGTCAAAAAAAAAAATTGCTACCATTTTTTATTAGTTGGTTTTTTTGTGACTGTTTTTAATTGAGAGAAAGGGAGGATGATGAACTTGAAAGAAATTTGGACTAAGAAAACATTGGTGGGTCTTGCTTTAGGGCAGTTTCTATCATTGCTCATCACTTCTACTGGATTTTCATCAAGTGAACTTGCTAAAAGAGGTTATTCTCTTTCTCACATGTATATTTGCTTCTAAGTATCTTGTAATTGGTATGTTGTTCTTCCATTAATTGCTATAATTAAGCTTGGCTAATTAATTGTTGTTAAAATATGTCTCTTGTGTATTTTGATTGCTCAGATTTGGAGGTTTATAATTTTCTGTTTGATTGTTAAACATTTCTCTCGCTCTCTTTTTTTTATTTTTTATTTTTTTAAAAGAAGCCTGTTGATATGATGTATAATTGGTTGCTGTATTACTGTTTCTTGTTGATGAATATATGGAAGAATGCAGAAAATCCTTTCCGATTTAGAGATTTTCAAACAGTTGAAATTCTTAAACATGTTGGTTATTGAATGCTTGGTAATTTTTTAGAATTTTAAGAAATTACTTAAATAATTTAATTTTCTTTATTTATTCTTTTTCTTCTAGATTCTTTGTAGAACGTACTATCTCTTGGTTATTCAACCGTCCTTTTGGAAAGAAGTACTTTTCTGAGCCAAAAGAAAATAAAGGGGAAAAGGGAATGGAAAATGGTTACTGTTCGTGGATTGTTGGAATTTTGTCCCATGAAAGAAGGGATTTAGAATATTAAATTCATACTTAGAACTTAGTTATTTATGTTCTCCATTCTCTCCTCTTTTCTCCTGATTTCTAATTTTCTTTTCATTCTATCAACAAATTGTGTATTGATACTGTGTGGTATCTTGATTATCTTTATTTGGATTTTCAATGCAGGAATTAATGCACCGACTTCTCAGTCTTTGCTCAACTATGTGCTCTTGGCCATTGTTTATGGAAGTATTATGCTTTATCGAAGAAAAGCGCTTAAGGTGGCTCTCTTTGCTTCATAACTTGGTTTTTTTTTATGGTGCATTTGTCCATCATTTTCTTTTCAGCAGTTTGTGTACTTATTGTAGAATTAAATGGGAGACTACCAATTTGTTTTCCAAATTTCAATTATTAGAGCATTTATGCAATTGAATGGTGGTGAATTAGGAAGCAGTTTGCTCATGAGCTGACTGTTCTTAAGTTGTGAGGATTTGGTGAATGAGTGTGAGAAAGCAGGGAGCCAAAGAATTGAGGAAGTTGCTGTTAGTCACTCAAAGGTGAAAAGGAGTACCTCACAAAATAATTTTCAGAGCTCGATAGTCTGCTCTTGAGATGCAAATCAGTCCAAAGTGATAGTTTTTTTTTTTTTTTTTTTTTAGTCTGCTCTTGAGATGCAAAATCAGTCCTCCAAATTGATTAGTTTTTTTTTTTTTTTTTTTGTGTGCGGGGGGAAGGGGGGGCGCGGATAAGCTGGGAAAACTAATCACTTCATGTTGCTCTTTAATGGGGTTTCTCCTGTTTTCTTCTTTGTCCGTTACCTCTATGGGGGGGGGGGGGGGGGGCGCGGAATAAGCTGGAACTAATCACTTCATGTTCTCTTTAATGGGTTTCTCCTGTTTCTTCTTTGTCCTTTACCTTATTTAATTTTTGGATTTTTTTTGCAGGCAAAATGGTATTATTATGTAATTCTTGCATTGGTAGATGTAGAGGCCAACTTTCTAGGTGAGTGTCTTGTAGTAATAAATCCATCTGCTTATATAGTTCATCTATTTCTTACGCTGCTGTCTTTGGCCTTTAGCCTAACTTTCAAAATAACATAAATATCATTGAAAAGCAGGAAATTTTGATTGTAAAAAATGTTTCCAGTTTTAGGTATTGATTTTTATCTTCATTCTGTGCAGTCGTGAAGGCCTATCAGTACACCTCTCTTACGAGTGTTATGCTGCTGGATTGTTGGTCAATCCCAGCAGTTATGGTTCTCACCTGGCTTTTTTTGCACACAAAGTATAGATACAAGAAGATAGCTGGAGTAGTTGTTTGTGTTGCTGGATTGGTCATGGTTGTTTTTTCTGATGTTCATGCAGGCGACCGATCAGGTAAACTTACATTGTACCATTAAATTCGCTGTGACTTATTCTCAGTTCTTAAAAGGTAACTGTAAATGTTAAAAGGATGTTAGGATTAAACCTTCATTTTTTTTAATTATAAAATACACATTTAATTGTTAAGTAATTGGCAATGATCAAAGGCCTACCCATAGTACCAGAGATCAGGCTTTCAAACCCTAACAACATTTTGGTCAGGAATTCCCCAGAATCTCTAGGCAAACATCCACAGACCACTCACCAACCAAATACCAACAATACTGGCTAATGGCTATCATCTGTTATTGCTGTTCACTATACTTTACCTTTTTTGTATAATTTTATTTTCTATTCCTGTATGCAAAACCAAGTTACAAATGTTTAACTTCATGCCCAAGCTTTTGGTGGAAAATTAAAATTTTCAGTGTATTTCAAATTCCAAATGCCTGAAAATAACTTTAAATTTATTTGAGTGTTACATAACTTACATTGGATTGGTAACTAGTTTGGGATTAAGGCTTAGTAGTAGTAGTTGGTGGTGTTGTTACATGCAATTGATGCAAAGTAATTTTCTCCAAAAAGAAAAAAAAAAAATCACAGGGAGGTCATTTGGCTCAAGAAAAAAAAAAACCTTTTATCTATAAATTTTTGGAACAGAAAGTCATAAGATTTTGAGTCCTTAAGAACTTGGGCAGCTAGGTTGCTATAATTTAAAATGTTGCTATACAAAGCAAACCCTTTCTTTTTTCCTTTAATTTTTTCGTAGTGAACTAGTGTGCCTTCTGTTGTGTTTGAATTTCTAAGGGTTGTCTTCCACTTTTCCAGTTATCTTCCAATTCTTTGAAACTTTTCTGAATTGGAAACTTGAGGCCAATAATCTTAATTAATAGCCTTTATGTAGAATGTAATAATAGTGAATCTAGTGATGTTTTGATATTTAGATATACTATTTTGTATGCATTTAATTTATAATATGAATAACTACTCAGTGAGTTATTTGTTATTGTAGGAGGGAGCAATCCTCGTAAAGGAGATGCTCTTGTGATTGCTGGTGCAACGCTGTATGCTGTCAGTAATGTCAGTGAGGTAAGCTAATATGGATGTGTTCCAAGGTTGCAGACCTTAGTGGAACTTTGGTCTTGGTATATTTGTGCATAACATGTCCCATCTCTTTTTGCAGAAGAATTTTCTCCTTGTTTTACCATCTCTCTAGTGTCTTTCTGCTCCATTCCAATCATTCTTTCTCATGCTTTAGCCTTCCTTCCTCTATTTGCTGTCCTAATCGGGCACTAGCCTGGGTATTGTGTAAAATAATTTATAATAAAGTTGCAAAATCAGTGAATAAATTTAGAATTGATTGTTACTGATCTTAACTAAGTGTATCAGCAGCACCATAAAATAAATAACATCAAAATTTGCAAATTGGAATAGACAATGTATTAATTTCTTTTTCTCATATGGCAACTTATCAAGCTAATGTTTAAATCAATTTTCAAAAAAATACAATCGAAATAGATTTCATTGCTAAACTCTACCATTTTTTCTTCTGGGTTTTGAGTTGATACCCAGTGTTTTATATAAAATATCAGTACTTATATGTCAGATAGATGATATAGCATTCTTCTTAAAAAACAATCCAATAAGATTATGCTTTCATTATGAATGGAAGATTATAGAAAAAAAGCCAATAAAAATATTTGTGAAAATAAAAGGAAAGAAAGGAACTATTTTTATTTTTGTAGTTTATTGAATAAAAGGGTAATATTGTTTATCTCAATACCAAAGAAAGATTATGCTCTGGCTATAACATTTTTTTTGTTCTGGTAATAATACCATCGAAAAGAAAATTCTAAATTTTGAATAGTGATTATAATTTCTGAAGTAATTAGTAGTGAAACTCCAATAAATGCAGTTTAACAGTCAGTATTTAGATTTGCACTAGGCAAAATGAATATATAATAAGATTCATAGATATTTGACCCTGGAAAAACCTTTGAACCTGGTCTTTGATCTGCTCAGTTCAGCAGTCTATCCTTTCTGTGTTCTTCAGACCACAGAGTAAAAAGCACAAAGAAAGGAAAAAACAAGTATCCAGTTAAGAGTAAACAAAAAGAATTGCATCTCTGATCTCATGAATTTGACAAATAATAAGTTCTTGTCATAAAATTTTATTGCATGCACCATCCTTCCTGATGCTGTCTATTTTATCACAGTATAAACAAAATGGTGAACTCTTGGTGTGGAGCATTAGATATAAACTGCTACCATCATGGCCATTAGGCAGCATTAGCAGTTCTTTCAAAATAAACAGAATTCGTGGCACTACTCCTTAAACCATCTGAGAAGACCTTTGATAATCGCAAAGTTTTAATATATAAAATATAAAAAAAGGTTAGACAAAGATAGAAAAAGAATTTTCTATTGGAGTGATCATTATGAGAAAGCTCTAGTTGACTTCAAGTCAACTTATACTTCTTAATTTTTTCACGTATTTTTGCAATATTATTCAGTTGTTGATTTCAAAGTTTCAGTATGAACTTGAAATATTTTCCTTTTCTTTAATAAGTACAATTCCTTGATTTTATCTATCAGTACAGTTGGGAATGCAACCCAATGGTGGCTGAAAGTAGCAGTATGTTTTAGTGGTTTGGAACTTTGATTTATATTGCTGTCTTACAAATGCTATCTGTCTACCGCTTTTGTCCCTTTGAAATGTTGTGCAGGAATTTCTTGTTAAGAATGCAGATAGAGTTGAACTCATGTCGCTGCTCGGCATTTTTGGTGCTATCATTAGTGCTATCCAAATGTATCCTTAACTTCAGAGTGTTCATTTCTTGCAAGGACTGAATCATATAGTTACCAAGTTTCTTGTTTTTCTTTTTCCAAAATGATGTTCTCTTGTTACTATTAGTTAAAATTGATATTTGTTTTCATAAATTGATCATTTTTCTAAAATCTTCATGATATAGTACACTTCTTTTTTCAGAAACAGCTTGGTTTTCTTAAATGCTGTCTCATGCTCTTTGCATATTACACAATAACAACAACCAAGCCTTAATTCCAATCTAGTTGAGATCAGATATGAATCTTTTGTTTCTATTCCATCTATTCATGGCTAATCTTACACTAATGTGAAGAAGTAGTAGGCCTTTTGAGACAAGTTCCCTCCATGTGGTTCTAGATTTATATTTTCCCTTTTTAGCACCCTCCAATATATCGCACTTATGAACCGGAGCACATGAGGGTTTATGTATGACCAAACCATCTTAGGAAACCTTCTCTCATTTCATCTCCAATTTGTGCTACTTGCACCTTTTTCTCTTTGCTTATTGAGAGAGAAAAATGGAAAAGAAAAAAAAAAAAGGAAGAGAAGGTTTTTTTTTTTTTTTTTTTTTTTGCTTAGTTGAGGAGAGGAAAATGGAGAAAGAAAAAAAAAGAAGGAAGAGGAAGGTTTTTTTTTTTTTTTTTTGTTTTTTTGTTCGCTGTTCCCTTAATGACGTCTCCATAGAAGCATTCCTTGAGCGCCAACGAAGCTCCAAATCTATCACGTGGTCCAGCCATGGCGCAGTAAAATTTTTTTTTTTTTTTTTTTTTGTTCTGTTCCCTTAATGACGTCTCCATAGAAGCATTCTTGAGCGCAACGAGCTCAAATCTATTCACTGGTCAGCTGGCGCAGTAAGTTCCATGCCTTTTCTTTCTTTTTCCTTTTTTTTCTTAGTTAAAATTTTAGTGAAATGATTGAGAGGAAAAATCATTGGAGAGAAAACGACTTGAATCAGACACTTATAGAACTTTTCATATGCCTTTTAATTTCAGTACATAGAAAGGTTTGAGACGAGAGATTGCTATTATTAGAGCTAATTTAACACGAGAGTCAGTGTTGCTTATTATTTAAGTTAATTTTTAATATTCTTGTTTTCAGGCTCTTCCATTTGTTGGATTTTCAGTGGCAATGTTCCTGTTTTACTCATTTGTCCCAGTCCTACTTAAGGTATAGATTTGACTACCCAAAGGCTTCTTCCTACTATATTTTTGAGAAGCTGAACCATTGTTGGTATGAAAATCTTGAAATTAATATCTGAGAGAATAAAGGATAATGGTTGATTATGGTCATCATCTTGAACTGAAACTTTCTTTGTGTATATGCATGTACTGTACCTAGCTTATTTTTCAGATTCTTTTTGTTGATAAGGACCTAGAATTTCTTTTTTGTTATGCTTCTTATTGTTTTCAATTTTCACCTTAAATGTTATTAAATATGTCTGTCAAGCTTGCTATCTTTGTCTCTGTGTCTTACCTTTTGGGAATTTATATTTTTCAAGATTATGGATACTTCAGGAGTTAACCCTTCTTTTTTATTTATTTTATTTTTTTAATACATATCTCGTTAAATTCATAGTCGAAATATTTTAGAGAACTTCTGAATTCCAGATTATATTGAGGTATTCAAAAGAGAGCTTTACTCAGACACTGGTTCAACTTGAGAACCTTTTGGATAGTTTAAACAAACAGTATCCACTATTTTATGTGTATCCTGACTTTTATTATTTGCAGATGACTGGGTCAACAATGCTCAACCTGTCTTTGCTAACATCAGACATGTGGTCTGTCTTGATTCGCATCTTTGCTTACCATGAAAAGGTTTGTTAACTAGCTAAATATATTCACATCTCATGTGAGAATTCAAGTACAATTACAAATGCAATCTTCCTTCTTATCTTATGTTGATGCTCTTCGCAGGTTGATTGGAGGTACTATGTTGCATTTGCTGCTGTTGTTATTGGACTCGTCATTTATTCAGGGTACATAATTTTGCAGTTCTCTTTTGTTGGCTCTCATTTTCAATTTGGTACAACCTGAACTATACGTTAAGTGGCAATCAAGTCAGGCCAACTGAATTACGCATAGGGTTGAGCTGGAAGTTTATGTTCAGCTCTGTTAGGCTAGATTGCGGAAAATTTTTGAATGAAATAGTTCAGGGATGGATTGAGCTAATAAAACGTTGACTCTGTTAAGCTCCATAAAATATGTTTGAAGGAGCTGGTAAGATGCTGGGCAGTAACTGTTTCTGCCTTGTTACTGTGCATGGAAAAAAGATGAGAAAATGAGAGGAAGGTTTTGGCAGGGGAAGCAGGAAAGGAAGGGCCGATTATTTACCTTTTTGTGTTGGGAAATTAAAAACCAACAATAGTGGGAGGAGAAATACTTATGTTTTATTTGGGTGGAGGAGAGGGGAAGGGGAAGGGCAATTGTAATTACAAAAATGTACTTCCCCTTTGAGGAGTTGAAACTTTTTGTGCCTGATTTGTGGTGTAATGAATTCCAACACCTTGGAGGACAAAGGGGAACCATTAAACTCCTTCCCCCTTCTCCCAAAAAAAAAATGTTGAACAAGATTGGAAGGGACTTTCTCCCTTGTTCTCTCTCCTTTTTCCTCAATGAAACTCCTAGTCATTCGTGGGTGTGTGAAAAACTATTTATGGACTTACCTTCATATGGTTTTCGTTTCATTCCTTTGTAGTCCAATGATAACTCTATTTACAGGGGTGACAAGGAAGAGGACCAACACCGTGCTGATGTTGCGGATGAAGATGCCGAGCGAAGCAAACATTTCGACGAGGAGGCTGCTTCCGTGAGCCGCAGCCAAGGAATTTTAGCCGGGAGCTCAAAATCTGGGGATAATAATAGCAAGCAAGCCTGCTAGCACCGGCATTCAAGAAAAGCAAGAAAATGAAAACAAGAACTTGGGAAAAGATGCCCAAGGGAAGAAATTATAGTTCAGAATCTGCTTTTACAGATTTGTAAGAGCATACAATTAGCTTCTGCTGTTGCTCCAAAAAGTGTGGATATCAGCTGCCATAGGATAACCATCAACAAAAAAAAAGGAATAAAGCATATCATTTTACAGCATTTAAGATAGTCATTGTCATGTAGTTTTGAATGTTAGGTAAGATTTGGTTAGTTTCACCTAACTAAACACGTTGTCTATTTAGAAAGTGATTGTTTTCTTTATCAGCAATGAGCATATGCTAATACCTTTGAAGTTTAGTGTTTTTTTTTTTTTTTTTTTGGTCATATTTTGATAAATATGTTAGGTTAAGATTTGGTTAAGTTTCCAACCTAACTAACACGTTGTCTGTATTTAGAAAGTGAATTGTTTTCTTTTGACAGCAATGAGCATATGCTAATCACCCTTTGAGGATTAGTGTTTTTTTCTTTTTTTTTTTTTTGGTAGTAGACTAATTATTTTAAGTCAATTTTATAATTAACATAATGATGCCAACGCCCCTAATATGTTGTTTATTTTCTTGTGCGATCAATTAAGAATTTTTTTTTATTATTTTTGTCCAACATTAAAAATTAAACTTTTTTCCGCCTTACATAAGTTTGCATCCAAAAACTGATTTGCAAGACAGTTCCTGACTTAAAAAAGAAAAAAGAGCAATTTTTTTTTTTTTTTTTTTTTTGGTAGTAGACTAATTATTTAAGTCATTTTTATTAACATAATGATGCCAAGCCCCTAATATGTTGTTTTATTCTTTGTGCCATCAATTAAGAATTTTTTTTTATTATTTTGTACCAACATTAAAAATTACTTTTTTTCCCCTACATATTGCATCAAAAACTGAATTGCAAGACAGTTTCTGATTAAAAAAAAAAAAGAGCAATTCTAGCAAGATTTGCCATACAAAATGTACATCTACTTTTTTACTTTCTTTTAAAAATAAAATATATATTTCTGTACTGAAAGTCTTTCAATAGAATGCCATATGCTTCAGTCCTTAGCCTTATTTGGCTTAAATAAAATTAAAATATGAAATTTTACATGTATACTTTTTTAATCCCTTAATATAAAAAATTGAAACTTCAAATATAATTTATTTGAAAAATTGAAAGGATGCAGCATAATAGATTCAACAATTAGTGCAATGTTTTGGTAAGCCATAATGAAACTTAATGCAATGTAATTAAAGGCATTTTTCGTAGAAAAAAAGAGTCAAAACTACTGATTCATCGTAAAAACGCAAGTATTCAAATGTATAAAATGTTCATACACTTTTGCTCTTTACTCGCATCCTACAAATTTGTTTGTACAAAACAAAAACAAAAAGCCTAAACTGAATAAAGCGCAGCTCGGTAAAACAAAAGTAATAAGAGAAGGAAAATAAAAGGCTAAGCAAGCCTAAACTTTATTCTGTAACTTCCATCATTAATATTGGTTACCACAGCAAGATTACAATGGCTTTGAGTCCCTAAGTCCGTCACCATGACTTCTGAATTTCTTACGGCGAGACCGGGGAAACAATAGTTGATGAATCTGCTTTTCAGCAGCAGCTTCACAGGTTGCCTGCAAATCAGGAGCACAATAACATTCAAACATGTGCAATAAATTTTCATTTTCACAAAAAGAAAAAAGAGCAATAAGTTTTTGGTTCACAGGTGAAACGAATTTAGATATTTCTAAGGCATGCTATTGAATAAAGGGTATGAAAACAACTCCAGCAGGGTGCCATAAGTGAGGAAGTCAGGTGGCATAGTCTGCTCCATTCAGTTGCTAACTAATCGCGCATAGTCTGCTCCATATTTCCTGGATTTTGAATTATGCTTTAATTCAGTATTTAAACTTCACATTGATTACTCACCCGGACTTTAAAGGGAAAACGATGAGTTCGTACTTCCACCCCAGAGAAAATTCTAACATCTATACCAAGGCTATCGACCCCAATCAAATCAGCTCCCTGCATTAATTCAGATGCAGCTAATATATCATGAAAAGTAGATATTGGTATGCTTCTATACATGTGTGCATATGTGCAGAAGGTTCTCATACATGACATAGAAGTATCTAGAACAAAGGTACATGGATATTGAAAATGAGCCTCCGAATATAAAGAATAGGCAATCAGTTTATTCCCACACACTTGGCTAGCTGGAGCAGTATGTTCCCTCATGTCATCCATAGCTTTACAAAGCATCAAACTTGTAAAATTATAAGCATGTTTCAACCGTAATCATTTGAAGCTTCTGCAGGCTGGAAGCTCACTTCATGGAGTAATGAAAAATATGAATATGCATTGCAAAATCAGAGTTTTCAAGGAGCCTGTCAAATGTATAATTTGTGAACTATGTCAGCAGGGACATGGTCATTTACACCAATGAAAACTTATCATTATTCTTTATTCTAGTAAAAAAAAAAAAAAAAATTCTTAATTTGGTCATTGAACTTTAATTTTAATTTTATGAGGTAATAATTCAATTTCCAGCACTCGGGCATGTGGAATATTGATCTGAATGACTTCTATGGCTTTTTTAATCTGAATCAATAGTTTTGGGTTCCACAAGCCACAAACTACTGTTTTCTAGGTTAGTGGTGGTGTCTAGTTTCTAGGTTATAATCTGATTAGGAGAAAGAAAATCATGTGCTGGATGGCTAGTGCAGAACAAAAATGTTCAGTGAGATTATAGCCACAATAATTGTTCAAGCGGCACTCTGGTCCTTGAATGCAGAAATTGAAACTTAAATTTTAATTAATGGATTGTAAGAAAACTGATATTTTGTGACCACAATAGAAAACAATGATAATTTTAGTGAGCATTGGTGTGAATTAACCAAGATATACACCAGTTATCACAATATACATGTATTGGGCATGATGATTAATCTGAATAATAAAAGTAGCCACCATGTTTTTAATATTACCTTGAAGAAATCATGACTTAAGAAAGATTAAGTTGTCCCTAATGCAACTAAGACAAGTATGGTGCATAAGAACATATCACTTCAAATATATTTAAATTGCCAACAGTATCTTCCTCATTTAGTAAGACTGACATCTGGGGTGGGGGGTTAATGGTTCAATTTTATCAAGAATCAACAAAAAAGAAAAAGAGAAAAAAATTGTACGACACTCGTATATGCTACCCTAGTGTTTTCCATCAAACTTCTATTTAAGTTAAAAATTCAAAAATAAAAATGTAATGGGTAGCATTTTAAAACAATTATCACCTCAGCATGAAGACCTTTTTTCTTGCAAAGAGCTTTAAGAGCAGCATTGCACCAGATTCCCTTCTCACTGAAGTGTTCTAGAATTGCTGAAGTAGAGTGTAAAAGGAAATCAGGCTCAGCATCTTGAAAATCTTGCAAAGCAATTGTATACTGCCATATTCAAACAAATGCAGAATTATACACGAGCAAAGTTGAATTTAACATAAGGGGAAAATGAGAAACAGGCTAAACAACCAGCTAGGTCATGAACAAAAATAATCATATTCCTCTTTTCAGCCAACTGTTTATCTCAATTTTACAACCCCCGGCCACAAACAAAGGAAGAATTTCATGTCAATCATAATACATGTGCTACAAATATAATTGAAAATATGTACATGCCTGAATTCCATACACAGAGAACAGCTCTATCCTCATGATGTCCAACCGGTAAAAGGTTGAGTTTGTACTGCTTCCTTCACTTTTTGAGCTAAAGCTCAAAACTTCTTCATCTAAACCGGTTTAAAAAAAAAAAAAAAAAAAAAAAAAAAAAAAAAAAAAAAAAAAAAAAAAAATCTGCCTTCACTTTTGAGCTAAAGCTCAAAACTTCTTCATCTAAACCGTTTAAAAAAAAAAAAAAACATAAAAAAATAAAAAAAAAAAAAAAAAAAAGAAAAAATCAACAATATCCATAAGCAGCATGAAAAGCATGTTATAAAATACAGAACTTATGCATCAAGGACGACTATTGAAGAAGTTTCTTTATAATTAATGCTGAAACTTTTATATTAACTACAGGATTAGTCACTAACTAACATCCAAAATATCGCGAGCGACACTTATCATAAAAAAAAAAAAAAAAAAAAAAAAAAAAAAAAAAAAAAAAAAAAAAAAAATTCAACAATTCCATAAGACATGAAAAGCATGTTATAAAATAAGAACTATGCATCAAGGAACTGACTAGTGAAAAGTTCTTAATTAATGCTGAAACTTATATTAAATACAGGACTATCACTAACTACATCCAAATATCGCGCACAGCTATCATACTTTGTGTGGAAAAAGTTCAATTAGAACAGTACTAGACACAGCTGGTTTGACAGCACACCACACCTCTACATGGATGCTTATGAATTCATTATGATCACAGATTCAAAGACATCCAAAGAAACTTATACAATTAGAAAATCCTCAATAAAGTTAGCAGAGGTTGAGATTCACAATCAATATATGCAATTTCCCAATTCCTTGGAGGTATCAACCAGATTTCACTATCGCATGGTCCCATTATCATGACTCAATTTAAGCTATGTTCATTATGGTTAGTAATATACCGTACAATACCTTTCCAGTCTGAATCATACTCGTCACTATCTTCATTGTGAAATAGCCTTCGTAAGTATGATTCTTCATCTGCAAAAGCAGGTCTTAGGCACCCCACAATAGAAACACCGTTTGATGGATGGTCCATTTCTCTATCATATTCCATATCAGTTGCCTATAAGAAAGATAAAAAACTTTAACACATCAAAGGAGTTCGAAAGAAAAGAAATTTCAAGCTCATCCAATCAGAGAAATAATCCATAATGATTGAGCAGCACAGTTGAAACAAAGCAAAGCAAGGGCATTTCACATGCAAGAAGCTATTTTGTTGTTCATGTAATCATGAGATGTCTGGTTCATGGGTTCCTTCTATGTTAGACATTGAACGTTTAGTCGAAAATAAAATAACTAAAGATTAGGTAGAAATATATCGGAAATTTTACTTTTTTACAAGCCCGGCATTTTAAGAGAACAAAGAGGATCTTGTTCAATTAATCTAGAATGGCTATTAACAAAGTAAATTTTTTACTATTTCCACAGAATATCTCCTTTCTTACATATGCATTTATGGATCCCATTAATTTTAACAAAAGGTACTAAAGATTTAACTGCAAATAGTGTATTTGTGTAAATTTCAATTCCAAATTATGCAATTAAACACAAAATGAAAAGAGAACTTAATGATTTGTGTGGTTGCCAAGTTCAAAATATCAAACTATTAAATTAAAATTTTCAAACAAAACAAAATAAAACTATGAAGCCACTAAATTTCCTATCCAAATCCATATTCGTTTATTATCATTTTTAAATCCAAGCCCTTCACCATCTTCATCTTCTAATATAACTATATCCCCTCTAAATTGACTTTTCCACTTGTTTTTTTGGTTATGAGAATTGTTGAACACGAGAATCAACTCAAATCGTAAGATTCGAACTCATGAATAGTAAGATTCATGCTCAATTCCGATTCACCCATAAGATTTGAATCGTTCAACATGAAAATTAAATTGAACTATATAACTTCAATCGTGAATCATAACATGCTGATCACACTATCAACTACATCCATTATCGTTGTGATTCATCTTGGTTTACGCATCCGATAAACAGCTAAAAACAATGAAACATTCCCAAGACAGTTATAAATAATAGTCAACAAGGAACCAAGATGTGATTACCTTTGCCAGGCACTTGGCAAAATAAATAGGATGAACCCAACTGGAAGTATCTGGCATCCCCCAATCAACTGGAACATCAAACACTTCAGGCTCCATTACCTATTTTGAAGTTCGTGTAAAATGAGTGTGCAAAATTCTAAAAGAAATATACAAAATATAGTCCAGAAGTGAAGAGAAGTGATCACCACAAACCTCAAAATAGTCATCATCATATGTGCTATCATCATTGCTGCCAATGTCAAAAACATTATACTCATTGGCTATCCTTTTGTTCTCATACATTGGAATATTGATCCCAATCAAAGCATTCTGAAGGTAATGCAGCGATAATTAGAAAAGTTACTTGTGTTCATGCAACTCAAGCTTTGGGGGGGGGAGCATGTCTGTGAAGGTAATGCCAGGCGATAATTAGAAAAGTTACTTGTGTTCATGCCAACTCAAGCTTTGGGGGGGGGGGGGCGGGGGAGGGGGGGGTGGGGGGGGGAGTTTGGGGAAATCAATATCTCAAAACATATAGATGTTGGTGCGAAATGTAAAAGTTCAAATCATATGCCAAAATACATATTGAGATATGCACCAAGCAAGCCCAGGGCATAATGTATAGCGACACCTAAAAAATGTCAGGAAATAAATGGGGGGGGAGTTTGGGGAAATCAATATCTCAAAACATATAGATGTTGGTCAATGTAAAGTCAAAATCATAAATGCCAAATACAATTGAGATACACAACAGCCCAGGCATATGTATAACACTAAAATTCAGAATAAATGGATATCCTTTGGTTTCCCAAATAGACAGTAATACAAGGTAAAAGCAGCAATCTCCACACAGCTTCTCTGGCCATTTTAGTGGCCTTATTTTTTTTTTTTTTTTGGGGCCATAACAAAATCAGCATTATCTAATAATCTGCTTCATGCCTCAGGTGTCATTATTAGGATATGTTATTATTGGGTATTAGGATCTGTTTATCTTCCTAACCACATAGTCACCTGCTTCACGCGTCAGGTGTCTAGGTATGCAATGATTTTATTCACTATCCCGTGCAAATAAAGTATTATAATTATAATTAAACATACACCAATACATTAGAGAGTTTTTTATTGGTTACCTTTAAATTAAAATTTAATGTCACAATTAGGATGTCACTTTGGAACCAAAAAACAGTTATGACACTGGTATTTCAATTGAAGCCTATGCATAAACATTAAGAGTATATGTTCTTGGCTATCTCTTGCAGAAATTCTGGGGCGAAATCCACAAGCAAGGAATATTCTTCAATAACCTTTGCAGGGTAACTCAACAAACAATGAACGGCAAATTGATGAAATAACAGTGTCCATTCAACCCGGAGAAAATCTTTGATGCGACATCTTTTCATTAACAAGGTAAATAGAACTTAGAAGAAAATATTTTGAATTTGCAGAACAACCCATAAAAGTTAGAAATATATATGGAGAAAACACAAGCAAGAGGTACCTGGAAATGGGAAAAATATACTACCAACAAAGACTGGTAATTAACTTTCACTAAAGTTTCTATGTTTGAAAAGGAACTTGAGGAACCATTCAGCTTGCTCGGATTCTAAGGTTTTGGGTTTAAAATTCTCACAAAACATGCAATGCTCTGCAAATTGTACAGCCACAACTAAAATGCAATGATTTCAGAAAGGGATAAACATTTCAAAACCAAGTATGTCCTCACCACAGGATTACTAGCTCCAGGATCTTGTAAGATGTTCTTATCATCAAAAATTTCAAAAAATATATCTGAAAAGAAAAAGGGGAAAAAACAATCAGGTCAAAATGAAGTTAATATCACCGCATATCATCCTATATGAATATTGTGGCTAGAACAGACCTCCATAATCATCAACAACATACTGAAACTCTGCCCACGAATTTTGTTCGTGTGGTTCACAGTGTACTGTCCCAGGAAAGACCAGCAGAGCATTGTTGTTAGCCTAAGGCAAAATGAAATGTATGATTATGCATTTGTTAACATATGGCTTGCTGATAAATTTGGCAATTTAAATTTATCACCAGCATGAAATTATCCAAGCACACACCTCGACAGTTGTCCTTGCTATTTCAGCAGAGGTGAGCTGGATGTCCCGAATCCTTTTGCTTTCTTTGATTTCCTCAAGGGGGTGATAACTTTGATGACTTGCATACCTAAATGAATCCGGAACTGAATCAGGGTAATCTGCAGCAACAGAAACCTTCCAAAGGCAATGATCACGTCCAACAGATGACCAAGATCCAAAAAATGGATTTCTGTATCTGCAATTTAACATATGAAAAAATTCTTCATTAAAACGAACTGACAGATTGGAAGACCTTCGCAACAAGCCAGCCTTCTAAAATGCAAATGACGGGGGAACACAGATATTGAAAATGTATACAACAATAACAACTAAGCCTTAATCGTAAACTAGTTGGAGTTAGCTATTTGAATCCTTTGTTTCCATTCCGAGATATTGAAATGCATACGTCCTAAAATTTGCGAATATCTTAAAATCTTTAAAGCACCAGGGTTTTAAGAAAAAGGTAATTGAATCGATACAAATATGAAAGCAAAATATGCCTTATACTGGAACAATCAGAACATTTGCGATTGTCAATAGGAGACTTGATCCAGGTGCTTGTGACTGCATATGATGTTGAACACGAGAAACCATCTGGAGGACATAATTGACAATTGGAACAACCTGAAAACATGTTATAAAAAAATGTTACAGGAGAAGCCATTGAAATTATGTATATAAAAGGTGGAACAGGAGAAGAGGCAGAGAAGAGATAGTGGAATCAGCAGACCAAGCTAAGTTCCAAACTTAAGCAGTCCACATTAATGTATTAAACGGCCATTTCACCAAGTCACAGAAAATTCCCCACCTTGCTTCGTTCATCTATATCCAAGTTAAACTTAAAACCAAAATCAGATACACTTCTTGTTCATTTCTTCAGCAGTTCAGCGTAAAGAAATCACTAATCACGCAAGTTAGGGAGGAAAACAACTATTTTGCATGTGGGTTTTTCATCAATAATTAAAGTACAGCAATCCGAATCCAAAGTAGAGCCCTTTTCAGCTAACATTGAGGACACTTCACAAATTCACTCAATGATCGCCATTTCACTTCATTGCTCCAAGAAATTTGATTACATTACCAAAGAATTATGTTCGAGTAGAATCCACACATCGATCATAACGATACACTGGAATTACTCTAACCAGTTCCAATAATTTCAAAGTACAGCCTTCCTCAACAAACAGTACTGAAACTAAGCAAAATATGAAAATGGGTATCCTCTAAAACATGTAAAAAAATTTGGGTATTTGCAAATGTTCAAAAAAGAATTAGCATGCATCATAAGAAATTTCAAAAAAACATTGAGTCAGCAACTTCAACGCAAATTCACTCAAGTGATTCGGCCAATCTTCACTGATCATTGCTGACCAAGAAGATGGTGAATTACATTAGCCTAAAGGAAATGGTATTTCGAGTAGAATCCACGACAGGGTTCGATCATCAACGATCCACGTGGAATTGACTGCTAACCATCTTTCCATCATACGATATTTTTCAAAAAGTAACACAGCCTTTCCTCAACAACAGTAACTGGCAAACCTACTAGCCAAAGTATGAAAAATCGGGTCAGTCTGTTTCACTCCTAATAAGCAGTGTCAAAAAATTTGGGTATTTTGCAAATGTTTCATAAAAAGAAAATTGTATGCATGCATCATTAAGAAATTTCACAAAAAAAAAATAAAAATAAAAAAATATATATTACTTATAGTATATATTTATTTGATACCGCTGGTACCACGAAAAAAACAAAAAGTAAGAGGAGAAAGATAGAGAGAAACTAAGAAATGAAAAGATGCCAGCTTTTAAGTATTTTAAGGATATTACCGTGGTTGAGGGCAGAAGTGGAGAAGCAGCCTGCGATGCCACCGATGAGTATAGGATTGAAGTCCTCATAAATAGTTATTTATCTAACGTAGTCGATGTCGTCTACGAACAGAGACCGCGCAGTCAGCAGAATGAATAAAAGAGAGAAAAGATGGTCATGTGATATGATCAGATGCGTCGAGATAAAAAAAAAAAAAAAGAAGAGGAGGAAGAAGAAGAAACAAAAATGAAAAGATGGCAGCTTTTAAGTTTTAAAGGATATTACCGAGGGAAAGTGGAGAAGCAGCTGCGATCACCATGAGATAGATATGGCCTCTATAGTTTCTACGAGTATGCGTACGAAAGAGAGGAGTAGAGAATAAAAAAAAGAGAAAAGGGTCAAGATCAGATGCGGAGAATATGACTGTTTGATGCTGATGCTGTGTTGTGTTCTTCGTTTGTTTGTGTGTGAGGTTTCAGCGTGATTGGCCCATGAAAATCTGTGTCAGAGTCGCTCGCGTACCAGAAATTGTTTCATTAAGGTTTCAGAAATTTCTCATTTTTTGGAACCACTAATTATAATGGGGGATTATTTTCCTTTTTCTTCGATTTCCTTTTCTTATTTTGGCAACCCCAAACTTGAAAAGAAATCTAATTCATTTCATTTTTAGGTTTACAATCTTAGATTTAATTTTAATTCATTTTCTTTCTAGATTTTTGAAAGTCCATTGAACTCTGACCAGGTTCAGTTTAAATATTGAAAGATTAAATATTAAAAGATTCATATAATATCCGAACACATATTAATATTGAAAGCTCGAGTATTGCAGGTCCGTATAAAAAGTGATAAAAAGTGATTGTGACAATTTTTGTATCTGAACTCATTTTACAATATTGGATCAAATTGAATATTTATATACTTTTATAGAGGAAAATTAATATATGAAATTCAGTAATTCAAATGATAAGGAGATCCCATATATAAACAACTAGCTTAATGAATGGAAAAATTAAAATTTTACTTTTTGAACTAAAAATAAAAAATAAAAAATAATTTTAAAGATAAATAAAAGTAGATTGAATTATTTTCAATCTCAACAGCTGGTATGGTACAATTTTTAAATAAGAAGTCTATGGATGAGTTTTTTTCTTCTTTGAATTAATATTTAATCATATGTAATCACTTCATTAGCCTACTTAAGCTCTTCTAAGGTTTTATATTGGGGGGGAAAAAAAAGAAATTTTGGCATGAAGAATTACATTTTTGCTATATAAAAGACAATAAAAAAGAGTGAAACAAACACCAAAAAGACTCAAATTTTATGACAAAATACAAAGAGAAAGTATATAGTTTGAACACTTTCTATAATTTAATTCAAGCAAAGGAACATTCTTTAGGTAATCCTTGAGGGAAGCGTTTGGTATCAGTGCAATAGTTGTAAATCATGTAGTTCTTTTGCACCCATTTGATTCTTTCTTGGCCTGTGGTGTCCAAAGATTGTGTTAGCCATGAGTTCTTGGAGGAATTGGAGGAGGAGCAAGACGAGGAGCCAGAGGCCCAAATGCAGGCCTGTGCATTGAAATTTCTATATGAAGCAGTGAATGGGGCTTGTGTCCAATCTGTTTTTACAAGCCCACCCCTTGTGGCCCAATCATCAGCATTCCAGAGACTAGAATATATCCACATTGGTTGGCTTTTTGGAAACTGTATGCCATTTGATTCCAAGTTCTTGAACTCTCTAATAGGAGTCCCATCCACAGAGAAGCTGAGACAGAAAAAGAATATTTCGTTATAGTAATTGGTTGTATTCTGATTGATATTCCTATGTCTTATAAAAGATGTAGAAAGTGGGAGGTTTCGAATTTGAATTCTCTCCATTATCAAAGTTATTATCAATTTGGTAAAGGTTATTCAAGGCTACTCCTAAGGGTGTAAATGAGTCAAGCCGCTAGGTTCGATATTGGCTCGAAAATCAACAAGTTGAAAATTCTAGGCTTGAGCTCAATTTGAAACTCAATTTTCCATGAGTGATCTAAAATAATATTATATATATGTATATATAAAAGTTCGATAAGACTCGACGAATTTTCAAGCTGAACATTATTAAGCTCGAGCTCGATTTGAACCAAATTTTTTCGAACTCTTTTCGAATAAAGTTTAAACAGTTCGTGAGCCGTCTCTGCTCATTTATATTTTTAACTATTTTTACTGTATAAGCCACAATATTATTCTAGTCCATAAGAGGGATAGTCATAAACTTTAAAACAATGTCAGTGTATCCAAAACCGCAAGTGATACTAGTTAAAGAATTTAAAAACAGAAAACTATTTACCCTTTTTTTCCCCCTTTATTTAAAAAAGCTTTTTACGTTTTAGTTAATTTCATGGGAAAAAAAAAGAAAAAGAAAAAGCTATATTGGGTCCATATATCAACAACCAAAATTTAAAGTCTAGCTTTTTACTTACATAATGCTTTGAGGATTCCAAAGAACAGAGTAGGTATGGAAGTCCTTTGTAGGGTCAAACCAGAGATAAAATTGCTGTTCTCTGTTACCCTTTCCTTGAGTGAACACATTTGTATGGAGAATATAAGGCTCTCCACTAAGATTTCCTAAGAATTCAAAGTCTATTTCATCATGAGCTGAGCCCACAGAAGATAGCTGCACCATCCAAAATTTGTTACAATTAATTAACTGCTAAACAAAATTTGCAAGCATTATACACTGCTTAATGCAAATGAAAATGAAAATCATTTTTTTTTATATATAATTAGGAGACGTAATCTCTCGAGAGCTTATAGGTTTAAGGGGGTTGATGTCGTTTGCTCTGATGGAATTTAAACCTTGACCTCTCATTCCTTTTAAAGATTTCTGATATATACCGAAAAAAGAAATAAAAGGAAAAGAAAGAAAGAAAGAAAGAAAGAAAATCTCACATAGTAAGCAGTGACAGTTCCAGCAGAATTTCCAGGCACTAGCTTTAGCTGCATGTCAATTTTCCCAAACAAGTATTGTTTTTTTGATTTAAACCCAGAACCAGAGGTTTTGTCAAGAGAAAGAGTAAGGAGTTGGCCATTATTAAGGATTTTTGCTCTCCCATCTCCCCAAGTTATGTCGAAGTTTTGGTTGAAGTCATTTGCAGCTGAAGCTGCCACCATTAAAAAACTTACTGCAAGAAAACCCACCACCATAATTTTTCTATTAATCAAGAAAAGCTTTTACTTTGGTTGAAGGGGAAATGGACACTTTATGAATGAGAGGAAGAGAGTGTTTCTGACTTGTGAGTTATTTGCATGGAAATGGTTGAGGTATTTATATAGTGATAGTACAGAGAGAAAGAGAGAAAGAAATAAGATATTTTAATCTTTGGTAGCTAAATATTTTCTTGAATGGAAATGATTGAATTTATGACGAATTATATTAAATTATGAGAAATAAAAGTTTATTAGATGGGCTCGATTCAGTTCAATTAAAAAACCATGGTTTGATCACTACTAGGTTTGATTTTAGTATTTATATAACCAAACCCATTAACTGTTAGAGTGAAAATTCAATAAAACGACGTAAAAATTAAATTTTAGACTCTTTTTTCTCTGATTATTTATTTATGAGAAGCTAAATAAATAAGAATAATATTACGAAATATATAATTACGATTTTTTTTTTTTCTTTTTAATCATTCTTGTAAAAATAGTAGAGATTTAATCGGGTCCAAGTAATGAGAATACTCAAATTCAAATTTATAACTCCCCGCACAATTTTTTTAAAAAAAATGAAGAAACCAACAAATTACAACTGATTGAATTGTTATTTGGATAATTATAATTTTATGGAGATACATAGATAAGGTGATGTTATAATAATTTGAAAGATATTTTAACTATATTTATTTAGTAAATTGTAAAAAAAAAAAAAAAAAAAAAACATTAGATAAGGTTGATGTTTATAAAAATTTGAAAGATATTTTAACTATATTTATTTTAGTAAATTTGTTAAAAAAAAAAAAAAAAAAAAGTTAACTGTAATTATAACGAGGATTAAAGTAGGGTATGTAAAAACCACTGAAGAATCGAAAACAAAGCCGAATTTTAATCCACTGTCGATTCAGTTCGTGATCAACTATAAAAAAAAAAAAAAAAAAAAAGTAATGTAATATAACGGGATTAAAGTAGGGTATGTAAAACCACTGGAAGAATCGAAACAAAGCCGAATTAATCCACTTCGATTCAGTTCGATCAACTATTCAAGAGAGGTTTAGTTTATCAGGTTAATCAGTTTGAATCAAATTTATTATTTAGTTCGAGTCAATTTATAGAAATTCGTCAATTGGACTTAAAACTGAACCGACATGGTAAAAACTGACCAAAGCGACTGGTTCAATTCAGTTCCAATATCAATATCCAAAACCTTCAGTTTGTATTTTTGGCTTTGGTTTGATTTGATTTGAATCGAACCAACCATTTGCTCATCCTAGATTAGAGGCATTTTAATGTAAATAGGTTTGAATTTTGTTCTTGGAGGAGTTTAGTTTATGATTCAAAATGATCAAACCAATACTAAAATAAAAAAAAAAGATGGTTCGAGTTTGGTAGGAACATAATAGATCGAACCATTATAGTCTTGAAATTTGTAATACAAATGTGGAGCCATAAAGATTTGGACAAGTTAAATTAATAAGATGGGTAGAGTTGTTGGGAAACTATGCAAGAATCCTAGAGAGAGAGAGTGTTTTAGGTTGACTTGTTCATTGAGAAGGGACCTGACAGCAATAATGGAGATTGGTTTTAGGTCTTGTTTGGCCAATTGTTTGGATTCTTACTAAGTTTTAGTGATAAAACTTCAATACACAGCTGTCTTATGGTTGTTTCCCAATCTTATGTGAATTATACATATTGCTTGCCACTTGTTCAACAGAAAAAAAGGTAATGAGTTCAGACTGATAAGTGTTAAAATGATTTAAAAACAAAAAAGGAAATTGCATTTTATTTGTTGATGACGAGATATCTAGACCTGTGTCCGTTCTTACTGTCCATGGTAAACCCTATTATAGACCTGAACGAGTTTACGTCATAAAAGATTGTCCATGGTAAACCCTATTATAAACCTGAACGAGTTTACGTCATAAAAGATTGAACCAGTTACCTAATTTATAATAATTTACCCCGTAAAAATTTTTTGCCACTGAGCTACCCATTCAGATTATATAACATTTTATTAATTTATAGGAAAGGTTACAGTTTATTTAATTGGTTGCTTTACATGTTATTGATCATGATTTACTCTTAAAAAAAAAGAGACCAATGAGAAGTTTTTTTCATTTATAAATTGTTTAGTCTTAAAAGTATATTTTTCATTGAATTAGAAAAATAAACTTAATATGATGTATAAAAATTGAAAAAAGAATTGAAAGCATGACATCTTAAATTTAATAATACCAATATTTTTATACTAGCAATATACAATTAGAGAATCAAGAATTATCTGATTGATTTTCTTATGTCTTGTAAAAGATGTGAGGATTGTAAGTTGAGTTCGAATTCTTTTCAGCAATTTAGTGAATGTTATTTGAAAGGAGTAGCTCATGTGTTCTTCCGGTCCATTAAACCTCCTATAAATTAAAAAAAAAAATTAGAGATTTATTTTTCAATATCCATGAAAAATTAGAATTAGGGTTTCTGTAGAATTAAGGGTTCAATCAGTGAAAAAAACATTCATATAAATAGATAGTTATAAAACTCGAAATGAAAATAAACACATGATAGTTACATAATCAAATATAATAATTTCATTTCATGCTCTATTTGAATAGCGTAGACCAAAAGAAAGGAAATTTCATGAAGAAAAAAAAAAAAAAAGGGAGAAACACAAGTCAAAAAGTAAAAAATTTATCCTTCTTATTTGGTGGAGGTGGGGAAGATTCCTTGAAGTAAAAAATTTCATGCTCTATTCAATTTTTTTAAAAAAGAAAAATTACAGTACAGTTATTTTAGAAAATACAACTAGTCAATTTTTATATTTTAGGAAATATACTAAAATTTATTTATAGTTTATTTCCATTAGATTATAAGGTCTTTCTGTCTAATTTTTGTATATTTTTCGTTAAGTGTTTTATGAAATGATGAGAATACTCCTTTCATCTCTTTTTATTTTTGATATATTTTACAAAATAAAGGATGGATTAGTTATATTTTTCAAACAATAAGGACCGTACTATAATTTTTCTGAATAAAATTTTAATACTTCTTCTTTGACTTTTGTGTTTTCTTATTTACTTAATGGAAGGACTTTATAGTCTGGCGAAATTAAACTATAAGAAAATTTTAGTCTATTTTCTAAAATATAAAGACTAGTTTTATTTCATAAAACACAGGAACTGCACTGTAATTTTTTCGTTTAGAAAGATAATAATAATAATAATAACATAAAGCAAAAAATGGGTGGGGAAAAATCCATGAGAGGGACTTGGTTATGCAAGCTGTCAAATGCAAAACAAGTAAACATTCTTTCTAGCCACTTGTTTTATTTTATAATGGATTTAATATTCACTTGTTATTTACTTTATTATGTTCTTATGTTTATTGGTTGATAAATATAAATAAATAAATAAATATATATAGCATGCAAGTAACAATGAATGAAAAGAATTACAATTAATTTATTTTAAGTTGAAGATTATAATATCATTTTAATTATAATGTTCCAAAACCTTAGTCCAACTTGAGTTAAGTGTTGCTTTCATGCAAAGCTGTTGCTTATCAATCAGCACTTTAGAAGATAAGATTCACCAAAAGAATAACATTTTTTAAAAATGTTATAAGAATATATAAGATAATAAGTTTAATATGATTCTTTCCTTCAACAGTTATGATTTTTTATTTGCTAATAATAATTAATAATAACTCAATCAGACATAGCCTGATTGATTTTCTACAAGTTTCTCACGTATTGTAGAAAATGTAAGGAGTTAGAGGTCTCGAGTTTGAATCATCTCTATTAATCCAAATGGAAGTAGCTCAGTGACAAAGAGCATGACAGACACAGTCACACTTAATTAGTTAGAAAGTCTTTTAAACTATCAACAATTAGATTTGGAAAAGCTGCTTCAAATACTCTAAATATTTAAAAGTTTAAATCAATTTTCACTACATTAAAATTTTATATAAAAAAAAAAAATATTAGGGATTCAATTTCTTAACTTTTGTGTGATCACAACCAACTACTTAATTTATAACTCATATATTTTTACATTAATTTTATGAATTCAAATAATATCATAACCAAATGATTCACAAGTTTAAATATTTGACACATAATGCTAATTAATCACTAATGCAAAGCATCTAGTCTTAAATGTTGAAGACCAATAATTGTACAACTCCTAACCATAATAATCAGAAATAGACTCATTTAAATAGAAAATGCATGTCCATCCATATTGATTGTTGACTTGGTAACTACAATTGACCTATTTTCTTTTTCTTTTTTTTAAATATAATTCATTAATAATGATATTAAGAATTACAAATACTCATATAGGTCAGACATAGAACTCCATTATTACTGGCTAATAAGGTTCACTAATCTTTAACGAACCAAAGAAATTTATATTTTTTTTAAACAATAAAACTAAAATTAAAAAATTTAATATTAAACTAAATTAAAAATGGCAAAATTTCCAAATAATTTATATAAATTTAAATAATTTAAAACTTTACGACAAATCTATCTATCTTCTTACCATTCTAAAATTATAACCCGATAGCTAGTACTTTAGGAAAATGGGTACTTTAGAAATATTTTAGTAGAAGTATACCTTTTCTTATTCAGAAAAAACGTAAATTCACAAATACAAATGGGAAAATTTATTGAATTAGAGGTCGAAAATCTTTCTCCTAAAAGTTCATTTGACCTTCTATGAAAATAATTGTACTTGGAAGTGCAAAAGTCCATGATCTACGAAAAAAATTGTACTTGAATTATTAAAGTCCATGATAATAAAAAATAATTATTAATAGAACCATTTTGTAAAAAACCAATCTATTATTAATTTTATTATAAATCATTTATCTATTTTATTATTATTTTATGTAAGATTCATAAATCAACAATGGACTTTCACATTATATTAGAAGTCCATATTCAAACGGGCTGAATATTTGGTGCTCAAGTGCAAGCCCATTAGGAATATGTTGGGCCGGTCTATATGATAGTAACCAACCAGTTTGTTGATATTGGGCCCAACTTATGCTTTGTTTGGATCGTCGTAAAATATTTGATATAAAATAGAGGTGAAAATGTCTTGAGATTATCAAAATTTCTTATTTGGTTCGGGTAAAAATATGAATGAGGGTGTACAGTAAATTTATTTTACACCCATTTTAGCCTAATTTTCTTCCATTTTACACCATTATTTTACTTTTACCCTCTTTCCAAACATAGCATCAAGGCAATCCCAATTGCATTTGAGAGGCAATACAATCCATTAAAGGAATGTTACCTTATCAAAAATTGAATTTCGGACCTCTTGATAGCAGGGCATCACCCCTACCCTGATAATGTAGTCATAAAAACAGCAAACAGTAAATGGTTTTGAATTAAAATTATAAATTAAACAAAATAGTGTTGGGACGAGTGATTAAATATTTTCTTTTTCATTAAATATTAATGTGCGGACCAATATACCTTTAAGAGCACCAACAACATTAAATATTAAAGCTGTCATTATTATTAGCTGCTCTATGCATTATTGGCTCCTCAACTAACACCGGCATACTGTAAAGAAAAAAAATAATAAATAACATTGGCACAGAAGGTGGCAACCACAATATAATAAATCATTACAATTTGAAGGCAATCTCAGCATAATTTTTGCAATTACAGACAATTTTATTGCAAACTAGCCCACAATTCTTATCATTTATACAATTATACCCTAACATTGTACATACGGTTAATTACCCTAACATTCTATTGACTAAATCTTGTTACTTTCTGCAATTAAATGACCATGCAACTGCTTTTTAAGTGTTGCAGAAAGTTGTTGAGTTCATTGACTTTTTACTTTCAGCAACTACATGAGAATCATTTGGAAACATTGCATGGAAGCAACAAGGATATTATCACAATCTTCATCATCAAGTGCTTCAAGAACTTCAATTTTAGTTGAAGCAGTAAATCTAAGGGAAAAAACAAAGCGACAAATGAAAAATGGGTCTGTTGGGAATTTGTTTTGGACTGCAATTTCAATTGCAGACCCTAATGATACAAATAAAGAGTTGCATGAACTAGTTAAGACGTTAAGTGAAGCTATTGCAATTTATAAAACTGATTATACACACAGTTTACAACGTGAAAATGGGTTTGAGACTCTCTGTGAGTTTCTTGACCAGCTAGAAGGGTTATTTTCAGTGGAAAATCCAGATTTATTTGTATGAACGAGCTGGACTCGTATGAGTCTTACTAGCCAAATTTTGGCTGGGGAGAGCCTGATTGGGTTGGTGTTATGGGTAAAGCTGGAGATTTATTTAGAAATGTGGTTATATTTATTGATGCAAAAGATGGAAAAGGGATTGAAGCTTGGATTACTTTAGATGATAAAAGAATGGAGCTATTGCAGAAAAATCCTGAGTTCTTGAAATTTGCTTCTCCTGATCCAAGGTTTCTAGCATGTGACGATCGATGAAGATGATTACAATATCAGTGTGAGAGTCATAATTTTAATAAATTATAAAGAATAACACGTGATAGAAATTAATGCATGTTGTTTAGATATTTTGGCTGGTTTCAAAATTTTAAGATATTTGCATACAGTTGCTACATAAATGATTTGATGTGGACTAATGTACTTTGTTGATTAATGTACGTACTTTTGAAACATCCTTAATTGCTTGTTTGAATATATCGAATATGTGTTTTATGAAACTTTCAAAGTGGTTGGTTACTTGCATTCAATGGGTCACTAATTTAAGAATCTGTTGCCACATCCAATAATTATATTCATCAAAGTTGTTTAATTCCATCTTATCAATGAATCATTTGTTTTAAAATTACTTACTTCCTGGAAACTATACTTTCCGGAAAGTACACTTTCAAATAAACAGGCCAACCAAACAAAATCCTGGTAAGATGAAAATAATTTTATTCAAAAGAAAATACGCTTTTAAGAAAATAATTATTTCTTAGAAAATATATTCACTTTAATTTTAGAATCTGTTGCCAACATCAATGATTTATATTATTCAAAGTCTGTTTAATTCCATTCTTCATCATTGATATTTCATTTGTTTTTAAAATTATTCTATACTTCATTGAGAAACTATTACTTTCCGGAACGTGTACACTTTTCAAATATAAACAGGCCAAAAACCAAGAACAAAATCCTGGTAAGATGAATAATAATTATATTATTCAAAAGAAAATACGCTTTTAAGAAAAATAATATTTGCTTAGGAAAATATTATATTATATATATATTATAAATATACTTATTATTTAGCTATATATTATATAACCTGAAAACAAATATTCTCCCCATCAAAAATATATATAACCTGAAAACAATATCTCCCCACAAAAATATTTTATTTTGTCTAATCTTGAAGAAAATTTTTAGGTAAAAATACCTTTACATCTATAATTTATTTTTTAATATTATTATAAACAAGACAAAAGAATTAATAATTAACACATTTTATAATTAGACATTTAGTGAGCACTCAGGAGGGAGACCTTGAGGGAAGCGCTTGGTGTCAGTGCAATAGTTGTAAATCATATAGTTCTTTTGCACCCATTTGATTCTTTCTTGGCCTGTGGTGTCCAAAGATTGCGTTAGCCATGAGTTATTAGAGGAGGAGCAAGAAGAGGAGCCAGAAGCCCAAATGCAGGCCTGTGCATTGAAGTTTCTATAGGAAGCAGTGAATGGAGCTTGGGTCCAATCTGTTTTTACAAGCCCACCCCTTGTGGCCCAATCATCAGCATTCCAGAGACTAGAATATATCCACATTGGTTGGCTTTTTGGAAACTGAATGCCATTTGATTCTAAGTTCTTGAACTCTCTAATAGGAGTCCCATCTACATAGAAACTAAAGACAGAAAAAGATTATTAGGAAAACTAATTAAGCTAAACAACCAGTCAATCTCAACTCATTTTCATCATGAATAAGAAATAGACTCATAAATAGGGATGTAAATAAGCCGAGTCGACTCGCGAGCTGTTCGAGCTCGATATCAAGTCTGTTTATTTAGCGATCTAGTTGAGTTCGAGCTTAATAATTTTTCCTCGAAAGTTCATCGAGTCTTATGAAATTTTTATATTTACATATATATAATATTATTTTAGATTACTCGAGTCTCGAATTTAAAATTTTTCGGGTTGAACTCGAACTTGAAGTGGAGCTCGAATCGAACTTGAGCCTAAAATTTTCAGGCTCGTTGAGTTTTGAGCCGAGCTAAATTCTAGTTTGCTTGGCCGGACTCATTTACATCCCTGCTCATAAATACTTAGAGAGAGAGAGAGAGAGAGAGAGAGAGAGAGAGAGAGAGAGAGAGACGAGAGGAAGAGAGAGAGAGAGAGAGAGAGAGAGAGAGAGAGAGAGAGAGAGAGAATACATAATGCTTTGAGGATTCCAAAGAATGGAGTAGGTGTGGAAGTCCTTGGTAGGATCAAACCAAAGGTAGAATTGTTGTTCTCTGTTTCCTTTTCCTTGGGCGAACACATTTGTATGGAGAATATAAGGATCTCCACTCAGGTTACCCAGGAATTCAAAGTCTATTTCATCATGGGCTGACCCTATAGAAGATAGCTGCGCAATTAACAAGCAAAAACAATAATCAACAAGAAGCTAACTTTTGTTTATTATGGCTGATTAGATGATTTCAAGTAACCTAAGAGATGAGCTTACATAGTAAGCAGTAACAGTTCCAGCAGAATTTCCAGCCACTAATTTCAGCTGCATGTCAATTTTTCCAAACAAGTATTGGTTCTTTGATCTAAACCCAGAACCAGAAGTTTTGTCAAGAGACAGAGTAAGAAGCTGGCCATTTTCAAGAATCTTTGCACGTCCATCACCCCAAGTTAAGTCAAAATCTTGATTGAAGTTACCAGCAGAAACCGCAGCCACTAGTACAAAGCTCGTAATTGCAAGAAAACCCAAAACGATATTATTATTTGCTCTAGTAATTGAGAGAGAAGAACTTGGACGAGTCATGATTTTGTTGGAGAAAAAATGAACAGTTTGTGAAAGAGAGAGCAAAGGAAGAGTTGTGAATAATGTGCATGGAAATGTTTATGATATATATAGGAAAATGTTTCTTTTTTCTTTTTCCAATAATACATTCGGTGTTCAACCAATTCAAAACCAATCAAAATCGTATTTTTAAAAACACCAAATTGAACTGAAATAATGTTTAGAATTAAATCACATCAACAATTAATTTAATTATCGGTTTTTTTTAAATTTTATAAAATCAAATTGGATTGAAATTGTTTCTTTTCCGTATGAATTAAAATCAAATTAAATTAAATTGAATCAAATGAATCACATTTAATAATAATAATTATTATAATTATTATTATTATTAATAAAAAGAAATAGAAGAAGGGTTGGTGGTTGGGAAAATATGGATTCGTGTGGAAGAGATATTGTGGGTTGACTAGGGCAATTGTTAGGGGACCGGACAGCTATAATAAAGATGACGTGCGTCTATGTCTTTTCTACATTTCTTTAGAATCATAAACTTTTAGTTACGCATAAATGATGTTTTAGCTTTTATCATTATCATAAATCTTAATCCATAACACAGCTGTCCATTATTCGTTTTCCGATTAATTAGAATCTAATCTAATCTAATCTAACTCACAGTCAGTTCAGACTTCTTCATATGATTTATTATAATATCAATCTATTTAAGTATTTTTTTATAATCACGATGATTGAAAGCGTATGAGATTTCGATTACGGTCCAGTTTAAGTACTGCAGGATTTATATAGGATGTTTGTTTCTCCCGGCGTGACAATTCTCGTACAGGTACAGCCAACCTTAGTCATTAACATCAGTCAAATGTAGCTTTCGTGTAGCTGGTGCTTATCAATTATCATCCAACCAATACTACAACAAGAACAAGAAGAGGAAGAGGAAGAAGGATGAAGAATTCTATTTTGAAAAATTATGCTCTTGAAATATTCAAAGAAAAATCTAATAATTTATTCTGTTTCTAGAAATATTTATTTGTCATCCTCAATTTCAATCTGTAAAATCTTTTTCAAGACTTACATATGACAAGACTTTTGTTGTTTGGATTAATTAAAAAAAGAAAGAAAAAAAAAAAAGAATCATCCCTTCTTCACACATTCATTTTTTTTCACGACCCAGTTATATATATATATTGAAACACTTGTTTAAATTTTAGTGGCACCTTTGCAAGTAGATTAGCACATCAATTGACTACCAACAGCTTTAAATATTGTCATTAAATTGTTAATTATGATAATCCTAATCTAAGTTGATTAAAGCTCTGTTTGTTTATAGAAAATAACTTATATTGGAAAATTAAAATTATTTTCCAACCGACTGATTTCATTATTTGGTTGCAATTTGAAAATTAGTTAAAAATATTAAAATTTTGAATTCATAAGACCATAAAGTAAAAATACTAATAATATAAATTTCGTATTTTACTAATTTTATTGTTAAATATGAAAATAACGCAAAAAAAGGATAAATTATGAAAACCGCCGGTGACCAACTGTGGTGGCCGATGGTAGTAGACAGTGAGCAGTGATAGTAGCTACCAATGATGAGTAAATTAAACAACATAAGGATTTATAAAGTTACAATAAGCAAAGTCCGGAAAATGTTTTACGCTCTTGAAGATAGGAAGTCATTTTCCTTAAAAGTGACTTAATTTTACTTAATCGGAAAAATATTTTCCGTTGATTTATTTTCCTAAACACTTTCAAACAAGTTATTTTATAGAAACAAACCAACCCTAAGGCTTTGGATAGACATCACCGTATCATATTCATTGAATACTCTTAAATTAATTTAGCTTTGGTGAAAAAAAATCAATCAATTAGGTTTTGAAATAATCTTTAAGAGATGACAGATCAAGTATTTGTCAATTCAAAATGTCAATGCCTCCATTTTTAAGCTGCTTTGACAGTGATAAGTAGTAGTTCAGTTGCCAATTGGGAATGCTCTTCATGTTTGATAATAATTAATACCAACCAACGACAATATCAATAGTTCTTTTCTATGATCTTGAGTCTGAACTTCAAAGTTCATAGCATTTAGATCAATAAGAAAAAGATATGGAGATGGAGATTTGCCTGAGGTCTGGCCGGAATTATTACGATTTGATTGAATTGGCTGGAATTATTTGCCTGAGCTTCTAGCAACCAGGAAACCTGTCATAAAACTGCATTCTGCAAACAATCCCACAAGGTCAAAATGAATGCAAAGTTATTTTCTTTGCAGAATTATATGTCCTATAGCTGTCACTTGAGGCCAAGTTAATTTCCATTTTTCTTTAATGTTGTTTGTCAGAAATCCGCTTTGAGCTTCTAGCCAGAGCAAGGGCTTTCAAAAGCCACATCCCACTTCTTGTCAATTAATTTTGGCATGGAGTTTTCAGAAGAATGTTTCCAGAAAACCATTTCTGCACAACTTTTTCTCTAAATCCTTCAACCTATCGTCTCGCATTCTTAAATTGAACTTGCCAAGCCAGCCTGCTAAGGATATCATCCATTTTAATTTTTATATCCAGCCCTCTACTTTCAGTCTTCCGAAGAAGAATCCACTATACTGTTGAATGCCTATATGGTTCATTCTCAAATAAACCACTATACTTTTCTCTATTCTGTTGAATGCCTATAAACATTACCACATGAGAAGCCAGAGTTTGCATAAAACCTGTGCATTTAAAACCATATGCAGGACTTAAACCTGCACCTTGCCTCCAAAAGCGTAAACTCATCCCCTTTTGAGGTAATAGGCTTAAGCAGGAAGAATTAGTCAACATAATCATGGTAATCATAGCTATAATTATCACATTGACACATCAGAACAACAATCATAGATTGACTTTCTTCAAGTCCGAATAACTTGCACCACATAAACTACAAAGCTTTTAAGATTGAAGATAATTTTGCATGTGTCATGTATCAACACGTGTATGTAACCATGAATGGAGAAGTAAAACACCTTTGCAAGCATAAAAAGAATTCTGAATGCCAAGAAAGTAAAAGCAGTTCTTCTGTTTCAGAATTGCTTGCATCATACAGAAACCATCTGATTTCCACCACACACAGGTATTGTCCACAAATATACATTACATCAATTTGTAGATGTACGTATTTTTTTCTCACATCCCAAGATAATTTTCATAGTACTCACCAAAAACAGATTACTTTCATTTTCTGTTCATTGCTTAATAGTAACTTGTCTTAGATTCAACAAGTAATGCACTTCCTATGAAACAATCTCTATCAAATTGGACGGATACATATCATGCAGTGTGCTGGTAATATGAAATGTCTATTCATTGGGCTATGCATGAATATCAACTGATCATATATATAACTACTAACATCATCTATGCATGAACACAAAAGAAGGAAAAATAAAAAATTGAATCAACTACCATCTTTTAATTTCATAGCAAACCACCAAATTACCAATTATATGATAAACAAATCTAAAGGCTATTCAGCCTGAACCTGATAAAAAATTTAACTAAAATTCAAAACCGCATTACTTACTACGCTGAGCTCCACTTCATATTCTAGGTCTCATTTCTGTCAAATGCAAGATCAAGCTCACAGCCAAGCAAGCAATGGTTTGATCTAGCCAACCCTAAAATGCCATGCAATGGCTTCTCAGCATCTACAGGTCCTAATTATCAATCAGGCAACTAAATCTACTGAAAGTAATTGACCAACTACCAAGAGGCATTGATGATCAATCACTACCTGGAAAAAAAAAAATCAAAGACTACCCACTTTTAGCACAGAGTCATAGAAGAACATAATTGATCTGAAAAAATTCTAATGGACAATTATGTTCATGGGTTAGCGTAGGCATAAATAACATGTTTACACTACAGGAGAATTTATTTGGGTACCCGAATATCAGAAAGGCTCTCTGACTGTATACAACCTTTTTGTATCTAATTCTTCTATTTTTCCTCATGATTGATGACAATAGACAGACCATCATGAACATCCCTTCCCCACACAAGGGCATCATGTAGGATAAAGGAGAGGCAAAGACCTCAGATAGAAAACTTCTTCCCTCCTTCCCATGTTCCCAATAAAAAGGTGGAAACTGACTATAAAATAAAGAAGCAAAAAGAAAAAATGAAAATAAAAGAAAAAATACTTGAGATTGATACTATCTCATGAAGGTATACTCACGTTGGAAATATTTTCTTGGAGCCAAAGCCGCATTTCATTTCAGCAGTTTGAGAGTAGGAGAAAGAGTGAGGGAAGACGGGTGGATATGTCATTCTACTGCCAAGAATAATAAACGAACCTTAATCAATGTTGCCCTGGATTATAAGAATTGTTTCCTTAAATACATGTTTATCACTCAAACAAACAAAACAAAGTGGCATGTGAGCATAACCCCAAATTTCGTGGATCGAGTAATTGAATGCAAAAGGATATTATATGAAAAGAAAACCTAGAATTGTTTGAATGAAATTCCCATCCACATGATCATGATCCCATTTCTAGATACTCCCATTAGTATACATTTGATAGATGGCAGACTTGAAAATTTATATTTCTTTCTATCATATACCATCAGATCTCATAAAAATAGAACACTGCTAATTTTAGTCTGCACATCAAAGAAAGGAATGAATTCATAGAAAAAAGGATGTGCTATAGCAGGGCTTGGAGAAACTAAAGCATGAAATTAAGATACTGAATCTGTGGTGCTGCATGTTTATCGCTTCACTTAATAGAGAAGACAACCTTACAATATAATTAATTATAAATGTTTGTGGTTAATTGTGTTGCAGAAATAGAAACAGCAGTTGAACAAAAACAAATTTTAATGAGAAAATCTATGCAAAAATACAAGATTCCATAATGGAATCATCTTCATAATATAAGTATTGCTTCTTAGAAAATGCTAATAGAGAGTGTATTAAAAGGAAATGATCATATGCAAGCATTAAAGTAATTGAAGATAAAGTATCAGCAGAGATCATATTTGAAATATCACCTTATAATTCAAGCCTTAATATAGGAGCACCACATGGAGGAAACAGACCTTTGTGATCAATCTCAAACTGTTGCAAGGTTATGCCTAGTCAAGTTCAAAGGAATTTATCAGAACATATAGAAATAAGAACTACAAACAACCACAAATACAATTAAAATTTTACACCATATCAAAAGCCAGTTTACTCTCAAAATGCTGAAGCCTGCATTAATATCGTCGTTTACTGAGGCGCCATGAATTAGGTTCCTGATATCTATCATAAAGAGGTTCGATGCGTTCTCGACGTTTGCGCTTACTCATATTCTTTGGATCTGCAGCCTTGAAGAATCTTGATGCTAGTTCTACAAGCCATTTAGGGTCTATTACAGTTACCTCACGCATGTACTCCTTGGTAGTCATTACTACTTCATGGTAGATGAGCCAGTCTGGTTGTCTGCGGTAAAGGGCACTGCTTGGATGGATATAGAATGTCTGATTGTTAATCAAGGTCCGATAACCCCCTTGCGGATCTCTTTTAGCTGTGTGGAAAAAGAATCCTGCAGCAATTGCTTTTGTTATCCTCATAACGTTCCCTCCGGCACTCACAATATCCACATTGTACCTATCCATAATGGAAAGAAGTTGTTTTCTAACATCCTTTGCCCTCCTCAAAGACCGAGCCTGAACAAAATTCTCATGACACCAAGCATCTGAGAAACCTTTTGCTTTCCAGGCCTCATATACAGCAAGTAAAGTCAGATGGTCCCCTTGTGGATGGAAAAAGTTACTCCTCTTCTCATCTGCTCGAGCTTGTTTTTCCCTAGGCCTGTAAAAGATGTTACCAGTTTGGATCATGGCAATAATAGTCAAAATCTCATCACTGCAACCAAGATATTCACTAGCTAATAACATTTTAGACAATGGTGGGTCAAGAGGAAATATTGCCATTAGCCTACCTGTTTTAGTTAGAATCCCTTCCTCATCCAATGCCCCTAGACCATATAGTTGATCCATGGCAGAAACAAAGGTTTGGAATGAAGGTGAATCCATAAAATCAAAACAGGATACATCTCTGACTCCCATAGCCATCATGGACAGCACAATCTCTGCAAGGTTAATCCTTTGGATTTCAGGAGTTGCAGTAGGAGACATCTCATTCCTAAATGCATTCTCAGTATAGAGACGGTAACACTTTCCAGGGCCAATACGCCCAGCACGCCCAGCTCGTTGCTTGGCAGATGCTTGTGAAATAGGGGTTATAAGCAAAGATTCAACCCCTAACTTAGGATTATAAACATTTTGTTTCATAAATCCAGGATCAATGACATAGAAAATTCCATCTATAGTCAATGACAATGACATAGAAAATTCCATCTATAGTCAATGATGCTTCAGCAATATTAGTTGCTACAACCACTTTCCTCTTCCCTGCAGGAGTTGGTTCAAATATCCTAGATTGCATGTCACCTGGAAGAGCACTATAAATAGGCAAGATAATCAAGTCAGGAATATTATTACCAAGTTCTTTCCTTCTATTATCAAGAGTTTCACATGCAAAATCAATTTCTTCCTGACCTGTTAAGAAAAGCAAAATATCTCCTTCAGGTTCTGTCAAGTGGATCTGCAAGACTGTTATAAGAGCTGCATCAAGATAATCACTTTCAGGCTCTTTAGTAAATAGTATCTCCACAGGAAAAGATCTGCCAGGAATAGTAAAAATATTACAATTAAAGAAGTACTCAGAAAACTTCTCAGCATCAAGTGTAGCAGAAGTGACAATCAACCTAAGATCAGATCTCCTTTTCAAAAGCTTCTTAAGCAACCCAAAAAGAACATCAGTGTAAATAGTCCTCTCATGAGCCTCGTCAAGCATTATAACAGAATACTGAGACAGATCACTATCAATCAAAATTTCCCTAAGAAGAAATCCCTCAGTCATATACTTAATCACAGTATTAGGCCCAGTACAATCATCAAACCTAACAGCATACCCTACCTCCTCTCTTAACCTGCAACCAAATTCTTCAGCTACCCTTTTAGCAACAGAAATTGCAGCTACTCTTCTAGGCTGTGTACAACCAATTTTCCCGTGTGCAATATAACCAGCCTCAGCAAGATACTGGGTTATCTGTGTAGTTTTCCCCGAACCAGTCTCACCAATCACTACAAGCACCTGATTATCATTCACAGCTTTAACTAATTCTTTCTTCAACTTATAAATTGGCAAGCTTTTTCTCTGTTCTTCAATTGACGAGTTTGATTTCTTGCCAAAGCAACAAGCTTTACCAAAAACTTCTTTTTTCCATTCTGGGATTGTATAGCCAGACAAACCAAGAAAATCCTTAACTTCATGTGCTAAACACCTAGCTCCAATTTCAGGAACTGGGTCTTCCCACGAACGGTTAAGATCTTTAGGCATTGAAACAAGAATTCTTTTTTGTTCTTCACGGATCTGTCTGCGTTCTTTAACCAGCGCAGATTGAAGTAAAGCTGCACGAGTCAATGAACCTTCCGGGTTTATAAAGATTTTGACGGGTGACATGTCAACGCCTGTACTTCTACTGGTTTTCCCTCGCAAAAAGAACGGTTCGTCGTCATTTAACTCTACATCAAAATCTTCCTCGACTTCAACATCATTTTCTTCTTGATTATCAAATAACGGAATTGGATAATCTCTTTTATTACAAACACCAGAAGCAATTAACTGGGTTAATTCGAACCTATCCTCTGCCCTCATTCTTGTCTTGCCTATCCTTCTTCCTTGTAATGAAAAGGAATGAAAAAGGCTCAATCTGCCTGAAAGCAACAATCTTTTAATCACCTAAACAGAAAGAACTCCCGATGAATAGAGAAAAGCTGAGCAGCTGTAGGCAATTAAAAGAATACAATGGATGTTAATGATTCACACAAACACAGATAATTTATTGAGAGAGAAGAAAACAAAAACTCTCACAAAAGCGCGTAAAAACTTTTCTTGCACTCCAAACCTCCTACGTTACAAATATAAAACGTTGGGTCAAGGTCGTTAATGGCGCCTGTTCTCAACAAGGGAGAGAGTAAAACTGTTTCGATCTTTATTTGAATAAGCTAAGTTTGCTTGCATCTTTAACACGTGCAAGAGAAGGAAATAAAAAATGATAGAAACGTGCAATTTTCACAAATTTTGAGTCAAATTTTAGTCGTCTTCATTTTATTTTTTTGCTTTTCATTTTGTAACTATTCACTGGTATAAGTAAAGCCCGATGCAAAGTCCAAAATGAATTTACGCCTTTCAATTATCAATTTTCAATTTTTTTAAATAGTTAATTTTACAATTTATTTAATTAATTTATACGCAATAAGCTTTCTCAAAAAAAAAAAAAAAAAAAAAAAATTGTGTAAGTATAAATTATCTAATTTTCTTCTCTAAATTGTGTTGCAAACGCATGTAAAAATGCTAAAATGATTGAAATTAAAGAAAATACAAAGAAAAAAAAAAAAAAAAAAAAAAAAGGTATTGTGTAAGTATAAAATTATCTAATTTTCTTCTCTATTGTGTTGCAACCATGTAATGCTAATGATGAAATTAAAAAAATACAAGTGAAATTATAATTTCAATTAGTCAAAATACAAGATTTGAAGTTTTTTAATTAATAGATAAAGAAAAAGAATTGAAATTACTCACTTTTGACATGGAAATGTTGTTATTGTAATTGTTAATGTTAACTTGTTAAGAACAAAGAAAAGTTTTCGATAATTATAAGTTGAACAGATTTTTTCTTTTTTAGGAAAATGAGAAACATTCATTAAGGAAGATCATTAAACATCAACAATAGAAGCAGTTGCTTCAATGTTGCTATCCAGAAAACCATTCCTTTGACATATTGTCTCGCATCCTTAAATTGAACTTGCCAACAAGCCAGCCCGCTAAGGATATCATCCATCCCATGTTTTTTCTCTATTATGTTGAATGCCTATAAAAATTACAACTGAGAAGCCACAGTCTGCATAAAAAACACAATAATATCTGCCATTCAAAACCATATACAGGATTTAAACCTGCACCTTGCCTCCGAAAGCGTAAACTCATCCCCGGTTGAGGTAATAGCTTAAGTAGGAAAAATTAGTCAACTTAATCATGGTAATCATAGCCACAATTATCACAGTGACACATCAGAACAACAATCATATATCGACTTGCTTCAAAACCGAATAACTTACACCACATAAACTACAAAGCTTTCAAGATTGAAGATAACTTTGCACTTGTTTCATGTATCAATACATGCATGTAACCATGCATGGAGAAGTAACATACCTTTGCGAGCACAGAAAGGATTCTGAGTGCCAAGAAAGTAAAAGCAGGTCTTCTGTTTCAGAATTGTGTCAAACAGAAACCATCTGATTTCCACCACACACAGCTCTTGTCCACAAAGATATATTATATCAATTTGTAGATATACATATTTTTTCTCATATCCCAAGACAATTTTCATAATGTTCACCAAAAATAGATTACTTCCATTTTCTATTCATTGCTTAATAGTAATTTGTCTTAGATTCAGCAAATAATGCACTTCCTATGAAACAATATCTATCAATTTGGACAGATACATATCATGTAGTGTGCTGGTAATATGAAATGTCTATCCATTGAGCTATTTATGAAGATCAACTAACCATATATATAACTATGACACAAGGGCATCAAGTAGGATAAAGGAGAGGCAGAGACCTCAGATAGAAAACCTCTTCCCTCCTTCCCATGTTCCCAATAAAAAAAGTGGAAACTAATAGTAAAATAAAGAAGAAAAAAGAATTAAAAAAGTGAAAATAAAAGAATAAATATTTGAGATTGATACTACCTCATGAAGGTACACTCAAGTTGAAAATATTTTCTTGGAGTCAAAGCTGCATTTCATTGCAGCAGTTGAGAGTAGGAGTGAGAGTGGAAGACGGGTGCATATGTCATTCTACTGCCAAGAATATCAAATGAAATATAACCTTAATCAATGTTGTCCTGGATTATAAGGATTGGTTCCTTGAATACATGTTTATCGCTCAAACAAACAGAACAAAGTGGCATGTGAGCAAACCTCAAATTACGTGGATTGAATAATTGAATGCTGCACAAGGATATTACATAAAAAGAAACCTAGATTTGTTTGAATGAAATTCCCATCCACATGATGATGATCCCATTTCTAGATAATCCCATTAATGCATTTGGTAGATGGCAGTCTTATTTCAAAATTTATATTTATTTCTATCACAAATCATCACATCTCATAGAAATAGAACAGTGCTAATTGTAGTCTGCTTATTGAAGAAAGAAAGAATTCATAGAAAAAAGGATGCGCTACAGCAGTGATTGGTGAAACTAAAGCATGAAATTAAGATACTTGATCTATGGTGCTGCATGTTTATCGCTTCGCTTAATAGAAAAAACAATCTTACAATATAATTAACTATAAAATGTTTGTGGTTTATTTTGTTGCAGAAACAGAAACAGTAATTGAACAAAAATAAATTTTACTGAGAAACTATATGCAAAAACACAAGATTTCACAATGAAATCATCTTCATAATATAAGTATTGCTTCTTAGAAAATGCTAATGGAGAGTTTGTTTTAAAGATTAAAAAGGAAATGATCATAAGCAAGCATTAAAGTAATTGAAGACAAAGTATCAGCAGAGATCATATTTGAAATATCACCTTACAATTCAAGCCTTAATATAGGAGCACCACATCAGGTTAACTGACAAGTTTTATATCTCTCTATCATGGAGGAAACAGACTCTTGTGATCAAACTTAACCTGTTGCAAGGTGGTTATGATTAGTCACGTTCAAATGAATTTATCAGAACATATAGAAATAAGAACTACAAACAACCACAAACACAATTAAAATTTTTACACCATATCAAAAACCAGATTACCCTCAAAATGCTGAAGCCTGCATTAATATCCTCATTTACTGAGGCGCCATGGATTAGGTTCCTGATATCTATCATAAAGAAGTTCAATGCGTTCTTAACATTTGCGCTTACTCATATTCTTTGGATCTGCAGCCTTGAAGAATCTTGATGCTAGTTCTACAAGCCATTTAGGGTCTATGACAGTTACCTCACGCATGTACTCCTTGGTAGTCATTACTACTTCATGGTAGATGAGCCAGTTTGGTTGTCTGCTGTAAAGTGCACTGCTTGGATGGATATAGAATGTCTGATTGTTAATCAGGGTCCGATAACCCCCTTGCGGATCTTTTTTAGCTGTGTGAAAAAAGAATCCTGCAGCAATTGCTTTCGTTATCTTCATAACGTTCGCTCCAGCACTCACAATATCCAAATTATACCTATCCATAATGGTAAGAAGTTGTTTTCTAACATCCTTTGCCCTCCTCAAAGACTGAGCCTGAACAAAATTCTCATGACACCAAGAATCTGAGAAACCTTTTGCTTTCCAGGCCTCATATACAGCAAGTAAAGTCAGATGGTCTCCTTGTGGATGGAAAAAGTTACTCCTCTTCTTATCTGATTGAGCTTGTTTTTCCCTAGGCCTGTAAAAGATATTACCAGTTTGGATCATGGCAATAATAGTCAAAATCTCATCACTGCAACCAAGATATTCACTAGCTACTAACAATTTAGACAATGGTGGGCCAAGAGGAAATACTGCCATTAGCCTACCTGTTTTAGTTAGAAGCCCTTCCTCATCCAATGCCCCTAGACCATACAGTTGATCCATGGCAGAAACAAGAGCTTGGAATGAAGGAGAATCCATAAAATCAAAAGAGAATACATCTCTAACTCCCATAGCCATCATGGACAGCACAATCTCTGCAAGGTTAATCCTTTGGATTTCAGGAGTTGCAGTAGGAGACATCTCATTCCTAAATGCATTCTCAGTATAGAGACGGTAACACTTTCCAGGGCCAATACGCCCAGCATGCCCAGCTCGTTGCTTGGCAGATGCCTGTGAAATAGGGGTTATAAGCAAAGATTCAACCCCTAACTCAGGATTATAAACATTTTGTTTCATAAATCCAGGATCAATGACATAGAAAATTCCATCTATAGTCAATGATTTGCAGATCCTGTGGAAATAGGGGTTTATAAGCAAAGATAACACTTTCCAGGGCCAATACGCCCAGCATGCCCAGCTCGTTGCTTGGCAGATGCCTGTGAAATAGGGGTTATAAGCAAAGATTCAACCCCTAACTCAGGATTATAAACATTTTGTTTCATAAATCCAGGATCAATGACATAGAAAATTCCATCTATAGTCAATGACGCTTCAGCAATATTAGTTGCTACAGCCACTTTCCTCTTCCCTGGAGCAGTTGGTTCAAATATCCTAGATTGCATTTCACCTGGAAGAGCACTATAAATAGGCAGGATAATCAAGTCAGGAACATTATTACCAAGTTCTTTCCTTCTATTGTCAAGAGACTCACATGCAAAATCTATTTCTTCGTGACCTGTTAAGAAGAGCAAAATATCTCCTTCAGGTTCTGTCAAGTGGATCTGCAAGACTGTTTTAAGAGCTGCATCAAGATAATCACTTTCAGGCTGTTTAGTATATAGTGTCTCCACAGGAAAAGATCTGCCAGGAATAGTAAAAATATTACAATTAGAGAAATACCCAGAGAACTTCTCAGCATCAGGTGCAGCAGAAGTGACAATCAACCTAAGATCTGATCTCCTTTTCAAAAGCTTCTTAAGCAACCCAAAAAGAACATCAGTATAAATAGTTCTCTCATGAGCCTCGTCAAGCATTATAACAGAATACTGAGACAGATCATTATCAATCAAAATTTCCCTAAGAAGAAACCCATCGGTCATATACTTAATCACAGTATTAGGCCCAGTACAATCATCAAACCTAATAGCATACCCAACCTCCTCTCTTAACCTACAACCAAATTCTTCAGCTACCCTTTTAGCGACAGAAATTGCAGCCACTCTTCTAGGCTGCGTACAGCCAATTTTCCCTTGTGCAGTATAACCGGCCTCAGCAAGATACTGGGTTATCTGTGTAGTCTTCCCCAAACCAGTCTCACCAATCACTACAAGCACCTGATTATCAAACACAGCTTTAACTAATTCTTTCTTCGACTTATAAATTGGCAAGCTTTTTCTCTGCTCTTCAATTGACGAGTTTGATTTCTTGCCAAAGCTACAAGCTTTACCAAAAACTTCTTTTTTCCATTCTGGGATTGTATGACCAGACGAACCAAGAAAATCCTCAACTTCATGTGCTAAACACCTAGCTCCAATTTCAGGAACTGGGTCTTCCCACGAACGGTTAAAATCCTTAGGCATTGAATCAAGAATTCTTTTTTGTTCTTCACGGATTTCTCTACGTTGTTTAACCAGTGCAGATTGAAGTAAAGCTGCACGAGTCAATGAACCTTCTGGGTTTTTAAAGAGTTTGACAGGGGGCATATCAATGCCTGTACTTCTACTGGTTTTTCCTCGCAGAAAGAAAGGTTCGTCGTCATTTAATTCTACATCAAAATCTTCCTCGACTTCAACATCACTACCTTCTTGATTACAAACACCAGAAGCAATTGACTGGGTTAATTCGAATGTAGCTTCTGCCCTCATTCGTGTTCCCTTGTCCATCCTTCTTCCCTGTAATGAAAATGAATGAACAAGGCTCAATCTGCCTGAAAGCAACAATCTTTTAATCACCTAAATTGAAAGAACTCTCGATGAATTACAGATTAAAGCTAAGCTGCAGGTGTAGGCAATTAAAAGAATATAATTGATTTCAATGATTCACACAAACACAGATAACTTATTGAGAGAGAAAAAAACAAAAACTATCTCACAATAGCGCGTAAAAACTTTTCTTGCACTCCAAACCTGGTACATGTTGGATCAAGGTCGTTAATGGCGGCTGTTCTCAACAAAGAAGAGAGTAAAACTGCTTCAATCTTGATTAAGCTAAGCTTGCTTGCATTTTCATCACGTGTGTCAGAAAAGGAAATAAAAGATGATAGAAACGTGCAATTTTCGCAAATTTTTAGTCAAATTTTGTGGGTATTTGCAAGAGTGTACATTAAATGGTTCAAATCATAAAATTAAACTAAATCATGCTAAATTTTTTCAGTTTTGTATAATTTTTTTTCAAATGATTTGGTTCGGTTTCAAATTATATTACTAAAATATTTACTACAAACGTAATTTATTTATTTATTTTCAGATAATTTGTTTCAACCAATAAAAAATCTAGCTATTAAATTTCAATTTATTTTGTTAAAACAATGAAATTTAGTATTTCAATAATGAAAGAAACCACCAAAATTGAAAGGTAGCAAAAAGTATAAATGGAAGGTTCTTAGAACGTGAAGCCATAAAAATACACAAATTGAGATGGGTTGGAAGTTTCCACTTTCCAACTTGTTTCTCATAATTTACATAAAACACACTTTGGGATCACAACAAAGAACTGTATGCTAATTCACTTGTCTAGACAATATTATTATAACCTGCCCCGCTTTAGAGGTCTCACCTACTCATTAATGGCACTTTGCTTTAATTAAGACCATCGAAACATGGAAGAATTCTCAATTTATGTGTAAACTATCACTAAGGTCCCACTATTACATAAATATAGCAATTAAGTACCTGTATTTTTCAAAAATTCAATTCTCAAACAAAATAGATTCTCTATTTAAACCCGGGTCGATAAGATCTACACACTAATAGTTGCTCAAATCATGATAAATAAAATATGATTTTTTCATAAAAAGTATTAACCTTTAAAATAAATGATGAAAAATATATTAAATGTTGGATTCTTTAAGCAAGGTTTAGGGTTCGAACCCTAGCATTGTGAAGGGAGAAAACTCAATTAGAAGGATTGTCTGCATAATGGGCCTATGCATAACCTGAATCCAGATTAGTTGGTTGTGCGGATACCGAGTGATTTAACAACTCTTTTAACAATTATTGCCAATAATAAATAAAATTCCTGTTATATGATTGTAAATTGATAAAAATAACTCCATTTTTCTCAAAAACTTTAAAATTATTCTCATCTTACAGTCTTATTGATAATAAAAAACAATTATTTTAACAATTATTATCATATTATTAAAAAAAAGATGGACATAAGCAAATCATATGATCACTTTAATAGTTACTTTAATGCTCACTCTGTATCAAAATATAAGTCGTTTTATATATTCCAAAAAATAATAAATGATTTTTTTTAATATTGTTATTGTTTACACTAAATATAATAAATACTTCATAAGCAACCAATGGTTTTGAGATAAATGATGATTTGGTCAATTTTACCCTTGAGTTTGTTATAATCTAAGAGAATTAATTTCTTCCTTAATTTTTATGCAAGAACCTTAAATGATTTATATTTTGAGGCACAGGGAGTATATTTTTTAGAAATATAAAAGCTAAATAATTAATTCATAGAGACTTAATAGTAATTTACCTTAATTTATAATAAATGAGTATTATTAATTGAATACTACTAAGATAAGTTTATTTTCCTTTTTTATTTATACTCAAACATGAACCATTTTCCTTTTTTTTTTTTTTTTTTTAGTTGAATTTAAATTCTTTTAATATAAACTTTATTTAATATTCACTCTCTCCAATTTGTATTGCATAATTTTCCTTTTGGATTCCTCAAGATAAGTGATTTGAATTTTTAAAAATGTTAAAAAAAAAGTTCGTAAGATAATTAATTCTAAAATATCTCATTCCTATTTTTTTTTTTTTGATAGCATTTTTCATTTTTTCCACGATATATATATGTGGAAAAATAATAAAAAAATATATAAATGAAGTAATTTAAAGAACTATTTTTAAACTGTGAAAAAAAAAAAGGAAACTATAATTTTGAGAAATAAAAAATATGACTATCGTAATAATTTTTGTATCAAGGAGATAGAGACATGCTCATATGAGAAGTGTATACAGACCTTGTTAATAAATCTGAGTTCAAATTTTCAGCGTACATGAAAATTAGATTAAATTATTTTAGCTTGATGACCAACATCTTCTTAAAAAATACAATACAATTATTTATAAAGAAAAAAAATTAAAATGAAGATTATACCTTTCAAAAAAAAAAAATGAAGATTATGATTATTTCAGAATTTAGCTTTTTTTTTTTTTTACTTCAATTTTAAAATATAAGAAAAATAAAAATTCGAAATTGAAATGATTCTATTCTATCAAAAGCTAAAAAAAAAAGTAAAAAGCAAAAACTGTTATAAGTAATTGCCATATTTTATTTTCTGGTTTACGCGTTGTTGCCTATCTGTCCTGTCTCTCTCTCTCTCTCTCTCTCCCTTCTCTTTCTCTTTTCTCCAAAGCAAACCCTTAAATCCCATCTGTCTCTTTCCCTCTCTCTCTCTCTCTCTCTTCTCTCTCTAACCCATTTCCTCAATTAAAACCATCAGTTTTAAGAGACAATACCAGAGAGTTAGAGAGAGAAAGCTCAGGTATTTTGGCTAATCCTGTAATTTCGGTTTCGATCTCGGGGCTATTATTGATTTTTGCAATTTTTCTTATCGATTTTTAAATTAGTTTGTTTGTTTTTTTTACCTTTCGTTTTATTCCTTTCTTTTTCACTGTCTTCTCTTTCAATTCTCCTCATTTTCAATCTTTTTTTATCTCCAGTTTTGTCTGGAATTTAGGGTTTCGCTTTTGTGTTTATCTTTTTGGATTTAATTTGTGATCTTTAATTTCAATTTTGGTCATTTGATGGCCAACGATTATCATCAGCATAAATTTGGGGTGAGGATTGATGGGTCTTTCTTTTTCTGGATTGTCTTTTTTTTTTTTTTTCTTTTCATTGGATAATTTTATTATTGTTTATGTATTTGATATGGATGGAAATGATGCATTACTGTATCCGCTAATTTTGTTGTAGCATTTTTGCATTTTTTGGTTTCATAATCGCTATATTTTATCTGTTATAGGATTTTAACTAATTGGTTATTTATATTTGTTCTTGCATGCCCGTTTCGTTTCAATTTTTAGCTGTTATTTGTTACTTTTTCATGTTCTAAATTTTGAATTATGATGTTTGATTTGATGAGAATCCTATAAATGGTTATTTGCTAATTGCTGAATTGTATTTTTGATTTCAAGATTCAATTATTCGGCTATTATGCTGAATATAGCTTGAATATTTTGCTGGTATAATTTAGGCACATGCACCTTCTCCGGATTACTATAAATTGGCGAAGACAAGTGCTGTAGACGATTTAGTTTTGAGGAGGAGAGACAAGATGCGCAGGTGGCTTTGTTGTACCTGTCAAGTAGAGGAGTCGTACCCATCACGTGAGAATGAGCACCTAAGAAGCCCAAAGCACTATCCAGATGGTACATTCATCTTAATCTTATCTTGTACTATGCAAGTTGTCTGTAATTGTTCTTTTGAAGGTCAAATTGTGCATTAGCTCTATCCAAGATTGGTTAGTCTTCATCATTAAGATGTAACATGTATAGTTCACTTTGCTGCGGATTTCATAAAATAAATTGTTTGGAAGTATGATTGTTGACATAACATTCTGGTATTGTCAAATTCAGTAAGATGGGGGAGAAAGCTATATTTAGTCACAAAAACCTTATATGAAATTTGGGAATAAGTTTTATTGAGTGTTTCTTGATTCAGTAAATGTTTATGAGGCTTAAGGATTCAAAAACACTTGTTTGATCCCAAAATTGACATTTCACTTTTTAGAGAGACAATTTAGATCATATCTCTCCTGGGTCTAGCTAATTGTTACCTACGTAATATTGCATATTGCTCCTGTCCCCTTTGCGTTGACTAATCAATGTTGTTGCTTTAAGTTGCAATTCTAAAATTTTAGACTTCTCAGTTCTGTCTTTGCCACATTACTCTTCTCCATTGCCAATTGCTAAATCATTTTAGGCACTCTTCCAATGCAGTCATTTGTGATATATCTTGCACTTGGGCATTAAGTTGTGAACTTAACTTTATGGGTCAAAATATATAAGCATACAACGAACAAAGTGAATGCAAGTTTGCAAATATAAGTGCAACAAAATCAGATATTATATTACTTATTACTTGTAGTTGCATATGATGCCAAGGAATTTGCCTATGGAGTTTGTGGGTTGCGTTATAAGAAAGAAAAAAGAAGTGGGAGCACGTAATTGGTAATATTCTTGGTAGTCTTCAAATAAATAAGTTAAAATGAAGCTCATCTTCATGCTGCATTTGATGAATAATTTGTTTCCAACTTTATTTTATTGTTTCTTTTTGGTGGATCATGCATAGTTGTTCTTCTGACAATTGACCCATTTTTACACTTTTTTTTCCCGCTCTTTCAAATATTAGGAAATCCTACGAAAGGCCCGAAGGTAGCAGCTCCAGTGAAATCCGAAGTGCAGAAGGAAGCACCTCCAATTGAAGTGCCTGCATTGTCTTTGGATGAACTGAAAGAGAAGACCGAGAATTTTGGTTCAAAAGCATTGATTGGTGAAGGATCCTATGGAAGAGTCTATTATGCTAATTTAGAGAATGGAAAAGCTGTGGCGGTTAAAAAACTTGATGTTGCATCTGAGCAAGAGTCGAATGTTGAGTTTCTGACTCAGGTGTGTCTGCAATTTGTAGGGAAAAAGCACATGCCTGTCTGTTGATTTATTATTATGGTGCTGTTCAATTTTTTTATGTAACAATCTCTTTTGTCTTTTAAGATGCCTGATTATGCATTTTTTAAAAATTTTTAATCCTGAGTTTTTTATTTTAGGTTTCCATGGTATCAAGGTTGAAGCATGAAAATGTTGTAGAGTTGCTTGGTTACTGCGTTGAAGGAAATCTTCGAGTGCTTGCATATGAGTTTGCAACAATGGGATCTCTTCATGACATATTGCATGGTTTGAGCTCATCTTTTATACTTGTTATTGACATTGTCTATCACCTAACAGCAATTTTTCATTTGCAAAATGTGATTAATTAACCTTCTTTTTCTTTGCAATGACAGGCAGAAAAGGAGTTCAAGGAGCACAACCAGGTCCCACACTTGACTGGATGCAACGCGTTAGAATTGCAGTTGATGCAGCAAGGGGTTTGGAATACTTGCATGAGAAAGTGCAACCTGCCATTATACACAGAGATATCAGATCAAGTAATGTGCTTCTGTTTGAAGACTTCAAAGCCAAGGTTGCAGATTTTAACCTTTCAAATCAGGCTCCTGACATGGCAGCTCGTCTTCATTCTACTCGAGTTCTGGGAACCTTTGGTTATCATGCTCCAGAGTAATGCTTCCATCACAACTTTTTCTGTTTATTTGTTTGTTATCATGCTTAGAGGTGTTTTCCATGCGCATATATGCTAATACCGTGTACTATGTTTTCCATGTGCATATATGCTAATACCGAGTACTATATGCTGCATAATATTGGGACAAAGTATTGCTATGGAAATTTATTTAACAAATTCCCTTTGACATGAAGTTATTATGTTGTTGTCAAACTGCTCAGCCATCAGTTTTATTGTGATAAGTAGCATCTGCAAATTAATATTTTTAATGAAAAAAGAACTATAAAGTCATGTTTGGACATGTGAGCAAGGTTTTGGGATTGGTAACCGCCCAGAATCCTAGAAAGGAGGATGTGATCTTATGTATATATTCTTGAATGCATAACTTTAACATTAAAAAGATTTTTTAGGATAGCAATAGTAGTGAAGCAATCATGAAAACAGTAATATTTGGATTTCTTGAAATATTATGGGGCACTTTGTAACTTAAAAACAAGTGTTGAACAGGAAGGGACATGTGTCATGTCCTTGAGTGTGAAGCGCCCCTAATTTTCTGTCGGATTATTCCAGAAGGAATTATTTGTGGCTTGGCTTTCCTCTTTCTCTTTTAGTTTGCGACTGTAGTATTGTTATTATGATTTGAAATTAATTGGGCAGTTAGATGTATTTTCACAGAATAAAGCATCAATGTTAAATAAATGAAGAGATGATAAAAAAAAGACTGGAAATGATTTCACTTTTATGGCAGTTTATGTGTTTGGACTTTCCCTGTGGTCTCTGCCCTTTTGGATTTATTGTTTCATATTAAATATTAGTGCAAAATAAGATTCAAAGTTACGAACTTGGTTTTACTCTATACAGCCTATCTTTTGGTGGTTATATACTTAATTCGTAAATTTTTATGATGTGCCTGAAACCCTGTTGTTTTAGTTTTAATTCTTTGGTTGTCTATGGCCTTTATTTTGGTGGTCATATGTATCTGAATCATCTGTTTGTTTTATTTATTCATTTATTAATTTGGTCTATCTGGATCTAGTTGAAGAATATACTTTGAACTTCTAACAAGTATCTTGTATTTACCTTCTTGGAAATGTTAATAAGGATATATCTTTGGTGAATATTCAATTAAGATGTGTTTGGGATGCAGTTTGCTTGTAACATTCTGCAAAATATTCCAATCTCCTTGCTGCTCTGTCATATAAGTTTTCCTTTTATGCCTACAGCCTACTTATTGGAACTTGTGTTTCTTCCAACTATGTACCTTAACATTTGGCCATTACCTTATTCTGTCTTTATTTCATATTACGTCTTGAATGTATTCCTTTTATGGTAAATGGCTGCAACATGATCTCTTGAGTGTTCTTTACTGGAGGTTTAAGGAAATGTCTTTTAATACCTACTTTTCGTTAGAAGTTATATTCTTCCACGTGTGCAAATGCTTATATGTTGAAATTATCACTTCGCAACATCTTCTTTTCTTTGTGATTTAATATCATATTATTTTCTTCTTTGGACAACATTTATGCTAGATTAATGACTTGTCTAATTGCTCCACAGGTATGCAATGACTGGACAGCTGACCCAGAAGAGTGATGTTTATAGTTTTGGAGTGGTTCTTCTGGAACTTCTTACCGGGAGGAAACCTGTTGATCACACTATGCCACGTGGACAGCAGAGTCTTGTAACTTGGGTGAGTTCCTTTCTGCCTTGTTTCTTCAATAGTAAAATCTATCTATTATTTTTCATACATTAGACATAAGTTTAAAACAAAACTTGGTTTTTCTCGGCTAGGCTACTCCAAGACTGAGTGAGGACAAAGTTAAACAATGTGTAGATCCAAAGTTGAAGGGAGAGTATCCTCCTAAAGGAGTGGCCAAGGTATCATCTCTGCCTTATAAGCATATGCATTAATTTCATTTTGTTCTCATCTCGCTTTTATTTAATCGGCTACTAATATTGTAATCACTTTGCCTTTTGGCAGTTGGCAGCTGTTGCTGCATTATGCGTGCAATATGAGGCTGAGTTCCGACCAAATATGAGCATTGTTGTTAAGGCACTTCAACCACTTTTGAAGCCTCCGGCTCCGGCCCCAGTTGCTGCTGCTCCTCTAGAGACCTAAAACGAAGAAAGAAAGAAAGTTTTATAACTTGTGCAGTTTGTTTATTTTGCTTGCAGAATTGTTGGATTAACTCTACATATATTTTTTGATTGTTAGTATATGGGATTGGATGTGGAGGTTGGAATTTTTTTTTTTTTTTTTTTTTTTTTTTTTTTTTTCCGAGTCATAAAAATTGACTGTTGGGATTGGGTTGTGTGGTGGATGTATTAATATTATCTGCTTTTTCAATGGATCCCTTCATGCTTATTGGCAATGCTTTTACTCATTATATATCTATATATACAAACTCTATCAAATTATTAACCCTTGATCTTACTCCGGCAACCCTTGATCTGCTTTATTTATTTATTTATTTTTTGCTTTTTATTTTGTCACACTTTTGTTTTTGATATTTTAAATTGTTCTGTAGTTAAAGGTTTAGAGTCACTTGAAGTTATCCAGGGACATATTTGGCCTGGAGAATGCTGAAATTCCTGTTCATGAGCACATTGAAATAATAGACTAAAATGTACGTAAAAATTGAAAGGGTTTGGAAAAAAATTTGATGAATCAAATGAAAAAAGAAAATATTAATTACAAATATTTTAGGGGTTCTTTTTAGTTTAACTATTAGGGAGGATTTTAATATTGTTAAAATTTTAGAATTATGTATTATATTTTAGAACAATTTCGAAAAAGTAAATAGACCAATCGGTTTTATTAGCTTCTTAAATAACCTAAAATTAGAAAATGATACAATAAATTATGACATTTCAAAACCTAATTTCCGATGTAATAGGAAATACAGTATTTTTTTTCCACATACTTGCCGTTAGAAATAAAAAAATCCTGATTAAAAAAAAAGAAAACAAAAATTTAAAAAATCCTACTATTATTAGAATTAAAAAAAAAGAAAAAAAAAATGCGAAACTTCCTTTTTCGTGCTGCATATTATTTTAACACACGCCTATATATTCATCGGACAGCGTTTGCAAAACCCTTCTCTAATAAACCCCAAACTCTCTCTTAAACGCTCTCATTCAGAATCTCAAACAAAGACCAAAGTGGTAAGTTGTTCTCTCTCTCTCTCTCTCTCTCCACCTGCAATCTCAAATATCAAAGGCTCATAACGGTTCTACTCACTTTCTCTCACTAAATGATGGCTGATGATATTGAGTCTGATGCATGCATTGATTCCAAAAGCAGGATTACAGAGATGGAAGAAACTCTTTTTCCTCAACATCAGGAATCCTTGGATTCAATTTCTACTGTTTCTACACAAGAGAGTGCGAAAGAATCATCTTTGATTGATTCATCTACTAAAGAAGATATCCCCAGTCTCAGTTCCTCCAAGAAGGTTAAGTGCTCTTTTACTGAACCTAGTGGAAGTAGTGAAGAGAATCAAGGAATATTAGGTTCTGATGGTGAAGAAAAGGTCATTCTTTGTGATTTGGTTTCTGGGTCTCTTGGAAGTGAAGGGAAAAGTGAAGATTTTGTCAGAAAGATTGAGTCTTTTGATGTGGAGTTGCAAGAAACAAAGAATTGTGAGATGGGTTTTGACACTGATGTTAAAAATAGGCAAGAAAACATTGAAGGGACTGTTAAAGACGTGGTAGGAGAGAAAGAGAAAGAATTAGTTTGCGTGAAAAGTGAAATGGGTTTCTCTGTTGCTGAGAAATTTGATAAACATGGAGTAGCAATAGGTTCTTTCATTGAAGAAAAAAAGGAGGAAGAGCAGAGTTTGCTGGAAGCCAAGAAGAAGCAATTATTGACAAAAATTGAGACTGGTTCAATCTTTAAAGACAAGATCCTAGGGGGTCTTGAAGGAATTGATGAACCCATTAGACGGTCCCTGAAGGTCAAAGTAATTGATGATACAGCAGTGCTTGAAGCAGTTCCAATCCCCAAAACTGGTAATGGTGAAAATAAGAAGCAGAAACAAGAAGTTGATGGAAAGAAGTTGAAACTGCCCAGAAGAAAGGGAAAGGACGTGAAAAATGTTTCTGAGACTAGTGAGAAACAGAAGAAAACGACCCAAGTCGGCAAAGCTGTAAATAAACTAAGCCTAGTGGGTGAAGCTCAAAATGAGAGCCAAAAGAATGGACACCCTCTAAGGAAGTACTCAAGGGAGGAGATGGAGGCCCTAAGGTTTGTGAACGTTGTAGAACAGCGAAAACTATGGAGGGACACATACACTGGGCTTGGAGATGCTGTTGTAAAGGAGTATGACGACTTGGCAGGCTCAAGGCATCATAAGAACATTCACTTGAACTTCGATCCTCGTCAACACTATGGGAAGAAGGAGGATGCCCGTAGGACTCTCAGTGAGTATATCTTCTTGAAGTTAATTTCTGCTTCTTTAATTTTACTGATTATTTTTTGAACAAATTTGATTCATAGGTGCTACTTTATCTGGTCTTTTGTCTAGAAATCGTCTAGTTATCATGAGAACGCGTATGATTGCTTATTTAGTTCTGCTGTAAATATATATGAGTTATTTACTATACTTTTGTGATTGTGAACTGTGCTTAGTGCACTGCTTTTTCTCTGCTGCATATTTATTTCGAACTTTACTGGTTCACATGAATATACAAATTTTGGCTTGATAAAGGTGATAAAAAGAAAAAAAAAGAATGATTAGGATGTTGTTTACGGCTCTAATTCAATTTAAGATGTAGCTATCATCTCATAATGTGCAAGTCAACCTTGCTACGGCTTACAGTTAGTTGGGACATTATTTAGTTCTGCAGAAATATCCTTGTGAGCTTGAGACTTGTGTGTTTTGTTCTGCTTTAAGTTTAACGAGCAGGTAGCAGTTATTTGTGTGAATAAATGATGGTCTGATGCTCAGGCCTTGAAATGCCTGAAAATTGGGCTTTTGGTTACTTTATTTATTTATTTTACTAATCAGGGATTTTGCTCTCTTTGTTGTTTGGGTCCTTACCTTTCAATTGAATTTGACTTAGTGTTGTACGAGGCAATCTGTATTCTTGTTATTACTAGAGTTGCTAGTTGATTCATAATGAAGTTGATATTGTATCTAAACAGCCACAAAAAAAAAAAAAAAAAAAAAAAAAAATGGCATATCAGCTGCACTTTTGAAATAATATGAAGTCTGCAGGATGAGTAGCTAATTAATATTTAGGGTATCACTAGCAAATAGTATGAGGCTAGTTTATATTTAACTAACATAGCCATACCTATATGGATGAGGTCATCATAGATTCTTGTCTCGCAAATCAGTTCAGAAATGAGGCTAGTTTATATTTAACTCATATAGACAGACCAGAACCATATGGATGAGGTCATTCTTGATTCTTGTCTGGCATATCAGCTGCACTTTTGAAATAATATGAAGTCTGCAGGATGAGTAGCTAATTAATATTTAGGGTATCACTAGCAAATAGTATGAGGCTAGTTTATATTTAACTAACATAGCCATACCTATATGGATGAGGTCATCATAGATTCTTGTCTCGCAAATCAGTTCAGAAATGAGGCTAGTTTATATTTAACTCATATAGACAGACCAGAACCATATGGATGAGGTCATTCTTGATTCTTGTCTGGCATATCAGCTGCACTTTTGAAATAATAGAAGTGCTGTAGAATTTGCAAAATAACGTTTAGGGCTAATCACAGTTGTAAAACTAAAGGCGCTATGAATGTTCGGGAAATTGAAATTCTCAAAGATGCATTTCTGTGGACAATAATAGTCAAAGTTTTGGGACTTGTAGTCTGATATTAGTAACAGATATTATGAGGTGCTCTACCTTTTTTTTTTCCTTCTGCTTTGCTATGGTGTGAATATACGAATGCGGTCAGGCTTAAATTTATAGCAAAGACAGATTGCGCATTGAATTGCCTGCATGGAATTACAAGGTCTATCTTATTGGTGTTCCTTGTTAAAGTTGTGATTCCCTTGCACTTTATCCTCTTCATTTTTATTCCAATCCCTTCTTTTGTACTTCATACTGGTTTCATCCTCAGCGTTGTTTGCTAGAAATCCATCCTTCTTGATTTTTGGCTATGGTTTGTCACTTCTATCCTGTTACTTCTCCTGGTTAGTCTCATCCATACTTTTACTTCTTGTCTGAAATTTTCTTGCTCTCTATGTTTTTCCTCCTCGGTGTAATTTGCTCACTTTTCCTCCCTCTACCCTTATGTTTATTCTATTTCTTTCCTTTGAAAAATGTACCTTTTATTTTTTAAAAAAATAAATATGCAAAATGCTCATGGTGATATCTGAATACTTTCTTTATCCACCGCTTCCCTTCTGGAGTCAGCTCTGATTTTGTCAATTTGATTGGTTGATTTTCTGTTGTGGACAGGTGTGGCTGCAGCAAGGGGAAGATGGAATCATTTAAATGTTTGTGTGCATTGAAGAATGGCCTAACACAATCTGCAAAGTCCTTATGTTCAACATATTCAGCTCATATATCTTAAGCTGTATAGTTAGGCAAATGATTGTTGTAATGTCTTGTTCATATTATACAGTCCTTGTACATGGGAAGTTTTGCTGTTGACCCACTAGATTGTAGCTTTTTGGCAACATGCTTTTTTGTACAGTACGAGCCATGACATTTTTTTGCAATTGGAGTCTAGTAAAATGATGCTACTGCTTGTGATTTGTACATGAATGAAAATATATGCTTATACTTGCTTAATTTTACTTGCAAGTGCCATTCTCTCCTCCCCCTGTCTTATGACCCCTTTGGCTGAAATGTTTATTTTTGGATATATGAAAAGAACTCTTAAGTTTTGTGGTTAAATTTCAGGAGAAGTATCTTCTGAAAATGTGTGTGACTTGGATAGTGCCAGTAATGAGAGTATTGGGAGTGAAGAAGTCAATGCCTCTTTGGAAGCAGCATGCAGTGAAGAAGAGGACAGTGATGAAGATTATGCTAGTGTCCAGAGACCTGCTTTTCTTGTAGAAGGAGAACCAGATTTTGATTCTGGACCTCCAGAGGATGGTTGGGAATATCTTAGGCGTGTCAGGTATGATTCTAGTCCTTGCTTATTTTTTAATCAAGTTGATGTTCCTTGAAAATTCTTTAACTTTGCAAGGCATACAATAGAGTCTATGCTTTCTTCTTATTCTACAACCCTAAATAAGAATTTAAAAAAAGAAAAGAAAATCAAACGAATAAGAACCTGGAAAACCCATTTCTCACCTCCCATAAGGCTTTATGAGGATGGCATCCATTGAACCCATTAAATTATTGCTTTTGTCTCTTATGTTGGCGGCTTTAGCAGACACATTTAGTCTTTAAGAACTTTAGTCTCCTAGGTGAAGTTAGAATATCGATTGATGCATTTGGTTCTTAAAGGAACACTAGGATTATTGAAGTATGGCTTATGTATTGAAGATTCAATAGGATCACTAGCTAAGTATGACTGTAGAGGTTATGCTTGTCTTTTTTCTGGATGAGGGAAAGGATGGACAATTAGCTAGAGTTGTAGGTTCTTTAGCCAAACTGACTGCAAAAGAGTTGAAATCAGCCGCATTAAATTTACTTTCTGGGAGGTCTGCTAAATGTACCAAAACTTGTCAGCAACTGTCAGACAGGCAGGGGTATACTGGGCTGCATCCTTGTAAAGGTTTTTGTTGGTTTACCTATTTCTTAGATAGAGAGATCTTTATTCAATAGCGCAAAATTTGTGCAAGAAACAGAAGGCAAGCAGTGTGAGCTGAACTATGCCAAATATGGTATCATTTTGAATGTTGTTTGAAAAAAAAAAAAAAAAAAAAAAATATAATATATATAATATATATACTTGTATGTGTCCTGTGAATAGGTCCATTTTGCACCAATTACCAAACTAACTTGTGGCTTCACTTCTGTTTAGATGGGAAGCTGCTCATATTCCAAAAGTTACAGTGGCCAAGCTTGATAGGAGTAAAGGTAGCAAAGAACAAAGTGTTTACATGCCTCAGATTCCTGAGATTGCAAAGTGCCCAGAACATTTAATGCCATTGAAGCAGTGGGAGGAAGCATTTCTTGCTGATTTTTCAGAGCTTCGGATGGTATGAACCCTAATTTGACTTGGTTTTGAGCTGGCTTAACCACAAACATTTGCCTTGAAAACAAACATGTGGTTTTTCATGAAAAATTGCTGCATGTCTGAGAAAAAATACATTATTGTATAAGTCATGTTGTTAGGACAGAGGTGGTGGTGGTTGTTTTTGTTGTATTTTGGTTTAAACATGGGAATAATCAGGGAATTGATTTAGAGTTTGCAAAATGAATTTTATTCTTGCCCAGGATCATTTTTTCTTTTGCATAAATATATATTTGAAAATTTGTAAAAAACTGAAGGTTCTAGAAAATATAGAACTGTATGTTTTTCGGTACTACTATGCCATAACTAACTTCATTTTTTCTGTTTCTTCTCTTTTTCTCAGGTTTTATCAGGCAATGAGGGTTCCTGCACCGAACTTTCTTATCGAATGCAACATGTGGCTATTACTCATGAGCAGAATAATTCCTCCCCTCAGCTTGCTGAATGTGTCGTTCTCCAAAAATTTAACCTCATATCCGATGACGTCAATCATGCCAATGATCAGCCATCTTCATCAAATGCTGAAGACGGCAAAATATCAGCATGTTCTCAGAATTTATCTAGTAAAAATTCTGTCAGTGATGATTCTACATGCAACTACCCTACATTGTCTGCGATTTTTGGAATGGATTCTGTTACACGAGTATTGATGCTGAAGAAATGCATTGGCTTGGCAGAAACAAGGAGCTCACTTTCGAAAAATGATTGTATGTGGCTTTTTGCTTTATGTGCAGCAGTTGATACTCCATTACATGCTGATACTAGCGCTGCTTTGCGGAGCCTGCTCCGAAAGTGTGCTAGCTTGCGAGCTGCCAAGTCTGAACTTGATGATGAGGTTATAATGCTGAACATTCTTGCTACAATATCTGGCAGGTATTTTGGGCAATCTGAAAGCTAAGCTAGTTTACTTAATGTGCTTGGCTTAGTTCCACTTTATGGAAGACTGTCTGTAACACAATCTCACAATCCCCCGGACCATTTTTTGTTGGCTTGGCCCAAATTTTACTGGCATTCTTGTGTAGAACTAGAGTGGTTGGTTTTGACCTTAAAACAAATGATGTTTTTTCACAATTATTGGTAATGAGTGAAAAGTTTCATTCATGATTTTTCTTTGTTATCTCAGACAAAAAAATAAAGTTTCAGGGCGTTATCTTTTCTTGTTTCATTAATTTTGTTTCAAAATATAATTTTTTATGTTAATTAGACAACAATTACTATATATGTATGTTGCAAAATTTCCTACTTACTTTTGATTGACTTATTAGTATTTAAATTAATATTTAAAAATGGAAGAGACTGTCAATTTGTTCAGCACTAAATTAATGAGAATAACAATTAACTAACACAGAATTCCTTTCAATCTCAAAATCAACAAAACACAATCCAAAATTGTATTTTAAAAAAAATCTAAAGAGAAGCATGAATTACTGTCATGAATTAGATTTTTTTCATTGAATAAAATTACTGTCATGAATTAGATTTTTTTCATTGAATAAAATTAATTGAAAGAGAAGAAATTAGAAGAAATAGACTTAATAGGAAATCAAAAAATTGAACCAAAAATCAAAATCCAAATTGTTTTTTTTTCCCCTATTTTAATTAGGAATTATTATAAATGATATTATTGGATAAATTTTTCTTTCCTATTTTAATTAAGAATTATAATCCTAATTAGCAATTATTAGGATTATCACTAATATTAACACATACATGTCTATCTGGGTGTGTGTGTGTACGGTTCGAAGCCCTCAAAAACAATAAGGTTCGAAGATATATGTGTGTAGTACGGTTCGAAAGCCCTCAAAACCAATAAGATTCGAAAGATATAAATGGAATACCTCGATATTTCTTTCTCTCCCTAAATCTCTAGATTCCCAAAACCATAAGGTTCAGTGTGCTTAAAGAGGGCTGTGGTTTTTGGAATAATGAAGGGTTTAAGGTGCCATCTGGCGTTTCTGCGTGAAGCTGAAATTTTAGGATTTAGAACATTCAATAATTGTTAGAAATTCAGCCTTTCAATTATCTAAATATCCCAATTAATTCTCATCTAATCCCACTTAATTCTCAGTGAGGCGTTCTCTTTGGTGGATATTCTATAGCTGCCTAAAGCTGTGTTTGGTGATACTTTTATTGATAGTATGATTACCAGTGCAAAACAATTGTGCTTTATTGATAATATGATTACTACTTGTGCAAAAGGATTGTACTTTTCGGAACCTAGAGGTGTTTTTTTCGCAGATAGAGGTCGGGTCAGTTGCTTTAAGGCAAGAGTGAGAATGATAAATGGGGAGTTGCCAAATAGTCCTTTGGTTGGCAGTTACTCTTGGTTTGGTTCAATTACAAGGAGCAGTAATTTGAATATAGTTTTGTTCAGGCTCGTGAAGAACTCCACAATTTGTCTTCTGTTAAATTCTCTGCTGGAGCTGCTTCATAATGTGTCTTTAAGATGGGAATTCTCGTGAGGACAGCTGCCACTCAACTGTGGAGTCTGGCCAAACCCTGAAGTTGCTCTGTACTGATGAGGAAAAAACAGGTGGGGAAGATGCTCATTCTGTTCAATCCTCTGCTGGAGCTGCTCGTGATGTGTTGTTTGATGGGAATTCTCGGGAGGAGCAGCTGTCAAACTCCACTTTGGTATATGGCCAAACCCTGAAGCTGCTCTCAGGATCTTGCTACTTGCCACATCCTGATAAGGAAGAAACAGGTGGGGAAGATGCTCACTTTATATGTGCCAATGAGCAAGTCATTGGTGTAGCAGATGGAGTAGGAGGGTGGGCGGATGTGGGAATTAATGCCGGATTATATGCTCGGGAGCTTATGTTGAATTCTGTAAGTGCAATTCAGGAAGAGCCTGTGGGTTCAATTGATCCTGCTAGGGTGCTAGAGAAGGCACATTCCAATACAAAAGCAAAGGGTTCATCAACGGCCTGCATAGTTGCGCTTATAAATGAGGAAATACGTGCCATTAATCTAGGAGACAGTGGATTCATGGTTAATCTAGGAGACAGTGGATTCATGGTGGTTAGAGATGGATGCACAGTGTTCCAATCCCCAGCACAGCAGCATTGCTTTAATTTTCCATACCAACTAGAGAGTGGCAATGAGGGTGATCTGCCAAGCTCTGGCCAGGTATTCATATTTCCTGTTTCTCCGGGTGACGTAATTGTTGCCGGAACAGATGGATTATTCGACAACTTGTATAACAACGAGGTTACCACTGCTGTTGTTGATGCCCTAAGAGCTGGCTTAGGGCCTCAAGTAACAGCTCAGAAAATTGCAGCTATGACAAGTCAACGAGCACTGGATGAGAACCGACAGACACCTTTTTCTACTGCTGCGCAACTTGCTGGGTTCAGCTACCATGGTGGTAAACTTGATGACATCACTGTTGTAGTGTCGTATGTAACAAGCTCTAACAAGTTGTGATCATGTCTTCTCCAATTGTGGCTGAACCACCAATTGTTGGTATCTTGATGCACTTCTTTATAGCGGGTGTTGAGGTATTAATTTTAACTTTTGTTAATTTTAATTCGTTATCAGTGTTCAGTGGTTGTTGAGGTATGTTTGTTTTTGTTAAGTTTTGGTATAAATTGTAGTTATTTTGTGTCTGATTCCTTGTGTTTTTTTTTGGCTACTTGTGGTGAGTATGTAATTTTGAGGATTCTTGATACACTGTGCATTTCGGAACTTGAATGAGGTTAGTAAGAGTAACTGTGTTAATTTTTCAGGGAACAAAATTTATTTCTAGCCATCAAATTATTCATGGGAGGATCTTAGAGTTATGAAATTTATTGGTTCTTCAATTGATGATGGTAACATAAATATGAAATGTAATTGTATTATTTTGCTTCAGAGTTTGTAAGGTTCTTCAATTGATGATGGTAACATAAATATGAAATGTAATTGTATTATTTTGCTTCAGAGTTTGTAAGGTTCTTCAATTGATGATGGTAACATAAATATGAAATGTAATTGTATATTTTTGCTTCAGAGTTTGTAAGTATGCAATGTATCTTTCAACAAATGATGATGTCATAGGCCATTTCCTGGTAGAAAAATTGGATCTTTCTTGCTAAAATGAATTGTGTTGATCTAGCTAATGAAAAAGTAAAAATCCTATGTCATACAATTTCCTTGCTGAACCTAAAGTTAAGAATTTCTTTGCATCTGATAGGGACCCTGAAACACTTGTTTACAGGGTTATTCCTCTGTCCATCTTTCTCAACATCTTTCCTTGGGGGAAAAAAAATCTTTCTCAACTTCCAGTTTGAGAATTTTGCCAATTAAAAAGCTGTTCATATATTTTCTTGGTCATTAGTGAGTGAAGTTCAACAAGTGTGTGTGGTCAGGTTGTGATAGGGACACTGAAACCTTGTTGACAGGGTTATTCGTCTGTCCAGTTTTCTCAACATTTTCCTGGGGAAAAAAGCTTTCTCAAAACATCAGTTTTGAGATGTTCATTATGGCTCTTAAGATTAAATAAAAAGCTGTTCGATACTTTCTGGTCATTAGTGAGTAGGACAGTAACAAGTGTGTCAGGTTTCGGATTAGTGTTATATGAGTGATATTAGTAATTTTTAGAAGCCTAAGAATTCATTTGCAGCAGAATTTGTTGGGTCAAAGATAGGGGATGCTGCTCTTATGGGCAAACAGATATAAATGCTAATAGCTTGGACAGAAAAACACGATATAAATATGACATGAAAATGATGCCTCTTTTGTTTTTAAACAGAAAACGCAAAAGGTGGTGAAATGTTATACTAAGAATATATATTTGTATTAATAAACTGGGTAAATTTTATTGATGATAATGTTACACGATCATTAATTTCAATAATCTAGTATGGGTTTACTCTAATAAATGTTATATCCACCGAATTAATTTCCGATTGATCTTATTGGTGAATGTACTGATTTTGTTTTTGAATTTAAAAGTCTTGTAATTGGTTTGTAGTAATAGGTGTAGTTTAGTTAGTTTAATTGATTGCATGATCAGAAAAATAAAAGTTGGGTTTTGTGAAGTAGTAATTGAAATCCATCTTAAAATTTTAAATTGTGAATTAACCTCTGCAGTTTACATAGGGTTGCCAAAATTAAAGAAATATAGTGAAACTTTTTTGAAGTGTTAAGATGTTTCCAAGAGTTTTAGTGTCTGGAATGTGTGCAACATGCTAAAAAAATCTTCATGATTCATATGTTAGAAGAGTGTTCCTCTGTGATCTAGTCTCAAAATGTTTCCTTATATATTTGATTATCAGGTTCTTATGGCTGATTGCAGTGGTCCAGACTCCAGAGATGTTATGCCACAGTTGTTGATGGAGCCAAAAAAGGGTGAATTCAATATCTCATGATGTGGTTTGCTTTGTAGCACACAATTGAGTTCTGAGTAGTTGTATCCTATCATTTTTGTTTTTGGCTTCTATTTCCTATACTAAAAGGCTTGTATCTTGGAAATAAGAAAAATAATGGAGTTTAATAATTTATCTTATTTGAGAAATAAAGACCATATAGAAAGGGCCTAGTTTCTCAACTATAGGATGTATGCTATGTCCTATAATATTAGTTATATTTTCAGTCACTGTCTTGACCTTTAGGTTTGCTACTTCTTAATTCTACTTCTTAATTCACCTTTGGGTAATCACGAGTGAATAGAACACTCGATGTGATTTTTTTTTTTTTTAAAAAAAAAAAAAAAAAAATCAGAAGCACCTGCAAAACCTATAAAGCTTCATGTGGATTAATCAGGGAAATAATTTGCAGTTTGCAAAAATCAGAAGCACCTGCAAAACCTATAAAGCTTCATGTGGATCATTCTTTCGTTTTGCATGAACATATATTTGGAAAGTTGCAAAAAACGGAGGTGCTTCTAGAAAATCTGAAACTGCATGTTTTGATGCTACTTTGCCGTATAACTAACTAAATTTTCTTCTGTATTGTTTTCTGTTTATCTCAGTTTTTATCAGGCTATGAGGGTTCCTGCACCGAAATTTCTTCTAAAATGCAACCCGTAGCTTTTGTTCACGAGCAGAATACTTCGTCCCCTCAGCTTGCTGAAAGTGTCACTCTCCAAAAATTTAACCACCTTAGAACTGACAAAGTTGATAACGCAGGCCATGCTGATAAAATATCAGCATGTTCTTGGAATACATTTACTAGAAATTCTGTCAGTGATTCCACATGCAACTACCCTTCATTGTCTGCGATTTTAGCAATGGATTCTGATACATAAGCATCCAAATGCATAGACTTGGCAGAAACAATCGCCGTCATTGTCTAAAAATGGCTCATGTGGCTTTTTGCTCTATGTGCAGCGGTTGATACTCCATTATAGGCTGATACTAGCTAGTGCTTCTCTACGGAGCCTGCTCAAAAGTGTGCTGCGAGGTCTGCACTAATAGGAGAATGGACTTGTCGTCCGATGACAATGGGCCAATATGTTTCCCTTAATGACCCTTTTCCTTTAGCTTCGTCGCAGCTTCCTTGCAGTAGACTTCGCAATAGACTTGCATTTTTTGTGTTACCCCACATAATTCTGAGACTTTATCTATGGGGCATTGACTTAAAAGGAAGACTTATGGGGCATTGACTTAAAAGGAAGACTTGTGGTGTGCAATGTTAATTGAAAGTCGCTTTGAAGTTTCCAGTGACGAGCAAAGTAATCCGCATTACAAATTTAATGATCAATTCTCTCTGTCTCATCAGTTCACAGAATGATCAGCAGATACTCAAACCTTCTTTTTCTAGTTATAATTTTAATAATACTCCATCTCCATGGTTGCTGTGCTAGAAACAGCAAAAGCAATAATTATCAGTGCACCAGTTCTTGCGGCGATATCCATAACATAAGCTACCCTTTTCGCCTTAACACTGATCCGAGAACCTGCGGCAACCAAAACCTTCAACTTGAAACCTTCCCTTGTTTGTGGAGCACCTTACGTAGTATAGCTTGGATTCAGCTAATATTACGTTGTCTATTAATTACAATAACTTCACAATTCGAGTAGTAGATGCCCTTATCCAAAAGGATAACTGCTCCTCTTTTCCTCGCCATTCTTTGAACCTTTTCTATAATCGGTATTGGGCTATTCGGGGTTCTTGGCCAGGAGTTGACTATTCTGAGGCTGATTACTATCAGAGCCTAGTTTTGGTGAACTGTGAACATCGAATGCTGGATTCTCCACTTTATGTAGATACTCATCCTTGCATCAATAGCACGTATTATTCAGGTGAGGTTATTATTATTAATTTTAGCAGTCTAGTCCATTAACATTTAACAAAAGAGCAAGGCCCTAATAAGTTAATTATAAATGCATATTATATTAATTCAATTAATTTATAATCAGGTTATTGGTATATATGCTTAGCTCATCGATCTCTTATGGTGATGGGAATGGATTTGGTGGATTCTTGCCGTGTTGAGCAGATAGTTATGGCATCTTTTCTGCCAAAAGAAGCGATGGACATTTCATATCTGGATGTTCACCGCATTATGTCATATGGGTTTGAGATGTCATGGTTTGGGGCTTGCTGTGACAACTATGAGGAAAACCGCTGCAACCTTGACATTGCCAGCATTAAGGAATACTGTTACAGTACGTTTCATTTCCATGGCCTCCATTTCAAGTTGGGTTTGAATGGTTATTATGATTGTAAATCAGTTCTGGTTCAAAACTGAATTGTGACCAAGTCTAATTAGGACTCATTTAACCAATAAAAAATTGCGTTTTGGGTGATCTTTTTTATCCCCTATAGTCATTATATGTCTTTCTTAGTTTTATATTTACTGCAAAGAAAAAAAAAATACTAATGAAAAGTATTTTTGGCATGATATTTTAGTTGGATTCAAAGCTAGTCTTGCCTAGTGCATGAGTGAGATTTGATTTATGGCATAAGAAGATGAACATTTTTTGAAAACAACTACGTAGTTCTATCAGATGGTGAAGAACCAGAAATGGCCTTAGAAACAGAAGAACCTCAAGCACAACCTATTAATTTTTAATCTGTCTTGTTGGTGGTCTCGTAATACATAGAATAGCTCGATCCTACTTACTGAGCTTATTTAATAAATAAATTGAATTCGAGTTTTAATGAAACTTTAGCTTATGAGCCAACTTGAAATCGTTCATTTTTCTTTACGGGAAACTGTAATAAAGTTATGATCGAACTCGAGCTCCAACCAGTAAAGCTGGAGCAAGCTCTTAGACTATAACCAAAGAGAAAAAGGGGAATAAAAAATCATTTGGTATTTGTCTTTTTCATTTTTATTTTGTGTTTTCATTTTGTATATAAAACTAATATTTCTCTTTGTCTATATTGGAATAGGAAATTCCTTGCTCCGTCGAGATGTCCACTGTAAGGAGTTGTTTTGCATTTTATTATCCTTTCTATATAGAAAATGTTTTCAATGACTAATTTAAAAAAAATTGTTGTTATTTGCTAAAAATTGTTTTCACTTAATCCTATTTTTTTTCCCCATTAAATGATTAAAATATTTTTATTTTTAGAAAAATGTATTTTTTTTTTCTTTGGATGCACAAACCAAATCTAGGTAAGTCATTCTCTCTTCTTTATACCAATATAATTTTATAATCTGCGGAGTTCCCATCACTTACTTTCCATTTATCGTATCCTAGTCTTAAATTCATCCTGACAACTTCCTCCTCCTTCCTTTTTTTTTTTTTTTTTTTTTTTTTATGCGCAGGGCTGCTTCAGAGTCTACGCCACGTGCGTAGTAAAAAAGATATTTATCATGCTGGTGTTGGTAAGAAACATTCTACCTGTGTTGTTTCTACATTTATAAGGTTTCCCATAGCAAGAATAGTGAGAAAGAAAGATAATACTGAGAGAATTTTGTATGAATCTCTCTCCAATTTGAATTACATAAAGTTCAATTCGCACTCTCAAATTACTTATAAATAAATAAATTTTTTATATAATTATTGTCCCAAATTTACAAAAATAATACAAAGATCAATTTGTAGCTAAATAAGAAGAAATAATAATTTTTATTATTTACTTTTAATAAAATATAGGTTTGTTATTTTATCTTTTTTTTTTTTGGTTAAAAATTGACCTTTTTGTCTGCATCATGATGGTAAATTTAGGATAATGACGTTGCATAAAAATTAATTTTTTGGATAAAATAATATATAGCAGCCAATTTGGCTAAATCATTTTTTCAAAAAATCACAGAACTTGTAGGGTAAGTTGTAATGTATTTAAATTTAACTTTCTTCTTTAGTACCTCTGAATTCATTTTTAGTTACAATACATTTTAGATTTTATTTATTTTGGTTGGAACTATGGTCTGTTAATAAAAAATTTACGACAACCGGAAACTATATTGTATGATTTTTTTTTTACATTCATTAAAAAAGTCATAAAATATAAATTAATAGTATGATTAATAAGTATAAGAGTATTAGTTCGGTTTTGTTTGCTACTGTTTAAGCATGAATTTTAGTTAGCATTTATTGAAATTAACTAGTTAGATCCTTATAAAAATATTCTTATAAAATGGTTTTATTGTTAGAGAATCATTACTTGTTAATATTATATGAATAAATAAAAAGTATTTTATTTTTTATTTTAATATTGGGTATAATTTGAAACTAATATTTTTTTCATTAAATTATACCCAATCTAATGGATAAAATATTATTTTTTTTATTTTAATATTGGGTACAATTTGAAACTAGGGTGCTATTGTAACTAAAGTTAAAGTTCAAGGTACTAGGAAAATAAAGCTAAATTTAGGGTAAAATTAAAACTATCCACATAATTTTGGGTTTTTTTAATGATTTAGCCCTTAAATTTAAAAGGGAAATTGAACCTTATTAATATTATTATGGAAATTATAGTAGAGTAGTTTACAAAAATGAAATAATCAAAATAAAATAAAATCACATCCTCTAAGAATCTTTATGGTTAAAATAAGCTAAATTGAGAGAAACTAATTCAAATATACACATTTGAATTATATCCATAGCACCTCCCTGAAGCTGGTGGCCTTTGTAATAATTAGAACTTGTTTTGAATATAATAGGGTAATGTAATCAAATTCATTTTTATTATAATCATATTTGCATTAATTGACATGTACAATCAAAAATTAAATCTTTTGTACTCTTTTTGTGTTGATGCAGAATTAGGAGTGGTGTTTGTTAGAACCGTTGGTAAGTTCCATTTCTGAAAGAGTTTTCATTAATAGGTAGTGTTTATTGGTCACTAATGATGAAACTAGGGGTGGCCAGCTGTGTTGGCCGCTCCCCTAATTTTAATTTTTTTTTTTTTTTAAAGTTGGTACTCTTTCTGTGTTGATGCAGGATTAAAAGACATATTTGGTTATGCTAACGGTAAGTTCCATTTCTAAAAGAGCTTTCATTAATAGATAGATTTGATTGGTCACCAATAAGGGAACTAGTGGTGGCCAATTGTGGTGGCCGCCCCCTAATTTAAATTTTTTTAAAAAAATTTATCTTATAAAATATAGAAAATTTTAACTTTTATCTATAAAATAATGATTTTTTTTTTCGGAGTTGCCCCCTCTAAATGTTGAGAAAATTTTTTTGCCTCTTCTAATTATTATTCCTGGTTCCGCCACTGTTGGTCACCTGTTAGTTGTTTAACTTGGGCTTTCTTTTATTTTGGCAGAGTTGATTGCTGACCTGTATACTAACCGAATTCCCAATGGTAAGGATGCTTACACTCTATTGCAAGTTTAATTGTGCTATATTTGGATAGAAAACAAGAATAATCAAACTTTGAGATTATTTCTAATTTTATTTTATTTATTTATTTATTTTGTTTGAAAGAATAATTTAGAATAGTATAATAACGGTTGTTAATCCTTAATTCTAAAGAACAAAAAGAAAAAGATATATTATTACATTTTCTTTTGCTAATTGTTTTTCATTTTTGTTTTGTCAATGCAGGCACGTCAATAAGCTATGCGGGATATTATCTCTTGGGTGAGAATATTTATATCACACTTTTTCTTTTTTTTTCTTTTCTTTTTTTTTTTTGGAAGGGTTGGCTATAATGATAATCTAGGGCATCTAATCTAATCCTTATTATTAAATTCAAGGTTTCCAACACATAAAAATCCTTAAAGAAAGAAAGAAAGAAAAAAATCCTTAAAAAAAAGTAATCTAATCTAATAGCTCAAAGTAATCTCATAATCCTCAATTTTCTAACAAATAGCTCAATGTAGCTCATGAACACAAGAATATCTAATCTAAGCATGGATATGAAGATAAATGGATTAAACTTACTTGGTGAGTGAGAGACTCAAATGCAAGAGAAGCTTATGAACAAGCTTGGAAGACTAAGAAAAGTCTTCAAAGGTTTGCCAAAATCCATTATCTAAGGTTTGCCAAAATCCATTATCTAATTCTTTTTCATGCGTTTTCATGAAATCAAAAGCCAAATAATAAAGAAAATAAGTTCATATGATTAAGAAGACTTGGATTCAAAATCTTTCACTGTTCATATTAGTGAGAAGATCAACCAGATCACTCCTGATTGGCTAGCTCTAAATATATTGAAATTGGAAAGTTTGAGAAGTGAAATGCGAATCGTTCCATGTTCAACTCGTTCCATGTTCAACGGATTAAATAATGACAAGAATAAAGCACAAACATTTTTAAGCCAATGTGTCAAGTTTTATATGGCTACATATTTTACATCTTTTAACTTTTTTTGTTCTTTTCCTTCTTTCAGGTTTCTTTTCAGGTTTGTTCCTTCTATTTCTATATTTGGTAAGCGGAATTCCTTTCCTTATTAAGCCAAGCTTCACTTGTTTTTAAACTGTCAAATCAAGTTGCTAACAAATTGTTTCTGTCAAATTTTTTCAGTATTATGGGCGTGCACCATTAACCTTATGTGGGATAATAGGTCTTCTCTCCTTTTGGATTTATAATGGGAAAGGAGACATTTATCAAATATATGATAATATTGAAGAGTTTCTTCAAAGTTAGATAATCTCTTCCCAATTAGATACTCTTACTCAGAAATTTAAAAAGATAACAAACGGTAAGATAACAAACGGTTTCAAAGAAAAGCTGGGAGAAGGAGGTTTTGGCTCTGTATACAAAGGAAAACTCCGGAGTGGTAATTTTGCTGCAGTAAAAATGTTGAACATGTCCAAAGGTAACGGTCGAGACTTCATCAATGAAGTTGCTACAATTGGGAGCATTCGTCACATTAATGTGGTTCGTCTTGTTGGTTTTTATGCTGCGAAATCTAAACGTGCTCTCGTATAGTGCTCTCGTATATGATTTCATGTCTAATGGATCTCTCGAGAAGTATATATTTTCGGAAGAACGTAGCAATTTGATACCCATTGAGAAAATGTATGAGATTTCTCTAGGAGTGGTTCGCGGGATTGACTATCTTCACCGAGGCTGTCATATAAAAATATTACATTTTGATATCAAGCCACATAACATTCTTCTCAATGAAAATTTCTTGCCAAAAATTTCAGATTTCGGACTTGCAAAATTATATTCGACCGATGAGAGTATTGTGTGTCTCATAGCAGCGAGGGGAACAATGGGTTACATGGCTCCAGAACTAATCTACAAGAACATTGGAAGTATATCTCATAAAGCTGATGTGTATAGTTTTGGGATTTTGTTAATGGAAATGGTGGGAAGAAGAAAGCACTTGAATGCATTTGCTGTTGAATGCATTTGCTGCGCATGTCAGCCAAGTCTATTTCCGACCATGGGTTTATGAACAATTTAATAAAGGAAAAAGACATGGAATTGGGAGATAATGTTTCAGAGGAGGAAAGTACAATGACAAAGAAGATGGCTTTAGTAGCTCTTTGGTGTATACAATTAGAACCCATTTATCGTCCAGAACCCATTTATCGTCCATCCATGCATGAAGTTATAGAGATGCTGGAAGGAGAATTTGAAAACCTAAAATTGCCTCCAAAACCTTCTTTGGTGCCACAAGACAAGAAAAAAGAGGATGTTGGTGTCAACAATGAGCCAATAACTATACCAGGTGATTGCATAGAGTCAGAGTCCGAGTCCGAGTCTATTAGTTTGCTTATGAATAATGTAAATTAGATTATTAGCTTTGGTTATTGGATTCAACATTTCTATAATAATTCCTTTTTTCCTGAGAAAACTGCTAACCAAGTTAATTAATTCAGAATTTTAAACTGCTAACTAAAAAATTCCAAAATATCATTTCCTTACAACTTTTAAACCATAAGTTGATTCCACATATGGTTGTAACAATCTTGATTGGTGTTAAAAATTTTGGGACGTCCAATTTTATTTTAGTTTGAGTTTCACATATATTAAGAAAATATAGTTATTATAATTTTTCTTTATTTTTTAATAAAAATCCATATTATTAAAATTAAAATTTAACATTAACAATCTAACAATTAAATTCCTAATTAATAACAGCCTTCCGCAATGAATCTCTTCGCATGAATCTAATGTAGAATCAACAATGTTCTCTTAATTAATTGACTCATACTAAATCTTTGTTGGAACAAATTAAAATTAAAATTTTAATGCAAGAAATCAAAAAATTAAGTTATGGAATTGGTTAATATTAATATCAAACGTAACAGTTTTATTCATAGAAATGCACATTAAATAAAAATAAAAAAAATTATCTTATTCTAAAAACAATAAAAAGAAGAAAATAGTACTATAATTTAAACAAATGAAAAGAAGTAAGCAAGGATTTTAGAACGGAGAAATATTATTTATTATATTATAAAATTTGTCTGATCTCTCAAAATTTGATATTTTTAAGGTTCATTTAGAAATAAAAAAATAAGACAAAATTTTAAATTAAAATAAAAAATGACCCGAGACAGAAGAAAGTAGATATGGTGTGGCCTGGTACGAGAAAAAAAATTTGGTTAAAGGCGGGGATTGGCTTTTCTTTTTTTGTTTTTTTTTTTGTGCTTAAGAGAGAAAACCACCTTTCCCTCCTCTTTCTCTGTAAAGATAATGAAAATGGAGAAGCTAGCTAGCATATGTAGAAACCCAGAAGCCTCGTCGTTTCGCGGTTCTCAATCTGATCAGAATCCCGTTATTCCTGCCTCTTCTTTGTCCCTCAAATCTGTATTTGTCCCTCAAATCTGTAAAAATCTGAACTTTCTCTTTTCGTTTCCCCTTTTTTTTTGTACTTCACTTCCTTTTATCTGTTATGCTATTATTGAAGTAGTAGCCGATGTTAATTGTTCGTGATGGTTGTTGATTTTGTTTTATCCAGGTGTTACTGAACGATTGGTGGCTGGTTAAGTCCGGGAACAAAGGGATTGCTGTTGCTGGGTTTGCTTTAAGCGAGTATGATTTGTTTATTTATTTATTGCTTGATTGTTTTACTTAAGTTGTTTTCTGGTCGAGAATTGATGGGCAAAAATTTCTGATGTAATCTAGGAAGTTTCCAAATCGAAAATGAAGAATTGGGTTTAATTTGAAGTAAGCTTTGTGGAAGTTGGCCGGAAGTGTCTTCCTTTTTTGTTTCTTAAGTAAAATTTAATTGAAACTTTTAATATTCTTGCCATTTAATACTGTAAGCTGTAACCCAATAAGGATTTTAAGCAAGCTGATTAAGCAAGCTGAGGCCTTCTGCTACAATTTCAAGGTTTTTTTCCCCCCCAATCTGTGTTGAATTTTGCCAATTGAATTTGCATTTCCAATAGTCTTTTTTTTTCATGATTTCTTTTTATGATGGTTTACTAATTACAGAGAGTATATGCAAAAAGGGAAAAAGAAAAGAAAGAAAGAAACGGAAACATCCATGTTAGCCTACTTAGAAGATATAGAAATAATGGTTGGTCACTTTCTTGGTGCCTAAATGTTTGCATTCTAGTTTTTGCAATCTACCTTGGGACCTTTTGATCCTTGTGAACGTTATCTGAACCTTGGGTTCTTATTTTGGTATGGGCTCTCTTAATTTTCGCTTCTTTAATCTGATTGCAAATAATTCTTCAAGATTGTAAAGAATTTTTGGGGTTTGTGCTTTTACTTGTATTTGTATCAAAGCTTAGGAGAAAGACTCTTTTACTCTGCACCAATATCCAGGAGAATCAATGCCACCACTCTTGAAACCAGGGATGGAATCACAATTGCAATAAACGGCTTCATAAATAGGTCCCGAACGCTTCAAAGTGGCTTTTCAGTTCTTTCAGTTCCTGTATTGTTGCCTTTTTTCTCCTGAGAAATATCTTTTCCTTCTTCACCTTGTTCTCTTGTGGGTCTTAAAGAGTAATGTATAAAAATATTTAATATCAAATAATGGTTCTAGTAAAATTTCACCTGTTTTTCCATTGAGTATAAAATCTACTTGCTTCAGAAAGTTCTTCTTAGTATTTGTTTACGAACAAAATTAGATTAGAACCAAATAAATGCCTAATAAGGTTGTCCCTGAACTTACCAGGTGCAAAAATTAGATATGCTAATTTCATGCCTGTTTAACACTTTTTTAGATCAAAGCCCCAATTTGAATTGTTGATCTCCTACAGGTTTGGCAATCAATTTCCAGCTTGGGTTTCCATTTGACTGGGAAGGGTGCCTTGCTCAATTTTATGTGGGAAGGAAATCTGCTAAAAGAGGATTCTACAAGTAAGAAAAAATGTGCCTAGATTAACATGCAAATACTTAACCTGTCAACTTTGGATGAGCTCCAAGCAACCAAGCAATTACGTGATCTTGGTTAATGCCGCCCTTGATTCTGAAAATCTTAGTTGTGATGATATACTGGGAAAGTTGTCAGACACATTCCAACATACTCCAATGTACCATTCAAACTTGGAAAGTGAAGGTCCACGAGTGACTGCAAATTCTGAAGTGGATCAAACTGTGAAAAATCATAAGAAGGCAAAGACTCACCAGATGCACAAAGAACTTACCCAAAGTACAGGTGTTGTAACAAGAAGTAGGTACAGATCAAAGAATATGAGTAGCAAGCAGGAAGAGAATCTCCAATAGCAAGCAGGAAGAGAATCTCCAATCCAAATCTCCAGTCCAGTGCAGAAATTTCAGAAACAAGCCCGAAAAATGTCTTTCATCGAACTTTTCCCTTGAAGGTGAAGTTACTGATCAGATTTTAACCCCAGCAGCTAATAAAAAGTTGTCTGAAGCAGCTTCAATCAACTTGAAAGCAAGTTCTGGCGCAGTCAGAAGGTCTGGTAGGCCAAATATCCGTAAGAACTATACTGGTATGAATTAATTTTTCAGGTAAAATCTTAAATGTGAGTTTCAAAATTAAGAATGGTAACCAAAATGCTTCACTTCTATTACATTGAGTTTACAGTGAAAAATAAACTTTCCTTTTTCCCCTTTATCTCCTAGTTCTTAGTTTTTTCATTTGTAGCGTTTTACAGACTTATATGCCTACTTGGCCATGGATTACTGTGCATTTGGTTATTTGGCTTTTGCTTCTACATTAGTTTGTTGGCCAGAAACAACCAGAGAAGATACATAAGAGAGGATTTTGCAAGATCACCCACAAGGTTTACATCAATAATTTGGTATCGTTATTATATATAAAACAATCAACTAAAATCAAAAACAGAAGTGATAGGAGTAGCAAGTCTCTTATTCTACCCCAGCCCGTTTTCCCTTAGTTACAAGACATATTCATAAACTTTGAGTGGGTCAGTGAGGAATTTTGAGCGCCACGCTATCTCTCTCTTTGCATCTTTGAACCCATTTCAATCAGCTTTGGGCTTGAACTTCTATGTTGAATTCTCCAACCAGGTTGCCATAGGAAAAAAACCAGGAGGAATGGGAAATTAGTGCTATACTCCAAATCCGAAAGCCATTTTCACCTCCTTTCACCTCCAAAGTAAAGCTTTTCCCCAAGCTCTCCTTCCAGAATTTTCAAGCAGTCTATCCTCTGCTTCTTAGCTGCCTCTTTGACTTCTCCTTTGGTCATTAGTATCCTCTTGCCACTATCATATACCTGCATCATATTTTCACATGCATAACTTTGAGAACTTTTATTATCATACTACTGTGAGTTTTTTTTTAAAGAAAATACATACGAGACAGTGACATGATACACTCTTTATTAATAAATTTAAGCTCTTAATATACCTTTTTGTCTAGAAAATAAGCCCAAACCCTTTCTTGCGATCAAAGGTAAGGATCGGATGGCAACAAAGGAGGGTTGTGTTGATTCCATGTGTCATGAATGTATTGGAGGATGATGAGAGATTCACAAATAGGTTTCCATTGTGAATAAGGACAGGGACCATTTTATGAATAGGGTTCATTTGGAGAATCAAAGGGCTCCTATTCAACATGTTTTCTATTCAACATGTTTTCTTGCTTGTATTCATATTTGATCCCTTTCTCAGCCAAAGCTATTCTCACTCTCATTCCAAAAGAACTGGCAAATAAATCCAAAAGGATCACTTCTTCAGCCATTTATTATTACTATTTCGAGAATGCCCATTAACAAGCTCGAAGGTCTCTTTTTATAGCTGAGTATGGTCAATTGGTCACTCCTTTTATTCATTTATAATTGTACACTCGTAGAATAAAATACTAACCTGAAGCCGTTAGTCTTTTTCTTCATCTCCAAGTTCTCCTTTTTAAAATTATTTTTCTCATACATCCAATCAAAATGTCCGTCTTTTCAATTATAGGCAGAAAAATATTAATTGTTAAAAGAAATGATGTATTGGTGATGAAATTATTTTTATTGTCGTTATTTAATAGGTTAAATAGAAAAATCAGTTTATTCTACTTGAAAAATATAAAAAGTGATTTTCACTTTTAATAATTTAACAATTTTATTTTTTAATTCAAGTTTTCAATAAAAATACCAAAAAAAAAAATTTTAAAAGGTTTCCCAACAACTTGCAATTTCCGATCAAAAGACTTTGTTGGGTTAGTTCTCGCATTCAAATTCACTAATAAGAAATTACTCTGAGAATAAGAAATACTCTGAGAGTAGAATCATAACTTACCAATAGTCCATTTATTATTATTATTATTATTAGGTTTATGTTCGATTTGGGAAATCTAATTAAATACCATAAAAAAAATCTAATTATTATTATTAGGTTTATGTTCGATTTGGGAAATCTAAGCTTATCATCAAATGAAAATGCACTCTCTACAGTCATGCAAACGAATACTTTTTACAGGGAATTAGAAATGGACCTATCTGCAGCTTAGTTGCACTTCCTTGCAATCCCAGAATTGCACACCTACCCATCTCTAAACCAAAAAAATTTTAGATCCGGAGCCAGATAGTATTCTTTTACAGGACTTACATGTGGACCTATTCAAAAGGTTAGTTTCACTTCTTTTTGATTCTGCAGTACACAGGAACTCTTCTGCCTCGGTAGCGATCCATGAACTTGATGATGAGGTTATAATGCTGAACATTCTTGCTACAATATCTGGCTTAGTTCCACTTCATGGAAGACTCTGTCTGTAACACAATCTCACAATCCCCTGGACCTTTTTTTGGGTGGTTTGGCCCAAATTTTACTGGCATTTTTGTGTAGAACTAGAGTGAACTAGAGTGGTTGGTTTTGACCTTAAAAACAAATGATGTTTTTTCACAATTACTGGTAATGAGTGAAAAGTTTCAGGAATTCATGATTTTTCTTTGTTATCTCAGACAAAAAAAAATAGATTTTCAGGGCGTGATCTTTTCTTGTTTTATTAATTTTGTTTCAAAATATCATTTTTAATGTTTTTTTTTTGACATTTAATATTGATCATTTATTATTAAGAGAAAAAACGAGCAACACAAGTAGGAACAATATCCCAAGTTCGAAAACAAGCTCCATGAGGAACTGATTTAGCCAATACATGACAATATCCCAAGTTCGAAAACAAGCTCCATGAGGAACTGATTTAGCCAATACATGAGCTATATCATTTGCTTGTCTTCTAATCCAAGCCAAGGTAACATTTGGCAATTGGACTAAGAGTAGCTTACATTCAGAAATAACTACTTCAAACTCAGACCAATCTTGGACAGAATTCCTCATAGCACAGTAAACTTGCAGACAATCGGTCTCAATCTGAATCTTCAGGCTGGAGTAGCTCGATAACAACCAAGATAACACTGTTCTGAGCGCCTGTGCTTCTGCTACTGCTGGAGAAGAACAACCTTGTAATGAAGACGTTGCTGCTGATACAAACCCGCTGTTGCAATTTGAGATTACAGCACCAACGGCTCCATGGCCAACAGAGGGGAGAAGAGTGGCATCGAAATTTAGTTTAAAAGAACCGACAGGTGGTGGAAGCCATTGACTGCCTGTAGGAGCATCGGTACCTGTACTTGAACCTGGCGACTTCAGCTGGGCTTTCTTCCAAGATGCGAGCATACTTCTGGCTCGACTAACCACGTGATAAGGTCCTTCTTCCACTTAATTCCATTTCAGCTGATTACGGCTTAACCAAACACTCCATAGTCCCATAACAAAGCTTTCAAAAAATTCGTTCTCCCACGCCTTGTGTAAATGTTCCAATAGTTGTAAGAAAGTTGGAAAAGTCCCAGTAGTAAGCTGAATACCAAAAAATTGCCAACAAATGCTCACTCGTGGACACTCAACAAGAGTATGAACTAACGTTTCAGTATTACCATAGTAATCGCATCCTGTATTAAGCTCCAGTCCCCTTCTTGCCAAAGTTGCTTTAACTGGCAGAATGTCTCGACAACACCTCCAGAGAAAATGCTTCACTTTCGGCGGAATTTTCAGTGACCAAAGAATTTTCTAAAAACTCGACCGCCAAACATCTTCAGGATCCACATATTGAGATGCTACTAATCTGTATCCAGATTTTACAGAGTATATCCCAGAGTCTGTCCAATGCCATATAAGGATGTCGTCCTGAACATTTGTAGCTAAAGGAATAGAAGTAATAATTTCAACAATTGAAGGATTGAAAAAACCTTGTATCAGTGGCAAATTCCAAGCTCGTGCCCCATGTGCCAAAATAAGATCAGAAACCCGTATATGCTCAAAACCAGGAAGAATAGGCAAGTGCCAAAATAAGATCAGAAACCCGTATATGCTCAAAACCAGGAAGAATAGGCAAGTGAACCCGAAACTGATTATCCCGCAATAGCCACGGTTCGGTCCAAACATTGACTGACTGACCATCTCCGATTCTCCACCGAAACCTTGAACATATAGCATCCTTGGCTGCACAAATCCCTCTCCATACAAAGCTTGGATTACGGCCAACACCTGCACCAAGAAAATTCCCACTAGGAAAATATTTAGATTTGAAAGAGCTATAAAAGAGAGAGTGTGTATTATGTAAAAGCCTCCAGCAGTGCTTTCCTAACAAGGCCAGATTGAAACTTCGCAAATGTCTAAAACCCAAACCTCCTTCTTCCTTCGCTACACACATCCTTTCCCAACTCAACCATCTCATCTTGCCTCCCCACCAATAGGAATTCATGAGCCGCTGAAGCTCCGTTAAAATAGATACCGGTATAAGGAAAGAACTCATACAAAATGAGGGGATAGCTTTTGCTACAGCCTTTATTAGAACCTCTTTACCCCCTTTGGAGAGGAGTTTCTGATTCCAACCACTGACCAACTTCCTCACTCGATCCTTCAAGAAAGAAAAAATACGTCTCCTTTCCCTACCAATTAACGATGGCAGACCGAGATACCTTCCATGGTTCAAAGGAGCAATTACACCAAAAACCCCTTGAAAGCAGTCTTATCCAGCTCAGAACTGTTAGAGCTGAAAAAAATACCAGATTTTTGCCAATTAACCGCTTGACCTGAAGCTGCTTCATAAGAAACTAGAATATTTTTAACCTCCAGAGCTTGAGTTCGTGATGCCTCGAAAAAGAACAAACTATCATCCGCAAATAACAAATGAGATAACCGAGGAGCAGCTCTCAAGACTCTACAGCCTTTAAGGCGACCTTCATGTTCAGACTGACTAAACAGCTTTGACAGTCCTTCAGCATAGAGAACAAATAAATAGGGCGATAGTGGACAACCTTGTCTCAACCCTCGTTCTGGAATAATTGGGCCAACCTCATCCCCATTCACTCCCACCCAGTATTTAACAGAGGAAACACACAGCATGATTAAGTCAACCCAACGCTGGCTAAAACCCAAGCCCTGCATAACAGCCCGTAGGTAGCACCAATTAACTCTGTCATAGGCTTTTGAGATATCAACTTTCAGTGCGGAGGCTCCTTGTCGACCTTTCATTCTTGTTTGCATAGAGTGGATTAACTCGAAAGCGACTAACACTTTATCTGAGAGCAACCGACCCGGGACAAAAGCCAACTGAGATAATGAAATAAGATTAGGCAGAATGGTCTTCAGCCTGTTCGCCAGAACCTTAGCAAACACTTTGTAAACTACATTACATAGTGAAATAGGTCGAAAATCCTTCACTGCCTCTGGGTCCTCTACTTTCGGAATCAACACAATTAAGGTATCATTCAGATTATGCGGAAAAATGCCTGTATTGAACCAGTCTCGGCAACTTTTGACAACATCATGGCCCACAACATCCCAAAACCTGTGGTAGAATCTAGGATTTAGACCATCCATCCCTGGGCTTTTATCTGCATTTAGACCATCCATCCCTGGGCTTTTATCTGCATGCATCTGTTTCACAGCCAATTTTACCTCATCCACCGAAATATCTCCAAGTAAACGAGAATTGTCATTATCCGAAACCAAAGGAGAGAATAAACCCACAACAGGACTTAAGTTAACATCCCCTTCCTCAAATAGATTAACAAAATAAGCACTCACCATACCTTTCAGCAAATTGTTGTCGCTTATCCCACTCGCCATTAGCATCCTTCAACCGAAAAATCTGCTTCGACTTTTTTCGTTGCTTAGCAATTGCATGGAAGTACCTAGAGTTCATATCCCCCGATGCCAACCAATGGGATTTCGCTCTTTGAGACCAGAAAACCTCTTCACGGTGCAAAACATCATCAAGCTTACGCTGCACATCTTCAAACTGTTCAATATTACCTCTGATTCGAAAATTTTCAAGCTGCACTGTCAACTTCTTTGCATCCTGCCTAAACCGAAGCTTTAATCTCCTATCCCAGCTCTGTAAGCGTTCTCCACAAACTTTTATCTTCCCGTTACATCAACACCCTCATGACTAGTCCAACTCTCTCTAACCACAGTGTCTACATCAGATTCCTCTAGCCAAATGTTCTCAAACCGAAAACGTTGATGTCTCCGATTTTCAATTCTGGGAGAAATGAGAATAAAAAGAGAGTGATCAGACTTACTTGAGACTAAGTTCTGGACTTGATAATTAGGAAAATGATGCTGCCAAGTGATGTTTCCCAAAGCTCTGTCTAATCGTTCCTCTACCCGGTGTTGACCTCTACCATGAGCCCAGGTAAAAGGGTACCCAGACATTCCTAGATCAACTAGACCACAGTCAGCCACAGCATCCGAGAAACCCTGTAATAAGCATGGAGGGTGAGGATGACGCATTAGGTCATTAAAATTGACAACGGTTTTCGCAAGTGTACGAAATCGCAACAAGTAATATATTTCCGCAAGTGTACGAAATCGAACAAGTATTATAGAGTAAGAGAGTATCGTATCCACAGGGATTGTTTTATCAATTACCAAAATTATGTTCAACCCTATTATTATTTAGACGACGATAAGAGAGATTCGCTGTAAGGTAATAAAATTATAAAAGTAAAAATAGAAAGATCAAACACAAATTCAAGCGAAAAGAAATCAAGAGGATTAAGCTACTAGGGAATTTGATTTTCACTTTAATTCTATCCAGCTTATTCTATTAGTTCATTAATCAAACTTAATTGTTCAAGTAGGAGAAACACCCAAAGTTTACTAAACACTCTCCCCGTTATTGTTAGCGATTCTAATTCAGTTTAAATTACCTATCTTTAATAGTGAAAATTAAAAACATGAATCAGAGATTATTAAGGTTTTATGGTTGTTCTGCGAGTTTTCAACAACTTGAATAATTTATTAAACTTAATGAAAACAGCTCCCTTGAGTTCAAACCATATAGGCTTCCGCATCAAAGTTATTATTCTAAGTAAATTATTATCTTTTTCATAATCAGTAACCCTTCTTTCCGAATGTAAATTATTGAAAATAATTCAACCAGGGAAATTTTTCTGCCTGAAGCATTAAGCACAATAATAATTTATAACGAGACAAAGAAAAAACAATTAATATTATAAACTGGAATCTGAAATAAATACATCAAATCCCTAGTATAAGAGTTTTAGCTGACATAGTAAATTAAAATTAAACTCATCATGCTTGAAACATTCCATCATCATATTTAAGGCAATAAAGAAAGAAACAAGATGAAGAGTTTAGAATAAAAACTATATCACAACTATGTTGATGGCTTCCTTGAATCTTGGCACAATTATTTGATGATTGGAATCTTTGAGAGAGAGGAAGAATTATGTAAAGAAATTGCATAAAAACCGAGATCATTGCTGTGAGAAGTTCCTCTCTTTATATAGAGATCCTGAAGGCAAGTATGATTCCTTTTAGGAAATAGAATCCTTATTTAGTGCAAAATCCTTTATAGGAGATCATTACTGTTTAGGCTTTTGATTTCTTCTTTATTAGGACTCCTTTTTCCTTGATTAGGACTCCTTTTTCTCCTAGAAATAGGTCCCAGGTCTTGTTTAGTGTGTTTAGGAAACTCCCTGAAGAAGTCGGCCCATGTGAGAAAGAGCTTGATTTGCGTATTAAATTCTCGCTGGTTCCGCCTGCGTAGCACGGGCGTGCTTCATGGCACGGGCTGAGTGTGCTTTAATCTGGATGTCTGGCCAGTGAAGCACGGGGCGTGCTTAGCAGCACGGGCTAGTGAAGCACTGAGGCACGGGCATGCCACTTAGCACGGGAAGGGCGTGCTTCTCTCTGGAAGTCTACTTGGAGCTGCCTTGGGCGTGCTATGCTTAACACGCCCTGGTCCTATTGTAGCACGGCCGTGCTTTTTGACACCACCCTGGCCGTGCTCTCTTCTGTCTCTCCTTTGGTTTCCTTGGCTTCTAGCACGGTTATGCCTTTTAGCACGGCCAGGGGCTGAGTATTTTGCCTTGTAATGCCCTTTTCTGTGCCAAAACCCTGTAAATTTCTCTCAGATCAAGTGGGTTATGATTCAAGGAAGCTTTGAACAAAGTTATACTAAAAATGAATTTAAAAACAAATCTAAGTGATAAAATTTACTAAATTTTCTAATAAATAATAAAAACTATATTAAAAACACTATAAAATTAACACCTATCAAAATTCCCCAAACTTAAACCATTGCTTGTCCTCAAGCAACCAAACTAAAATAAAATAATTTGACGACACTAGCTTACCATGGTTGGAGATGATCTTCAATAAACTTTTCAAGATATCATGATTAGTAAATAAGTGGATAAACTCAATTGTTCTCCATACTATTCACATTTAAGCTTGACTTTTATTTCTTGAAGGAAACACGTTCATTGAGTAAAATACAAGTTTAGAGAGATTGTCAACACTAATACTTATTCAAATTATGATAAACAGGACATGAATCATCTAAAGCATTTTAAAATAAGACAATAAAAATAAGACAATTGATAGCGCAACAGTGGCATTCCCATATGCAGAATTAGTCATCCTTTCTCCACGATTTAAATGCATACGATTAAAAGATCAAAAGGTCTTTATTCTGGGTTGTAATGGGGCTTTCTTGGTGTAAACTTTGCTTAATCAAAGAAAGGGATAAAAGGTAGACAAGGAGTACAAAAGAATGTATAACATACAAGATTCTATTTTAATTAAACTTTTTCTAGTTCTAGGGAGTGTCTGTTTTGAAACTTTCTTACTAGCTAGAGGCATCTTGGGCAAGGGCTTTTCTTAATATTTTGGCACTTTTTCTTCCTTGCCTTTTTCTATTCTTCTTGAATTCTTTTGATTGCTTTTCATGTGCCTCTTTCTTGATTCTTTCTTCTTTTCTTTATTATTTGATGAATTCTCCCTCTTTTGTTGCTACATTCTAATTAAAAATCGAATCTTTCAATCATACAATCCTTCTTTTAAATCATACAATCCTTTGTACTTAGGGTAGGAAATTTGAATTTGGCTTTAATGGCTTTGGTTTTTATTGGGGTGAAGAAGAAAATTTTACGGTTTAAGGCTTCAAAGTTGGGTTCAAAAGGTCATATTTTTAAATTTAGGTGGTTCTAGGCTACATATAGGTTTCAACAAAAATTGCCTAAAATCATCTCTTCAAAAAGTAACATTTAAATTTTTCGCCTCGAAGGGATTTCTAGTTTTGTTTCTAGGAATGCCGGGTTTTTACAAATTACTTTAGCAGTAAAACACACCTATATAACATCATAATTCTTAATAAAATCAGTGTTTAAAAATCAAGAAAACAAATAATTTAGAATCAATGACATATTTAAATCAAATTTCAAAATTCAAACTTTAATATGCCTAGAATTGAGAAATCAATTAAATGTTTAGAATCAATTATGTTTAACACTTATTACTAGACATGAGAACCCTCAAGCTTGCTTGTAATCATTCCAACCATGTTAAGCAAAAACAACAAAAAATTTTTTAGCTAAAATTCCCTTCCCCCAATTCAATCAATCACATTGTCCCCAATGTGTATAAATTCCCCAAACTTATTGCATTACTTGAGGGAAAGCAGTAAGAGAGAAGAAGAAAAACTTACCAACATTGTATTGAATAATACAATAGAAAGATGGTGGAAAGTGTCTTAGCTAAAGGAGCAACTAAACATGAAGAACAAAAACTACTAAGACGTTATGAAAATCCACATAACAAATAAACAAAAAGTGAAAAGAACCACGACAATGTATTAGAACAAAAGAAACATAAACAAAAACAGAAAATAAAAGATAAATCCATCAATTTTCTGGTGGTGGGGGTGGTGGTGGTGGCTGCAGAAGCTGGAGGATGGTCTGGAGTTGTCCTTGCATGGTGTCCATCCTAGAATCAAGACTGCCATGCATGATCTCAATGGACTGGAAACGGTTTGCGATCATTGTTTCCATCCCGTTAAGGCCCATTCCATTCCGCTAAGGCGCGTGTCAAAGAGGTCCATTCGAGACATCATCCTTGCAAGGACTTCGTCATTTGACATGTTGGATGTGCCTTGGAACGATGGGCCAGCACCTGATGTACCTGCACAAAAAGAAGGAGTAAAAGGTGGAGGGATATCCTCCTCCATGTCAGCACCGCCTGCAGCCTCGGCTTCTTCCTCATCAGAATCATTCTCTGGGGCACCTATTACTCGATATGTATCCCCAACTTTTTCAATCAACTTCATATGAATCATAACATCGACATCCAGCCTGGTACCACGCCCCCCTCCTATACTATCATAAATTGGCCTAGCGCCCTAGCCGGGTTCCAAATCTGTAGATATCTAGCAATTCGGGTTACAAAACACCCCATCATTATAGCTCCTTTGTCGGCTCTAGCCACCCTTGGAAATCTCTGGCAGAGCCAATACCCAACATTTAACAATACTCCATTTTCAATCGCCCATAGAAAATATAGCTCATTCAAACCTAACACTCCGTCGCTTTCACTCCTTTCGAAAATAGTGTTGGACAAAAATTTATGAATGTATCGCAAGGAAGGTTTTCTTAATTTGGATGCCTGGATGCCTTTGAATATCTAGGATTATAATCTACTTCACCAGTAAATTCTTGCCATGTATTATATGCATTAAAATCACTAGGCACTTGTATTTGACTGTTTTCTGTGGGGAATCCGAATATTTGGCTAATTTCATTCACAGACAGTTCAAAATCCTAGCTAAGAAGCCTAAAACGAATTTTGCTTGGTGGAGATGTAGGCAAAAACCGGATAAAAGATGAATAAGAACTTAAGAATTCTAGAGTTAAGGGAGCATAAACTAAGTCCTTCATTTCAAGAAATTGTCCCCACCCTATTCGCCTAAGAGGTTCTAACACAATGTCTCTAAGACCTACTTGTGCTAAAGCAGTTTCATCAATGAATCGATTCGGTAAAATTGGCCGAAGAGATAATTTTGTGTACCTTTCTTGTTGATCTGATGAGAATTTTGTGTACCTTTCTTGTTGATCTGATGAGGCAAAGTCGAAAGGAATTGCTGGAGGTGAAGGAGGTTGAGGAGCCGTGGAGGATCGCGAAGTTGAACGCTTTCGAGCGGCAACAGAGGATGCGGGTCTGCTGCGTTTGTATCTTGGGGGCATTGTTGGATGTGCTTAGGTCAAAATTGTTGGGTGGAAAGTGTTGGATTTGAGAGAGAAAAGGAGAAGAAAAGAGAAATTTTTAGAGAAAAGTTGACGGCTAGGGCGTGCGAGGTGGGAAAGATAGGGTTTGGGGGCGTGCTCTTTAAATAGGGGCGCCAATAAATGAGTTGGTCTGATCGTGGCATGGCCGTGCTGGTGAGCACGGCCTGGGCGTGCTCCCCTCTGCCCCTCTGACTGCAAAACAACAAAAGTGGCGTACCTGGCAACGGGCGTGCTACATAGCACGGCTTGGGCCGTGTCTTCTTCTGCCTCTAAGTTCTTTTCGCGCTCGCCGCATATGAAAATGCGCTCGCGTATTTTTGCTGGCAACTTTCCTGCCTCTCAAAGGTGCTTTCTCCGCGCCCAGCGCTATGAATGTCGCGCTCCCGCGACTTCAGTGCGCGCCGAGTATATGAATGTCGCGCTCGCGACTTTGCTTTGCAAATCTTCTGACTCTCTTTTTCTAATTGTCGCGCTCGGCGCTTGGTGAAATGTCGCGCTCGGCGACTTGGGGCATTTTTCTTTGTTGGGACTTGCTTCGTAGACTTGGGCGTGCCACTTAGCACGGCTAGGGCGTGCTCTCCTCTGACCTTCAAGTGTGTTAATCTCTTTTCTATGGCATGGGCGTGCTGATGGGCACGCTTGGGGCGTGCGGGATCCTCACCCCATGGCACGGGCGTGCTCTACTCTGGATTCTCTTTTTCCTACAAAAAACTCTAACTAGAACAAAACAACAATTATGGAGAAAATTTGGGGTTTTTTGTTCAATTAAAATATAAAACACAACAAATAAAAGGAATCAAAATTTGGCAAGGAAAATTAGATGGGTTGTCTCCCACAAGCACTCTTGTTTAACGTCGTTAAGTTCGACGCACTTAGCCTAGTTTAGGTTAAGCAAGACCGATTGCACTTTTGATGGGTTCGAAGTTTTCATTATGATAGCTTCTCAGACGTTGAGCATTCACCTTGAAACTTCGATTTGTCTTACCATCTACTATTTCAATTGCACCATGAGGAAAAATTTCCTTGATTGTGAATGGTCCAGACCATCTAAAGCGCAACTTACCAGGGAATAACCGGAGCCTAAAGTTGTAGAGCAAGACCTGCTGGCCTACCTTCAGATCCCTCATGATAATGCGCTTATCGTGCCATTGTTTGGTGCGATCTTTGTATATTTTGGCACTTTCATAAGCATATAATTTTTGGGCACTTCAATTAAGCCCCCCAATGGAGGCCGCATTTTTCATCCATCATGTTTAACTGTAAACAAATCGCTTTTGAACCAACTTCCCTTTGCAATTGAAGTTAAAGAAAATTGGAATCGGCCCAAACGCCTTAATGTTTCTAACTCTAAACAGGAAAAGATGACAAAGCCTTACCAATACACCAATGCGATATGGAGACATACCTAAATAGGCGTTTTGAATGCGTTGCTGTAGGCCCAAAGAGAATCGTCTAGCTTTTTGGCCAATCCATTCGTGATTGTCCCAACAGTGGTTTCAAGGAATCTTCTTGATTTCCCTTTAGTGACTCTACTTGTTCCACTTGTTTGAGGATGATATGGAAGTACTACGATGAGTGACACCATATTTTGAAAGAAAGGAATTAAATACTTATTACAAATGCTTACCTCGTCGTGATTAATTGCTCTAGGAAGTGCCATGTCTTGTAAAAAATGTTTTTCTTGAATGAGGCGTCATGTACACTTCATTACACTTTTGGCATCGTTATTTGGAAGAGCAACAGCCTCTGCCCATTTTGACACATAATCCACCGCCACTAGAATGTATTGATTTGAACATGATGGCGGAAAAGGTCCCATGAAGTCCAAACCCCATACGTCGAAGATTTCGACTTCAAGGATGCTATTGAGGGGCATCTCATGTCTCTTCGAGATGTTACCCAACCTTTGACAACGATCACATAAACGAACATAGTTATAAGCATCTTTAAAGAGATTAGGCCAATACAAACCACTTTCTAGTATACGCGCAGCTGTTTTGCTTGCTCCAAAGTGAAAAAGTGACTCCACATTCCATTGAATGGCAAAGAATTTAAGGCACTTTCTATTTCAGTCTCTGGTATACATCGCCTGAATAGCTGATCACTGCAATACTTGAAAAAGAATGGCTCCTCCCAATAGTAGAATTTTGATATCATAAAAAATTTTTTTTCTTTGTTGGTAAGAAAAAATTTTTTGGAGGAGGAATTTTGGCCAAACAAGATAATTAACTATGTTCAGCGTACCAAGGGGGTTTGAGCATTTGCTACTGAAGAAGTTGCTCATAAGAAGGAAAGCTTTCATTGACTTTAGTAGCTCGCTTGTTATCTTCTTCCCCCCAATTCAAGTCCTGGAAGATGGTCCAGCACGAGGTTCTCGGTCCCGCTTTTTGTCGCTGAAATTTCTAGGTCAAATCCTCTTGTAATAAAAGTACCCAACCGAATGAGAGGCTTTGCATCTTTCTTTTTCCAGGCAAGTATTTTGATGGCAGAAGTGATCTGTGTAGACGATTGTTTTAGCTCCAAATTAGATATGCCCCTGAATTTGTTCAAAATTTGTCAAAAGCAAAAACAATAGCCAACAATTCTTTTTCCGTAGTTGCATAGTTTAATTGCGCATCATTCAATGTGCGACTCGCATAATAAATAACTTGCAACTTCTTGTCTTTTCTTTGTCCAAGAATAGCTCCTACAACATGATCACTAGCATCACACATTAGTTCAAAAGGTAAAGTCCAATCTGGTGTAGTGATGATCGGGGCTGAGATTAACCCCTTCTTCAACCTATTAAAAGCATCTAAACATTCTTTGTCAAAATCAAATGGAACATCTTTAACTAACACTAACAAATTGCAAAGAGGTTTAGTGATTTTTGAGAAATCCTTTATGAATCTCCTGTAAAACCCTGCATGCCCAAGAAAACTTCTTATACCTTTTACTATGTTAGGAGGAGGTAGTTTTTCAATTACCTCAATCTTTGCCTTGTCTACTTCAATTCCTTTTTGAGAGATTTTATGCCCTAAGACAATGCCTTCACTAACCATGAAATGGCATTTTTCCCAATTTAACACAAGGTTAGTATCTTCACATCGTTGCATTACTAGAGATAAATTATGAAGACATGCATCGAAGGAAGAACCAAACACCCAAACCAAGGAAAAAGTCGTCCATGATTATCTTCAATAATTTTCCACCAATATCAGAAAACAGAATGGACATCAAATGCACCTTTGAGGTTGCAGGGGCATTGCATAGCCCAGGGGCATTGCATAGCCCAAAAGGCATTCTCCTATAGGCAAAAGTGCCATAAGGACAAGTGAATGTAGTTTTCTCTTGGTCTTCAGGGGCTATAGCTATTTGGAAGTACCCTGAATAGCCATCTAAGAAACAATAAAAAGGATATCCTGTAAGCCTTTCAAGCATTTGATCAATAAAGGGAAGGGGAAAGTGATCTTTGCGTGTTGCTTTATTTAATTTTCTATAATCTATAGACACACGCCAACCTGTGACTGTTCTTGTGGGGATTAATTCATTGTTTTCATTAAAAATAACAGTCATACCTCCCTTCTTTGGAACAACTTGGACAGGGACAGGACTCACCCAATTACTGTCTGAAATTGGTATAAATGAATGCCCGGCGTCTTAAAAGTTTGATGATTTCAGCCCTTGACTACCCTCTTTCATGTTAAGGGGAGTCAATCGCCTTTGGTGCTTCGGATTGATTGAAGGTTTGTAGTCTTCTTCCATCAAGATCTTATGCATGCACACACTTGGGCTTATTCCTTGTAGATCCGAGATCGACCACCCTAATGCTTTCTTATGCCTACGTAGAACCTGCAACAACCTTTCCTCTTGATCAAGTGTTAAGTGAGAAGAAATAATAACAGGAAAAGAATGCTCCTCACCTAAAAGTGCATGTTTTAAATGAGGTGGAAGTTGTTTTAGTTCATGCTTAGGTGATTCCTTTTCTTTTTCATTCAGGACGCTTGGATGCTTGATTCATTAATGTTATTTTCAACATGCAAAGTGGTCTTCACACATTCATCAACAACATCAATTCTAAAACAGTCTCCATGATCCATAGGAAGCTTACAAGATTTAAGTAGTCCATAGGAAGTTTACACGATTTAAGTACATCAAAGACAATTTCTTCCTGTCCAACTCTTAAGGTCAACTTACCCTCATAAACATCAATTAATGCTCTAGCAGTTGCAAGAAAAGGCCTTCCCAAAATTAGAGATCCTTCCCTGTCCTCATCAATGTCAAGAATAACAAAATCAATAGGAAAGATGAATATACCTACCTTTACAAGTACGTCTTCGACAATCCCTATAGGATATTTAATTGAACGATCTACTAGTTGCAAAGACATCCTTGTTGGTTTGAGCTCTCCCATACCAAGCATCTTAAAAACTTCATAGGACATAAGATTGATGCTAGCACCTAAATCTGCCAAAGCTTTTTCAAAGTCAAGATTACCAATGTTACAAGGGCTTCCTGGGTCATTCAACTTTGGAGGCAGTTTATTTTGGATAATCACACTGCATTCCTAAGTTAACATTACCGTTCCTTGATCATCGATTTTTCATTTCTTGCTTAGGATATCTTTTAGGAATTTCGCATAGTTAGGCATTAGAGCAAGAGCTTCAGCAAAAGGAATGTTGATTTGAAGCTTTTTGAATACATCCATAAACTTTAGGCTTCAGCAAAAGGAATATTGATTTGGAGCTTCTTAAACACATCCAGGAACTTGAGGAAGCTCTTGTCATCTTGTGCTTTCTTTAATCTTTGGGGAAAGGGAATAGGAGGAACATAGGGTTTTACCTTTTCTTGTTCTTCTACGTCAATGATAGGCACCTTTGGCTGTTCTTTTTCTTCCTTTTCTTTCCTTGGTGGTTCATCTAATTGTTTGCCGCTCCACAAGGTAATAGCCTACACTTGTTCTTTGGGATTCTTTTCAGTATTGCTAGGTAACGTACCTTGAGGTCGAGATGCCATCATGTTTGCAAATTGTCCCAATTGGATTTCTAAATTCCTTATTGCAGCCTGCTGGATTTTATGGTTCTCTCTAGTATGGTTCTCCCTGGTTTCATTCATGAATTCCATGTGTGATTTGGAAAGAGCAGTGAGGAGGTCATCATGAGATTTCTTTTCCGGAGGATGGAACCCTAGTGGTGCATTCAAGGCACTGTTAGGATTACCATAGGATAGATTAGGATGATTCCTTAACCTGTTATCATATGAATTTGAATAAGGGTAATTTTTTCTTCCTTGATTTATCACATAGTTCACTTGCTCCAAAGTTTGTGGATTTAAGGAGTCCATGATGCATTCCCCAATTCCATGTTGTCCATTGCACCTATCACAGTCCATTGCACCTATCATAAACTTGCATAACAGAATTTACAGGATTAGTAGTTAGGATTAGTAGTTAACATGTCCAATTTCCTTACCATGTTATCTACCTTGGCATTAAGTGCTGTAATGGCGTCTATTTCATAGACTCCTGCGGTTTTTCTTCTTTCGGTATTATTTTGATAGTGGCTGTTACTTGCCATTTCCTCTATCAACTCATATGCTTCATAAATTCCTTTCTTTTCAAAGGATCCACCTGCAGCTGCATCTAAGGTAATTTTGATATTAGGAGATAATGCAATAATGCATTATAGAAAGTTTGTACCTGTAGCCACTTGGGCAAACTGTGATGAGGGCACTTTCTTAACAAGTCCTTGAATCTTTCCCAAGCTTTGTACAGGCTCTCTTGATCATGATGAGCAAATCTCATTATCTCATTGCGCAACTTGGTGGTTTTTGAGGAGGATGGAAAGAATTTAGCTAGGAATTTTTGAGCTAATTCATCCCATGTTGTAAAACTCCCAGCGGGACACGATTGTAGCCAGGACCTTGCTTTACCTCTAAGAGTGAATGGGAAAAGTCTTAATTTGATTGCATCTTCAGAAACACCGTTTTGCTTGAATGTGTCGCAAATTTCCAGAAAATTGGTAATGTGAGCATTAGGATCTTCACTAGGCAAACCCCCATATTGGATTGAGGTAGAGAGCATTTGAATAATTGCGGGTTTAATCTCTGCAGGTTTAATCTCAAAGTTATTAGCTTCTACCCTAGGTCTAGTAATACTTGAGGTTGTCCCATTCAGATTAGGTGTTGTATAATCCCTTAAGGTTCGAACCGGATGTTGAAGTGGTGGTCCAACTATGTTTTCATTCTCGTTTTCGTTTTCGTTGGCCATGTCTGCTTCTTGTTCGGTTTTTACTTCTTGCGTTTTTCTTGCAGTGTTGAGCCTTCGAAGAGTTCGTTCAATTTTCGGATCGAAGATTAGAGGTTCAGTCCTCCTTGATCTCCTTTGCATAAAACAGCCTGGAACAGTACTTAAAAGAAAATTAAACAAAACGAAAGAGTGTCTAAATTAATAACAGGGTAATTCGTATTGATATTGATACGCCAATCCCCGGCAACGGCGCCAAAAACTTGACAACGCTTTTCGCAAGTGTACGAAATCGCAACAAGTAATATAGAGTAACGAAAAGTAATATAGAGTAAGAGAGGTATCGTATCCACGAGGGATTGTTTATCAATTACCAAATTATGTTAACCTATTATTATTTAGACGATGATAAGAGAGATTCAGCTGTTCGGTAAATAAAATTTGAAATAAAAATAGAAGAGATCAAAACGACAAAATTAACACAAAATTTAGGTGAAAAGAAATCAGAGGATTAAGCTACTAGGGAATTTGATTTCACTTAATTCTATCCAGCTTATTCTATTAGTTTATTAATCAACTATAATTGTTCAAGTAGGAGAAACAACCTTAAAGTTACTAACAAGCTCTCCCGATTTATTGTTAGCTATTCTAATCCAGTTTAATTACCTATCTTTAATAGTGAAATTAAACGTAAATCAGATTATTAGGTTTTGTGGTTGTTTTGTGAGTTCACAACTTAATACTTTATTAACTTATGAAAACCCCCCTTGAGTCAAACCATATAGCCTTTCCCGCATCAAGGGTTTATTATTCTCAAGTAAATTATTATCTTTTTCATATCAAATAAACCATTCTCTCGAATGTAATTATTGAAATAACTCAATCCAGGGGAAAAAATTCTGCCTGGAAAGCCTTAAGCACATAATAACTTATAAACAAGAACAAAGAAAAGAATAAGTCTAATATTATAAACTGGAATCGAATTAAGTTACATCAAAATCCCTAGTATAAGGTTTAGCTGGACATAGTAATTAAATTAAACTCAATCATACTTGAATCCATTCATCATAATTAAAGACAGAAAATAAAGAAGAAATAAGATGAAGAAGTTTAGAATAAAAACTGTATCACACTATGTTGATCGGTTCCTTGGAATCTTGGCAGCAATTATTTGATGCTTTTGAAATCTTTGAGAGAGAGAATTATGTAAGATTGCCTAAAAAACGAGATTCTTATTGCTATGAAAAGTTCTTCCTCTTTATATAGGCTCCTGAAGGCAAGTTTGACTCACTTTTAGGAAATAGATCTTATTTTAGTGCAAAATCTTTATAAGGAGATCAAGACTGTTTAAGGGTTCTGGATTTTCTTCTTGATACGGACTCCTTTTTCCCTAAGGAATAGGTCTATGGTCTTGTTTTAGTGTGTTTAGGAAAGTCCTGAAGTCGGCCCTAGTGTGAGAAAAGAGCTTGATTTGCGTATTAAATTCTCGCTTGGTTCAATCGCCTGCGTAGCACGGGCGGCTTCATGGCACGTGCTTGAAGGTGTGCTTTATCTGGATGCTGGCCAGTGGAAAGCACGGGGCGGTGCTTAGGCAGCAACGGGCTAGGTGAGAGCATTGAGGCACGTGGCTGTGCACTTAGCACGGGAAGGCGTGCTTCTCTCTGGAAGTCTACTTGAGCTGCTTGGGGGTGCTAGTGCTTAACACGCCCCTGGTACTATGTACCGACGGCGTTGCTTTTTTTTGACACCGTACCTGGTATCGTGCTCTCCTTCTGTCTCTCTCTTTGGGTTTCCTTGGCTTCTAGCACGGTTGTGGGCCTTTTAAGCACGGCCGGGCGTGCCTAGTAGTCAAGTGCCTTGTGTTAATAAGCTCTTTTTTTCTCCGCAAATTCCTGTAATTTTTTTCTCTTAGAATCAAAACGGATTAAAAAGTCAAGGAAGCTTTGAACACAATTATTACAAAAAGTGATTAAAAAATAATTAAGCAATAAAAACTTGCTAAACTCTAATAACACTATATTAAACACTAATACATAACACCTTGCACTTGATTACTACAGAGATTGGAGAACTAAAGCTGTATAGAGTTTCAGACAAGGCCAAAGGACAAAGAATTGATCAGAAATCTTTAAGCAGGAGCTTGTTGCCCTCTTCAAAGGAAAGGATGTTGACTCAGTGCCTTCTCACCGATTTTTCCATTAGTTCAAAAGTGCCGGTTAAAAACATCGAGGAATTGGTACAAGAGGAAGAAAAGAAGAAGAACAGAGGGTTTGGTAACTACCGGACTTCGTATGGTGATAGAGCCGCCGAAAGCAGTAATCAGAATCAGTCAGGAGCTAGTAATGCCGTAATAGGTGCAGTTAATGAGAGAACTAGGAGAGAGTTCACTAACTTAGGAAGACCTTTGAGCACAGTACTGAGATCTTGCATCAAGAACGGGGTGTTGTCGAAGCTGCCAGTCGATCCGACTAAACCTGTGCGGGGAAGGTATATGGACCGAAATTGTGATTACCATCAGTGCAAAGGGCATTCGACTGATGAATGTTTCAAATTAAGGCACGATATTCAAGATTTGATTGACAGTATTTGACACAGTGGATTACACTTCGGAGAGCAAGACCAGCATAGAATCCGAGCTCCCTCAATATCAGTACATTATCCGCCTCGTAAGTCTCAGTCGGCGGTGTGTCGGTCATGCGATTGGGGAGCGGGCTTCCAGAAGAGTGGTATTTAGCTGAAGCAGATGGGAAGAGCGGATGTGCTCCATGTTGACATATGGGACGACTGTAGCAGTGATGAGGAGAGAAGGTGCCAGGAGATTGAAATTGGAGAAAGTATCACAGCTATGAGGTAGGCGACGTGCCGGAAGATGAAGATGAGCAACTCCAGCTTGGCCATCTCAAAGAGTTTGACGGATCAGAGGAAACAATGGATTTACAACGCAATTGAAGAAGAAGTGAATGAATAGGTGTCCAGAGCTTTGACCCCAGCGGGCGGTGTAATAATCCCGAGAGCAGTAATGCCTCTAAGGGAAGAGATGTTGTGAGGACGACAAGAGAGATGACAGAGAAAGGCGGAGAAGAGCCGAGTGAAAAGAAAAAGAGGAAGAGATGCTAAAGGACAGAAGAGACT